>CATNEN010000038.1:23015000-23615000 GCA_950097015.1 Macrostomum hystrix
TCCCTGCTGCTGGGTAGAGATTGGTTCCCTGCTGCTGGGTAGAGATTGGTTCCCTGCTGCTGGGTAGAGATTGGTTCTCTGCTGCTGGGTAGAGATTGGTTCTCTGCTGCTGGGAGGCCATTGGTTCTCTGCTGCTGGGAGGCCATTGGTTCTCTGCTGCTGGGAGGCCATTGGTTCTCTGCTGCTGGGTAGACATTGGTTCCCTGCTGCTAGGAGGCCATTGGTTCTCTGCTGCTGGGTAGACATTGGTTCCCTGATGCTGGGTAGACATCGGTTCCCTGCTGCTAGGAGGCCATTGGTTCTCTGCTGCTGGGTAGACATCGGTTCCCTGCTGCTAGGAGGCCATTGGTTCTCTGCTGCTGGGTAGACATTGGTTCCCTGATGCTGGGAGGCCATTGGTTCTCTGCTGCTGGGAGGCCATTGGTTCTCTGCTGCTGGGTAGACATTGGTTCCCTGATGCTGGGTAGACATTGGTTCCCTGATGCTGGGTAGACATTGGTTCCCTGCTGCTGGGTAGAGATTGGTTCTCTGCTGCTGGGTAGACATTGGTTCCCTGCTGCTAGGAGGCCATTGGTTCTCTGCTGCTGGGTAGACATTGGTTCTCTGCTGCTGGGTAGACATTGGTTCTCTGCTGCTGGGTAGACATTGGTTCTCTGCTGCTGGGAGGCCATTGGTTCTCTGCTGCTGGGAGGCCATTGGTTCTCTGCTGCTGGGAGGCCATTGGTTCCCTGATGCTGGGTAGACATTGGTTCTCTGCTGCTGGGTAGACATTGGTTCCCTGATGCTGGGTAGACATTGGTTCTCTGCTGCTGGGAGGCCATTGGTTCTCTGCTGCTGGGAGGCCATTGGTTCCCTGATGCTGGGTAGACATTGGTTCCCTGATGCTGGGAGGCCATTGGTTCTCTGCTGCTGGGGGACATTGGTTCTCTACTGCTTGGTAGACATTGGTTCTCTGCTGCTGGGAGGCCATTGGTTCTCTGCTGCTGGGGGACATTGGTTCTCTGCTGCTGGGAGGCCATTGGTTCTCTGCTGCTGGGAGGCCATTGGTTCTCTGCTGCTGGGAGGCCATTGGTTCTCTGCTGCTGGAAGGCCATTGGTTCTCTGCTGCTGGGAGGCCATTGGTTCTCTGCTGCTGGGAGGCCATTGGTTCTCTGCTGCTGGGAGGCCATTGGTTCTCTGCTGCTGGGAGGCCATTGGTTCTCTGCTGCTGGGTAGACATTGGTTCCCTGCTATGCTACTGGGAGGCCATTGGTTCCCTGCTGCTGGGTAGACATTGGTTCCCTGCTGCTGGGAGGCCATTGGTTCCCTGCTGCTGGGTAGACTTTGGTTCTCTGCTGCTGGGAGGCCATTGGTTCTCTGCTGCTGGGAGGCCATTGGTTCCCTGCTGCTGGGTAGACTTTGGTTCTCTGCTGCTGGGAGGCCATTGGTTCTCTGCTGCTGGGAGGCCATTGGTTCTCTGCTGCTGGGAGGCCATTGGTTCTCTGCTTCTGGGAGGCCATTGGTTCCCTGCTGCTGGGTAGAGATTGGTTCCCTGCTGCTGGGTAGAGATTGGTTCCCTGCTGCTGGGTAGAGATTGGTTCCCTGCTGCTGGGTAGAGATTGGTTCTCTGCTGCTGGGTAGAGATTGGTTCTCTGCTGCTGGGAGGCCATTGGTTCTCTGCTGCTGGGAGGCCATTGGTTCTCTGCTGCTGGGAGGCCATTGGTTCTCTGCTGCTGGGTAGACATTGGTTCCCTGCTGCTAGGAGGCCATTGGTTCTCTGCTGCTGGGTAGACATTGGTTCCCTGATGCTGGGTAGACATCGGTTCCCTGCTGCTAGGAGGCCATTGGTTCTCTGCTGCTGGGTAGACATCGGTTCCCTGCTGCTAGGAGGCCATTGGTTCTCTGCTGCTGGGTAGACATTGGTTCCCTGATGCTGGGAGGCCATTGGTTCTCTGCTGCTGGGAGGCCATTGGTTCTCTGCTGCTGGGAGGCCATTGTTCCCTGGAGGTGACGTCCATAATAATATTTTTTCTGTCTTCTCTGTATACTCAGTCTGTTAAATTTGTCTGTTTGTTCTTAGTCGATATTTCTTAACAAATTTTCTCAGTTTTCTCCTCTACAATAATATTAGTTTTAAAGGAAGACTGGGAAAAACATCTAATTTAGCACCCCTTCCTGGGCATTTCTTGCCAAAAACCTCGATCTAATTAATCCCCTAATTCATCAAATTACTACCACATTATGCTAGTAATCCTATCAGAAAACTATATTTTAAACGCTTTGAACTAACTTAACCCTCGAGCTACTGGAGCGTGCTGTGGACCAGCTTACAATCACGAGGCCTGCGTGCTTGCAATTTACGGACGAGACCTGTATACAACTGGCATTCACAACTTTACTCGCTTGTAAGCGTCATGTAGTAAATATAATTGGTACAAGATAGAGCAAACCAGCAATTGTTTAATGTTTCAAGTCTTTTTACATCGACAGAAAAAACTGTTCTGCGTCTTCTTCTTAAATTTTTTTTTCAAACCCCAGCCACAATTAAGATTGCAGGTAGAAAAAAAAAACATTAAAATGTTCATATTTCTACTGAACAGAAAGTACAAGTAGTATAGAATCCAACGATTTTGTATCGGTGGATATGAAGGTTGGTAGTTCTCTTCCTCTTCCTAGGCCGGACTCTTCTTTTTATTTTTGACATGGCCATTTTTGGGTCATGGCTAAATTGATTCTACTGTTCGTGATTTAGAAAGCTTTAGAACTGTGAATTCTGATTTTGAAGACCATCGAAAAGTTGAAATGCTTGAGAAAGGCCAATAAGACTATAATAGACGTAGACAGTCATGGCACACCTATTGTCACAGCCAACCCCTATTGTCACAGCCAACCCCTATTGTCACAGCCAACCCCTATTGTCACAGCCAACCCCTATTGTCACAGCCAACCCCTATTCTCACAGCCAACCAATTCACAATTCTCGCAGTCACAGAAAAAATTCCCAAACGGAAGACATTAAAAGTAATAAAATATTACAATATTTCATCACTTTACAATAAGTTAATTGAAATTACATATAAAATTATGATTGCATGAAAAGTTTAAAGATTCTTGTCAGGTCAAAAGTAAAGTTTGAAAAATGTTAAAATGACGGCCTCCTTTGAATAGCAATCTGTAGAGGTTTGCAAAGTGGGTGAGGTGTCAGGTTAATCCCCGTCCTGCTCAATGATGATGCCTGAAGCGTCCACAGGTTGTGTGACGATCTGGACTGGGTCCGCCTGCAACGGTGACTGCTCCAGGAGCTGGCGAAGTCTCAGCAGAGGGTCGTCGGCGTCTGCGTCGTTGTCGGCATGTCGCCTAGGCTCAATGCGAAGCAGGAACTCCATATCCGAAGCCCGAAATGATTGCAGAAGATTTTTAAGAGAATTCGTATATATAGTATAGGGCTATATAGAATGTACACTTGTCCGAGCGCCCCAGCAAGTGTACATTCTTTACGCTTTTCTATAATTTTTTACATATTTTTACATATGTACATTTTTTGTTGCGTACACTTGCTACGGCGCTCGGACTAGTGTACGCAACAAAAAATGTACAGAAAATGTACAAAATTAGAATTAGAAAAGAATTATTCTTTTCATAAAATGGTCATATGTACATTCTACTTTTGTAGAAGTGTGTGTAGTGTGGGCGGGTGTACACCGCCGCGCGCTCTCTGGATTTCCGTCTGTCTTCTGTATCTGCGCGATTGACGGAATGCCAGGCCAGCCAGCCAGGCCAGCTAATGATACTAGCTTTTTTTGCCCGTTGTTTTTGGGGCAGAAATTTAAAGCAAAGCAGTATAAGCAATTCACGTCTCTGTATTAACTTCGTGTAAGTCCGTGTAGATTGTTGAGTAGCGCTGAATCCTCGCATGCGGAAGGTCCCTAGCTCGATTACCAACCACAACTGATTTTTGTAATCGACGAAATAAAACTTTTTCACTTTTTGTCATTTTTCTTTTCATTCCTCCTTTCTATTGATCTGTCATCTATTTCATTTCTAAAATGCATATAATATGCCTGTGTTGTATACAGTTCTTGCCGTTCTAGCCAAAAAGCTATAATTCATTATGCAAGAGTTTTCCATATCGAGTTCTTTGAGTTCTAGGGACAAGGATTCTAGTTTGGTTTCTTTTGAAAAATGGCTTTGTCATGTATGTATCTCATGTATCTCATTGAGCTACTTAGTCGAAGTTATTCTACACTACGCCGTAAAAATGGCTTCCCTATATGTTTGGAAATAAGTTATTTATATAGTTTTCTTACTACATGCACGTGGGTTAGGAATGCAATTCCCCCAAGTCCACCGCCAGTAAGGCTAGCCCCCCGTGGGTCCACGTGGGTTCACCCGGCTAGCCGAGTATTTTTTGACTAGTGGAAGTGTCGGCTAGCCGGCGGCCGTTAGATGAATAGCTCAAAAGAGAATATCATATACACTTCAAGCGCAGAGTGCTGGCAACCAGTCGATTTTCAGCAGTTGCAACCAGAAAAAAATTAGATGTGTTGCAATTGTAGTTCTGGCTTCCGACAAGCCATTAAGCCCTCACTGTTAAGGTGGAAATATCATTTGTTATAGACGGGGTGATCACTTGGTTCTTTCTTAGCACGATAGAAAAAGCGTCATATTATCTATTTACATGTAAAATGCACTTAATCAGTAAGTCCCATCTGAACTAATTCAGCTTAAGTTGTATTGTATTACAGTATTAATTAGTATGAACTGTGGTTTGCTTATATGTTTGGAAATAAATTATTTATATAGTTATCTTACTACATGCACGTGGGTTACATACTTCATATTTTATACTTTCTACTTGCAGTAGACGAGTAGCATGATCCATGCAACATTTATCGTAATTCCCCCAAGTCCACCGCCAGTAAGGTTAGCCGCCCGTAGCCGAGTATGCAGACCCAAATAGCTCCACGAGTGCAGAATCTAAAAATAGCTCATCGAGAATCTCATACACTTCAAGCGCAGAGTGCTGGCAACCAGTCGATTCGTTCCAGAAAAAAAAACTCATCGAAGTGAAGAACAGTTTCATCTGGAGCACTGCTCAACAAAACTAAATGTCAATCATGTGTTCCAACACAGAAAACTGCAGCAGCCGACACAATTCAAAGTCTCCGAGATCAGTAAGAAGGTCCAGACTGCATGCGATCAACTTATTCTGTGCATTAATTTCTGTTGCGTCACTGATTCTCTCAAACCTAGTGTTAATCATAAGCTGTGCTCAAATTGAATTGTTCTCGGAATAATCTCATCTCATCACATCTCAACATCTTAACTTATCTCATCAATTCCATCAAAATCTAATCTCATCCTGCTACTGTTTGTAACATTACATGCTTATTTTATGTTAAAAAATAGATTGATAGTGACTCCTTGATGCTTAAGTGATGTGTCTGACTTGCAGCTTGTAAGCCAGCTCACTCTTCTAAATATCTGAATCGGTACATCGGTGAATCGGTAACTGTATCACAGCCAACCCATATTCTCACAGCCAACCCACATTGTCACAGCCAACCCATATTCTCACAGCCAACCCATATTCTCACAGCCAACCCATATTCTCACAGCCAACCCATATTCTCACAGCCAACCCATATTCTCACAGCCAACCCATATTCTCACAGCCAACCCATATTCTCACAGCCAACCCATATTCTCACAGCCAACCCATATTGTCACAGCCAACCCATATTGTCACAGCTAACCCATATTCTCACAGCCAACCCATATTCTCACAGCCAACCCATATTGTCACAGCCAACCCATATTGTCACAGCTAACCCATATTGTCACAGCCAACCCATATTGTCACAGGTAACCCATATTCTCACAGCCAATCCATATTCTCACAGCCAACCCATATTGTCACAGCCAACCCATATTCTCACAGCCAACCCATATTCTCACAGCCAACCCATATTCTCACAGCCAACCCATATTGTCACAGCCAACCCATATTGTCACAGCCAACCCATATTCTCACAGCCAACCTATATTGTCACAGCCAACCCATATTCTCACAGCCAACCCATATTGTCACAGCCAACCCATATTCTCACAGCCAACCTATATTGTCACAGCCAACCCATATTGTCACAGCCAACCCATATTCTCACAGCCAACCCATATTGTCACAGCCAACCCATATTGTCACAGCCAACCCATATTCTCACAGCCAACCTATATTGTCACAGCCAACCCATATTCTCACAGCCAACCCATATTGTCACAGCCAACCCATATTGTCACAGCCAACCCATATTGTCACAGCCAACCCATATTCTCACAGCCAACCCATATTCTCACAGCCAACCCATATTCTCACAGCCAACCCATATTCTCACAGCCAACCCATATTCTCACAGCCAATCCAAATTCTCACAGCCAATCCATATTCTCACAGCCAACCCATATTCTCACAGCCAACCCATATTGTCACAGCCAACCCATATTCTCACAGCCAACCCATATTCTCACAGCCAACCCATATTCTCACAGCCAACCCATATTGTCACAGCCAACCCATATTGTCACAGCCAACCCATATTCTCACAGCCAACCTATATTGTCACAGCCAACCCATATTCTCACAGCCAACCCATATTGTCACAGCCAACCTATATTGTCACAGCCAACCTATATTGTCACAGCCAACCCATATTGTCACAGCCAACCCATATTGTCACAGCCAACCCATATTGTCACAGCCAACCCATATTCTCACAGCCAACCTATATTGTCACAGCCAACCCATATTCTCACAGCCAACCCATATTGTCACAGCCAACCCATATTGTCACAGCCAACCCATATTGTCACAGCCAACCCATATTCTCACAGCCAACCCATATTCTCACAGCCAACCCATATTCTCACAGCCAACCCATATTCTCACAGCCAACCCATATTCTCACAGCCAATCCAAATTCTCACAGCCAATCCATATTCTCACAGCCAACCCATATTCTCACAGCCAACCCATATTCTCACAGCCAACCCATATTCTCACAGCCAACCCATATTCTCACAGCCAACCCATATTGTCACAGCCAACCCATATTGTCACAGCTAACCCATATTCTCACAGCCAACCCATATTGTCACAGCTAACCCATATTGTCACAGCCAACCCATATTGTCACAGGTAACCCATATTCTCACAGCCAATCCATATTCTCACAGCCAACCCATATTGTCACAGCCAACCCATATTCTCACAGCCAACCCATATTCTCACAGCCAACCCATATTCCCACAGCCAACCCATATTGTCACAGCCAACCCATATTGTCACAGCCAACCCATATTCTCACAGCCAACCTATATTGTCACAGCCAACCCATATTCTCACAGCCAACCCATATTGTCACAGCCAACCCATATTCTCACAGCCAACCTATATTGTCACAGCCAACCCATATTGTCACAGCCAACCCATATTCTCACAGCCAACCCATATTGTCACAGCCAACCCATATTGTCACAGCCAACCCATATTCTCACAGCCAACCTATATTGTCACAGCCAACCCATATTCTCACAGCCAACCCATATTGTCACAGCCAACCCATATTGTCACAGCCAACCCATATTGTCACAGCCAACCCATATTCTCACAGCCAACCCATATTCTCACAGCCAACCCATATTCTCACAGCCAACCCATATTCTCACAGCCAACCCATATTCTCACAGCCAACCCATATTCTCACAGCCAATCCAAATTCTCACAGCCAATCCATATTCTCACAGCCAACCCATATTCTCACAGCCAACCCATATTCTCACAGCCAACCCATATTCTCACAGCCAACCCATATTGTCACAGACAAATAATATTGTCACAGACAAATAATATTGTCACAGCCAACCCATATTGTCACAGCGAACCCATATTCTCACAGCCAACCCACATTGTCACAGCCAACCCATATTCTCACAGCCAACCCATATTCTCACAGCCAACCCATATTCTCACAGCCAACCCATATTCTCACAGCCAACCCATATTCTCACAGCCAACCCATATTCTCACAGCCAACCCATATTCTCACAGCCAACCCACATTGTCACAGCCAACCCATATTCTCACAGCCAACCCATATTCTCACAGCCAACCCATATTCTCACAGCCAACCCATATTCTCACAGCCAACCCATATTCTCACAGCCAACCCATATTCTCACAGCCAACCCATATTCTCACAGCCAACCCATATTCTCACAGCCAACCCATATTCTCACAGCCAACCCATATTCTCACAGCCAACCCATATTCTCACAGCCAATCCAAATTCTCACAGCCAATCCAAATTCTCACAGCTAACCCATATTCTCACAGCCAACCCATATTCTCACAGCCAACCCACATTGTCACAACCAACCTATATTGTCACAGCTAACCCATATTCTCACAGCCAACCCATATTCTCACAGCCAACCCATATTCTCACAGCCAACCCATATTCTCACAGCCAACCCACATTCTCACAGCCAACCCATATTCTCACAGCCAACCCATATTCTCACAGCCAACCCACATTCTCACAGCCAACCCATATTGTCACAGCTAACCCATATTCTCACAGCCAATCCAAATTCTCACAGCCAATCCAAATTCTCACAGCTAACCCATATTCTCACAGCGAACCCATATTCTCACAGCCAACCCATATTCTCACAGCCAACCCATATTCTCACAGCCAACCCATATTCTCACAGCCAACCCACATTCTCACAGCCAACCCATATTGTCACAGCTAACCCATATTCTCACAGCCAATCCAAATTCTCACAGCCAATCCAAATTCTCACAGCTAACCCATATTCTCACAGCGAACCCATATTCTCACAGCCAACCCACATTGTCACAACCAACCTATATTGTCACAGCTAACCCATATTCTCACAGCCAACCCATATTCTCACAGCCAACCCATATTGTCACAGCCAACCCATATTCTCACAGCCAACCCACATTGTCACTGCCAACCCATATTTCCACAGCCTACACACAGTTTCACAGCTGAAACAACGAAAGATGTACTGATGTCTAAGTAATTAGAAGGCATGAAATTCGTACATTAAAATGTGTGAAGGAATCGGAATGTTCATGCTATGATGCCGAAAAAACAAAATTTGAAATTGTAGTTTTACTTGAAAAAGTTGCATTGGCGAGAACTACAACACGAACCACAGTCACTTTAGTAAAACAATTCCCAAACGGAAGACTTAAAATGGATAAAATATTACAATATTTCATCACTTTACAATATGTTAATTGAAATTACATATAAAATTATGATTGCATGAAAAGTTTAAAGATTTTTGTCAGGTCAAAAGTAAAGTTTGAAAAATGTTAAAATGACGGCTTCCTTTGAATAGCAATCTGTAGAGGTTTGCAAAGTGGGTGAGGTGTCAGGTTAATCCCCGTCCTGCTCAATGATGATGCCTGAAGCGTCCACAGGTTGTGTGACGATCTGGACTGGGTCCGCCTGCAACGGTGACTGCTCCAGGAGCTGGCGAAGTCTCAGCAGAGGGTCGTCGGCGTCTGCGTCGTTGTCGGCATGTCGCCTAGGCTCAATGCGAGGCAGGAACTCCATGATAGCCGAAAGCCCGAAATGATTGCAGAAGATTTTTAAGAGCATTCGTATATATAGTCTCTGGGCCGGTAAGCACCAAACCAAGGAAGGTCCATAATTCTGTTGTTGGGCAGGAGCAGGAGTGTACACTCCAATAGCAGGAGTGCACATTCTGAGTGTACATTCCAACGCCAACGGAGTTGGCGTTGAGGTTGCTCAGTTGGCAATAATAGCTAGAATAATAGAATGTAATAGCTAAAATAGCTAAAGATTCTAGCAAGATTCTAGCTTGCTAGGGATTCTCAGCAAGCTATTACAGAGTGCTGGCAACCAGTACATTCACAGTCCTCTCACAGTCACAATTGTGTTTTCACATTCACAGTTTCATCTGGAGCACTGCGCAACAAAACTAAATGTCAATCATGTGTTCCAACACAGAAAACTGCTGCAGCCGACACAATTCAAAGTCTCCGAGATCAGTAAGGTCCAAGGTCCAGACTGCATGCGATCAACTTATTCTGTGCATTAATTTCTGTTGCGTCACTGATTCTCACAAACCTATAATGAGAAACCTTAGCTGCGCTCGAACTGAATTGTTCTCGGAAGAATCTCATCTCATCACATCTCAACATCTTAACTTATCTCATCAATTCCATCAAAATCTAATCTCATCCTGCTACTGTTTCTAACATTACATGCTTATTTTATGTTAAAAAATAGATTGATAGTGACTCCTTGATGCTTAAGTGATGTGTCTGACTTGCAGCTTGTAAGCCAGCTCACTCTTCTTAATATCTGAATCGGTACATCGGTGAATCGGTAACTGTATCACAGCCAACCCATATTCTCACAGCCAACCCATATTCTCACAGCCAACCCACATTGTCACAACCAACCTATATTGTCACAGCCAACCCATATTCTCACAGCCAACCCATATTCTCACAGCCAACCCACATTGTCACAACCAACCTATATTGTCACAGCCAACCCATATTCTCACAGCCAACCCATATTCTCACAGCCAACCCATATTCTCACAGCCAACCCATATTCTCACAGCCAACCCATATTCTCACAGCCAACCCATATTCTCACAGCCAACCCATATTCTCACAGCCAACCCACATTGTCACTGCCAACCCATATTGTCACAGCCAACCCACATTGTCACTGCCAACCCATATTTCCACAGCCTACACACAGTTTCACAGCTGAAACAACGAAAGATGTACTGATGTCTAAGTAATTAGAAGGCATGAAATTCTTACATTAAAATGTGTGAAGGAATCGGAATGTTCATGCTATGATGCCGAAAAAACAAAATTTGAAATTGTAGTTTTACTTGAAAAAGTTGCATTGGCGAGAACTACAACACGAACCACAGTCACTTTAGTAAAACAATTCCCAAACGGAAGACTTAAAATGGATAAAATATTACAATATTTCATCACTTTACAATAAGTTAATTGAAATTACATATAAAATTATGATTGCATGAAAAGTTTAAAGATTTTGGTCAGGTCAAAAGTAAAGTTTGAAAAATTTTAAAATGACGGCTTCCTTTGAATAGCAATCTGTAGAGGTTTGCAAAGTGGGTGAGGTGTCAGGTTAATCCCCGTCCTGCTCAATGATGATACCTGAAGCGTCCACAGGTTGTGTGACGATCTGGACTGGGTCCGCCTGCCACGGTGACTGCTCCAGGAGCTGGCGAAGTCTCAGCAGAGGGTCGTCGGCGTCTGCGTCGTTGTCGGCATGTCGCCTAGGCTCAATGCGAAGCAGGAACTCCATATCCGAAGCCCGAAATGATTGCAGAAGATTTTTAAGAGCATTCGTATATATAGTATAGGGCTACTAGCTAAAGTGTGAACTTTGTGTCTCAGGGAAAAGTGTGTGAACAGGTACAAACAAAAAATACGAATTTGAAATTACAGTATACAGAACTTTCCATTGTCTATTTGGCTAATTTGTCTAATACGAGTTTGTCTCGTACAAGTGAAGCAATCTAAAATATAAATCTATTTATAGATTGTTTATACAATTTAGTACAACTGGTCTAAAGATTCAGAATGAGATAAAGTGCAAGATCTAGCATCTAGCATAAGATTAAACATGAAAAACTTGAATTTTAAACGCTGAGGGAACGTGCAAGCTGTGACACTTTTATATTTTATCTTTTATCTTTTATAGCAAGTCAGGTTATCCTTATAGAAAGACATGAATTCGTCAGTTGATGCTCTCTCGGCGAGACTGACTGAATTTCTGCAGCAGCAGCGGCAACTCGGTGTGCAGCAGCTCGGTCAGCGGTCTAACAACGCTGGGCAACCCCATTTCGCTCCGATTTCGATTCTTTCAATCACTGCCTATTGGTCCTTTTGCTGTTGGCAGTCTGACCCTCTTCCCTTCCTATCCTACCCTAAAGAAGCTAGCCCCCCAACCCAAGCCAACCATGCGAAGGCCCAAATGTACAGTAGTTGTTATTTTTAGCAGTGTGATGTAGAATGGCTAGCTGCCATTAACCTTGCTCTGAAACAAGGTGAGTCAGCATAATTGTAAGCGCGCATAAGAGTAATAGGGAGCTAGGGATTCGCGAGCAAAATGCGGAGTGTAGGCCGTGCATTTCTTCCTAGGAGGTCGGGGGAATCCTTGGCGGGCTTTCCTTCTTCCTCTCGGGCGGGTTCAAGGTGTACGTTCGAACTCCCTTTCCAATGGAGTTTTCCCCTATCCCCCTTTCGCGACTGCCGCCACGGGAGCGAGAGTGACGATCTAATAATCTTGCGCTTGCGTAATCACTCAGCCAGTGTTCTGCTTAATCTCTCCAGCCTCTGACTTCCTCATCTCACACAGATTCGGTTTGCTAGTTGTTTAATGTGTAGGCTGCAGTCTAATGTAAAGAAATGTGTCTGATGTTTGACGAGTAGGATTCCGGCTATGGATTTTCATTCGAGTTCTGAGTACCACCTTTCTAGACCCCTGTAGCGCGAATTCAGGAATCCCCTTTTGAGGCGTGTCTCGATCCATTCTGGGGCTCTCACCCCAGTCTAAAACGGAAGTTGCAGAATGCCCTATTTTTCGGCTTGTCTAGATATGCGCGATAAACTAGGAGCTGTGTACTCCGGGGACCCAAGTTCCCAAATGTCATCGGTGGCAACGTTGGCGCATTGGGTGGTGGCGCTACCTGAGATCATTTTCCGCTTTGCCAATAGCCTTTCCGCATTTCTGTGACAAGAGCCTGGGCCGTTTCGATTACCGCTACCAAGGTTAGGAGTCAGTTACTTACATGCTACTGACGACAGTAGGCTCTCTAGCCCTGTCCTGTCTGATTACGGATAGTCCGACCCCTCACTTTAGACTTTTAGCCGGTTTCGAGCACTGCTTGGGGTAGGCACGGCTGTCATGTCTGTGGCCTATGGGACGAGTGGGACTGGCCAGCCTGAGGCCGATAGGACCACTCCCTGCATCCGCTGAGCCTCCTTATCTCTCTCCCTTCATCTCCTCTCTCTCTCCGCGGCATCCCGCATGCAGCTAGGCGGATATTTAAGTCGACTCTGTCGCCCGCCTTAGGAGTCTTCTCGCATGAGGGCAGGTCAGCGCTTGCAAACACCCACACACATCAAGTGACTTTTTAGCAATTAGCAGTTAGCAGTTATTTTTAAAAAAAAGTTTGCTTCTGCGTTCTTGCAGATGGATCAGCACCGACGGGCACCATTTTGATTTTGATTTGCCTTAATGAAGCAGAGCTAAGCAATGAATGTAAACTGGTAACAGCGAACTGTAAACAGCGAATCAAATTTTATGTTTTCTTTCTAACTAGCAATTGTATGCCCCCCTCTGGGATGCGGGACATAGAGCACAGTATCTGAAAAAATAAATAATCATCCCCCTGTTGACAACTATAACAAGTATTTTTTGCTTTGCACAGTTGCAATTGTTAAATAGAAGTAACAAATTTGAAGTTGCGCCTTTTCCATTTGTTTAAATAAATTAACACATAAATTAACCGTAAAATCTTACTGCCAGGGCGCGGGCTGAGGATCTGGGATTGTCTTTAAACTGAGCCTTAAATTTTTTTGTTGTATACCGACTGAACACATGCGGGCTGAAGGCTTAGTTCATTTCATTGTTTCAAACTTTTTAATAAACTAATACAAATCGTTAAATAAATATGTCTATAAATATATGGTCAGTAAAAGAGTGACTAAGCATGCCAAACTTAACTGGTGCCTACGAGAGAAATCAACTAATGCGAAACTAAACATTTAAATTCTTTGTCTCAATTCTTTTCTTTGATCTCTTTCTGACTTCTCATGCCATTTTAAGAACTGACTTCCCTGTACACCTGGGAACATTCGTAAATACAATTCAACTCGGATTACCTGCGAAATCTACTGCATCTCACTACCCCACTTCCTCTCACCCTACTGCATCTCACTACCCCACTTCCTCTCACCCTACTGCATCTCACTACCCCACTTCCTCTCACCCTACTGCATCTCACTACCCCACTTCCTCTCACCCTACTGCATCTCACTACCCCACTTCCTCTCACCCTACTGCATCTCACTACCCCACTTCCTCTCACCCTACTGCATCTCACTACCCCACTTCCTCTCACCCTACTGCTCTCCCTCTCACCCTACTGATCTCCCTCTTACCCTACTGATCTAGGGAATCTAGGGAATCTAGGGAATCTAGGGAATCTAGGGAATCTAGGGAATCTAGGGAATCTAGGGAATCTAGGGAATCTAGGGAATCTAGGGAATCTAGGGAATCTAGGGAATCTAGGGAATCTAGGGAATCTAGGGAATCTAGGGAATCTAGGGAATCTAGGGAATCTAGGGAATCTAGGGAATCTAGGGAATCTAGGGAATCTAGGGAATCTAGGGAATCTAGGGGATCTAGGGAATCTAGGGAATCTAGGGAATCTAGGGAATCTAGGGAATCTAGGGGATCTAGGGAATCTAGGGAATCTAGGGAATCTAGGGAATCTAGGGAATCTAGGGAATCTAGGGAATCTAGGGAATCTAGGGAATCTAGGGAATCTAGGGAATCTAGGGAATCTAGGGAATCTAGGGAATCTAGGGAATCTAGGGAATCTAGGGAATCTAGGGAATCTAGGGAATCTAGGGAATCTAGGGAATCTAGGGAATCTAGGGAATCTAGGGAATCTAGGGAATCTAGGGAATCTAGGGAATCTAGGGAAGGCACAGAATCGATTTTGGGACCTCCCTTAATCCAGATTGATCTCGACGAATTTTGAGTCCCTATGCTCTATGATAAATGTAGAGGAAACAGAAATTTAGAAGCAACCATGTTTTATATACTGGCTAGCTATTACACTAAGTTGTCATGCAGAGTAATATAACTGCAGTCTACATGTACAGGTCTTTCGAAGGAATGAGCTATAGGATATGACTGAAACAGTATCCTATCGTTTCTACTATTAGTAGCAAACGGCGAATAAATCTTCCTCCAAATATTTTTGGCATACGTGAAAAAAAATTGGAAAATTTAGTAGAAAATTTCGAAAATAATGCAAACAATACTGCCAAATTTCAGAGCAACTAGACATGTTAAAGGTGAAATAATATTTTTCTGCAATCACAAGTCACGTGTACTACACGAAAAGATAAAAAAACGCGAAAAAGTGATGTTAATAAAACCCTGCGCCCCGTTGGCGGGAGGGCGTATAGCGGGGCTCATAGCAAAATCAACCCTGCGCCCCCCGCCGGTGTCCCACCGGGCAGTGTCAATGCTTAGATTAACAGCTCCGGTGAAAAAATTAGCTAGAATAAAATAAGCCAATCCGTATTGGCCAATTCTAGTTAGCAGCGTAGATTGAGATTGAGTGGCAGTGTTGCCTAGACAGAGAAGCTGGTTCAGTGTGAGCAGTAGCAGCACCTGACTACAGGAGGCTAAACAGGTGAGCATAAAGGCGGCGATAAAGCATAAAGCATAAGCATAAGCATAAAGCATAAAAGCATAGAGGTTTGCAAAGTGGGTGAGGTGTCAGGTTAATCCCCGTCCTGCTCAATGATGATGCCTGAAGCGTCCACAGGTTGTGTGACGATCTGGACTGTGTCCGCCTGCCACGGTGTCTGCTCCAGGAGCTGGCGAAGTCTCAGCAGAGGGTCGTCGGCGTCTGCGTCGTTGTCGGCATGTCGCCTAGGCTCAATGCGAAGCAGGAACTCCATAGCCGAAGCCCGAAATGATTAGAGAAAAATTTTCAAAATAGATAATCCTATATATTGAAGAATTTTAGAAATCGTCATGCCACGGAATTGCCATGACTCGTAGATGTGCAGAAGTTTCAGAATTTAGTACTGTTTATGAGCGCGACTGTTTGTACATTTGTCCATGAAGCACTGCGTCCATTGTTCACTTCATTTATTATTGTATTCTACAAAAAGTAGAGTAGTAGAGTTATTTTTGGTACAAGGTACGACCGTACGACTTACGAATTTACAGACGAATTTCTCGTAGAATTCTTTAAAAAAGTATTTATTTATATTAAGAATGCAAATGTACTCCGGGCAACCTACGAGTACATTTACATATATATCAAATTAATATATTCTTCAATTAAAATAATATATTAACAAAATCTAAATTAACAAACTCTTTATTAACATTAATACATTGACGAATCGCAGGATAATAAAATTATTATTCAAAATACCACTCGACTTCTATTCTACTCGTAGAGTCACTAGACTAGAATCACTCTCTCACTTACTATATATTTACTAGTCGAATGGTCCTACTTCGTACTACTGTCGTTACTTTTTTCGCAACATATAGTTTTCATAGCAACGTTCTTGAAAAGAAATAGCCAAAATAGAGTTAACAGAAAATGTACATCCGTCATAACAGCTTTGGTAATAAGTACCAGCTCCAACTGTTGCAAGTTTGAGTTAATGTCCGCAAATGTACAAATTTCAGGTCTGAGGCAAGTAGTTCTCAACCCGTTCTAGCAGAGCGTCCGAGTAGCCAGGGCTGTAGTACTTGACAATCTCCTCCGGGTAGCAGTTGTTGATGGTGTTGATGTACTCAGCCAGGGCGCTGCCCGGCTCCGCTCGGATCTCCTGAATCTTCTTCAAGCCGCCGGAGGTGACAAACAGGCGGCGCGATTTCGGATTGTGCGGCAACACCTTGCTGAACTGCGCCACCACGTGCTTGAGGATGTTGGCCGGAGCGTCCTGTAGCAGCGGCTCAAGGGCCCACAGGTGAACGCACTTTTGAAGGATGTACTTCAGGGCGTTCTTGGACTGTGAAAGAAATTATGGCAAATTTTATTTATACGAGCCGTAGCTCACAGATAGTTAAAAGAAATCAGGGCTTCAGGAACTCAAAGCATCAGGAACCCAAAGATTCAGGAACTCAAAGAACTCAGAGAATCTTCAGGACTTTAAGGTTCAGGATCTCAAAGCTTCAGGAACTCAAAGCTTCAGGAACTCAGAGCTTCAGGAACTCAAAGCTTCAGGAACTCAAAGCTTCAGGAACTAAGAGCTTCAGGAACTCAAAGCTTCAGGAACTCAGAGCTTCAGGAACTCAAAGCTTCAGGAACTCAGAGCTTCAGGAACTCAAAGCTTCAGGAACTCAAAGCTTCAGGAACTCACAGAACTCAGAGAATCTTCAGCACTTCATTGTTCAGGAACTCAGAGCTTCAGGAACTCAGAGCTTCAGGAACCCAGAGCTTCAGGAACTCAAAGCTTCAGGAACTCAGAGCTTCAGGAACTCACAGAACTCAGAGAATCTTCAGGACATGAAGGTTCAGGAACTCAGAGCTTCAGGAACTCAGAGCTTCAGGAACCCAGAGCCTCAGGAACTCAGAGCTTCAGGAATCTCACCTTGATCTGCAGGTCCTCACTCACATCTGGCCAGAGGAATGCTCGCAGCATTTTCGGCAGAACAATGACCTGCGCCACAGCCTTGGCGTGCTCAGGCGAGTGTCGACCAATTTGGCCGAGGGACCATGCGGCAGCGGCCTGAATGTGATCCTCAGACTCTGTCTGCAGCGTCTAGAGTTAGGACGCCCTGGATTGGCGGATAGAAGAGCAATAGAACCAATCAGCATTGCTCCTTAAACGTTTTCCTCAACTACACTACTGATTTTTGGAATGTAGGCAAGTAGACATTTTAATTTGCAATGTTCAAAAGCGATTCCTGCCTCACCCTAGAAACAATGACAGCCATGGCTAGGTTCTCAGAGTGCGCTGCCACGTAGCCCAGCATCATGACGCCGGTTAGTCGAACATTTTCTCGACTGTCGCCGACAAAGTCGACAATGGCAGCTACTCCGCCAGCGTTGACAATGAGCTGGGACAACTCCGGCGTGTGCTTCGCCACCTCGCGAATCAGCGTGGCGCAGTTCTTGCGCACGTACTCATCCGGATCCTTCAGGCAGGTGAGCACAGCCGGGAAGATCTCGGCTTCAACAACCATCTCGGCGAGGTCTACGGAGTGCTTGCAGATCTGGGCTAGAGTTGAGAATACCTGGCGTTTTAGTCTGGCGTTCGGGTTCAGCACCATCTGGGCCAGGTGGGCGATGGCGCCTGAATGACAATGAGTTGAAGACGGTGACAGTCGACTATTTTGAAATTTTAAATCACATCTAAACATTTTCTCGTCTTTCCCCTGCCCATCTCTCTCATCTCTCCCCTGTCTTATCTCTCCCCTGTCTCATCTCTCCCCTGTCTCATCTCTCCCCTGTCTCATCTCTCCCCTGTCTCAACTCTCCCCTGTCTCACCTCTCCCCTGTCTCATCTCTCCCCTGTCTCATCTCTCCCCTGTCTCATCTCTCCCCTGTCTCATCTCTCCCCTGTCTCAACTCTCCCCTGTCTCACCTCTCCCCTGTCTCATCTCTCTCCTGTGTCATCTCTCTCCTGTGTCATCTCTCTCCCGTGTCTCAACTCTCTCCTGTCTCACCTCTCCCCCGTCTAATCTCTCTTCTGTGTCACCTCTCCCCCGTCTAATCTCTCTCCTGTGTCATCTCTCCCCTATCTCATCTCTCCTCTGTCATCTCTCCCACCGTACTCATCGGCTCTCTCCCATCGAGGCATCGTACTCATTTCTTGTTTCTGTCTGGACTATAGAATAGTTTCTTTAAGGAATTTTTAAACCGTGCTTATCTTCAAAATAGATTGGCTTGCTGCCAAATTGAAGAATATCCCCCCTCCCTAGAACCTCAGCCTCACCTGTATCAACCACAGTCTGTGCCAGCTCTGGCTCCTGAAGGCACAGCACCAACAGTGGGACAGCGCCGGCGTCGACCACGGACTGCGCGAGTTCAGGACCATGTCTGGCGATGTAGCCCAGTGCCCAGGCTGCGCTCTCCTTGACGCCGGGGTCAAACTCCTCCAGGCAGATGACGAGGGCATCAAAGGCGTCGCAGTCTACAACGGCCTGGGCCAGCTCCCGGGAGTGCTTGGCCACGGCGCGAAGAACGAATGCGGCCGCCTTCTTGTAGAAGCGCTGCAGGTTTTCAAATATTCCTTCAATTCCTTCCGCGATTTTTTATAATAAAATATTTAGCTAAGTGAGCTCACATTCTGCTCAGCCAGTGAGTAGACCAGCTGTGGCAGGATATCACCCTTCACCACAGCCTCAGCCATGTCATCGTTGTAGTTTGCCAGGCGACCCAGAGCTAGGGCGGCTGTCTGCTGGATGTGGGCACAATGTCCAACAGCAACGACCGCAGCAGTGACATGACGCCTGCATTCTGCAGAGTATCGATATACTGCGGCCGTGTGGCCCGCTCTGCCACGGTCTGGACAAACTGCGTCCGAGCTTTCTGACACTGTTCGAATACTGCAGAATTGGACGGCTTAGATTTGACGTGTTTATAAATAAAGAAATTAAAGTAATTGTCTGAGCTTTTTTATTGAATTTTATTTTTGCTTTTCACAAATGTATGATTTAAATATTTATGCCAAGTTGCTTTACGTTTTCATTGAAGAAATGTAATTCGTATTTTTATTAATGCAGAAGTTAAAATACCAAAATATCATAATGTATTTTTGTTACACTTTATAATTCTTTTTGCTCTATATATCCTTATGCAATATTTTTATTCACAACAATTAACTTTAACTTGAAGTATAATTAATGTTTATTTAGTTCGGTTGAATTTTAGAACTGATTTAAGAAAATTCGATTTGCGTGAAAAAAGTAATAAATGGAACTAAAAAATGTGACATTTTACTTAAAGGAAAACAAAATATGTAAGTTTATATATAATTAATAAAATTCATTTATTTAAAAATGCAGTATACTTAAAGTAGATGAATGAAACTATTGATTTAAATTAAAAGCATGCTTGCTACACATTGTTTTTAATTTTAATCAATAATCAAAATTATTTCACCGGTTTTTATAACACCAGAACAACTGTTATATTAATTAAATTTAGCATACCTTGTGAAACTTGTAGTTGACTCATCATGGAGTTATGAAAAAAACTTATATGATATCATTTTTTCAAAACACGTGTATTATTTGTATTTAAAAAATGTGTTGAGGCTGGCATCCTGAAGGTTGGCACCCCGCTGGCCGTGCCATCAAAGGAGTGCATCTACCTGGGCCGCGTATATCAAAAAATGGTCACAGGATTTGAGTTCGAAAATATACCGTTTCTGTAGAGCTTTCTATTAGTTACTTAGCAAGTATAACAAAAATTATACTATTTTGTGGTTTATAGTTCTTTATACAAAAATTATGAATAACTGCGATTTGTGCTATTTTTTAAACATCGAAAGATTTTATCTTATGCATTACAATATAAATTAGTGAGTGTACAGCACACGTGTCTCTTTCTGTATGTTACAAAAAAAGTAAATAGAAGAAAAATAATAGATTTTCTGTACTTTAATATTATCGATAGATTCGATAGTTGTGACGTTGTCACTTGTTGAAGGCACCCCTGCGCCCCTACAATATTACTCTATGCGTTGATTATATGCTTAATTTCCAAATTATGTACTTGCGAGGGCCGTTTTAACTCATCGTATAATATTATCCAATTCTGTTAATTTATATTAGTAAGTCAAATTATTAGTGCGCTACTGTCAGTAACAATAAACGTATATCGCGCCATTCTAGCTATTTACTACGCGTATCGTAATGTATTTTCCCCCCGGCCAATGAGCGTGCGAGCTCTGGCTGGCCGGAAGTATCGATCGCTTTGTTTTTCAATCAGCCTAGTTTACTTAACCAAGGGCTTCCGGCCCGCTCGCGCTCCACTGGTTCTGGTTCTTTCTTTCCGGCTGGTTCTGCGCTCCACTGGTTCTTTCTTCCTCACTTTCGTTATCGCCATTCTCGCTCTTCTACGTTTCGTGCCGTGACTTTTCTCACTCACTACACTCCACTACATTCGGTTCTGACACTCACCATTACGAGCTCCTACGCCTTACATTACGCCCTGCTTGTCGACGTCCCAGTGCATACAGAATAAAAGTGCTACCGCTACGTCACCCACATTACTGACTTTGAATTGCCGAACTTACAATTGCCGCTGCTCAGACTTCGACTTCGTCCTTTGTGTTTAATCGTCACAATAGTACCGTTTAGAATCTAAGAATAATAGTGCAGGAACTTTTTGTGCGTAGTGCACAGTATCAGAAAAATTAAGGATTCATTTTATTACGACCTAATTTTATACATATTAGGACATGCTGATTTGAGTAAGAGACATTACATTTGAGTGAATTTTATTATATATTAGAATTGCAGAAGGGCTGCGGCAATAGCACATGTACATAGTTTAATGCCACTGGACCCGCAGTTAGTGAGGAGGCAAAATTAATTCTGCCACATTTCGCTGAGATCCTGAATACACACTCAGACAGATCGCGTACGCAGACACGCTCACACAGGTGTATACATCTGCCCTGACTTTCTCATCGTCATAGGTTGGCCCTCAACGGCGCAAACTGCACGATAAGCCCCCAAGCCAATTTTCTTCGCGGCTGCACCCCAATTAAATAAATGTGGCCTCTGTGAGAGACACAATTCAGACTACTGAGAACAGTAGAAAAGCAAAGACTTGGCTACAAAACTCTCACAAAGCACAAAAAAAGTATCGCCATAAAAATGACAAGGTTAAAACAGACTTCTGTGCACACTATATATATATATAGACGCAAAAAGTTAGGTAGCTTTTGCGCGCACGCGCTCGCAGAACAGTCGGGAGGGGCAGGCCATGGCGGACTGGGGATCAAGTCCGATAGCCTGCAAGTCAGCCAACAGAGTGGTAATTAGCGTCACAGTTCTTCCTTGGCCGCGGCGCAGCCGCTCGGTCGGTTGGTGCAGGAGGACCAGCGCAAGCGGGTTTCGCTCGCCGCGACCGTGGCTCCTCAGACAGTGGCCCAGCAGCATCTGGCGGCGCCGGCGCAGGGTGACGCTCAGGGCTGGGACGCCGGCGCGAACCATCAGGTCTCTGGACGGCAGCCTCTCCGGGTAGTGCACGCCCAGGGCGTGGCGCAGCAGGGACCTGTATAGCGCGTCCAGGGCTTTCTCTCGCGTGGCGGTCATCGGGACTGCTTCCATGCCGTACAGAAGGATAGGCTCAACGGCAGCGCGGAAGAGGCACACTAAGAGTGGTGGGAGAGGACTGCGTGTGGCTATGGCTGAATGACGAAGGCAAACAAGCCAGTAACCGGTCTCTGTCTGCCAGCGCGAGGTTTGTTCCCCACTTTTAGTGTGTTTACAGCCTCGCCGCGGAATCGAACTTAGGGACCGTGCTTCTACTTTGGGATCAGTACAGAAAATGACAGCTTTTCGCTTTAGGCTATTCTGTTAAGTGTCGATTTTATATGTAGCAAAATTCCTGCTGTTGCAGACATTTATAGTAACTTTAGGTAATAGTGAGTTAATTCTAGCTCGTATTTATATAGTTGCTAAGAGAGTTTTTACTCAATGCTAAACAGAAAAGTGACGATTAGTCAACCCTGCAGGCTGTGGCAGGTAAATTCTGAATCAGGTAAAAATTTATGGCAAGCTTTCAATTTCTCTATAATAGGTGTAGCCATGCAGTGAATAAGCATTCTCAAGCTGAAAAGTAGGTCGACAAAGTTGTAAATATAGAGACAAGAATTTGCTCGAATTCGGCCACATTTTGAATGGTGTAGGGGCCGGGTTTACACGTAGCTGTGTGAAAATCGATAGGAACAAATGGGGTCGATCTCCTTTTACAGCAAAGGCCCGTAGCACACAATTCAATTATAGGCCCGGAGGCACAAGGCCTCAGTCAGGCCTGTTCACAACTCTCTACAGGCCTAACGCACCTAGCGTTAGTCACACAAGGGCGGGGGAGAGCAGGGGTCACACTGGGAGATTACGTAACAATAGCAGCCCTCTTTCAGTCGGACTCCAAGCAATTTTTGCAAAGCCTCGACAGCCCACCCCTTCTTTCCAAATATAATAACTCACGCTTATGCATGCACGCTAGAACAATTTTAGCCAGCAAAATATTTTCAGTTGAGTCTACTGCTCCAGTCTATTGCTTATTTAAAACTCTGATATCTTAAATTCCATTCAAGAAAATGAAATCTGCAACAGTGGCACCAGGAGGCGCTGACTCGATGGAAGTTACAGTCGCAGTTGACGATAATGTAGATTGTATAGTACCGCAGTTGAATCCAGTGCCATTGTTATCTGCAGCTTCGGCTGAGTCTCTCAACTCGGCGTCGTCGAAGCCGGAGTGTCGAATCTGCCGCGGCTCGGCCGACGAATTGCGTCGATTGCACGACCGGCTGCACCAGGTGAAGTGCGCCTGCGCTGGCAGTCTGGAACACCTGTGCGCCGGCTGCTACAGGCGATATTACCTGGATCAGGAGCTGGACAGGTTAGTGCACACTCACAATTTATTGCAATACACGACGCTTGATAAAGTCTTAATAATATCAATAGCAGGAGGACTGCGGGTAATGGCACATCATTTGGTGACACTAGACCCGCAGCCAGCGAGGAGGCAATTCTGCCCATTTCGCTGGCTCCTGAGCACACACGCACACAGATACTGTACGCAGGCACACGCTCACACAGGTGTGTACATCTGCCCTGACTTTCTCATCGTCAGGCACTGAACACTTTCTGTCTATGCTTTGGAAAGCTGCATGGCTCTTAGGGGCGTAAATTTCCAGTAAAACGGCCAATCATTTTCTCCTGTCCGCGGAATCGAGCTCAATCAGGACATTGGTGCGAGAGGCAAACTCTTTGAGAGGTTAGACCGCCCTGACCCCGTTAGGATAAGAACTTCCAACTTTTTGGCTAAGATCTGAAAGCTGTAATCATGGTGGGTTTCAACCTCTTTAAAAATGATTTGCACTTTTCCGCCCACATCAACAGGTGCGAAATATGTCGCCAGCCAATTGACATCGACGACGAAGACTGTGACGGTCGTGCCGTGTTGAAGCTCCGTCACTGGTTCCGAAAGGACCGCTGCTGCCCTGAGGGTCCCTGCGTTGAGAGCCGCTTTCTCGCGTACGCCTGCTTCGTTCTGATAGTCTTTGTTGTTGTTTTTATCATATTCTTCATCGTCGGCGAGAAGCTGCATCAACGCCGGCAGCAGAGAGAGCGTCGAATTGGGACAATGGCACCGCTGCCTTCTGGGCCGGATTTAACGTCGACTACGGGCACGTCGCCGACCGAAACAGAGCTGACGCCATCAGAGCGTCGCGTGGAAGCCATCGTATTTGCCTCGGTGGCATGCGTCAACATTGCCATCGCGCTGGCCTACGTAACCTACGCCTACAGGCGACGCTGCTGCGGTTGCTGCCGCAGCGGCGGCGGCGGCGGCGTCTCGATGGAATTAAGACGACAACGTATGCTGCGACGTCGCAGGCAGGACGTGGAGTTTGGCGCTGTCGAGCAGCACGAGTCTATCCAAAACCTGGGAGTTGTGGTTTGAGCTGTTGAAAAATTTAAAACGTTCTTTTTTATTGTCCGGCCATTACTTATTGTAGTACAAGCGTTACTATTCATCATTAATCCCAGTTTTATCAGCGTTTTAGCAAATTTTTAGCAAACGCAAAAGTTAAATAACTGTCCTCTTATTCTACAGGTATCTCGCGATCAATTGTTTTATTACCTATTGTCATTTCCTGTAAAAAATCATCTTTGCGTGCAACCAGTTTTGTCTTTCTGGCCAAGTGTGTAAATAAAATTTCAATAGGTACAAGCTTGACTATCTCTCTGTGTGCTCTGAGCTAACGGTGCTTCATTTTCAAATGACTTGAGCTATACACTTTACTTTGTAAGACTGTTAAAACGACCATTTAACCCGACGCGGGTATCTGTGGAAGCAAGAGTAAGTCCTTGCATTAGTGTTAAATTAATCAGTCGAGACACAAAGTTCAATAAATAAATTTGCTGTTTGCAATGAAAACTGTCAAAAAGGTGTTTTTAAAGTTTATTGTTCGAAAAATAGTCACTAGTCACTAACTATTCGATAACTATTAGCATATCGAATAGTAAAGTCATTTGCGAAAAGTCCAGTCAAATAAACATATTCAATATTCCAGGCCGATTTCAGCAGAGAACCGACTTGCCTTGACGATTGGTTGCCATAGCAACCAGGGCCGCACCGCCAGCTACACCGATCTGGGCCCAGTCGGCTGAGAAGCTGAAAGAGGTTTAAGAATGATTTGTTAATAAAACATGTCATTGCATTTATTCTACATTCGTTTGGAAAGCAGACGTGGCTAGATGGCGTGTGGGCGGCTTGTTGAGAGTGGGGAGTTGAGAGAAATAATAACATCATGGACACACCGACTGTCTAAGTATCGACATCCTCGCCATTAATACCTACCCGGAAATAGCACTGAATGCGGCGCCCATCTGCCACAAGATCTGCTGCTTCAGAGAAGCCTCGGGCACGTGACGCGGCAACTGCTCTGAGAATAGCACAGCTGGCCAGGATTCATCCGCGTTAGTCGGTTTCGGAGTCAATTGAGGCAACGCTTCAACCACTACGACGCCAGTGTCGAGAAGTTCGCTTTGCTTTTGAACGATGACAGGAGGTGTGCTGCGAGAATTCACTGACACAGGTCCTGACAGGAGCTCGGGTGGTGGTAGAAGGCGATTGTTAGTGGACAAATAGCGAAGTTCGCTAGATTTTTTTGAGTCAAACTTTAGAGCGCGATGCTCAGAGACCCTGGTTAGACGACGATCAGTCGACACAGCCCGACGCTCAGAGGCTCTTGCAAGACGACGGTCAGTCAAAACAGCCCGACGCTCAGAGGCTCTGGTCAGACGACGGTCGGTCGAGACAGCCCGACGTCCAAAGGCTGTCGACAACCGACCATCAAAAGACTCAGCACGACGCTCTCTGACCAGACGACGGTCAGTCGTGACAGCCCGACGCTCAGGGGCTCTTGCACTACGACGGTCCGTGTACACAGCCCGACGCTCAGAGGCTCGCGTCAGACGGTCAGTCGACACAGCCCGACGCCCAAAGCCTCGTGCCAGAAGGTCAGTCGACACAGCCCGACGCTCAGAGGCTCTAATCAGACGACGGTTGGTCGAGACAACCGGACGCCCAGAGGCTCTCATTTGATGGTCGCTCGGCAGAGCACGGCGCTCAGAGGCGCGTGTCAGACGACGGTCAGTCGTGATAGCCCGACGCTCTGAGGCTCTGGTAAGATGACGGTCAATTGACTCAGCACGACGCTCTCTGGCTTGACGAGGATCAGTCGACACCTCCCGACGTACCCTGACTAGTTGGCGGTCACTCTGCAAGGAACGGCGCTCATAGGATCTTGACAGACGACGATCAGTCGACACAGCCCGACGCTCCAAGGCTCGTGTCAGACGACGGTCAGTCGGGACAGATCGATGCTCAGAGGATATTGACAGACGACGGTCAGTGGACACAGTCCGAAGCTCAAAGGCTCTGGTCAGCCGACGGTCTGTCGACACCTCCATCCGTTCCCTGATTAGTTGACGGTCGCTCGGCCGAGAACGGTGCTCATAGGCTCGTTTCAGACGAGGGTCACTAGACTCAGCACGACGCTCAGAGGCTCTCGACAACCGACCATCAATCGATGTAGCACGACGCTCTCTGGCCAGACGACGGTCAGGCGACAACTCTCGACGCTCAGAGGCTCTCGACAATCGACCATCAATCGATGTAGCACGACGCTCTCTGGCCAGACGACGGTCAATCGACAACTCTCGACCCTCAGAGGCTCGTGTTAGATGACGGTCAGTCGAGACAGCCCGACGCTCAGAGGCTCGTGTCAGACGACGGTCCGTGTACACGGCCAGACGCTCAGAGGCTCGCGTCAGACGGTCAGTCGACACAGCCCGACGCTCAGAGGCTCTCGACAACCGACGATCAAACGACCCAGCACGACGCTCTCTGGCCATACGACGGTCAGTCGACATCTCTCGACGCTCAGAGGCGCGTGTCAGGCGACGGTCAGTCGTGACAGCTCTACGCTCAGAGGCTCTCGACAACCGACCATCTGTCGACTTTGTACGACGCTCTCTGGCCAGAAGACGGTCAGTCGAGACCTCTCGACGCTCAGGGGCTCGTGTTAGACGACGGTCAGTCGAGACAGCCCGACGCTCAGAGGCTCGTGTCAGACGACGGTCAATCGAGACAACCCGACGCTCAGAGGCTCGTGTCAGACGACGGTCAGTCGAGACAACCCGACGCTCAGAGGCGCTAACAAGTCGACGGTCAGTGTACACAGCCCGTCGCTCAGAGGCTCTTGTCAGACGACGGTCAGTCGACACAGCCCGACGCTCAGTGGCTCTCGACAACCGACCATCAATCGACTCATAACGACGCTCTCTGGCCATACGACGGTCAGTCGACACCTCCTGACGTTCCCTGATCATTTGACGGTCGCTCTGCAAGGAACGGCGCTCAGAGGCTCGCGTCAGACGGTCAGTCGACACAGCCCGACGCTCAGAGGCTCTCGACAACCGACCATCAATCGACTCAGCACGACGCTCTCTGGCCAGACGACGGTCAGTCGACACCTCTCGACGCTCAGAGGCTCGTTTTAGACGACGGTCAGTCGAGACAGCCTGACGCTCAGAGGCTCGTGTCAGACGACGGTCAGTCGAGACACCCCGATGCTCAGAGGCGCTTGCAAGTCGACGGTCAGTGTACACAGCCCGACGCTCAGAGGCTCTTGTCAGTCGACGGTCAGTCGACACAGTTCGACGCTCAGTGGCTCTCGACAACCGACCATCTATCGACTCAGCACGACGTTCTCTGGTCAGAAGACGGTCAGTCGACATCTCTCGACGCTCAGAGGTGCGTGTCAGACGACGGTCAGTCGTGACAGCCCGATGCTCAGAGGCTCTCGACAACCGACCATCAATCAACTCGGAACGACGCTCTCTGGCTATACGACGGTCAGTCGACACCTCCCGACGTTCCCTGATCATTTGACGGTCGCTCTGGAAGGAACGGCGCTCAGGGGCTCTTGTCAGAAAACGGTCACTTGTGACAGTCCGACGCTCAAAGGCGCTTGCAAGACGCCGGTCAGTGTACACAGCCAGATGCTCAGAGGCTCGTGTTAGACGACGGTCAGTCGAGACAGCTCGACGCTCAGAAGCTCGTGTTAGACGACGGTCAGTCGAGACAGCCCGACGCTCATTAGCTCTTGTCAGACGACGGTCAGCCCTGACAGCACGATACTCAGAGGCTCTTAATATTCTTCTGTTCAAGGACACAGAACGAATTTTCCGTGTCTCAAGGCTGCCGTGGGCTCTTGGAATCTGTCTGTCAGTTGACAGAGCGTTACGATGTGAGTCTAGAGACAGTTGTCGGTTCAACTGTACACTTCTGAACTGCCTCGAGCTGATCGCAGAATCGCGATGGCTGGTGACTGCGCCCGTAGCCCTTTCACCTAAAGCAGCTGTGCTGACAGTGGAACCTCCAGCTGCGACATCGACCACTGCAGTGTGACAGTCGATAGTCTTCCTGGTCATGAAGACCAGAGAGATAAGCAGCAACAGCTTGATGTCCGCCATCTAAGGTGCGTTTTTAATTATTTAATTAAATTATTCGCTTTTCGGTTTAAAAGCGCAACCAAGATAAATCACCAGCGCACTGATCCGTAGACTTACCTGGGACAAAAGCACGAGAGATCAGAAACGACTTCAAAACAGAATAAGAAGATCAAGCGCGGATAGTGGGAAGTTTGACTGAACGATTTGCGAGGACCAGTTTAAGCGGCCGTGAAGCTGGCACAGAGGTTCCTGGAAAGTCTCCCTATATAGTGCAGTGTCCAAGCCAACTCACAGCCGACTCAGAATCCCACTGGGAGTCGCAGAACTCTTATCACCCATTGGCAGGCTGTTCCCAGTTTCCAAATTATCATCTTCGCAGGTGCGTGACGGTAACGGGCACTAAAAATAGGCTTTCACCGGCCAACTCCGAGAGGGCACTGCGGTTTAAGTTGTCTTCCTTTAAAACTTTTTTTCGTAGTTTTTATTCTTATCAACCCAGGAACACATTCGAAATAAGTTTGTTATTAAAAGCAGAAACTCATTTCGTTTCGCAACAATGCCATCGGATATTGAGTCATTGATTTCGCTTCGAACAAAATGAGCTTTGGGAGCTTACCCCATGCGCTATAAAATAGTTAAACAAGTTTATTATTTGCGAATAAACTTTACTGGAACTCATCTAAAAAGCAGCTAACAAGCTGCCCAGTCCATAGACAGACAATGTGTCATTTGCTACCGGGTCGGTGGCAGAGCGGCTATCGCGTTTGCCTCTCGCACCAAGGTCCCTAAGTTCGACTCCGCGGCGAGGCCACATTTATTTGGGGCGCAAACAGCCGCGGAGACAAGGCTTGGGGGCTTGTCGTGCAATTTACGCCCTTGAGGGCCAACCTCCAAGGCATAGTGAGATTGTACACTGCCTGACGATAAGAAATACAGGGCAGATGTACACACCTGTATGAGCGTGTGCCTGCGTGATGATGTGTCATTGCCCGCAGATATGTGCAGCATCGCCTCTAGTCCATGGACTGATCAGCCGTGCAATCAACTATTATTATTATTATTGTACAAATTAAATACGTAGGCATAAAAATATGCTTCACTTTTGTTAATAGCATCGACCATATTATGTTATAGAATCGTTTAGTCCTGTTTTGTGAGCCGAAATTCGCGCCAACAATTGGTAGCGGATGCTACAAGAAGCAGACAGAGAACCAGACAGGCTAAATATGTGGACAATATAATCAGCGTTAGCCAATTATCAACAATAGACACAGTGTCAATGCTTAGATTAACAGCTCCGGTGAATAAATTAGCTAGAATAAAATAAGCCAATCCGTATTGGCCAATTCTAGTTAGCAGCGTAGATTGAGATTGAGTGGCAGTGCTGCCTAGACAGAGAAGCTGGTTCAGTGTGAGCAGTAGCAGCACCTGACTACAGGAGGCTAAACAGGTGAGCATAAAGGCGGCATTGAACAATAGGCGAGACGGTTCAGTGTAGACTGGCGGCAGGTTGATTAGCGGCAGTAACCATGGCAACGCAACGAATGTGAGTAACATCAGAGGCCAGGTGATAAAACTGCTGGAATTGCCTGCAAATGGATAAGTATGCCTTTTAAATACAGATACTCTATGCTAGCGGCATTTCAGAATTTTGTTTATTATAAATAGATCTTATCTAGACACTAATCTATCAGATCTTATCTAGACACTAATCTATCAGATCTTATCTAGACACTAATCTATCAGATCTTATCTGGACACTAATCTATCAGATCTTATCTAGACACTAATCTATCAGATCTTATCTAGACACTAATCTATCAGATCTTATCTAGACACTAATCTATCAGATCTTATCTAGACACTAATCTATCAGATCTTATCTAGACACTAATCTATCAGATCTTATCTAGACACTAATCTATCAGATCTTATCTAGACACTAATCTATCAGATCTTATCTAGACACTAATCTATCAGATCTTATCGAGACACTTATCTATCGGATCTTATCTGGACACTAATCTATCAGATCTTATCTAGACACTAATCTATCGGATCTTATCTAGACACTAATCTATCAGATCTTATCTAGACACTAATCTATCAGATCTTATCGAGACACTTATCTATCGGATCTTATCTGGACACTAATCTATCAGATCTTATCTAGACACTAATCTATCGGATCTTATCTAGACACTAATCTATCAGATCTTATCTAGACACTAATCTATCAGATCTTATCTAGACACTAATCTATCAGATCTTATCGAGACACTAATCTATCAGATCTTATCTAGACACTAATCTATCAGATCTTATCGAGACACTAATATATCAGATCTTATCTAGACACTAATCTATCGGATATTATCCAGACACTAATCTACGAGTACAGTTGATATTCGGTAGCCATCACCAACGCACCATTGCCAGTAGCTGCAGCCAATCGTCGGCTAACAGCAGCGCCGGCGCAATAGACAGCGCAGTAGGCCGGCAGCGACAACAGACCCTCCTTGTTGGCTAACAGGGGCCACAGCTGTTGCCTGTCAGTGTCGGCTAGCAGGAAATCAGCTCCGCCGAGTGGCAGCAGCAGGCAGGCATGGCAAATACCCAGAATGACCGCCCACAGGCCTGGCCAACGGGACAGCGGCTGCCAGGCGGCTCTGAGGCAGGCCAAGGTGAGAAAGAAATTCCAATGCACTCCGTACTCAGTCACGTGCTCCTGATGATAAATGGGAGGTGAGATGGGTGACCGTGATAAAAATAGTTGGCAGTTTAAAAACCAGGTTAATATTTAAAGGGACAATAAACTAGAGTGGCTAAACTTCAAATGGGGTTGTAGGGTTGAAGAGGCATGAGGTTGAAGGTTGAAGGACCAAAATTTTCAAGGGTCACGGGGTTAAGGAGTCGTGAGGTTGTAGGGTTACGCGGTTGAAGGGTCATCAGATCATGAGATTGAAGGGTTATCATGTTGTGAGGTTGAAGGGTCATCATGTTGTGAGGTTTAAGGTTGAATCATTCACCTTATTAAAGGTTACGGCAGAGGGGTCTGTGGCAGAGCGGTTATCGCGTTTGCCTCTCGCGCCAAGGTCCCTAAGTTCGATTCCACGGCGAGGCCACATTTATTTGGGGCGCAGCCGCGGAGAGAAGGCTTGAGGGCTTGTCTTGCAATTTACGCCTTTGAGGGCCAACCTCCAAGGCACTGTGAGAGTGTACACTGCCTGACGATGAGAAAGTCAGGGCAGATGTACACACCTGTGTGAGCGTATGCCTGCGTACAGTATCTGTGTGCGTGTGTGCTCAGGAGTCAGCGAAACGGGTAGAATTGCCTCCTCGCTGGCTGCGGGTCTAGTGTCACCAAACGATATGCCATTGCCCCAGCCCTCCTGCAATTATCATTTTATTAAAAGGTTACGGCATTTAACTGAAGGTGAAATCCCAATCCACTACCTGATAATCCGAGGCCTTCACAGCCAAGGTTCTGGCCAAGCCCAGCAGAGCCAACGGCAGGCAGGCGGTGACAAGAGATCGACGCCACATGCTCAGCGACGCGCCCGATGGCGACGGTGGCGGCGCGAGTAGGCCGCTGGCGAAGGTGAAGGCAGGAGCGCCGATGTCCATTAAGCCGACGCCAGCAGATTCAGCTTTGGCTAGACGGCGAGGCATTGCTGGGAAGTCAACGGCGAAGATAGCAACAGAAGTCTGCAGCAGCAGCAGAGACTGGAAAATATTTTCGCCATATTGGATTGAGTATGATTGAGTAGGGAAACGATTGGGGCTATTTGTATAAACAGTGCCTTGATTTCGGATTTGAAGGTTAAATCGAGTTTATTAACAGAAGTGGGTGGGATGAAATTGGAGGATTTCTTAATAAGAATGGGGTTACAGGACTAGAATCGGATTTGATTGATTGAGTTTGAATCGAGAATTGTGGTAAGATTCGATGATTTAGATGGGATTTTAGCCTTGAGGCAGGATTTCGGTAAGATCATTGGAGTGGGATTTGATGATTGGGTGGGATTTGATGATTGGGATAGGATTTGATGATTGGGGTGGGATTTGATGATTTGGATGGGATTTGATTATTGTGGTGGGATTTGATGATTGGGATGGGATTTGATGATTTGGATGGGATTTGATGATTGGGTGGGATTAGATTATTGTGGTGGGATTTGATGATTTGGATGGGATTTGATTATTGTGGTGGGATTTGATGATTTGGATGGGATTTGATTATTGTGGTGGGATTTGATGATTTGGATGTGATTCGATGATTGGGATAGGATTTGATGATTGGGGTGGGATTTGATTATTGTGGTGGGATTTGATGATTGGGATGGGATTTGATGATTTGGATGGGATTTGATGATTGGGTGGGATTAGATTATTGTGGTGGGATTTGATGATTTGGATGGGATTTGATTATTGTGGTGGGATTTGATGATTGGGATGGGATTTGATGATTTGGATGGGATTTGATGATTGTGGTGGGATTTGATGATTTATTGGGATTTGGGATTGAGTGTTTTGGAGGGACTGTTTCTGATTTAAGGATTCACATAATCCCACTCACCTGAAAATCCTTAAACAATTGCTTAGGTTGCGGCAGTGCAACAATAAAATCGAAATTATTCCTCTGCGCAATGGGCACCAATAGCAGCAAGCAAGCCCCGGCTAAACAAACTAATTCGGTCACGTGATCGGCTAGTACAGTCAGCTGCAGCACAGCAGACAGGCACAATAAAATCGATTCCAAATAATTGATTAGCCGCATTGGTCCGAAGCAGCATCTCAACTGAGCAGTGACGCCCAACAGTAGGCAGGGCAGACTCAGGTGCAGCCAAATCTCTGTTAGGCCGCAGCCTCCGTGACCAGCTATGAAAGCTTCGTGTTGAGCCTTCCTGCTAGTCATGTTATTAGTATTTTGATTGCGATTATCAGTTGCCATGCGGATGAGACTTGACTATGTCGTAGGTATTGACAATCAGATAGCTTGAGAATAGGCAGTACAGATAGCGAAACCAAACTAGTTGACTGCGATGATGCCGCATGCAACGAAACGGTGTCAGCAGTTCAGCAGCAGGCGTGGCGAAGATTAATCCTGTTGGGCTGCTCTGCGGCCAGAAGTAGTTCTTTAGAACAGCTGGGATGCTGGCTAGAATGCCTATAAAATATAGGGATGAGAAACGGGAAGATAGGGGAAGAGGGGGTAGATAAATGGTACACTGCCTGACAACGGGAGAACCTGTGTGAGCCAGTGCCTGCGTACAATATCTGTGTGCGTGTGTGCTCAGGAGTCAGCGAAATGGGCAGAACTGCCTCCTCGCTGGCTGCGGGTCCAGTGTCACCAAATGATGTGCCATGGTGTGCTTATAGAAAAAGAATGATAGCCTAGTCTTGTAGAGTCAAAATACTTACCGCTGTACTTTCGAATCAGCGATTCGGTACGCAGCAGCAGCACAGGCAGCTGGTGGCAGCAGTCAGCAGTGTCGCAAGCCCAGCGCTGCAGTGCCCGATGATTGGCGTGGCCGCTAACGCCGTCGCTGTCAAATGTAATCAGACAGTCAACCTGCCAATCAGCTAGCACGGGTCTAAGGCAGTTGTCTATGGCCGCAACTGACCAATCAACTGCGTTACTATCCGGCAATTGAGGATCGTCAATAATTTTTAATCTCCGACAGTCCTGTCCCAGTCCTTTCGTCCAGGCAGCTGTCAGTTCCTTAACACGCTGTTTACCCTGACCGTAGTAATCCCCTGACGACAGGCAGGCCAGGTAGAGCTCATAACGGCAAGATCTGCCTGCCGCTAGCAACAGGGGCGCAAAGAACATGCATTCGTCGTCAGGATGAGCGGTAACCAATAGCAACCGAATTGGGCGAAACCGAACTGAGACTTCAGCAGAGGATAACTGACTCTGATATGAAGAAAAATTAGGGAATTTATGAAGCACAGTAATAATGACTCTCATTCCAGGGGATCTGGGTATGACAGTAAACTGTCATACTGGGATTACTGGGATCACAGTAAATATAATGGGATCTGTGCCAACAGAATGGGATCTCTTTTAATAGAATGGGATCTCAGTAACTAGAATGGGATCTCAGTAAATAGAATGGGATCTCAGTAAATAGAATGGGATCTGAGCATGAGAATGAGATCGAAAATTTAGTACGGGATATAGGAAACAGAATGGGATGTTAAAATTAGAATAGGATCAGAATATTAGAATGGGATACGAGGATCAGAATGTGTTGGCTGGCTTAGACGACACGTCTAGAAAAATGCCTTTACTGAGCTTGAGCTTACCAACTTTAATCTCTCTGATTCTAGTAGCAGATCGCCCAGCTGTTGCAGACACTTGTCACTGAGTCGGCAAGCAAGCCAATAAGCAGCAGCAGCAGTGCTAAATAGAGTAAACACGTTTCCAAGTATTAGTATCAACGGCGACAAGTAACCTAAGTCACCGAGAAGTGAGTAGTTAGACAGGTAATTGGACTGAAAAGTTTGAAATTATGATTTTTTAATGCGTAAAACACAACGCTATCTTGTTTTCCGAACAAAGCAAAGCAAAAAAATTCACATTTTATAGGGGCCAGCGGCAGAGCAGTTAACGCGTTTGCCTCTCGCACCAAGGTCCCTAAGTTCGATTCCACGGAGAGGCCATATTTATTTGGGGCGCAGCCGCGGAGGGAAGGCTTGGGGGCTTGTCGTGCAATTTACGCCCCTTACACTGCCTGGCGATGAGAAAGTCAGGGCAGATGTACACACCTGTGTGGGTGTGTGCTCAGGAGTCAGCGGAATGAGCAGAATTGCCTCCTCGCTGGCTGCGGGTCTAGTGTCACCAAATGATGTGCCGTTAGCCGCAGCCCTCTGTCATTAATGATTTAATTAGCGATCTAGATTTTTAGAAATAAAAACATTATCTATAGGATCTGTGCATCTTTATGTCTGTTTAAGTACATGAAATTTCGCTCTTAGCGAAGTGTGATTACGGCGTGTGCTATATATTTGTTCAGTATAGGTGACTGGTATGCCTGCAAAAAATCTAGAAAACAAAATAAAAATAAGATCAGAGTATTTGATAATGAAAAGTTTTTCAAACGAACAAAAATATAATTTCTTTATTTAAAATATGAATTTATTGCGGCTACCATTCAGTCGTTAGATTGTCGAAGCTCGGACTTGAAGGTAGGGGGTTCGATTTCCAATTCAACAGGTGGAACACGTTTTTGTAACTTAGCAACCAAGTCAGACAATAAACACTCCATGTGAGTGTCCATGGACTGAACAGCAGTACGCAGCTATCAGATGCGCCGCGCAATAGCTGCACACCTGGCTTAACTAGGCCAGGTAGAAAGAAATTAATATTTTAATTACCATTCGTTTAGCAGGCAAAAATACTGAACGAAGTAGGAAAAAAAGAAGAAAAAAAACGAGAAAAGAGAAAATTAAGTCTAACAAGCTGAAGTTTTGTGAGTGTGATGAATTAAAATGAGGCTTCCAGGCATCAGCAAATAGAAATCAGTTCATAGCGATGATAAATTACTGCTATCGCTAACTATTGCAGAAATCGTGCAACCATATTAGAGAAATTTGATAATAACACTGCAGTAAGACTAAAAACTAATTGAATTTATAAATAGTAAATTAAGTATTAAGGTGAAGAACAAAAAAAGAAGATTTCGAAAGAAATAAAGTAATTAAAAAGCAATCGAGATTGGCAAGAATTAATTACAGAACCAGATAAACAAAACAAGTAACAAATCTATACTAACCTATACAAAGAGAACAGACAAGAGTTGAAATGAGATCTGATGAAATACTGAAAAATAAAATAAAATGTTTTTACACACTTTCCGAGGGTTTTACGATTCGATAAACAATCTAACCATGCGATTGCAAAAATATACGGTGGACAACTACGACCAAGGCTTAAACCCTAAAATCAAAATAGATTAAAGAAGGAATTCAGTAGATAGGATTACAGTTTAATAATTTAATAAAGAACTTCCGATGTATTCGGTAAGAGATTCCCAGGGGATTAATCAAATTGTTTTACGAGAAATGCCAAGAAATTCCCGATAAATTATTGATTTTTTTAGGAATATTCTGACGAATTCAATAAGGAATTAACGATGGATTTATCTGCGAATTTCCGATGGATTTATCAAGGAATTCCCGATGGATTTACCTGCGAATTTCCGATGGATTTAGGAAGAAATTCCCGGTGGATTTAGCAAGGAATTCCCGATGGATTTATCAAGGAATTCCCGATGGATTCACCTGCGAATTTCCGATGGATTTAGCAAGGAATTCCCGATGGATTTATCAAGGAATTCCCTATGGATTTATCAAGGAATTCCCGATGGATTTACCTGCGAATTCCCGATGGATTTAGGAAGAAATTCCCGGTGGATTTAGCAAGGAATTCCCGATGGATTTATCAAGGAATTCCCGATGGATTTACTAAGGAATTTCTGATGGATTTAGCAAGGAATTCCTGATGGATTTATCAAGGAATTCCCGATGGATTTACCTGCGAATTCTCGATGGATTTAGGAAGAAATTCCCGGTGGATTTAGCGAGGAATTCCCGATGGATTTACCAAGGAATTCCCGACGGATTTACTAAGGAATTTCTGATGGATTTAACAAGGAATTCCCGATGGATTTACCAAGGAATTCCCGATGGATTTACCAAGGAATTCCCGATGGATTTACCAAGGAATTCCCGATGGATTTACTAAGGAATTCCCGATGGATTTACCAAGGAATTCCCGGTGGATTTACCAAGGAATTCCCGATGGATTTACCAAGGAATTCCCGGTGGATTTACCAAGGAATTCCCGATGGATTTACCAAGGAATTCCCAGTAGATTTACCAAGGAATTCCCGATGGATTTACCAAGGAATTCCCAGTGGATTTACCAAGGAATTCCCGATGGATTTAGCTAGCAATTCCAGAATGATTTGCTTGGGAGTTCCTGGACAATTAACCAAGAAATATCAATACGATTTTCAAGGTTTATTTGAAATTCTAAATGCATTTTACAAGAAATCTTAAATAAATTTATACACGCTATTTCTTAAGTAATGCCAGAAAATAAACAGCTTAGACTACAAGCAACAGAATTTTTAAGTTTAAAACAAAAATTTACTAGTTAAAAGTTCAACGAACCAAACATAGGCATTTTTGTGACATAAGCATCTTGGAAAAAGTAGGAAACAAAAATAAGAGTAAAATAGAGTAAATCTAGAGATAATCTAGATTATATTCCAGAGGGAATGGGGTTGTCAGTCAATAAATCAGTTGTCGAATTATCAATACTGTCAACATTTTAAACTTATCTCTTTCTTTTGTCAACACTTAAACAAACCAGCTGTGCAATGCAATCAATTGTGCAATTTATTACACCAAAATAGCCGTTGCTATCCTGTAGTTCGACTTTGCTGCTGCTGCTGCTTCGGCTTCAATTTCGAGACTGGAGCGAATGCGACAAAGCCGTCTGAATGTCGCGGCAGGTCAGGACTGGCATAGTCAATGCTCCTTAGCCTACCAGCCCCGCCTGCTTTGTCATCGGCGCCATCCAGACTGTAAAGCTTGCCGCCCAGACTCTCAAGTATGGCGTGCCCAGCGCATAGATCCCATTTAGATATTGGGCCAGTGTGCAGGTAGTTGTCGGCTAGGCCCTGCGTTGCGAAGCGATCAATAATGAGCATAGGTGTCGAGTAAACATGCTTTCACATTTTCTAGGTTTCTAGAAGTACTCAGAGTTGGTTGGTAATAAAATCAAAACCTTTGCCTCTCTATTGTAACTGCTTCCCCATTCTCCTATCCTCTCCCTCCCTCTCCTATATTCTCCCTCCCTATCTTATCCTCTCCATCTACTATCCCCTCCCTCCCTCTACTATCCCCTCCCTCCCTCCCTCTCCTATCCTCTCCCTCCCTCTCCTCTCCTCTCCCTCCCTCTACTATCCCCTCCCTCCCTCTCCTATCCTCTCCCTCCCTCTCCTCTCCTCTCCCTCCCTCTACTATCCCCTCCCTCCCTCTCCTCTCCTCCCCCTCCCTCTCCTCTCCTCTCCCTCCCTCTACTATCCCCTCCCTCCCTCTCCTCTCCTCTCCCTCCCTCTCCTCTCCTCTCCCTCCCTCTACTCTCCTCTCCCTCCCTCTCCTATCCTCTCCCTCCCTCTCCTCTCCTCTCCCTCCCTCTACTATCCCCTCCCTCCCTCTCCTATCCTCTCCCTCCCTCTCCTCTCCTCTCCCTCCCTCTACTATCCCCTCCCTCCCTCTCCTCTCCTCCCCCTCCCTCTCCTCTCCTCTCCCTCCCTCTACTATCCCCTCCCTCCCTCCTATCCCCTCCCTCCCTCTCCTCTCCTCTCCCTCCCTCTCCTATCCTCTCCCTCCCTCTCCTCTCCTCTCCCTCCCTCTACTATCCCCTCCCTCCCTCTCCTCTCCTCCCCCTCCCTCTACTATCCCCTCCCTCTCCTATCCTCTCCCTCCCTCTTCTCTCCTCTCCCTCCCTCTACTCTCCTCTCCCTCCCTCTACTATCCCCTCCCTCCCGCTACTATCCTTTAATTCATAATGGATGGTTGTGAAAATACAGAAAATCAGCAATAATTTCCCCATCTATCTCACCTTGCTGAGCAGTAGAAGCTTATAACCAGCGCCAGCAGCCGATAGTAGCTCCATAGACTCGTTAGGGAACAATTTCTTGGCTCTGTCTAGTAAATCGGAGCTCTGATGACTGCGCGAGACTAGCACTCGCCTGCTGGCTTGGTCGGCATTTTTCTTTGACGACTGACCGGCCTTGATCTCGCCGCTGCTAGTTAAGCTTTGGAGCACAATTGGCAGATTAATATTACCCTGCAGACTGTCGGATACTTTCAAATTGCGCCAGGCCCAATAGGTGCGATTGGCGAATGGAAAGTGAAGCACGCCGACAAGCGGCACGCCTCTGTAGGCTACGCACACCTGTTTATATGTTTATAAATTTATATCTTAACCACTCTCTCCTTTCCTTTACCCGTCTGGCATTTCCTCTCCCTTCTATCCTTTCCTCTCCCTCATCTGTCCTTTCCTCTCCGCCTCAGTGCTTTCCTCTCCCACTGTCATTTCCTCTCCCATTGTGATTTCCTCTCCCACGGTCATTTCCTCTATCTGTCTGCCCTTTCTTCTCTCACTGTCCTTTCCTCTTCCAATCTGCCATTTCCTCTCCCCTTCTGTCATTTCCTCTCCCCTTCTGTCCTTTCCTCTTCCCATCTGTCCTTTCCTGCCCCCCCGTCTGTCCTTTCCTCTCCCACTGTCTTTTACTCTGGCCTGGGTAAGTTTCGCTTAAAAATGTGAATTCCTACTATTTTTCAATACAAGCGTAGAAAGTTATAACCATGAAAGCGAGATAAACAGGGCAACTCACCTGAACGGACACATACTGCAACATGTGCTCAGTAAACTCCTGCGTACCATCCAATGGATCAACCCACACTAAGACGTCCTTAGAATTGACAAAGAAATCGTGCCTCAACGGTTCCACATCCGGGTGTCGATGGCTGGCCAGAGCCAGAGCTCGATAATCCAACGGGGCCGCCTGAGCCTCTTCCGATACCAGACGCAGCCATGGAAACGATTTGTGAAAGCCATAGACTAATTCGGCATTGGCCGCCAAATCCGCTTGCGTCACTGGCGGCGCCTGGTCGCTAATGTAAACACCGGCCTTAGTAACGCGAATAGCTTCCCGATGCCTAATAATTAATTGGCCAGCCCGTTCGCATAGTTCAATGCTGACAGACAGCAGCTCCTTGACCGAGACGCCGCGACCGCCGCTAAGAAGCGGCACCTCAGTGTGGATCAGGAATAATATAGCCACACCGCTGGCTAGGCAGAAAGCCCCCAGTTTGTTTATCCTCAGACGGCACACCGCCTGCAATGGGGGATCGATTCAGGATGGTACTCAGTCTGATTTTCAAATAAACTCCATTCGAATTCCTGATGGATTTCCCATGGAATTTCCAAAGGATTTCCTATGGAATTCCCGATGGATTTCCTATGAAATTCCTGAAGGATTTCCCATGGAATTTCCAAAGGATTTCCTATGGAATTCCCGATGGATTTCCTAACATATCTATCAGAAAAATGTCTAATGGATCTCTGTAACTCCTAAAAGAAAGCGTAACGGATTTTTTAGCCATAATTTTTTTCTACAACTATTCTTAATAAATTTTCTAAAAGTAATTTCCTTAAAATCAATCAATTGCCGGATTTCACAAAGGAATTCCGAGACAGATTTTTGGAATTTCTTAAGGATTTTTAATAGAACTTTATTCCTAGACGGGTTTTTAAAGGAAGTCCCTGATATACATTATTAAAGGAATTCCCACACCGATTTCTTAAAGGGATCCACAGACCAATTTTTTAGAGGAATTCCCTGATGGATTGGAAAAGGAATTCACTGATGGATTTAAAAAGGAATTCACTGATGGATTTGAAAAGGAATTCTCTGATGGATTTAAAAATGAATTCTCTAATGGATTTGAAAAGGAATTCTCTGGTGGATTTAAAAAGGAATTCTCTGATACATTTAAACAGGAATTCTCTGATACATTTAAAAAGGAATTCACTGATGTATTTGAAAAGGAATTCTCTGATGGATTTAAAAAGGAATCCTTTAAGGATGTCCAAAAGGAATTCCCAAATAAATTTTAAAAAATGTATTCCTAAACGAATCTCGAGAAGGAATCCCCAAAATTATTTCCAAAAGAAATTCTCTAAAGAATTTCCAAAAAGTAATTCCATGACGGCTTTTTTTGAAGTAGCTGCATCTATTTTTAATGTAACACAAAAATGTTAAATTTGGCAACCATTTTATCACGAGACAAGACAATAGATAACAAAAGTATGCTTAACTGAGCAAGTGTTTTACAAAATTGGGCCCCGTATATTTAAAATTTTTACTAATAAAAAGATTTCCATAATATCTGTTCTTTGTTTAAACAAGAGACTTTCAAATTTTTGTTTAAACGCACAAAAGTCGCAAGATAACACAAAAGGAATGATATTAAAAAGGAATAAAAGACTCGCATAAATCATGGTTGAATACAGTATAGAAGAAAGGAATGAAGGTACAATAATTAAGCAACAACAATCAAATAGAGCGCCTTTTAATTGATAGTTATTGCTTAATTAGTCCATGCCTAATGTCTAAACATAAGGAGCGGTTTCGATTTAAACTCACTAAAAGTAAGCATGCTACTAAATTTATTAATAGTAGTCAGTAGTATGCATAGATAAGAATAGTTAAAATATATACCAAAGGACAAAACAAAAAAGTATCTCTTGATCAGTAATAAAAACTTTGCAATATACTTGTGTATAAAACTATACAAAAGCATTCAATGTGGAATGCTTAGTAACACGCAAATGGTCAGTATCACAGTGCTAAACGTATCTACAAGTAACTTAAAAAAGGATTAAAGTTTTATTTTATTTTTTTGGTTTACAAAAAAATAAAAAAACATGATCTAATTTATAGTGCTGGTTGCTGAAAAGCAATCATGAAGATCTAAAAAATACAATAGAAGTGTACAAAAAAATTAAAAATCAAACAAAGGACTAATTTATGGTGTAAGAAAATACTTACAGGTTCAAAAAATGAGGAGAAATGAAAAGAAGAACAAAAGATAGCCAATTCCATTTAGAGATCGATACGTAAAAATAGTCTTATCTACAGTCGCAGACTGACAATTTGCATCAAATTTATGAGAATCGAACAGTGGTACTTATGGGGAATGTTTCGAATATTAATGGCCAGTGAGAGAGAGAGCAAAACTGATTGAAAATCTTTGGGTTTAGGTCTAGCTGTTTGATGCTTGTTCTAAAAGATTATCCTGGTATCTGAGTAAGAAAATTATTGAACAAATACATCTAGGTTAGTAGTTTAAAATATTCTTAAACCACTTAAATATTGAAAGGTTGCTTACAACTAAGTATTGTTAGGTATTAGAAGACCTAAATGGTTCTCACAATCAACTACTGATAATGATACATTTAGAAATCAAGGAAGAAAGCGTGCCATTGTTAGTTTAAAAATCAATATTGAACATCAGGCGACCCAGTTTAAATAACAGACGACATAGATCTACCAGACGGAATTGTGCCCATCAGCTGATCCGTAGACTTGCCATTATTCATAGGGAAGGCGTACTCTCTCTGTACCATTAGTTCGCGATCTAGTTTCACCTGTGGCACTAGAAAACAGCTAGTAAAGAAGCAGAAGATGACAGATAGTACAGCCAAGCCGAAGCTCCATGATGGCCAATTAAGTTCGGGATTCGGCAGCCAATAGGGATCTAAGCATTTGCCGCCGAACACAGCGATGCCAACACCAATCAGTGCGCCAATGAATAGCATTCCGTAGGCCAAGCAGCGGCTTAGCAGCGCCCGCCTCTCTGGATTATCGACGCAGCGAACAACATAGATAACGCAGAGGATTAGCGCGCCAATGTGCAATAGCAGGCCTAGGGTGATGCAGAACTGAACAAAGCGAAACCAAGGCGGCATTAAATAATCCCTAATGGGATAAAACTCCGGCGCAAATGACCACCAGCAGCCGAAGTAGGATCGCATCTCGGGATCTAGACGATGAACTAAACCATCTAGACAGAACTCCCATAGGCCCAGTCGGTCCATTGGTGTGTGCACTCTCGGCCAGCTTTGCAACCAGAATGGCGTCACAAAAGACAATAGAACGCACACAAAGCTAAACACTGTACACACTAATGCTGCTCTTGCATAGCCGGACACTATTATATGCTTCTCGGAGTTGACCGACATTGCACTCCAAAGCTGGGGGAGATTTTCTGTGTTGGCACAGTGATTCTTTAACTGTACGATCTGATTGATTTTTTTCACACTATACTGTCACTGAAATTAGCAAACATGTGCATACCTTATTAGTTATTTATTGTAAGTATAAAATATAATAATATATGCTCAGTAGCATTAGCAGTAGCAAAAGTTCAAGATAAAATATGCAAACAAGATAATGCACTGAGTTGTATCAGAAAAGAACTTATTCATACAGCAAAAATATACATATGCAGTTTTATTAAAACAACTAAAGAACAATTTTAGAAAATATAATACCAAATACAGTGCTAATAACAGTAAGTTAAGCTGATTATCAACTAGTTAACAAACTAACACAGATTTTTGTTGATGATGATCATCATTAGATTCAAAATTTTAAATTAAATTTTAACTTTATTTTTCTAAGTAAAATGAACAAGTTAGTTATTTCCAACTGTTTTACAATGACAAGCATAAATTAAAGAACACCTATTTGAAAAGCAATTAGTTATACTGACTATATGCATTGTATTTGAGTTTTATACAAATAATAGCTAACAATAATGTTTATGAATCAGCAGTAGTTTTTTATATATTGTTCAATATTGTTTTTGTTAGAAAAAAAACTAATAGTAAAAAGTGCTGTTTTCTACTGTTTCTTTAGTTATCAATCTATTAGCTACTTTAAAAGAAAAAATAGAAAAGTAAAACTACAACAGTAAAATGTTTTTTTCACTTAAAAATGTCAAAAATACTACTTTTATTAAAATGGCTATCAATTTTTAATTTTCACAATTGCCACTCTATTTTTCTTCTTTGTCAAGTAATTTATTTGATTCTGCAATTTGTGTTCTGATTGGCATTTTGACAATGGCTAAGGCTACAAGTGATGATTGTATCAATATTAGGATAAGTAGCAGTGTCAGTGACAAAAATGCAAATTATCTTGAGAATGAGAATCTGAATGTTTAATGAGATTGATTCTTAACTAGGCTCTGATGATGATGATGATTATAAGAGCATTAAAAAAGAGCAAACATCTTCCATTACAAAGAATATCGCACCAAAAATTAAATATTATATCCTTCTATTAAAGCTATGTTTGCTTATAAAAAATAGCATGTTTTTATAATTATTTTTTTTTCAAAATGTGCTATTTATATCTTAACCAAGTACATTATTCCTTATTAGCAATAGTCTACCCAACCATACCCAACTCCAAGTTTTAATGTTTCAATTTTATTCACTTAGTATTACATTACTAGCATTATATATTCAGTTTTTATACTGAGCAGCTATTAAAAAATATGTTTAAATATTATTAGCTATTTGGGTTTATAAGCATTAACATTCATTTAATCTGAAGCATATTGTAAATAGTAGTTACTATATATAGTATGAAATAAATCTTATGGGAGAGCTGCAGTTAGCCATTGCTGACTAGGCTAACTTGAACTAATTGCTTATAGCTTTTTCAGTTTTTTTCTGTTTTTTTTTCAGTTCTATTTAGCAATAGTATTTGTTTTGCATATTTATTATTTAGTTTAAATCAATGCTTTTGTAAAAAAATGATTTTGGCCTCAGTTCTGGTGATATGATAATGATGAGGCAATAGGGCAACTAATATACCATTAATACCCATGCTTTAAGGGTGTTAATGAAAAATCTGAAGGGGCTGTTAGCCCAAAGGTTGTGTATCAATTTTAGCATACCATAGATGTTTTTGCCCAAGCTATACTTTCAGAGTCAGAGACAGGGGTGTGGGACAAAGCCCCCACTTTGGGGTGCCATAGACATTTTAGCCTCAGTAAGCCATTCCTATTGGTCAATGCTTTTTTGTGGGTGGTTAATGGTTATTAACTGCCCACAAGAAAAATTAAATTACTAAGCATTAATTCATCTATGGCCATTAACAGGCAAGACTTTCTGCCTGTCATGGTACAACAGGTTTTTTCCAAAGCAGATGCTAGCCATGAAGCTTATTGAATATTGAAACATGATGAGGCATGACTAGATACTAGTTGGCTCTAGGCCTAATTAAACTATGTTTTGGCCATAGACAGACTAGTTGGCATTGGCATGACTAGTTGGATCAAATTCAGACTCTATGTGATTCCTAGGCACCAATTCAAACTTATAAATCATTGCACAAAAAATTGTAATTGCTGATTATGCTTTGATTCTTAGTATTTATTGAAAATATTACCGCACAAACATATAGCCTGTCTCTGATGTAAAACTACTTAACTAGTCAGATAAAAATGCTAAAAAAATTGTAAAAAATGAATAGCTAGGCCTATATGTTTTAAAACTTTAAAATTATTCTCTTGGATTTTGCTACCTCAATAATGAAATGTAACAATAAGGCAGCTAGGACTACAGAGACATTTGCAAATATAGGCCTATGTATATTTTTAATTCTTTCTTGATTTTCTACAAAACAAAACAGGTGCCATGTAGCACGTTGCCTATAAGAAAAAAAGCATGAATAAGTGGTGCAGCACAATATACAAAGGAAGCATTCGCGAACAAAACCCGTTTTCATAAAATCTGCCTTGTCTAAAGTAGCTAGCTAGCAATAAAAATGCGGCTCTGTACGCTTTGTAGATAATTATGCAACCTGAATAAGTCAATGAGCAGACGTTTATTGTATGACCTGCAACCTTCATTTCAGTCCTCGTAAGTTGTATACTATACTATAAGCAATTATATTACAATTTTAATTCTTTAGAGTGAATACAGGGGTTAAAATCAGTAGTTGGCTTATAAGTTGCTGCAGAGTGATCCATTGACACAGAGGGGATATAAAGTTCGCCCCTTCCGATAACCATTTTGCCTTTTGTAAAAAATCCAGATTCCAGTCAACAGCATACCGATACAGTACAGTACTATAATTTTAAACGACAACTTCCTTCTAATTTTAAAACAGTGCTAATTATAGTTATAACAAGCATATACATAGCAAGATCTGCTAGTAGCTTGTTTTTTTATTTCTATGTGTAAATGTATATTTTAATCTCTTTTATTTAAAAATTAAGTTATACTATTGGCCTGAATCTTAGTAATTACGTCACATCTATCATTCCCAACTTCCCAATTCCCAGGTTCCCAACGAAAGTAGTTATCGCGTCACTCTGGTGTAGCGAATAAGATACGCCACGGTAAGTCAATCGCATGATGACTGAATCACGGCTCGTGTCGGGCTAGGCCTTAGGTCTAACTTGGATTAAGAAGTCGTGCATTTAAGTGCCTATTGGCTATCAATAGGCTATATAGCTAATACGGAATATTGTAGAGCACGAATGCGCTGACTGTCTGCCAGATGTAGGTAGCCCCTGGTGGCAAGGCCTGGTGGACCATGCTGACAGAGCCACCTGTCTGAGTAGCTAAGCCAGATGCTTATCTTGCTATATTGCTAATGCTTAGTTCCAAAGTTTCCAGTCTTTGAAGTTTGCACTTCTTTTTATCCCTTCTTTATTCCTTTGATTAGCTACTCTTTGCTAGCTTTAGCTTTGGTGGGCAAGCTGAATGGTAGGGGCCTACCTGGACACTTCGTCATCTTACAACTTCGTCATCCAAATGACGATCTGTCCAATATCCCAGAGGGTGGATTACGAAGAGACTTAGACTTGTGGACACTTCGTCATCTATAAAACAAAATTCTTCAAAGTTAGAACAGAACCACCCCTCCCCACCTGTTGGCACCTATCTTTCAACTCTTAATAATGAAATCAGTTTTGACACCTCTTTTTGACAATTTAGAGTGTGAAGTGTGTTCACACCTCTGCCCCACCACCTACTCTGACTACATATCTTGAAAGTTTCTCTGGAGGGATAAGAAATTATTTACATGGACTGGTCACTGGACATGCTTGTCATCACTCATCATTTATACCTAATTGTTTATATTACGAGTATATAGACATGTACTTATAACAATAGACTTAAAATTGAAATTAATTAGGCCTACTTATATTTTTATAGTATCACTATAATATTGAATTGTCATGTGGTGTCTGATAGCTTTTGACCAAACCTAGCTTTTTGACTATGGCCTATTTTGTTTGCAAATTTTAGGTGAATTTTTGTTGTAGAGCTAATATCAGGCCTAGGCCTATAATATTCACCTATTAGGCCTAGCTAAGCTAGGCTAGCTATATTCTATATAACTGCAGAGTTTAGGCCTACAGCAATCTGCCTTTAAACCCCATAGGGGCCCTAAGAAAAAATCAACTGTCTTGTAGTGTAGTTGCACTTTGCACATTAAATTTTGTATTTTAACAAAGTTGACATTTGATTGACATTTATATAAAGGTTTTAAAAATGGCATGGCATATCAAATCCCTCAATAACTGCCATATAGAAGAGTTTGTATAGCGCCTAGCATTAAATATCCTTTGCAAATACCTTTTGCAATCTCCTATTTTTGGTTAGGCCTATCAACTACTACCGAGACTACCTATACCTATAGGCAGTGGGACATTTCATGGTGAAGCATACATGCGCAACACCCGGCCGACCCGGCCAGTTTGGCCGGGTGAAACGAGGGCCAAGCAAGGTAAGTCGCAAAAACCAATAGACCAAGTGCAAAAAATCAAAGGGGGGACCAAGGGACAAAAAAGGAAGGCGTGAAGAAAAGGAAAAAGGGGAGAGAAAAAGAGAGCAAATGAGAGCAAACTAAGTCGTAAATAGAGCAATGAACTAAGTCGCAAATGAGAGCAAAAACTAAGTTGCACGGCCGGCTAAGATTTGGGAGGTTGCACATGTATGTGGTGAAGTGTTGTTAGCTTAGTGCAGTTCTCTTTTTAGCTAAAATGTATATAGTCCCTTGCACATTTATATGAAGTTAGTGCCAATATGATGAAATAAAATGATGATCTACTATTATTATTGGATGGCTTGTGGTAAGTAGATTGTAGATATGAGTTTGGCATGAGTCTCGGACAACTGGACAAGTAACCTAGGGTTGACAATGTAGTCAACAGTCATAGCAGCTATCCACTAAGCATATAGTAACTGTGCATTTTATTAACATTTTCCCCTAAAAACTAATATAGATTAATAAATGGCTACTTATCTATAACAATAGCTAGCTACTAGCTACTTTGGTGTAAAATAATATTGCAATATTGTAATTGCAATCAAATATAGAAGTATTGACTTTGTGCTATATTAGCTAGGTAGCTAGTTAATTAGTTCTTTTTAAACATTGATATAATATTTTATGAATATATATTTGTAGCTAGCTAACTCAAAGTATGCAGATATGGATCCTAGACACTTTGTCATCTTACTACTTTGTCATCTTACAACTTCGTCATCCACTTAGAAGGTAGGACACTTTGTCATCCAGCCAATTGGCATGCTTTAAAGTTTGGTCAGTTCGTCATCTACTAATAAATAAATAAGCAATCTAGTTCATCATCAATAAAGTGAGGGTGGGGTGGTGGGGCAGAGGTGTGAACACACTTCACACTCTAAATTGTCAAAAGGTGTCAAAACTGATTTCATTATAAGAGTTGAAAGATTGGTGCCAACACGATGTGAGGAGGGGTGGGGAGGGGTGGTTCTGTTCTAACTTTGAAAACTTTTGTTTTATAGATGACAAAGTGTCTACATGTCTAAGTCTCTTCGTCATTCATCCTCTGAGAAATTGGACAGATTGTCATCTGGATGACAAAGTTGTAAGATGACAAAGTGTCCAGGTACCACCACTACCACCACCACCAGCAGATATAGCTATCTATTAATACTAATTAGGTAAAAAACATATTTTTATTGTTTTATATCATTAAAGTCTATAACATATTTCCTTAAACAAATATTTTAGTGCTTACTTTACCTAGTTAGCCCTCTGTAGCTTATGGAAATATGTATTTTACTAGATAAATGACAATATTATTTCTAGTTTCATTGTGCGCTTTTATTTATTGCAAATTTATGATTCTTGTTATGCTAAACTAAGGATTAGCTCTCGTGAAATCAGATTTACATTTAATATTTGCCATATCAATATCCTTAATCCAGGCCATTACACCTGACTATTTCTAGGAAACTGCCAATTCACCAATCTGTGGCATCTGCACCAACTCTGGTTCAGTTGGCAGGTACACATGCCCAAAATGTGGCATAGCCTACTGTTCAGTAGCATGCTACCGACACGAGCGACACTCGGCCTGCTCCGAGGCATTCTATCGCGACTGCTGCCTGGAGTCCCTGCGCGGCGAGATGGTCGGCTCTGCTGAGAGGCGTGCTATGGCCGACGTGCTGCGTCGTCGACTAGCTCAGGAGGCAGAGGAGAACGCACTTGACAATGTGCTAGACGATGAGGACGAAGACGACGAAGAAGACGATCTGGCCAGTCGGCTAGCTGGCGTTGATCTTGACTCTGACGAACTCGACACTGACGCAATCTGGCGCCTGCTCACCCCAAGCGAGCGTCGGCGCTTTGTACGCAGTTTAGAGACTGGCGAATGCGCCGACTGCCTGCCAGATGTAGCGCCCTGGTGGCAAGGCCCGGTGCGCGACGCTGACAGAGAGCCGCCATTAGCTAAGCCGGATACCACTCTATTGGCTAGCCTGGCACCTGGGGCATCAAACAAATCGCCTAGTCCTCTGATGCCGCTAGTTCTGCTTGAAGCCCTGCTTGCCTACGCTTACGCTATGCGACTGAGCAACTGCGACCTGACTGACTGTCCCGATCAGCTGATCACCTGCTGCCGTCTGCTGTGGCCCTGCTTACCCGGCAACACAGCCACCCCAACCTCCGCCGACAAGACAGCCACCCCAACCTTTGTCGCTAAGACAGCAACACCAACCTCCGCCGATAGGACAACCACCCCAACCTCCGCCGCTAAGACAGCAACACCAACCTCCGCCGCTAAGACAACCACCCCAACCTCCGCCGCTAAGACAGCAACACCAACCTCCGCCGCTAAGACAACCACCCCAACCTCCGCCGCTAAGACAGCAACACCAACCTCCGCCGCTAAGACAGCAACACCAACCTCCGCCGCTAAGACAGCAACACCAACCTCCGCCGCTAAGACAGCAACACCAACCTCCGCCGCTAAGACAGCAACACCAACCTCCGCCGCTTCGTCCAACTCGCCGCTCGCCACTGTGGATCTAACAATAGCCAGATTCTTGCACCGTTTACAGACGCACGCTCGCCAGCTGTGCTATTCCAATTCGTTGTTCTTAGCCTGCTTGCACGACGCTGTCAGGCTGTTAAATCAGGACCGCAGTCTTAGCTATCTGGAGCGAGCTCTGGGTGATTTGAAAGCTGCCTTGCAATTTAGCCGCACTCGCTATGCTCGGTTGGCTATTAAACGATTGGACTTCATCGTTGCTTGGCTAGTCTCCGGCGGCGACAACCAAGTTGTTAAACAATTGAATAGTTACACTCTGTGTAGCCAACTGGTGCCGTTACTAGAACTAGCTATTTGTCAGTACGCCACAGATTTGGTCGCTAAGGAGCCGATTGATAAATTAGATTAGTCATTTAAGTACTTCCTGTGTCCGGTTTCAATCTTAAATAGAAGCATTTTATTGTGCATTTTTGTACTCGTATTTTGCGACGGCTTTTCAAGTAAAATCTAGCTTGTAATTTTGTTTTTTTAAATAAATATCATCTTTCTTTAGTAGCTCACCACTCTACCAGCTGACCACTCTACCAGCTCACCACTCTACCAGCTGACCACTCTACCAGCTTACCACTCTACCAGCTGACCACTCTACCAGCTCACCACTCTACCAGCTGACCACTCTACCAGCTGACCACTCTACCAGCTCACCACTCTACCAGCTGACCACTCTACCAGCTCACCACTCTACCAGCTGACCACTCTACCAGCTGACCACTCTACCAGCTCACCACTCTACCAGCTCACCACTCTACCAGCTCACCACTCTACCAGCTCACCACTCTACCAACTGACCACTCTACCAACTGACCACTCTACCAGCTCACCACTCTACCAGCTCACCACTCTACCAACTGACCACTCTACCAGCTCACCACTCTAGCAACTGACCACTCTACCAGCTCACCACTCTACCAGCTTACCACTCTACCAGCTGACCACTCTACCAGCTCACCACTCTACCAGCTGACCACTCTACCAGCTCACCACTCTACCAGCTGACCACTCTACCAGCTCACCACTCTACCAGCTGACCACTCTACCAGCTGACCACTCTACCAGCTGACCACTCTACCAGCTCACCACTCTACCAGCTGACCACTCTACCAGCTGACCACTCTACCAGCTCACCACTCTACCAGCTGACCACTCTACCAGCTGACCACTCTACCAGCTCACCACTCTACCAGCTGACCACTCTACCAGCTGACCACTCTACCAGCTCACCACTCTACCAGCTGACCACTCTACCAGCTGACCACTCTACCAGCTCACCACTCTACCAGCTGACCACTCTACCAGCTTACCACTCTACCAGCTGACCACTCTACCAGCTCACCACTCTACCAGCTGACCACTCTACCAGCTCACCACTCTACCAGCTGACCACTCTACCAGCTCACCACTCTACCAGCTGACCACTCTACCAGCTGACCACTCTACCAGCTGACCACTCTACCAGCTCACCACTCTACCAGCTGACCACTCTACCAGCTGACCACTCTACCAGCTCACCACTCTACCAGCTGACCACTCTACCAGCTGACCACTCTACCAGCTGACCACTCTACCAGCTGACCACTCTACCAGCTGACCACTCTACCAGCTCACCACTCTACCAGCTCACCACTCCACCAGCTCACCACTCTACCAGCTCACCACTCTACCAGCTCACCACTCTACCAGCTCACCACTCTACCAGCTGACCACTCTACCAGCTCACCACTCTACCAGCTCACCACTCTACCAGCTCACCACTCTACCAGCTCACCACTCTACCAACTGACCACTCTACCAACTGACCACTCTACCAGCTCACCACTCTACCAGCTCACCACTCTACCAACTGACCACTCTACCAGCTCACCACTCTAGCAACTGACCACTCTACCAGCTCACCACTCTACCAGCTTACCACTCTACCAGCTGACCACTCTACCAGCTCACCACTCTACCAGCTGACCACTCTACCAGCTTACCACTCTACCAGCTGACCACTCTACCAGCTCACCACTCTACCAGCTGACCACTCTACCAGCTCACCACTCTACCAGCTGACCACTCTACCAGCTCACCACTCTACCAGCTGACCACTCTACCAGCTGACCACTCTACCAGCTGACCACTCTACCAGCTCACCACTCTACCAGCTGACCACTCTACCAGCTGACCACTCTACCAGCTCACCACTCTACCAGCTGACCACTCTACCAGCTGACCACTCTACCAGCTCACCACTCTACCAGCTGACCACTCTACCAGCTGACCACTCTACCAGCTCACCACTCTACCAGCTGACCACTCTACCAGCTGACCACTCTACCAGCTCACCACTCTACCAGCTCACCACTCCACCAGCTCACCACTCTACCAGCTCACCACTCCACCAGCTCACTACTCTACCAACTGACCACTCTACCAGCTCACCACTCTACCAGCTCACCACTCTACCAGCTCACCACTCTACCAGCTCACCACTCTACCAGCTCACCACTCTACCAACTCACCACTCTACCAGCTCACCACTCTACCAGCTCACCACTCTACCAGCTCACCACTCTACCAGCTCACCACTCCACCAGCTCACCACTCTACCAGCTCACCACTCTACCAGCTCACCACTCTACCAGCTCACCACTCTACCAGCTCACCACTCCACCAGCTCACCACTCTACCAGCTCACCACTCTACCAGCTCACCACTCTACCAGCTCACCACTCTACCAACTGACCACTCTACCAGCTCACCACTCTACCAACTGACCACTCTACCAGCTCACCACTCTACCAGCTCACTACTCTACCATTTCACCACTCTACCAGCTCACCACTCTACCAGCTCACCACTCTACCAACTGACCACTCTACCAGCTCACCACTCTACCAGCTCACTACTCTACCATTTCACCACTCTACCAACTCACCACTCTACCAGCTCACCACTCTACCAGCTGACCACTCTACCAGCTGACCACTCTACCAGCTCACCACTCTACCAGCTGACCACTCTACCAGCTCACCACTCTACCAGCTCACCACTCTACCAGCTCACCACTCTACCAGCTCACCACTCTACCAGCTCACCACTCTACCAGCTCACCACTCTACCAACTGACCACTCTACCAGCTCACCACTCTACCAACTGACCACTCTACCAGCTCACCACTCTACCAGCTCACTACTCTACCATTTCACCACTCTACCAACTCACCACTCTACCAGCTCACCACTCTACCAGCTGACCACTCTACCAGCTGACCACTCTACCAGCTCACCACTCTACCAGCTGACCACTCTACCAGCTCACCACTCTACCAGCTCACCACTCTACCAGCTCACCACTCTACCAGCTCACCACTCTACCAACTGACCACTCTACCAGCTCACCACTCTACCAACTGACCACTCTACCAGCTCACCACTCTACCAGCTCACTACTCTACCATTTCACCACTCTACCAGCTCACCACTACCAGCTCAACACCTCTACCAGCTCACCACTCCACCAGTTCACCACTCTACTAGCTCACCACTCTACCAGCTCAATAAATCTATCAGCTTATTACTCTACCTGCTCATTCTACTACCATCCTGTAATAAGCCTACTCATTTTGATAGGTAATTATCTAATAACGAGTAATTAAAAAATCTGATACTGCAGCTTCGCTTCGTGTCGCCATTGGCGCAGACGGCGCTAGGCACCCTATTCACCTGGGGCCTGACTGCCCTAGGCGCCGGCCTTGTATTCCTGGTGCCAGCAAACTATTCGCATGCCAGATTGCTGAATGCTAGCCTGGGCTTTGCGGCTGGAGTCATGACTGCCGCCTCGTTTTGGTCACTGTTAGATCCGGCCATAGACATGGCTCGCAGCAGCGGCCTGTACGGAGCCAAGGGCGAATACGCCTGGCTACCAGTGGCTGTGGGCTTCGGCGTCGGCGCGGCTTTTGTTATGGCCGCCGACCGTCTGCTGCCGATGTTGGGCATTGCCGGCGGCGACGGTGACGATTTGGTCAAGGAGCTGACTGGAACGGCTAGCCAACAGGTAAGGAGGGATGTAGACATCTTTTTTGCTCAATCTTTTGCCGCTTGGTTAGAATATTATTACCTTATTATGTTTTAGCAAGGCACTTAACTCTGCGTTGGTTCAGTTCACCCAGCTGTTAAATGGGTACCAGTATTAGCTGGGGGGGTAATTAAGGGTGGCTGTGGCATCCCCCCAGTCCATGGACTGAACAGTCGTACGCGGCCTTCAGATGCGCCGCGCAATAGCTGCAGCTGTGCTGTTGGCTGCACATTTGGACCTAATGGGCAGGTGTAATCAAGTTTATTATTAATATTATTGTTTCCCATCAGTTGAAATTGTTTTTCTTGTGTAATTCCCTTCAATATTCTAACAGGTCGAACGCTGTCTCAATAATGTTCCCTTGTTATGCCTCCTCAAGGCTTGTTCTAATTCACAAAAATCCCATTTTTATCCCAACGCAGAGGCGCACGGGTCCAGCTGGCAATCTGCTATTGGAAAACGCTGCAATGTCTGACGGCAGTGTGGGTGTTCACCTGCTTGAACTGCCCACAGTCACAGAGCCGTTGGGTTCCATTCGCAGACGACCGGGCGGCGGCAGGGACGAGGCATTCGATGCTTCAGCTCAACAGTGGAGCGGCGAGGACGATAGGTAAGGGGATTGAATCTCTGAAGGGAGTAAATGGTTCTATTATTGACGCGATTACAGCCACTCTTTAGGAAACTTTATTAGACAATATGGAATTTCGCAAAGCGATAAAAGGATCACGAATTTAGTATGAAGAAATGAATTTTTTGTGACCTAGGAAATGGGATTTCTAAATGGTTGATCGTGAAATGGGATTTCTAAATAATTGATTGTGAAATGGGATTTCTAAATGGTTGATTGTGAAATGGGATTTCTAAATGGTTGATCGTGAAATGGGATTTCTAATTGATTGATTGTGAAATGGAATTTCTAAATGATTGATTGTGAAATGGGATTTCTAATTGATTGATTGTCAAATGGGATTTCTAATTGATTGATTGTCAAATGGGATTTCTAAATGGTTGATCGTGAAATGGGATTTCTAATTGATTGATTGTGAAATGGAATTTCTAAATGATTGATTGTGAAATGGGATTTCTAATTGATTGATTGTCAAATGGGATTTCTAAATGATTTGTTTGTGAAATGGGATTTCTAAATGATTGATTGTGAAATGGGATTTCTAAATGATTTGTTTGTGAAATGGGATTTCTAAATGATTGATTGTGAAATGGGATTTCTAAATGGTTGATTGTGAAATGGGATTTCTAATTGATTGATTGTGAAATGGGATTTCTAATTGATTGATTGTGAAATGGGATTTCTAAATGGTTTGTTTGTGAAATGGGATTTCTAAATGGTTGATTGTGAAATGGGATTTCTAAATGGTTGATTGTGAAATGGGATTTCTAATTGATTGATTGTGAAATGGGATTTCTAAATGGTTGATTGTGAAATGGGATTTCTAATTGATTGATTGTGAAATGGGATTTCTAATTGATTGATTGTGAAATGGGATTTCTAATTGATTGATTGTGAAATGGGATTTCTAAATGGTTTGTTTGTGAAATGGGATTTCTAAATGGTTGATCGTGAAATGGGATTTCTAAATGGTTGATTGTGAAATGGGATTTCTAATTGATTGATTGTGAAATGGGATTTCTAATTAATTGATTGTGAAATGGGATTTCTAATTGATTGATTGTGAAATGGGATTTCTAAATGGTTGATTGTGAAATGGGATTTCTAATTGATTGATTGTGAAATGGGATTTCTAATTGATTGATTGTGAAATGGGATTTCTAAATGATTTGTTTGTGAAATGGGATTTCTAAATGGTTTGTTTGTGAAATGGGATTTCTAAATGGTTGATCGTGAAATGGGATTTCTAAATGGTTGATTGTGAAATGGGATTTCTAATTGATTGATTGTGAAATGGGATTTCTAATTAATTGATTGTGAAATGGGATTTCTAATTGATTGATTGTGAAATGGGATTTCTAAATGGTTGATTGTGAAATGGGATTTCTAATTGATTGATTGTGAAATGGGATTTCTAATTGATTGATTGTGAAATGGGATTTCTAAATGATTTGTTTGTGAAATGGGATTTCTAAATGATTTGTTTGTGAAGTAGGATTTCTAAATGATTTGTATGTGAAGTGAGATTTCTAAATAATTTGTTTGTGAAGTAGGATTTCTAAATGATTTGTATGTGAAGTGACATTTCTAAATGATTAGTTTTGATATAAGGTTTTTAATTGACTGATTTTGAAATCCAATTTTCGCTCGATTAATAAGGAATCGGATCTTTAGTATGCTGATTAACAAGATCTGTCAAAACAATTAATTGCATAATTATGTGTTTTCAAATTATGAAAATTATGCTCGTACAATTCATTTTTTTCTTCGACATTGTCAAAGATATTTGCTAGTCATCCCATCTCTCAAATCTGTTTGATCCCAGGCATCCCAAGCAGTCTAGGCGCGGCCCGGGTTCCTCACCCAGCTGGCGCAGGGTACTGCTGCTAGTTCTGGCCATAACTGTGCACAATGTACCGGAGGGTTTGGCTGTCGGCGTCGGCTTTGGCGCTCTGGGCGGCGGTGGAGCCGGCGGCAACCATGGCGACGCTGACAACGCGGCTGGTCACTTTGAAGCCGCTCGCAATCTCGCCATCGGCATCGGCATTCAGAACTTCCCAGAGGGCCTGGCCGTGTCTCTCCCTCTGCACGCGTCCGGTATGAGTCCGCTGAGGAGCTTCTGGTGGGGCCAGCTCTCCGGCATGGTGGAACCATTGGCCGGACTCTTGGGCTGCCTACTGGTTACCATGGCAACGCCATTGCTGCCCTATGCTTTGGCATTCGCCGCCGGCGCTATGATCTACGTTGTGTTTGACGCCATTGTGCCGGAGTCTACTGACTCGAAATTGACTTCTGCCGGCTCTGTGGTCGGCTTCATTGTAATGATGGTGCTGGATGTGGGCTTGTCTTGAATATTGCGCTTCCTTTGGCACAGGCGGTGTTTTGAGTAGACCCTGAGTATAAAATGCTGATCAGGGACCTCTGTACTCAGTACATGAAATCTGCTGATCAGGGACCTCTGTACTCAGTACATGAAATCTGCTGATCAGGGAACTCTGTACTCAGTACATGAAATCTGCTGATCAGGGAACTCTGTACACAGTACACGAAGTGTGCTGATCAGGGAACTCTGTACTCAGTACATGAAATCTGCTGATCAGAGCCCTCTAAACTCAGTATATGAAATCTTCTGATCAGGGACCTCTAAACTCAGTATATGAAATCTTCTGATCAGGGACCTCTAAACTCAGTATATGAAATCTGCTGATCAGAGCCCTCTAAACTCAGTACGTGAAATCTGCTGATCGGGGCCCTCTGTACTCGGTACATGAAATCTGCTGATCAGGGAACTCTGTACTCGGTACATGAAATCTGCTGATCAGGGAACTCTGTACTCGGTACATGAAATCTGCTGATCAGGGAACTCTGTACTCAGTACATGAAATCTGCTGATCAGAGCCCTCTAAACTCAGTACATGAAATCTGCTGATCAGGGACCTCTGTACCCAGCCTCCTAAATGTTCAATGACATTGTGTGTAAAAGCAGCATCTAATATGTATAAATACGAAGATAAACCATTATATTTAGGTTTCGTTTTAGCTTTAGTGCAGTTTATTAAATATTAACTTTCTCATTACTTTACTAATGATAATGAAGTCAAGTTAATGTGCCAACGACAATGTTATATAAATATTTATAATTTACTAAGAATTCGAATATGTGATCATGTAACTTGTGCCTTGCTATTCAGAATAATTGGTTGAATTAAGGTGAGTGTCGATGATGTGTTGAATAGATCACATTGATCATTATACGCATTTTTATTATGGATTAAAAATATATATATATTTAGCATTGTTAAGTCAGTGCATGACTGCGAACGAATAGCAATCATTTAAAATTCCTGTGATCGATATTTTCGTTTAAAACTTATTATATCACAAATAAAGATCGATACAGATACTACTATGGACAGTAATTATAGGGATAAATTATTATAATTTGTTAGCAATGTAACTAAAGATTATTAGCGAATAAATACTGGTAAAACAGTCGATTAAACAGTCGATTTAATATTGTATAAAATCTGCCTTCAAAATTTGATTTTCAATTTTCGGTCTCGTGCATAATGTAATATTGGATTCATTATTATGCTCTTTGCTCGAATAATGAAGTAGTAAGTTTTTATTTTCGCGTACCCAATTAAATTTTGAAGGCTTCTACATAAATAGTATGCATAATAATAACAGACAAACCAAATATCTGCTTTTAAAAGTCCAATCTGATTAAAAAAAACTACAAGGAAAATGAGTTTACACTGATCCATACATACTACTTGAAACGAAGGTATTTCAGTGATAAATCCATTGTGTTGCAAATCCAAGGTGTTTAATTCCGTTTAATAAAGAACTAGGCCCCGATTTATTATGCCATTGTTATGGCTGTAGGCTACTCCGTTAAAATCTGCGTTTCCAAGCTTCGAATTAGCTCGGTTGACAACCGATCCTGATTGGTCAGCGGCCTTCAAGCTGTACTGGTACATCGCTACTTCCGGTACCATCTCGGTGGCGCCAATCTCTGGCACGGCGTCCACTGAAATGGTCAAATTGAATTAAATTAAAATATTCAGTAAGAATTTCTTGGAATTTCACCTAATTACTTACCGTCCTTCCAGCCGTGACCGTAGGCTGTCAGCGGGTAGGCCATTTCACCGTGCTTCGGGTAGTCCAAGCCTGAAATTAATTATTTTATGTATTTAATTATGCAGTTTTTACATCGTCCCGACCATTCACGCTACTGATTTTAAAATCCCAGCTATTCACACCTCAGATTCTGTAATCTCAACTATTCACACCTCAGATTCTGTAATCTCCACCATTCACACCTCAGATTCTGTAATCTCAACTATTCACACCTCAGATTCTGTAATCTCAACCATTCACACCTCAGATTCTGAAAACCCAACCATTCACACCTCAGATTCTGTAATCTCAACTATTCACACCTCAGATTCTGTAATCTCAACCAATCACACCTCAGATTCTGTAATCTCAACCATTCACACCTCAGATTCTGAAAACCCAACCATTCACACCTCAGATTCTTTAATCTCAACCATTCACTCCTTAGACTATAAAATCCCACACCATTCACACCTCAGATTCTGAAATCCCAACCATTCACTCCTGAGATTCTGAAATCCCAACCATTCACTCCTGAGATTCTGAAATCCCAACCATTCACTCCTGAGATTCTGAAATCCCAACCATTCACTCCTGAGATTCTGAAATCCCAACCATTCACTCCTGAGATTCTGAAATCCCAACCATTCACTCCTGAGATTCTGAAATCCCAACCATTCACTCCTTAGATTCTGAAATCCCAACCATTCACTCCTGAGATTCTGAAATCCCAACCATTCACACCTCAGTTTCTGAAATCACAACCACTCACATCTTTTGTCACCTGAATACCAATAATTTTGCATCTCATTTCACGAGAAGCCAGCAATATTAACTGTTCCTTGTCTTTATGACTGCTTAGATAATATAACTTAAACATGATTTAGAAACTATAGAAAAAAACACCAATTTTAATAACCTTTGATCTCCATCTCGGCTGGCACTCGTAGCACCTTGAGCAGTCGCAGGATGCCAAAGATAATAAGCGATGAAATCCCGGACCAGGCAGCGATAGACAGGGCGCCAACCAGTTGCATGGCCAGGTCGAGGCCGCTCTGCTGGTTCCAGTAGAACAGGATACCGCGGTCGCGACGCAGGAACGCCACACCGATGACGCCCCAGAGCCCGCCGCCAAAGTGAACCGCAATGGCTTCCACCTTGACAAAGCAGAAGATAAGTAGACCGCATTGATTAACAGCTATTCTATCATTCCATCATTATTATGATATCTTGCTATCTACACAGCGTGATTCGCGTGTGACGTATGGAAGTTTTGATTATCAATTATCAATCAATCAGCGTGATGCCAGTTTCTATTTATGGAATGCACAAGCATGACGTCAGTTTCTATTTATAGAATACACAAGTTTGACGTCATTCTCCATTTATAGAATACACATAGAGCTCTATGTAGGAGAAACTATTCGAGCAAAACACAGAATTTTCCAGTCGCTTTAGTCAACCCAAGACTAAATCAAACGTCGTCCTTCCTAAATTCCTTTTTTGGCCATTTTATTGCTGTCAAGCTGATTATAAATAAGCTTATCAATAAAAAAATGTTTCTAACCGGATCATCGATGCGCATCAGCAGCACCAGCTCCGACCAGGCCATGTAGGATCCCGCGGCGATAAATCCCATAACGCAGGCACCCCATGGGTAGACAACATTGCAGCCGGCACAGATTGCTACCATTCCAGCCAGACCACCTGCGATAAAGATAATTAGGGTGTTAAATTTTAGAACACTAAATATTAGGGTCGGAACCCGGCTTTCCGTAGGTGTAATTCCTTATTTCGAGGAAATGTTTTGAAATGAAGTTAGAAAGGTCTGAAAAAAATGAATGGTATGAACTGATTATACCTGCCCCATTAGGTCCAAATGTGCAGCCGACAGCACAGCTGCAGCTATTGCGCGGCGCATCTGAAGGCCGCGTACGGCTGCTCAGTCCATGGACTGGGGGGGTGCCACAGCCACCCTTAATCCCGCAGGGTCTTGCTAAGTGTTGTGTCTTGCTAATGACACAAAACCCCGACCTTTAAAGTCGAGAGTTCGACACTTGAACTTAAACGTACCTACAACCCCAAAGAAATTATTGTAGACAATGTAAAGATGGTGGTTAAAAAAGTCCTAATTTAAACTCATTTAAGCTACTGCGAAGCATACAAAGTACTTTTTCGATGGCTGAACTCCTCCTTCGGAGAAAAAAGGCGATGAAAACGCACCGTTTATCATCCTGAGCAGAGACCAGTGCGGACTGCGAATTCTTGTCAGGAGCAGTGTGGTGAAGGCGGCGGTGCTGCCGCTTAGTACTGTGTTAACCATGGCCGTAGCAACATTGGCGCCGTCATTCTCCTTCTGAATGTGCAGCTGGCTTCCGCCGTTGAAGGCCAAGAAGCCGAAGAACAAAATGAAGCCGCCTAGTGAGACGAGCGGCACTGAATGGCCGGGTATTGAGCGCGGCTTGCCAGTTTCTGAATCGAACCGGTGCAGACGAGGGCCAAGGATAGCGGCCGCCACTAGCGCCGCCGTGCCGCCGCTGATGTGAACCACGCCGCTACCGGCGAAGTCCTGCATGGGAGTGGGTTGAGCAGTCTCTGCCTGGTTCACTTTATCTTGGAATGTCCTGTCTCACTCTCCACCATCTCTCTATCTTTCTCTCCAACTCTCTCTCGACACCTCTCTACCTCTCTGTCTCTCTCTCCCGACGTCTCTTAATAATTAAGAAGATTTACTTATTATAGTCACCTTATAATGCGATACCAGCGTGCCATTTTGTGCGGTCAGACCAACAGCTAGCCAGCCAACCGGACTCCAGGCCCAGTGAGACGAGATCGGATAGACAAAACCTGTGCGCGCGCGGGATTAGAAAAAGCCATAAATAGTACTGCAAGTAGCACGAGTTGCCTTATTTAGGACAGTTTACAAAGCTAATGTAAATAATTTGTATTAGTTAAGTGAAAGTAAACTCGGAATGCAGCTATTTAATTAATTTGGTTGGACTTTTCTTTTACGGGCAAGGAAGTGAATAAAAAGTAAGGAGAAAAAATCTAAAATGATCGTCTTTTACTGAATTATTAATTAATTGTTGCACCGAATTTTCCTAATTAATAAAACGACAGGACACGAAGATAGTCCGCCGACCTCACTTTGTCTCTGAAGTCAGCAGAATACTTATATTACTATTATTATTATTAATAATACTCAAGGTAAATATTTTCGCACTGTCCCAGACAGTAATTAATTAGAGTTTCAAGAAACACAATTTCCGATCTTGACGAAAATACACTGACTAGGCGAGTCTATATATTAAGAGAAGACAGCTATGCAGAAAGGAAAATTACAAAAGCCTAAAAACACAAAGAGCTTGGATGGCCATCTAGTAGCTTTTACTATTTACCTTCTTTCATATCGCTGCAAAATGCTGAGACAGGAGAATTACTATTTTTAACTGCATAATTCTATCTCCTATTTGAACTACGCTAAGATATTCAAAAAGTAAAGCATGAAAGAGACATTAAGTCACGAAATGTCATAATATTCCCAGAGTATAAACGACGACTAACTCACTGATTGATAATGACCAGAGCGCACCCATTGATAATGACCAGTTCTCTGCAGTCTGCACCCATTGATAATGACCAGTACTCTGCACCCATTGATAATGACCAGTACTCTGCACCCATTGATAATGACCAGAACTCACTCCTTGATTATGACCAGAGCTCACTCCTTGATTATGACCAGAACTCACTCCTTAATTATGACCAGAACTCACTCCTTAATTATGACCAGAACTCACTCCTTAATTATGACCAGAACTCACTCCTTAATTATGACCAGAACTCACTCCTTGATTATGACCAGAACTCACTCCTTAATTATGACCAGAACTCACTCCTTGATTATGACCAGAACTCACTCCTTAATTATGACCAGAACTCACTCCTTAATTATAACCAGAGCTATAATTCGGATGCGAGTAATGAGCAGATCTATAATGACCAGAACTATAATGACCAGAACTAAATTGACCAGAACTATAATGACTGGAGCTAAAATGAGCAGATCTAAAATGACCAGAATTAAAACTCTGATAATGAGCAGAACTACGAGTATAACTGGGACAGTAAGTCATTCTTTTATAGTTTTAAACACAAAACTCTTATTATACTACGCAAAGTCGGAGCAACTGCTAAACTAAGCATAGTAAAACTAACCCGTAATGAGAAACGAATAGGCCATGTAGGCTATAAACTCGCATCGCTCAGCCAGGGCGCCAGACACAATGGTGGCGGATGTAGCCGCGAACACGAACTGAAAAAACCACAGGTGCATCCGACTGTCTGGCAGTTGCGCCATCGCCCATAGACTATTGCCGCAGAAGCCATTGCCCGGCTCGCCGAATGCTAGAGCAAAGCCAAACACATAGTAGGCTATGCAGCCAATGAATGAGTCCAGTATGTTCTTGATGAGAATATTTGTAGTATGCTTAGATCTGACAGCTCCAGCCTCTAAGAATGCGAAGCCGCACTGCATAAAATAGATGACAATGGCCATTGTACACAAGAATAACGAGTCCAAGGATGCATTGGTGGCATTCACTGAGGCAGTCAGCTTGTCCAATTCCAGCGATAAGTTTCGCAGAGCAGCCAGCTCGCCCGGAGTGGACATTGTTTAGCAGCGCCTTTCAGATTTTGATTTCCGCCTGAAAGAAATGATCTATAGCAGACATACTAGTTATATGGGGTCAGGGCAATTGTACAGGGGTCGGGGTTGATAACCTTTAAATACATTAGTACACCAAGCTTTCGCCTTTGAAAGTGTTGCATAATTGGTTCTCTATAAGCATTGGTTGGTAGTAAAGCATGCAGCCATTTTTAATTGACTGATAGACCAATAGAGACAGAGACAGACCTGAGCAGAGACACAGATTGCGAATATTTAATCATTTTCTGTTTAAAAGTTATTCAACAAGTAGGAATGCATTGTGGCCTGTACAATAATGGCTAGTTACATCGGTCAATTGTACTTACACTTCTCTCTCCTGCCTGAATGTTTATTCTTTGTACGAGGGGGTGACGCATTTAGTCAGAGTCTGGTGACAATATAATGGATAAACAGATGACAACTGACTCATACAGTTCGTGGATAATGGAAGTATAGAGACAGGCTAAAAAACCGCCTATTTTACTATTATAATAGTTGACCTGTGTATACTGGTTCGTTATTTCTTTACTGGCCGGTTGATTCCAGTCTAGCTCAGTGCAGGTGGCATTTTCAAGAGAGTAATAATAATTTGTATATACTAAAACATAGTCGTTTGAGCGTCGGACTCACGACTTTAGGGTGGGGGGTTCGATTCCCGACTCTATGGGAACAATTTGTGTCCTTTAGCAAGACACTAAAATCTGCGCTGTTTCAGTTCACCCAGCTGTTAAATGGGTACCAGCATCAGCTGGGGTAATTGAGGGTGGTGTGGCGTCCCCCCAGTCCATGGACTGAACAGCCGTACGCAGCCTTCAGATGCGCCGCGCAATAGCTGCGGCTGTGCTGTCGGCTGCACATCTGACACAATTGGGGCAGGTGTAGTCAATTATTATTATTATTATTATGAGAGGATAACAATCAAACTGAAGGGATAACAATCAAACTGAGGGGATAACAATCAAACTGAGGGGATAACAATCAAAATGAGGGGATAACAATCAAACTGAGGGGATAACAGTCAAACTGAGGGGATAAAAATCAAACTGAGGGGGTAACAATCAAACAGAGGGGATAACAGTCAAACTGAGGGGATAACAGTCAAACTGAGGGGATAACTGTCAAACTGAGGGTATAACTGTCAAACTGAGAGGATAAAAATCAAACTGAGGGGATAACAATCAAACTGAAGGGATAACTGTCAAACTGAGGGGATAACAGTCAAACTGAGGGGATAACAATCAAACAGAGGGGATAACAATCAAACTGAGGGGATAACAATCAAAATGAGGGGATAACAATCAAACTGAGGGGATAACAGTCAAACTGAGGGGATAACTGTCAAACTGAGGGGATAACTGTCAAACTGAGGGTATAACTGTCAAACTGAGGGGATAACTGTCAAACTGAGGGGATAACAATCAAACTGAGGGGATAACTGTCAAACTGAGGGGACAACTGTCAAACTGAGGGGATAACAGTCAAACTGAGTGGATAACAATCAAACTGAGGGGATAACAATCAAACTGAGGGGATAACAGTCAAACTGAGGGGATAACTGTCAAACTGAGGGGATAACTGTCAAACTGAGAGGATAAAAATCAAACTGAGGGGATAACAATCAAACTGAGGGGATAACTGTCAAACTGAGGGGACAACTGTCAAACTGAGGGGATAACAGTCAAACTGAGGGGATAACAATCAAACAGAGGGGATAACAATCAAACTGAGGGGATAACAATCAAAATGAACGGATAACAATCAAACTGAGGGGATAACAGTCAAACTGAGGGGATAACTGTCAAACTGAGGGGATAACTGTCAAACTGAGGGTATAACTGTCAAACTGAGAGGATAAAAATCAAACTGAGGGGATAACAGTCAAACTGAGGGGATAACTGTCAAACTGAGGGGATAACAATCAAACTGAGGGGATAACTGTCAAACTGAGGGGACAACTGTCAAACTGAGGGGATAACAGTCAAACTGAGTGGATAACAATCAAACTGAGGGGATAACAATCAAACTGAGGGGATAACAGTCAAACTGAGGGGATAACTGTCAAACTGAGGGGATAACTGTCAAACTGAGAGGATAAAAATCAAACTGAGGGGATAACAATCAAACTGAGGGGATAACTGTCAAACTGAGGGGACAACTGTCAAACTGAGGGGATAACAGTCAAACTGAGGGGATAACAATCAAACAGAGGGGATAACAATCAAACTGAGGGGATAACAATCAAAATGAACGGATAACAATCAAACTGAGGGGATAACAGTCAAACTGAGGGGATAACTGTCAAACTGAGGGGATAACTGTCAAACTGAGGGTATAACTGTCAAACTGAGAGGATAAAAATCAAACTGAGGGGATAACAATCAAACTGAGGGGATAACTGTCAAACTGAGGGGACAACTGTCAAACTGAGGGGATAACAGTCAAACTGAGGGGATAACAATCAAACTGAGGGGATAACAATCAAAATGAGGGGATAACAATCAAACTGAGGGGATAACTGTCAAACTGAGGGGATAACTGTCAAACTGAGGGGATAACTGTCAAACTGAGGGGATAACTGTCAAACTGAGGGGATAACTGTCAAACTGAGGGGATAACAGTCAAACTGAGGGGATAACAATCAAACTGAGGGGATAACTGTCAAACTGAGGGGATAACAATCAAACTGAGGGGATAACAATCAAAATGAGGGGATAACAATAAAACTGAGGGGATAACAGTCAAACTGAGGGGATAACAGTCAAACTGAGGGGATAACAATCAAAATGAGGGGATAACAATAAAACTGAGGGGATAACAATCAAACTGAGGGGATAACAATCAAACTGAAGGGATAACAATCAAACTGAGGTGATAACAGTCAAACTGAGGGGATAACAATCAAACTGAGGGGATAACAATCAAACTGAGGGGACAACTGTCAAACTGAGGGGATAACAGTCAAACTGAGTGGATAACAATCAAACTGAGGGGATAACAATCAAACTGAGGGGATAACAGTCAAACTGAGGGGATAACTGTCAAACTGAGGGGATAACTGTCAAACTGAGAGGATAAAAATCAAACTGAGGGGATAACAATCAAACTGAGGGGATAACTGTCAAACTGAGGGGACAACTGTCAAACTGAGGGGATAACAGTCAAACTGAGGGGATAACAATCAAACAGAGGGGATAACAATCAAACTGAGGGGATAACAATCAAAATGAACGGATAACAATCAAACTGAGGGGATAACAGTCAAACTGAGGGGATAACTGTCAAACTGAGGGGATAACTGTCAAACTGAGGGTATAACTGTCAAACTGAGAGGATAAAAATCAAACTGAGGGGATAACAATCAAACTGAGGGGATAACTGTCAAACTGAGGGGACAACTGTCAAACTGAGGGGATAACAGTCAAACTGAGGGGATAACAATCAAACAGAGGGGATAACAATCAAACTGAGGGGATAACAATCAAAATGAGGGATAACAATCAAACTGAGGGGATAACAGTCAAACTGAGGGGATAACTGTCAAACTGAGGGGATAACTGTCAAACTGAGGGTATAACTGTCAAACTGAGAGGATAAAAATCAAACTGAGGGGATAACAATCAAACTGAGGGGATAACTGTCAAACTGAGGGGACAACTGTCAAACTGAGGGGATAACAGTCAAACTGAGGGGATAACAATCAAACTGAGGGGATAACAATCAAAATGAGGGGATAACAATCAAACTGAGGGGATAACTGTCAAACTGAGGGGATAACTGTCAAACTGAGGGGATAACTGTCAAACTGAGGGGATAACTGTCAAACTGAGGGGATAACTGTCAAACTGAGGGGATAACAGTCAAACTGAGGGGATAACAATCAAACTGAGGGGATAACTGTCAAACTGAGGGGATAACAATCAAACTGAGGGGATAACAATCAAAATGAGGGGATAACAATAAAACTGAGGGGATAACAGTCAAACTGAGGGGATAACAGTCAAACTGAGGGGATAACAATCAAAATGAGGGGATAACAATAAAACTGAGGGGATAACAATCAAACTGAGGGGATAACAATCAAACTGAAGGGATAACAATCAAACTGAGGTGATAACAGTCAAACTGAGGGGATAACAATCAAACTGAGGGGATAACAATCAAACTGAGGGGATAACAATCAAACTGAGGGGATAACAATCAAACTGAGGGGATAACAATCAAACTGAGGGGATAACAGTCAAACTGATGCTAAGGTCTTGAAGTTTGAACTAGATGGCCATGATGCATTTTGAGATACAGTTGCAGCTGTCTAAATGTGGTTTTAACCGGGTCTGGTTGGTCAATGAGAAATTTGTAAGCCGTTGGTTATTTTGAATTTTTTGCTGTTTGGGTATCTGCACGATAAATGTTTAAAAACACTCAAAATACCAGCTGTGACTGGACTTATCTTTCTGGCTGTTAGCAACTGATCATACGCTCGTACTAAAAACTGTGTGCTTAAGTTCGTCGGTCGGAAATAGCTAGATAGTACACTGAACTACAATGTGAACTGACAAAGCCAATCTAATGAAAATCATTACATAGTTGGTTTCGCATAACTTAGTATAACTTAGTATGTTACGCAGAAAAAAACAAGGCTAGTAACCAAAAGTTGACAGCGATAAAACTATGGAATGGATCGGGAATAGAAAGCGTGAGATAGAAAAGGGAAGGATGAGACTGGTGAGAGATGAGACACAGGATCAGAGATGAGACACGGGAGAGATGAGACACGGGATCAGAGATGAGACACGGGAGAGATGAGACACGGGAGAGATGAGACACGGGATCAGAGATGAGACACGGGAGAGATGAGACACGGGAGAGATGAGACACGGGAGAGATTAGACACGGGAGAGATGACACATGGGAGAGATGAGACATGGGAGAGATGAGACACGGGAGAGATGAGACACGGGAGAGATGAGACACGGGAGAGATGACACATGGGAGAGATGAGACATGGGAGAGATGAGACACGGGAGAGATGAGACACGGGAGAGATGAGACACGGGAGAGATGAGACACGGGAAAGATGATACACGGGAGAGATGAGACACGGGAAAGATGAGACACGGGAGAGATGACACACGGGAGAGATGAGACACGGGAAAGATGAGACACGGGAGAGATGACACACGGGAGAGATAAGACACGGTATCGCAGAGGGACAAAGGCCATAGGATCTTGAAGCTCTGCTGGCCGTTTCAGGCTTATTATTCTGTTATTCCTGATGTCTCTGCAGTTTTATACTTTCGACACTAACTTTCGACTTTCGACGTAACAGTTACCCCGCAAGTGCGCTGCTTACATTATTGAAACAATATAAAACCTTCAAAAGAGCCTTTCAAACCAGATTTAAGCAGCTAAAGCAGCTCTTCAGCACGCTTGTCAAACATGCTGACTAAAATGCATTATTATTCGCTTTAAATATCATTCTGACAGAATACACATTAGATGAGCTAAGTAGTAGCAATATTAGATAGCCAATTAAATCTGGTATGCTTGATTAGCTTCTCTGCTATTGTTGAATGAGCGTAGAAGTCTTCAGGACAAGTGGCATGTGCGAAGAAAAGCGCGCCGTGAAAGCTAGAGTTAAGAAAATTATTAGCATGAGAGACTAGCTCTTGTCAGTTCCAGTCGGTTGAGTCTATGACTCTATTCCATTTGCTGCCACACAAAAGTAAACATTGTTCTTTGCAGTTTTGCAGTTTTGAAGGCTACGCAGGGTCTGTGTATATGTAAAGGTTTTTGCTAATGTCTTCTGACAGCAATTTGTATATACAGATTTAGTAAGACGCAATTGCTTGCGCTGATCAAAGACAGAGCTTTATAACTATTCGGTACATCGAGTAGCATATATATTGCCTACACTTCAATAACGTCACTTATGAAAAAATAAACCTGTATATGACCGTGAAGCGTCGTCGTATTTGATATGTGCGCATATCATACATTCTAAACGACTGATGCGTTATAAAAATATCATCAATTAGCTGCCCGCGGTCGACTTGTTGGATTATGTTTCTGAATATACGCGCTGCTGACCAATCGCCATATATTGTAAACATCTAATATGTTTAACAAGTCAGCTAATTTTTTCGTAAAAAGAATTACGACGTTTTTATTCCGAAATTATAAAGTCTTAGTGTATAGACTTATATCGAGTTTACACTGAGCAATAGTAAAACGTTTAGATGATTACTATTGGCCACCAGCACCATGGCGAATTCTAAGGAATCCATCCCCGCACGTCATTACACTTCTTTAGCAGCGATTGTAATTGCTACATTAAACATCCGGCGATGGAAAGTGCCACGCGTGCCAGACTAAAAGCCATAGTAAATGTCAAAGCAAAATTTGAAATCTGCTCAAATTTTACGTACTATAACAAGCGTAGCCTTATCCTAAATTTTTTAAATAAAAAAGCCTTGATACTTACGCACTAATTTTGTATATATTCTTACTTTAAAAACAAAAAGCAAATAAAATGAGCTCGACAAAAATATTTATATCATCGTGCCGTTACTAATTCGACTGCAACATTTTCCATTGGAATTTCTTTTCTCCCCTACCTCCGGACACATGACTTGTTGCCAATGAGAAGTAAAGTTTTTTAATTTTATCGTTTAGTCATAAAAAACTGGCTAGCTCTATATATTCAAAAAAACGAATTTCAAAAGTCTTGAAAGTGCGAGTTTCCACTAACTTTTTAAGAAACTCTGTTTAGATTCAAGTAAGTATTTATAGTCATTGTCACATAACATTGGGTAGTAAAAACGCTGATAAAAATCCATAATCATAGCCTTCATATAAAATTTAAGTATCTTTTTAATTTCAATACTCTAATTTTGAACTTAATTTCAAGTAGTGCTATTTTTAGCAAACTTCTTAAATAAAAACTAAATGTAGTATATATCTCGAAAAGCAGAAGCAATTTCTTTTTTTAACATTTTCTTTTAAAATTTGTATAGCTATGTAATATCATTTTAAATACAACATAGTTAAGCAATATAAAAATAAAACTTGACTACACCTGCCCCAATTGGGTCAGATGCACAGCCAACAGCACAGCCATAGCTATTGCATGGTGGATCTGAATGGTTTGTACACTGTTCAGTCCATGGACAGGGGGACACTACACCCATCCTCAATTACCCAGCTAATCTGCTAATGCTGATACCCATTTAACAGCTGTGTTAAACTGAATTGAAACAATGCAGAGTTAAGTGTCTTGCTAAAGGACACAGATTGTTCCAGTGGAGTCACACAAACCCCAGACCTTAAAGTCATGAGTCTGACACCCTAACCACTAGGCTACAACCCCTGTACATATCCATGCTGAGAGTCAAAGGGAATTATTTTAGCTTGCTGTTTTTAACACTTGTCTAGTAGCTCTTGCTATATTTAATTTCTAGTTATTATTTATAATATGTATAATGCTATTGTCTTAGCTATATTCCTTATACAGCTAGGCCTAACCATACATTATACTTAGATACTTAGAGTACTTAATAAAGAAATTTTACAATACTTGTACTACTTTATATTTTATAGTCTAGAGTACTCATTTGATGAATGTTATATTAAAATATTTGTAATTTTTTATGTTTTATAAAGGTGATTCTATGGTAAAGCACTGTATCTATTGTACAGTTTCAATAGCTGCCTTGTGTTTTATGTTGAATGGTTGCTTAGGCCCTATCATTTTTCAGTTACTGTCAGCAAGCATGTCTGCTAGATATCAACAGCAACAGCAGCAGCAGCAGCAGCGCAGTCGTGGTCGCTTACGCAATGGTGGCACAAATGGTTCAGCAGCTAACAATGCTGCCACCTCCAAATCTTCTTCTAAGTCGCCATTGCCTGTTTCTGCTACAGTTTTATCTGCTGCTTCTACAACTGCGCCTATTTCTAGTGGCAGCAATGTCAGTGCTAGCACCGGCGTTGCCAATAGCAACAGCTTTGACAAGCTGAAACAGGCGGTACTGGAGGAGGGCACTAATGCCCGCAATCTGCTCAAATTCAATGTGCCAGTCGAAGACGCAACCGCAGTCGCTGCCGCAGCAGCCGCTTCGTGTTCAGCGACAGCTGCTTCTGTTGGCACAACGACTGCCTCGTCGAAGCCATCTTCTAGGAGGGCTTCGACCACTGCCACAGTGTCGCATCAGGTAGTTAATTGAATTTCAATGAACTTCTCAACATGTGGCACCAGCTGACTATTGAGTCCCTAAATGCAAATTTTAGTGCCTGTCTAAAGGATTCAAATATTTCCAGTGAAGTCGAGAATCGAACCACTGACCTTCATGAGCCTGAAGCTTTAACCATTTAAACCTTCTATGTAATTCATGATTAGCTACTATATTCATTACAGTTATCCTACCTAACGTACCTTACCTCAAGTTAAAGAACCCGCCAATCACCGACATTATTATCAGCATCCCGCCGGCGGCGCCAGTTCGCGCAAGAAATCCTCAACCCCGGTTCGAGCTCCGGACCTTCGCGAACGCTACTGGGCCCTCCTATTAGAGAATCTGAAGCGCACTATTGACGAAATCTATTCGAATTGCGAAGCGGATCAGAGTGAAGCTGAATGCCGCGAGGTGCACATCATTCTGGAGCACTGCTGCCGCGACTTTGCGGCCCTGATTGAAAAGATTCGCCTTTTCCGCGAGGACGGAGCCGCTGATAGGCCGGGCGGCGCGCCCATCGCCTGGGTGGAGAGAAAAACATCCCCTTGCAAACCGATTATGAAACAGGTATGCCCAATCCCGATCCTCCTAGCCCCTGTCCAATCCCGATCCTCCTATTCCGCTGTCCAATCCCGATCCTCCTAGCCCCCTATCTAAATCTCGATCCACCTAGCCCCTGTCCAATCGCGATCCTCCTAACCTTCTGTCCAATCCCGATCCTCCTAACCCGCTGTCCAATCCCGATCCTCCTAGCCCCTGTCCAATCCCGATCCTCCTAACCCCCTGTCCAATCCCGATCCTCCTAACCCGCTGTCCAATCCCGATCCTCCTAACCCGCTGTCCAATCCCGATCCTTCTCCATCCTCCAGGTTCTGGAGCGCAGCCTTAACGCCGGCAGTAGTCGCGTACGCAGCCCAGTGACCGCCGGTGGCTGCAATCTTTCTTGTGGCTCCGGCAGCTGGGCTGATAAAGTTCGCGCCAGTCTACTAGAACAGGAAACTGTTGCTGCTGCTGCTGCTGTTGCCGCTGCTGCTTCAGCCGCAGGCACGACCACGGGACCTGCTACAACAGTTGTAGCCGCTGAACCAACCGCATCGCCATCCACTTTAAATCTGGATGCTTCATCAATAGCTCCGGCCTCTGAAGATGCCGCCTTTGCATCCGCCGCCGCCGCCGCCGCTGCTGCTTCCATAGCTCCTGCAGCTGTAAGCGACTCCTTGGTCTCAGGCGAGGCCATCGGTCCCGTCGACAGCGGCTGGGCCGTAGTTCTCCGTCGCAATCGTCGCGGTGTAGTTAAAGCTCTCTATAGCGTAGCGGACTCTTTAGCTGTTTCAGCCGGCTGCGACAAAGCCGACAAAGCACCCGTTGCGTCAGAGACTAGCCGGGATACTGATGACAAACTTACCGATATTGAGCGGCATCAATCGGAGGAGCCACAGGCTGAAGCTCGCAAAGATTTTGCCAGCGAGACTGCCACCTCTGCCTCCGTTTCTGCTTCACCTGAGACCAACCCTGGCGCTTTAGATGCCGAGCCTGCTACTTGCAGCGCCAGCGAAATTGACGACGAATCAACTGGCGATATTGAACAGCTGGAGAGGTGAGTTCAAAGTAGGTGTTGGCTAGTGGGCTGGTGTGACGTATCTTCTCCATCCTGTCTTATTTACCTCCTGTCTCATCTCCCTCCTGTTTATCTACCTCCTTTTCTCCCTCCTGTCTCATCTCCATTCTATATTATCTCCCTTCTATCTTATCTACGTCCTGTCTCATCTCCCTTTTGTCTCATCTCCCTCCTGTCTCATCTACCTCCTGTCTCATCTCCCTCCTGTCTCATCTCCCTCCTGTCTCATCTACCTCCTGTCTCATCTCCCTCCTGTCTCATCTCCCTCCTGTCTCATCTACCTCCTGTCTCATCTCCCTCCTGTCTCATCTCCCTCCTGTCTCATCTACATCCTGTCTCATCTCCCTCCTGTCTCATCTCCCTCCTGTCTCATCTACCTACTGTCTCATCTCCCTCCTGTCTCATCTACCTCCTGTCTCATCTTCCTCCTGTCTCATCTCCCTCCTGTCTCATCTCCATTCTATATTATCTCCCTTCTATCTTATCTACGTCCTGTCTCATCTCCCTTTTGTCTCATCTCCCTCCTGTCTCATCTCCCTCCTGTCTCATCTACATCCTGTCTCATCTCCCTCCTGTCTCATCTCCCTCCTGTCTCATCTACCTACTGTCTCATCTCCCTCCTGTCTCATCTACCTCCTGTCTCATCTTCCTCCTGTCTCATCTACCTCCTGTCTCATCTCCCTCCTGTCTCATCTCCCTCCTGTCTCACCTCCCTCCTGCCTCATCTACCTCCTGTCTCATCTCCCTCCTGTCTCACCTCCGTCCTGTCTCATCTACCTCCTGTCTCATCTACATCCTGTCTCATCTCCCTCCTGTCTCATCTCCCTCCTGTCTCATCTACCTACTGTCTCATCTCCCTCCTGTCTCACCTTCCTCCTGTCTCATCTTCCTCCTGTCTCATCTACCTCCTGTCTCATCTCCCTCCTGTCTCATCTCCCTCCTGTCTCACCTCCCTCCTGCCTCATCTACCTCCTGTCTCATCTCCCTCCTGTCTCACCTCCGTCCTGTCTCATCTACCTCCTGTCTCATCTCCCTCCTGTCTCATCTCCCTCCTGTCTCATCTCCCTCCTGTCTCATCTCCCTCCTGTCTCACCTCCCTCGTGTCTCACCTTCCTCCTGTCTCACCTTCCTCCTGTCTCATCTCCCTCCTGTCTCATCGTTTACTTTCCTCAGGCAATTGGACGCTATGGAACGTGACCAGGCCGAGCTTGAGACCGCTCTCAGTCACGAAGAATTGCACAACCTGGTTGACTACACCCGCCCAATGACCTGGGACGAGCTTGTGGCCCAGAACACCAGACTGCAGCAGACCACTGTGCCATGGGAGCTCATGGCCGCCCTGCAGGAGGAGGAGGACGCCGACGATGAGACCTTCGGCGAGCGGGCGCGAACTCCGGGCCGTAGCGCCCACATTCACGACAAGCTGTCCGCCTGGCGGCGTGGAGATGCTGACGCTGACAAACTAGCTGAGAAACAGGTCTGTCTGTCTGTCTGTCTGTCTGTCCGTCTCTCTGTCTGTCTGTCTGTCTGTCTGCCAGCAAGTCAAGTCCAGCTGTCAGATTTCTCATTGCTAGGTTAAAGCACGCGAGACTCGTGAGCGACTATTTGAGGAGCGCGTGGAGCGAGTCCGCGACCTCACCAAGCGCATCGACGAAGTGAAGCGCGAGAGGCACCGGCTGCTAGAGGAGCGACGCTGCCTGCTGGAGCTGCGAATGAGTCGCGCAGAAGCTAAACGACAGGCGGCACTCGAGGAAAAGGTTATTTAAAGGCTTTCTTGACACACATTCTGTTATTCTCTGACACATTCTGTTATTCTCTGACACATTCTGTTATTCTCTAACACCTTTCACTCTCCAACGCAAAAAAACTTGCAGATCCGCAAGGCTCACGACGAGGAGACGAAAGGTCGCGAGATCCAATTTATCCAGAGCCTTGGGGCTGAGCAGCGCCAGGCGGACATTGCTGCTAAGCACGCTGAGAGCGAGCAGCGTCTAGCCGAACAGGAAAAGCTCCGGCGTCGACGCAGCGAAATCAACGCCGAGCGCGAAGCGGCAGCCGAAATTCGACGTCGAAATATTGAAGAGATTCGATTGGCTAGACTAGCTAGTCAACAGGTGCGAATTCTGTTTTTGGGATTCTTAGAAAAGGGATATTATAATTTTTTTAATTTGGAATTTAGGATCTTAGGATTCTTAGAATCTGGATCTTAATATTTTTATAAATAGCATCTAAGGACTCTTGCGATTATTAGAACTAGGATCTTTAGACTATTATAATTAGAATCCTTAGATTGTTATAATTAGGATCTTTAGATTATTATAATTAGGATCTTATGACTATTAGAATTAAGATCTTAGGGATTAGGAATTAGGATACTCAACGCTATAGCTATCGCTGCTTGTTCAATTGCTAATTCTTGTCGTGATTTTTTTAATACAGGAACGCCGAGCTTGTAAAGAGCGAGAAATTGCTGAGAAGCGCGAAGCTGCAGCGGCTGAGCGAGCTCGGAGTCGCACCGAGCGGGAGGAGAAGCGACAGCAGTTGCACAGCCAGCTGGAAGAGGAGCATATGCGCAGCATCACCCAGCTCAAAGATCGGATCGAGCGAAGGCAAGCTGATACTCAACGGAGGCATGCCGAGCAACTCAAAGGTTGTGTATGCTGGATCTGTAGCTTCTGAGGTTTTGGGATCTGTAGCTTCTGTGGTTTGGGGATCTGTAGCTTCTGAGGTTTAGGGATCTGTAGCTTCTGTGGTTTGGGGATCTGTAGCTTCTGTGGTTTGGGGATCTGTAGCTTCTTGGGTTTAGGGATCTGTAGCTTCTGGGGTTTAGGGATCTGTAGCTTCTGTGGTTTGGGGATCTGTAGCTTCTGTGGTTTGGGGATCTGTAGCTTCTTGGGTTTAGGGATCTGTAGCTTCTGGGGTTTAGGGATCTGTAGCTTCTGTGGTTTGGGGATCTGTAGCTTCTGTGGTTTGGGGATCTGTAGCTTCTGGGGTTTAGGGATCTGTAGCTTCTGTGGTTTAGGGATCTGTAGCTTCTGGGGTTTAGGGATCTGTAGCTTCTGTGGTTTGGGGATCTGTAGCTTCTGTGGTTTGGGGATCTGTAGCTTCTTGGGTTTAGGGATCTGTAGCTTCTGGGGTTTAGGGATCTGTAGCTTCTGTGGTTTGGGGATCTGTAGCTTTTGGGGTTTAGGGATCTGTAGCTTCTGTGGTTTGGGTATCTGTAGCTTCTGTGGTTTGGGGATCTGTAGCTTCTTGGGTTTAGGGATCTGTAGCTTCTGGGGTTTAGGGATCTGTAGCTTCTGTGGTTTGGGGATCTGTAGCTTCTGTGGTTTGGGGATCTGTAGCTTCTTGGGTTTAGGGATCTGTAGCTTCTGGGGTTTAGGGATCTGTAGCTTCTGTGGTTTGGGGATCTGTAGCTTCTGTGGTTTGGGGATCTGTAGCTTCTGGGGTTTAGGGATCTGTAGCTTCTGTGGTTTAGGGATCTGTAGCTTCTGGGGTTTAGGGATCTGTAGCTTCTGTGGTTTGGGGATCTGTAGCTTCTGTGGTTTGGGGATCTGTAGCTTCTTGGGTTTAGGGATCTGTAGCTTCTGGGGTTTAGGGATCTGTAGCTTCTGTGGTTTGGGGATCTGTAGCTTTTGGGGTTTAGGGATCTGTAGCTTCTGTGGTTTGGGTATCTGTAGCTTCTGCGGTTTGGGGATCTGTAGCTTCTGGGGTTTGGGGATCTGTAGCTTCTGGGGTTTAGGGATCTGTAACTTCTGTGGTTTGGGGATCTGTAGCTTCTGGGGTTTAGGGATCTGTAGCTTCTGTGGTTTGGGGATCTGTAGCTTCTGTGGTTTAGGATCTGTAGCTTCTTGGGTTTAGGGATCTGTAGCTTCTGAGTGGTTTAGGATCTGTAGCTTCTGAGTGGTTTAGGATCTGTAGCTTCTGAGTGGTTTAGGATCTGTAGCTTCTGAGTGGTTTGGGATCTGTAGCTTCTGAGTGGTTTGGGATCTGTAGCTTCTGAGTGGTTTGGGATCTGTAGCTTCTGAGTGGTTTGGGATCTGTAGCTTCTGAGTGGTTTAGGATCTGTAGCTTCTGAGTGGTTTAGGATCTGTAGCTTCTGAGTGGTTTGGGATCTGTAGCTTCTGAGTGGTTTAGGATCTGTAGCTTCTGAGTGGTTTGGGATCTGTAGCTTCTGAGTGGTTTAGGATCTGTAGCTTCTGAGTGGTTTAGGATCTGTAGCTTCTGAGTGGTTTGGGATCTGTAGCTTCTGAGTGGTTTGGGATCTGTAGCTTCTGAGTGGTTTGGGATCTGTAGCTTCTGAGTGGTTTGGGATCTGTAGCTTCTGAGTGGTTTGGGATCTGTAACTTCTGTGGTTTGGGGATCTGTAGCTTCTGGGGTTTAGGGATCTGTAGCTTCTGTGGTTTGGGGATCTGTAGCTTCTGTGGTTTAGGATCTGTAGCTTCTTGGGTTTAGGGATCTGTAGCTTCTGAGTGGTTTAGGATCTGTAGCTTCTGAGTGGTTTAGGATCTGTAGCTTCTGAGTGGTTTGGGATCTGTAGCTTCTGAGTGGTTTAGGATCTGTAGCTTCTGAGTGGTTTGGGATCTGTAGCTTCTGAGTGGTTTAGGATCTGTAGCTTCTGAGTGGTTTAGGATCTGTAGCTTCTGAGTGGTTTAGGATCTGTAGCTTCTGAGTGGTTTAGGATCTGTAGCTTCTGAGTGGTTTGGGATCTGTAGCTTCTGAGTGGTTTAGGATCTGTAGCTTCTGAGTGGTTTGGGATCTGTAGCTTCTGAGTGGTTTAGGATCTGTAGCTTCTGAGTGGTTTAGGATCTGTAGCTTCTGAGTGGTTTAGGATCTGTAGCTTCTGAGTGGTTTGGGATCTGTAGCTTCTGAGTGGTTTGGGATCTGTAGCTTCTGAGTGGTTTGGGATCTGTAGCTTCTGAGTGGTTTGGGATCTGTAGCTTCTGAGTGGTTTAGGATCTGTAGCTTCTGAGTGGTTTGGGATCTGTAGCTTCTGAGTGGTTTGGGATCTGTAGCTTCTGAGTGGTTTGGGATCTGTAGCTTCTGAGTGGTTTGGGATCTGTAGCTTCTGAGTGGTTTGGGATCTGTAGCTTCTGAGTGGTTTGGGATCTGTAGCTTCTGAGTGGTTTGGGATCTGTAGCTTTTGTGTTTGTCTATTCTGTTACAGGCATCTCAAGACGAGCCTTCGATCTGAGCATACTGCGGCATTCGTCCGCTCGCGACGAGTCGCCCTCAGCGCCGCCAGCGAGGCCTTATCCGCGTGCTCAGTACTGCTCAGCCTGCCGAGTACTAATACGATCAGAGGTCGAGCTCAAAGCCCACCTGCGCTCCAGGTCACACCTATCGGGCCTTCGCGAAGCCGAAGCCGACACAGACGCCGACGCTTACAATCTGGCGCACATTGTCGACGCCCCGGCGCCCGAATCTGGCGCCGGGGTTGGCACCAACGCCAGCTATGCTAAAGCGTTGCGGAAGCGAGCTAGAAAGCTGAGGCAGAAATTTTCAAATAAGGCGCGCGAATTTCAACAGCAACTGCAGGCGTTCGATAGCGGCTCTCCTAGCACCACAGCCGTGCCTAAATGGCTGCGCGAGATTAAACGACTGCTGACTCTGTCCAATGTGTCTTCGTCTGGTACGAATGGTAACTGCTCAGCCGCTGCAGCAGCTAGCTGGGTTCCTACCCGGTCTACGGCGCTAGATCGTGCGCTTAACGAAGGTCTGAGGTTCGCGTCGCAGCAATTTTATCAAGAACAGCAACAGCAACAGCAGGAGGAGCAGGTCATGCCCTGGTCGGAGGTTGAGGGTACGGCTACTCTAGCTCAACTACTTGAACAGCGACTGCCGGATCGTAGCTTGGCACTGTGCCAACAACTGCTGTGCATTCAAATAGCCAGGTGAGTGGAAAGCTAGCTTTTTAAGCCTATGGACTAGCTTTTTTTGGCTGGTTTGAAAGCGTGTGATTTTAGAATTGGCATCTTGGGATTCTTAGAATTCGGGTCTTAAGATGCTTAGAATTGGAGGTCTTGGGATTCTTAGAATTGGTATCTTGTGATTCTTAGAATTGGCGTCTTGGGATTCTTAGAATTGGTATCTTGGGATTCTTAGAATTGGTATCTTGTGATTCTTAGAATTGGGGTCTTGAGATTCTTAGAGTTTGAGTCTTGCGATTCTTGGAATTTAGGATCTTGGGATTCTTAGAATTGGTATCTTGTGATTCTTAGAATTGGGGTCTTGAGATTCTTAGAATTGGGGTCTTGGGATTCTTAGAATTGGGGTCTTGAGATTCTTAGAATTGTGGTTTTGGGATTCTTAGAATTGGGGTCTTGGGATTCTTAGAATTCGGGTCTTAAGATGCTTAGAATTGGAGGTCTTGGGATTCTTAGAATTGGTATCTTGTGATTCTTAGAATTGGCGTCTTGGGATTCTTAGAATTGGCGTCTTGGGATTCTTAGAATTGGTATCTTGGGATTCTTAGAATTGGGGTCTTGGGATTCTTAGAATTGGTATCTTGTGATTCTTAGAATTGGTATCTTGTGATTCTTAGAATTGGTATCTTGGGATTCTTAGAATTGGCGTCTTGGGATTCTTTGAATTGGTATCTTGTGATTCTTTGAATTGGTATCTTGGGATTCTTAGAATTGGTATCTTGTGATTCTTAGAATTGGGGTCTTGAGATTCTTAGAATTGGGGTCTTGGGATTCTTAGAATTGGCGTCTTGGGATTCTTAGAATTCGGGTCTTAAGATGCTTAGAATTGGAGGTCTTGGGATTCTTAGAATTGGTATCTTGTGATTCTTAGAATTGGCGTCTTGGGATTCTTAGAATTGGTATCTTGGGATTCTTAGAATTGGTATCTTGTGATTCTTAGAATTGGGGTCTTGAGATTCTTAGAGTTTGAGTCTTGCGATTCTTGGAATTTAGGATCTTGGGATTCTTAGAATTGGTATCTTGTGATTCTTAGAATTGGGGTCTTGAGATTCTTAGAATTGGGGTCTTGGGATTCTTAGAATTGGGGTCTTGAGATTCTTAGAATTGTGGTTTTGGGATTCTTAGAATTGGGGTCTTGGGATTCTTAGAATTCGGGTCTTAAGATGCTTAGAATTGGAGGTCTTGGGATTCTTAGAATTGGTATCTTGTGATTCTTAGAATTGGCGTCTTGGGATTCTTAGAATTGGCGTCTTGGGATTCTTAGAATTGGTATCTTGGGATTCTTAGAATTGGGGTCTTGGGATTCTTAGAATTGGTATCTTGTGATTCTTAGAATTGGTATCTTGTGATTCTTAGAATTGGTATCTTGGGATTCTTAGAATTGGCGTCTTGGGATTCTTTGAATTGGTATCTTGTGATTCTTTGAATTGGTATCTTGGGATTCTTAGAATTGGTATCTTGTGATTCTTAGAATTGGGGTCTTGAGATTCTTAGAATTGGGGTCTTGGGATTCTTAGAATTGGCGTCTTGGGATTCTTTGAATTCGGGTCTTAAGATGTTTAGAATTGGAGGTCTTGGGATTCTTAGAATTGGTATCTTGTGATTCTTAGAATTGGCGTCTTGGGATTCTTAGAATTGGTATCTTGGGATTCTTAGAATTGGTATCTTGGGATTCTTAGAATTGGCGTCTTGGGATTCTTTGAATTGGCGTCTTGGGATTCTTAGAATTGGTATCTTGTGATTCTTAGAATTGGGGTCTTGGGATTCTTAGAATTGGGGTCTTGGGATTCTTAGAGTTTGAGTCTTGGGATTCTTGGAATTTAGGATCTTGGGATTCTTAGGATTGGGGTCCTGGGATTCTTAGAATTGGGGTCTTGGGATTCTTAGAATTGGGGTCTTGGGATTCTTAGAGTTTGAGTCTTGGGATTCTTGGAATTTAGGATCTTGGGATTCTTAGGATTGGGGTCCTGGGATTCTTAGAATTGGGGTCTTGGGATTCTTAGAATTTGGGATCTTGGGATTCTTTGAATTGGGGTCTTGGGATTCTTAAATTGGGGTCTTGGGACTCTTGGAATTTGGGATCTTGGGATTCTTAGTATTTGGGATCCTGGGATTCTTAGAATTGGTTTATTTCTAGAAATTCGATCTTGGGATTTAGGTATTTAGCTGGTGAAGCAGAAATTTCTATACTGGGGAAATTTATTTATGGTCTGAATGTGGCACAAGTATGTTTATTTGTTAAATCGAAGTAAAAATCACGTGAATTCGGCCCCACCAATCTGCACTTACCTCAGAAGTGCCAAGTGCGCCAAATACTTGCTGATGTCAGGCCGGGCGCCAGCGCTGCTTGACCTTCTTGGCCGCCTGCCAGACAACCTGGTTCCTGTACTCACCCAGCTGTTTCATCAGCTGCCTAGGGCCAGCCTATCGGAGAAGCCGACCGTTGGCGGCCTTGGCGCCCAAGATCTGCTAGCCTACCTGCTGTGCTCAGGCGCAATGGACTCACTGGCTGGCCTATTGCAAGCCGCTAGCGGTGCCAAGCCGCATTCGCCGCAGCAGCTGTCTGGCGCTCTGGGCCTGATGCGGGCGCTTCTAGAAGCCGGACTGCACGAGATGGAACTATTGACCCAGCTGACGCAGGTGAGGAATTCAATTCGGGTTTCTATGGCGTTGCTATGGGCGCTATCTTAGTATCTAGGGTAGCGACTCGTATAATATAACTTGCTTTGAAGTTTAGATGCGAAACAAACTTAAAGTTATAACGAATAACCATGGTTGCTGAGGCGTTGCTAAGGTGTCATATTGGTTGCTATAAGCGTCAAACTAGGAGTCGTAAATTATTTTTTGCATTTAACCAAATTCTTTTTTTGTCGGATTCGGTCTGAGGCCGCATTGGTTGCTACGATTTATTTAACATTATATTGTTACTACGGTTTTAAAATGCAATATTAAATGAAATAACAAGTACTGCATAGTTGCTGTCGTTGCTACGGTATAGTATTGGTCGCCATGGGATCGTATTTGTTTCTATGGGATAGTAATTTTTGCCATTCGATCGTAGTTGTTGCCATGGGATAGTAATTATTGGCATGATAGTAATTGTTGCTATGGGGTAGAAATTGTTGCTATGGGGTAGAAATTGTTGCTATGGAATAGTATAGTTTGCTATTGGATAATATTGGTTGCTATGGGATAGTAATTGTTGCTATGGGATAGTATAGTTTGCTATTGGATAATATTGGTTGCTATGGGATAGTAATTGTTGCTATGGGATAGAAATTGTTGCTATGGGATAGAAATTGTTGCTATAGAATCGTATAGTTTGCTATTGGATAATATTGGTTGCTATGGGATAGTAATTAGTGCCATGGGATAATATTGGTTGCTATGGGATAGTGTTGGTTGCTATGGCGTAGCTTAGCTACAGTGCTGCTTTAGGAAAATACTCGATTACGTAGTTGCTTGGTAAAGACAGATGTCTTGTATTTCTGCATACCTTTTAAATGTTGTATCCTCACCGCAGGCGCTGATTCCTCTTCTGTACTCGCTGCTGCTGCAACCGCCAGCCGGCTCTAGTCCTGATTGGTCCTTAGTAGGGCCCGCCATGCGCCTGCTTCGCTCACTATTATTAGCCGGTGGCAAGAATCTAGTCGTCGACTGTTGTTTATCCGACGATGTACTGAGCCTGGAGCTGCGTCACATTGCCGCGTGCGTCCTGCGCTCGCCTGAGGCCTGTCCGCAGCCAGACTATCTGCTCCACCCCCTACTGGACTGTTTGGCCATTGTAGCTAGCCTAGGCGGTCCGGACGGCCAGACCTGCGCCCAATCGGGGCCGTCGCCGACTGTGCTTCAATTATTAGCTAAGCTGCCGTTTCGTTACTTTACAGAGCCCAGCCTACGCACTGTACTATTCCCAGCTGTCCTAGCCTGCACTATTAACAATTTGGCTCATTTGAGAATTCTTGCCCAAGATTTGTCGCCTAGAATGGTGATAGCCTTCCTGGATTCTCTGCCGAATTCCACTGCGGATTCTGCTACTGTTAGTAGTGGCATTGCATCCGAATCGGCCAGAGTGCTAGATCTGGTTGTTCCAAAGGCTATCTTCAATGAGATCAGAGCCTACTATGCGGATTTTCTGCTGCAGCAGTCTTCTGCTCCTGTCTCCACACCTGCTTCTTCAGTCGCTGTGCCAGTTGTTTAATCGATTAAATTGATCATCTGCTCATCGATTTGAAATCATTCAAACTTGTCATTGAATTTCTCTGTCCGTCCTTTTTTGTTAAGAAAATGTTCTCTTGTTAAAATTTCTTAATTACAATCTGACAGTCGACATTCTGACAGTAGAAAATCTGCAACTTTCTAATCGTAAACGATTGCTACAAATGCCAGTCAGTAGGTAGTGGCGCAAATTTATGGTAAAAAATAACTTTTTCAGCGCTTGAAGGAGGCATTTGACCCTAAAATTGTGTTTTATTTATCAGGGTTAGTGCAGGCCCTGAAGAATTGGTGGTTACGAGGGTAACTTCAGGCCCTGAAGAATTGGTGGTTACTAGGGGTACTGCAGGCCCTGGATAATTGGTGTTTACCATGGCAACTTCAGGCCCGAAGCATTGGTTGTTACTAGGTAACTTCAGGCCCTGAAGAATTGGTGGTTACTAGGGCAACTTCAGGCCCGAAGCATTGGTTGTTACTAGGTAACTTCAGGCCCTGAAGAATTGGTGGTTACTAGGGTAACTTCAGGCCCGAAGTATTGGTGGTTACTAGGTAACTTCAGGCCCTGAAGTATTGGTGGTTACTAGGTAACTTCAGGCCCTGAAGAATTGGTGGTTACTAGGTAACTTCAGGCCCTGAAGAATTGGTGGTTACTAGGTAACTTCAGGCCCTGAAGAATTGGTGGTTACTAGGGGTACTGCAGGCCCTGGATAATTGGTGTTTACCATGGCAACTGCTTTCCCTGAAGTATCTCCAGGTTGGGTAACGTCCGCCACAAAATGAGTATGAGCTGTGCCACTGTAGATGTACTTTTATGTATATAATACAAATTTTTACTACTATTTTACTAATATATATTATCCTGAGCTCTGGCTATGAAGCAACTATCCTTATGCCTCGAGCCATATTTTTGCAAGACTTCGCGATGCACAATTACAAAAGTACACTTTTTTCAAAAGCTTTCATCGCAAAACTGTTGGCGAAAAATAATTACACGATGCTCTGGTTTGCTTAATTTGCAATGTGATTTTTCTTAATCAACATAAAAATTATTCCCCTCTGCTTTAGTTACGACAAATATATTCTGTATTTTTCTGCCCTATCAGCTTATCGGACGGTTACGAGTATAATGCTTACGTTGTTTAGTAAATGACTTAGTATATATTCGTTTAACACTTTATTTCTGTGTTTGAAAATATTCCTTATAGGGATCTGCATCCCACGTATAGGATCTGTATCCCACGTATAGGGATCTGCATCCGCGTATAGGGATCTGCATCCCGCGTATAGGATCTGCATCCCGCATATAGGATCTGCATCCCGCGTATAGGGACCTGCATCCCGCGTATAGGATTTGCATCCCGCGTATAGGGACCTGTATCCCACGCATAGGGATCTGTTTCCAGCGTAAAGGGATCTGTATCCTACGTATAGGATCTGTATCCCGTGTATAGGGATCTGCATCCTACGTATAAGGATCTGTATCCCGTGTATAGGGATCTGCATCCTACGTATAAGGATCTGTATCCTACGTATAGGATCTGTATCCCGCGTATAGGATCTGTATCCCGCGTATAGGGATCTGTATCCCGCGTATAGGGATCTGTATCCCGCGTATAGGGATCTGTATCCTGCGTATAGGGATCTGTATCGTGCGTATAAGGATCTGTATCCCGCGTATAGGGATCTGTATCCTGCGTATAGGGATCTGTATCCTGCGTATAGGGATCTGTATCGTGCGTATAAGGATCTGTATCCCACGCATAGGGATCTGTATCCCGCGTATATGGATCTGTATCGTGCGTGTAAGGATCTGTATCCCGCGTATAGGGATCTGTATCCCGTGTATAGGGATCTGTATCGTGCGTATAAGGATCTGTATCCCGTGTACAGAAGAACAGTGCTCCAGTTCGTGATGTATATCCTAGGCGCGGTCCAGATCCCTTAAAGGAATCTGTATATTTAGGGGATGAACGCTAAGCTATTAAGGGATCACTCTGAAGTTTGCATTCCGAATTGGCTTCTTGAGCACACACGCACAGTACATGCGGATGAAGCTGCACCAATTTCAGTCATAACTCGTCCTACTTAGCTCGTCTCAGTTTTGTTTTCATATCCCATGCAAATTGGTCCTGCCTGATGTAGGCTGAATGCAGTTTTTCTGACTCGCCGCCATCGAATCGATGCAATATGATCAATTGTAGCTCGTATGCTCACTGAGCGCAAAAGATAGAAGCGGTACAGTAAAGCCTAGATTGGCCCAGTTTCTGCATTTAATAATTCTGACTTTATTCTTCCCATCGCGTTTACTCTGACTACAAGCTCCTCTTCTCTATTTCTCTATTTCTGTTCTTTTCTGGTACAGTTTTTGTATCAGGGTCAAAGTTCGATTCTGGTTTAAATGTTTTCTGAGGGATTTTTTCTGTGAAAAGCTGAAGGAGTGGAATAGTTGGGTAGAGGAGGTAGAGTGGAAGAGGAAGGGTAGGAGAGGTAGAAAGGAAGAGGTAGGGTAGGAGAGGTAGAAAGGAAGAGGAAGGGTAGGAGAGGTGGAGTGGAAGAGGATGGGTAGGAGAGGTAGAAAGGAAGAGGAAGGGTAGGAGAGGTAGAAAGGAAGAGGAAGGGTAGGAGAGGTAGAAAGGAAGAGGAAGGGTAGGAGAGGTAGAGTGGAAGGGATAGGGTAGGAGAGATAGAAAGGAAGAGGAAGGGTAGGAGAGGTAGAAAGGAAGAGGAAGGGTAGGAGAGGTGGAGTGGAAGAGGATGGGTAGGAGAGGTAGAAAGGAAGAGGAAGGGTAGGAGAGGTAGAAAGGAAGAGGTAGGGTAGGAGAGTTAGATTGTAATAAGATGGGTAGGAGATGGAAAGTTGAAAATGAGATTGTATTCGACAGTAAAATAGTTTCTGCATGTGTACCGTACCTCTCTGTTTTTATAGCTTCGCACAGCTAATAGATATAAGAGTGCTCAGTGAGTTTTCGATATAACTTATGCTCGTAATCTCTTGTTTCATATTTTATATTCATGGCCATTCCACATGGGTATAAAAGCATCAGCAGCGACTGGAGTGTGTGTGTGGTGTTGGGTGGGAATGCAAATGAGATGTGTCACTTGGGAAAACTTGGCCGTTGAAATGCGACTAAAACTGCATGAGCAATTGTCCTATAGTCTAGAATCTGATAAAGAATTTATTGGCTATGCAAATTCGCAACGTTGGCCCGAAGTGGAAAACGTTGTCTGTTTCGACTGCTTGTTATTAGGACGATCTGATCCCACTGTTTGTCCATGGGAGTTACTGAATACGAGTATTATCTAATATTGTAACCAAGAATATACGAGTACTAGAATGTGAATGAGCTATAGTGCTTTACTGTGATTTACGAGTATACTCGAAAATTACGTAATTAAAGGTCGAATGCCTGATCGTGCACAGCGTGATTCAAGGTCAAATGCATGCTTATGCAATTTGAGTGATTCAAGGACAATCAAGGTCATTGCGTGCCGATCTAATTTTTGTGACTCATGGTCAAATATTTTCTCGAGCACTTTCAAGGTCGAATGCGTGATCGTGTACTGCACGACGCAAGGTCAAATGCGTTCTCTTATACTTTGCGTGATTCAAGGTCAAATGTGTGACAATGCTGTGTGAGCGATTCCAGATCAAGTCAGTAAAGTGTGTGCTCATGAGTTTGCTTAAAGTATGCTCAGAACTCTCCGACGGAGCTTCCCCTCCAGCGTCGCCGACGCCGACGCCTTCCAAGGACCCGATTAGACAGTACATTGTGCAGGGCGAACACAAACGGCTTCGGGCAGGACAGCAGATCGATCTCCCGACGGCTGTAGCGGCTGAACTCTGCACCGCCATTCTCCGAGTTGTCGTCGAAGAAGTCCAACCAAAGCAGATGCTCACCGTCATCCGAGCTGCTTCTCAACGATTCGAACGGCATCGCCCAAAGCAGCTTGCGCGCCTCGTCCTCTGAAGCATCTTCCTGCTCCAGCTGTGCCATCCGGAAGCCGAGCTCAGGATCTACGGACAATAAACAGCGGCAGCCCTCGTATAGACAGGCCAGCGTCAGTGGCCCACCGCAGGCCGCGTCCGCGATGCCCTCTGACAGCGCCGCCGTCCAGCCGGCCAGACTGGCGGCCGACTCCGCAGCGAAGCTACGAGTCTCAACGCCGTGCGATACGCCACTACGCAGGACAAACTGCCATCGTCGCTGGTGCTGTCGCTCCCTGTCGGAGAGCTGCGACTCGTCTGGCGGCAGTAGAAGGCGACTGGATTGCAGATCGATGCAGTACTGAGCGGCATCGGTGCCGGCAGCTTCAACAGCCAATGCGGCGTCTGCTGCGTTGGCAAAGACAATGAACTGGTCGGCCGCTAGCAGGCAGAAGACGCGGCGCCAAGAGACCGGCGTCCCGTCGATTCGCTCGCTCAGCCAACCGGCACGTCGGACTCCAAGCGTAGCCGCCGATGTCATTGCCCAGTCGTCTGCTAGCGACTCGACTGCCGATTCGACACCGCGAAACCAGGCGTCGGCGCCTGCCAGGCTGGAGGCTCGAAGACGACACCGTCGACGACCGCGTGGACTGCGCAGCTCAATGCAGCGAGCCTCTTCAGCTTCAGCTTGGCCGTCTTGGACATCGAATCCGGTGCGACTCAGCTGCGCCAGCCGCAGCGGGAGGATGCGTACATTGTCAGCCTCGCGCTGGCGCTGCGGCGACGCCAGGCGCAGGTGTTTCACTTCGAGTTCGAGACGACCATTTCTGCGTCGACTGTCCCGACAGGAGCGCTTCAGGGCCCGGACTGCTTCGTCATGGCTGGCCGAGCGCAGGTCCTCGCCATTCACGGATAAGATGGCGTCGCCGATGTGCAGGGAACCGGATCTGTCGTAGGTTGCATAAAACCCGATCAATTTTTTTGCGAGTTTTCTAATTTAATTATTCCCAAATAATCTCCATACCTGTCCGCTGCCATGCCTGGAAAGATTCGGCTAATGATGATAGGCATCTGATTCTCTCGGCCGCCTTTGATGCTGACACCGAGACCGACGCCATCCTCGTGGTCGATCAGCACCATGCGCTTCTGGGTGGGAACGTCTTGGAAGGGATTCGATTCGGGAATTGCTTTAGAATTTTAAAATGAACTGCCTGGGTCTATTTTCCATCCAAAAGTTTTACCCGATGAAGTTTCAACTGCTTCGGTCGAGCTGCTTCGGTTTCGACTTCTCGTCGATGGCATCAAATCGACTTGATCGTGACTGATAGAAAATTTGTCTAGCATAGTGGTCACTCGGTTGGCAAAGGTGCTGTCTCCGAGTGATTCAACTTTAGCTTCCTCCGGATTATTGGCAGATCTAGCAGAGTGAGGCTGACCGGGTCTCACAACCAGGGCCTCTTTGTACAGGCTCACAGTGGCGCGCAGCCAACTGCTGTCTGATTTGCTTTCTGATGCGCGAACTTCAAGATCTCCAGTCATTATTGGTTGCTCCGCGGACTCCATGGACCAGCTGTGTTGTAGTTAGTCGTGTTTCTGTGCTGACAGCAAATAAAAATCTTACGCGAGTTACTCACGTGTGCGGCGAATGGATTCGATTAAGTAAACTTTTTCGTTAATTTGTTGTACTTACTTTTGCTTAAAAATTATTTTAACACAACGATTTACTTTTAGTTTTCCAAAAAATGTAAAAACGCTTTGCTATTTTTCCTTTTAGGCTAAAAAGCTTATACTTTGTTTCTTTGAAGTATATTTTCCGGGTTTGACAAATGTAATTTTTTCTCTTGTAAAAAACTGACATTTTTGTTTTACCAGTACTTGCGCCTAAATCTCTATAGACTTGATTTGGGATTTTAAACTCCAAAAATAGAGTAAATTTTATATTCGATTTATTATTTAAAGTTAATTATATTATCTTTTGATAAGCATTTAATAAAATAACTAAGTAAATAGCAGCAAAGATTTTATTTGATCATTTTTGCTAACTTTCGAACCCAGAATATTTATTTCAGTGGGTTAGTTTTAATTTTTTTTATTTCGCGAGATTATAAGACAATGTTTCACAATTACGTGCTTTGTAACAGAAGTTATTTTTTTTAAACCAATGTATTTGAAAGGAAATAAAATTGTGAGATAACACAAGCAATGGAATAAAATTTTACATGTATGCTGCTTTAGTAGAGCAAAAAATTGTTTTGAAAATGATCCACACACCGCATTGGTAGACAGTCATTGAGTCTAAATGAAATTGAGGCAGAATTACTAAGAGTCCGGCTTGGCGCGCTTCCTGCGCTGCCCATTAGCTGACTGCTGCTGCTGCTGCTGCTGCTGCTGCTGCTGCTTTCGCTTGATGGCAGCGGCACTGGGGGGCTTCTTTGAAGCAGCCTTCGTTGCCGGCTTCTTTGCCTTCTTCTTGGGCTTTTCTTCTTCCTCCTCTTCGTCTTCTTCTTCCTCATCGTCTTCCTCCATCTCTTCTTCCTCGATGTCCTCTTCCTCGTCCTCATGGGACTGCTCGTTCTCACCTTCCTCCTCCTCCTCCTCCTCCTCCTCCGCTTCTTCTTCTTCGTCTTCGTCTTCTCCGCCGCCCATCAGAGGCACAACCCGGTGTACTCGGTGAGTTCCAGTCAGCCACACGGGTCCGTCCCCTTCGGTTAGCTCAAAGATGCACGAAGACGCTGTGCCATTGGCGAACTGCTGCTGCTGCTGAACACCAGAGTCGCCACCAGTCTCCAGGACGAATTCGTGTCCAAGAACCAGGGTTCGCTGCGTAGCGGGATCAACGCAGACGATGGGCGTTCCTCCAGAACTGTACTTTTCTTCTTTTTCCTTTTCCTTCTCCTCCTGGCGCTGCTGCTGCTTGTCCGCAGCGCCCTGAGTTCGAACTGTGACCAGATGAATGCCCGTAGCCTTGGGCGACAGCACGCAGCCAGTTACGTGAAGTAGGTGACGCGTGGCACCTTCGTCTTCTTTGTTGTCGTCGTGATCAGCTTCCTTGTTGTCTTTCGCATTCTCGTCGCCATTCTTGGCAGTCGAGTGCTTCCCTGACTCCGCCGGCCTGTCAGGGTGCCATTCGAAGCGCGGCTGTTCGCGAGTTAGCTGACAGCGCCAAAAGTGCACAGAAACCTGCTCAACTCGCTGCTCTTGCATGGCCACTAGAGTGCTCAAATTGAATGCCGACGACATTTTTAATAGTGCTTCTAACAATTTTGAAATATTCTGTCCGGGTGTTGGACCTGCAGTGGATGAATAATAGACTGCAATTTATAACTTGTCTTCGCTCATCGATCAATAAAAATATACTTCTCTCCCTGCCTCACTTCTGATTGGCCAGCATGAATATTTTACATGCCTTTGTAGAGAGAAATGTTTTTATTTCTCGTCTCTCACTCTAATCTAAACACAGGAGACGCGGGAGCCAATCAGAATTGACTGAATTATTATTGGTTGTGTGTACGCATGAATTGATATTAGATAACAGTAACTGGGGTAGAGAAAACCGACGGTACGTTTGTTTCCGTATTCCTATTTTCGAGCGTGGTTTCTATCGTCTAGTTTGTGATTGCTAAATCGAATATACTCAGCAACAGCTAAACCCCCCCAACTCACGCTGTCACACGGGCACAAAAGTTAAGCAATGTCTTTAATTCTAGTCTCAGTATCGTGTGTAGGAACCACGAGCATGCAAAAGTGCTGTGACTCGTCGTGGCATCCTGATCACCAGCTGCTATGCAGAGCTGCTACAGCAGCAGTTTCTGCCATTTGCTACGACAACCTTTGGCGGCCCGCAGAACTGCATGCTTCAAGACGACAACGCTGCGCCACATCGAGCAGCACACGTGCAGCTGCTGAAGGAGCAGCTCGGCATTCGCACATTGAACTGGCCGTCAAAGACTCCAGACATGAACCCCATCGAGCATGTCTGGGACTTTGTAAAGCGAAGAGTTCAGCAGGATGCCCCACAGAATGCTGAACAGTTGCGACTGGCGGTGCTGAATGCCTGGCAGCAGCTGCCCTAAGAGTTCATCAACCGGCTGGTGATCAGGATGCCACGACGAGTATCGGCACTTTTGCATGCTCGTGGTTCCTACACACAATACTGAGACTAGAATTAAAGACATTGCTGAACTTTTGTGCCCGTGTGACAGCGTGAGTTGGGGGGGTTAGCTGTTGCTGAGTATACATCGCGTCTAAATTTATCGATTTAATTTATCGAATTCATTTATTGATTTGCATACCTAAATTTCTTAAATTTCTTTTACAGAAAGAACACAGAACTAATTATTACCTGTCTGATATTTTCAACACTAGTCAAGAAAGTTAAACTAGAGCTTCTTCTATAAAGCTATGTAATTTTCCTTGGCAAAGGCATCAACTTACGAGTATAACAAATATTGTGATCTAAAATAATTTTAACTAATTGTATTTTATTTGCGGAACAATCGGAGGATACTTTGTGGTCTTCCAATGAAGACCGATTGTTGCACACCTTAATTGTCTATGGCCATGACTTGCTATTGTCTTGCTAAACTGCCTATAGACTTTTTAGACCATAGACATTTTGAGCTTGCGCCACTGATGTATTGCTGCTGCACTCTCAGACTTAGTCATTGCCGGCCCCAAACAATAGTTACAAAAACTACGTCATCGAGATTAGTTTTATAATCGTTAAGCTGTAAGACTATCTGAAATAACAGAGGCTGTCAGACAGAAAGGTTATTTCTTTCATATTTTTATATTGTCTAAAAAATAAGCAAAAATGCAAATTCGAAAATGCCCCTGCGATGCTCTATCAATTGTTATCAGACAGTTTTCTCATGAAATTGTATTTGTTTAAATTTGTGCTTGTTATCCTTCTTTGTTTGCTATCTTAGCTAGCTGCAATTAAATAAAGTATCGGCGAGACTAGAGCAAGATTAGACAGAGGAGAGGACGAAAAAATACAATAGCGCATAAGCCTGTCATAAAATGAAGAGCATAGTCTCTAGTCCCTAGATTGTCTGTAGGCTCTTCTTAAAGCCAGACCGAGGCTTCATAGAATGTTCTAGATAGACACTAGCGGAGTTTCATTCTCCTTCTAGTTGAGCCTGCAGTGCACTCACAAAAAACTACCTCCTATTTTTTCATGCTCTCTCTAGTTTTTCTTTTCTTTTTACGTATAAAGTTTCTTCGTAAAGCTATTTATTTACTTCTTACTGACTGGAGAGGAAAGACAGAAAGAATGAGAGCTATAGGTAGAGATAGATTGAGATAGATTGAGGTTCGAGTAGATGCACAGAATTGATGATCTTTCTATACAGAAAGTTTTAAAAGGGGGTGCAAGGCTATTGCAGCTCGGCAAGGCACTTGAAAACAACCAGAATATTCCTTCCTTTCTACTTCCAACTATGCTATCAAGGTCGAATTATCATAGTAAATAACAAGTTTGCATTGATTTCTAGACCAAAACTTTGTTGAATTTGAAAAAAATCCCTTCTGACACAGGTGAGTGAGAGCTTTTTTCTGTGAAAACGGAATTCAATTACAAACGATAGCAATATATTCGAAAGATGAAATCAGAGATTAGGATATGACCAGCTAAAATCATAGCAATTTTTTTCTCCTATTCAGCTTCTAGACGTGACAAGAGCAGTAGGAGAATATGCGACAAGAATAGTAGGAGAAGACTTGACAAGAATTGTAGGAGAGAACAAGTGACAATAATCGTAGGAGAGAAGTGACAAGAATCGTAGGAGAAGACATGACAAGAATCGTAGGAGAAGACATGACAAGAACCGTAGGAGAAGACATGACAAGAACCGTAGGAGAAGACATGACAAGAATCGTAGGAGAAGACTTGACAAGAATCGTAGGAGAAGACATGACAAGAATCGTAGGAGAAGACATAACAAGAATCGTAGGAGAAGACTTGACAAGAATCGTAGGAGAAGACATAACAAGAACCGTAGGAGAAGACATAACAAGAATCGTAGGAGAAGACATGACAAGAATCGTAGGAGAGAACTTACAAGAATCGTAGGAGAGAGGTGACAAGAATCGTAGGAGAGAAGTGACAAGAATCGTAGGAGAGAAGTGACAAGAATCGTAGGAGAAGACGATAAAAGAATCGTAGGAGAAGACATAACAAGAATCGTAGGAGAAGACATGACAAGAATCGTAGGAGAAGACGATAAAAGAATCGTAGGAGAGAAGTGACAAGAATCGTAGGAGAAGACATGACAAGAATCGTAGGAGAAGACATGACAAGAACCGTAGGAGAAGACATAACAAGAACCGTAGGAGAAGACATAACAAGAATCGTAGGAGAAGACATGACAAGAATCGTAGGAGAGAACTTACAAGAATCGTAGGAGAGAGGTGACAAGAATCGTAGGAGAGAAGTGACAAGAATCGTAGGAGAAGACATGACAAGAATCGTAGGAGAAGACATGACAAGAATCGTAGGAGAAGACGATAAAAGAATCGTAGGAGAGAAGTGACAAGAATCGTAGGAGAAGACATGACAAGAATCGTAGGAGAAGACATGACAAGAACCGTAGGAGAAGACATAACAAGAACCGTAGGAGAAGACATAACAAGAATCGTAGGAGAAGACATGACAAGAATCGTAGGAGAGAGGTGACAAGAATCGTAGGAGAGAAGTGACAAGAATCGTAGGAGAGAAGTGACAAGAATCGTAGGAGAAGACGATAAAAGAATCGTAGGAGAAGACATAACAAGAATCGTAGGAGAAGACATGACAAGAATCGTAGGAGAGAAGTGACAAGAACCGTAGGAGAAGCCGATAAAAGAATCGTAGGAGAAGCCGATAAAAGAATCGTAGGAGAAGCCGATAAAAGAATCGTAGGAGAAGACGATAAAAGAATCGTAGGAAAAGTCGGAAAAGACTCAAAATCGCAGCACAAAGATATTGTCACAGAATTTACTCTTTCGCGTTGCTATGAGTCTCGTGCGTTTCCAATTCGCGCAAGGCTCTGTAACGCACCCGACATGCTGGCGTCTAAAAAGCCGACGCCGCTGCCCGCTGCGGAGAGAGAAGCGGAAGACTGGCTGTCCGCGAACTCAGCAGCCGTGGCCAACCCTCAACTAGGCTGCAGCCAGCAGGCGCTGCTGCGTCAGGAGATTGACCAGGAGAAGCTTTTGAACGAGATTGACAAATTGAACTCCCGTCTAACGGTTTCAATCGACGCTGCTGCAGCCGCAGAACTTACCGACAAGCTTCAACGGGCCAGGAATGAAGTTTCAATTAACCGGGATGCTGTCGCTTACCTGCGCGAGATCGCTGGCCTCGAGAATGTCCTGTCCGAGTCATGCCGTCGGGCTGCCAACCAGGCCATTGCTCTGTCGCAGCGGCAGGCCGCAGACTTTGGCGGAAACAGCGGCAGGGTGAGAGGACTGGGTTATTTTTCAGTTATTTTTTTACAGTAGGTGGGTTTATCACACTTTATAATAAGTCTGACACATAAAAACGTATTTCGAAAAATCTAAACATCTAAACCAGCTCATCAGCAGCGAGGTCTCCCAGACCTGGGAGTGGATCACCCGGCTGGGCGAGCTGACCCAGCTGCATCTTAAAAACTCCGCCGACTATCACTCCTTCTATCACGACGCGAACGAGTTGGACGGATTGTTAAACGCACGTAAATTGAGCAATGCGCAGGTCCTAAGCTCGATTCCTTCATCGACTGGTCAACTGAGCGCCATGCAGCGAATGAACACCGTATTGAGCGTAAGTTAAATATTGTGCAATTGAAATATGAACGAGACCTTAATAATGATTTTTATAACTGCAGGAGAGCTGCGGGCAATGGCACATCATTCAGTGACACTAGACTCGCAGCCAGCGAGGAGGCAATTCTACCCGTTTCGCTGACTCCTGAGCACACACGCACACAGATACTGTACGCAGGCATACGCTCACACAGGTGTGTACATCTGCCCTGACTTTCTCATCGTCAGGCAGTGTTCACTCTCACTGTGCCTTGGAGGTTGGCCCTTAAGGGCGTAAATTGCACGACAAGCCCCCAAGCCTTCTCTCCGCGGCTGCGCCCCAAATGTATGTGGCCTCGCCGCGGAGTCGAGCTGAGGGACCTTGGTGCGAGTGTTAAACGCGTTAACCGCTCTGCCACTCACCCCCGAAAGAGACCTTAGATTTGCTAGCTCGCAATTCCTCGACTTTTCCAGGACAACTTCTCCAACTTTCTAATGCTGTGGCAGCGGGCTGATCAGCTTGTGACGCGCAGTCATCGAGTTGTTCCGGTGTACCGTCGGAATCGACCACTGGACGCACCGCATCCCGGACGGAACATCTTCCGGTTCGATGATGGCGAGGCAAGTTCACTGCAGATTGTGATAACGATTGTGATCCATTGACTATTTGAAGACAGTGGTTAGAGCTGCAGACTCTTTGACCGAGAGATCTTGAGTTCAAATGTCAACTTGGTAGAGAACTTAAATCGACAATCGATCAATTTATCAATCAATATTGAATCTCTCCAGCCAAACAATTTGTTGTGAAGAAAGAAAGTCCATTAAAAATTGCATATTTTTATTGGTTCGCCAAACATAAGCCTCGTATTTGTTTCCACAGAACACACTGCTAGACTCGGAGGAGGTTACTGTGCTGGATAATACGCACCCGTTCACCTGGAAGGTGCGAAAAGCCGATGGAACAGTTGTCGAAGCCCCGAGCATCTGCATTTGGCTGCCGCCACCAGACACGGAGGCTGTGGAAGTTGCCATCGTGTAAGCATTGCTGACTGGCCATTGTACTTGTATGTTCTTGAATCTGTAGCATGCCCCAGATTTTTTGGTGGATATGATACGAAATGATCGACTTAACTCGATGGTCGGGGTTCAATTCTTGACTCCACTGGAAATAATATGCATTGAACTGGATTGCTTCAGTTCACCCAGCTGTTAAATACTCGTAGATCGCAAAAAGACTAAAGATTTCAGGAACTATCTTTTTGTTGCAGCATACGCAAGAAGTTGCTAAACACGTGGGCAGCGCTGCTAAGTAGGCTGAGAACCTGGCTCGTAAATTGCTTCACCGTCTATCTGAGGGGCCTTGGAAACGGACCAGTTGTGAGTTGTTTTTACTTGTGAATGCGAAATTTCTAGTATGAGAAGATTCTAGTAGGAGAAGACGTGACAATAGTTCTACAAATGTAATGGCACGGAGACCCAAATCATATTTTTAAAAAATCTTATTTTAGTTCGTAGCAGCCAGCCTACTGCCGAAATTCCGCGACTTTCTCAACCATCTGGAACGGGCCGCCGGCGATGTTCTGGCTGACGTCGAAGGACGCCAACAGCTGCTGAGCGCACTGCGAGTTGTGCTTAACAATCTGATGCCGTGTGGTGAGAGTGATAATAACTATATTATTAGCAGGAGGGCTGCCGGCAATGCCACATCAATTGGTAACACTAGACCCGCAGCCAGTGAGGAGGCAATTCTGCCCTTTGACTTACTTTGACTTAGCTGCAGGGTGGTCCATGGACGCAGCGGGGAGGCGAGGATCACCCATACCGCTAACCCCTGTAGGCCCGCAGACAGGCAAGGGCGCGGGGCCGGTCAGGGTGGTCCGCCGGTCCGTCCTGCAGCGTTGTCTTCCGTAGGGAAGAACGTGGCTCGTCTAATTGCCCGGAGGAACTGGACGAGCCGTGGAATGCTGTCGGGCTGGCAGATCTCGTCCATAGGCGGGTTGGGCCCGAGGTAGCGCAGCCGGTCTCTGTTAAAGAAAGGCCAGTGACACACAAAGTGCTCAGCATCTTTGTTGTCGTACTCACAGAATGGGCAGAGTTCACTCTCAAGGTCGCCCCGGCAGAAACAGTGCCTAGCGAGGTAGCCGTGGCCCGTGAGGGTCATGGCGAGGGCGCGGATATCCTTCCGGTTTTGGTTCAAGAGGATGTTCCTAAGCCTGCGGGACGGGCGCGGAACTGCGGCACGGGATTGCCGCCAGTTCTGGGTGCCCGCCCATCTGTCCCTGTGGAGGGACTCAGCCCAGTCATCAATAAGGCGATTGATGACCTTGATGGGGATCGGGACCAGGGGAGCAGGGCCCAGGAGAGAGCCAGAGCCACCTTGCTTGGCAAGGGTATCCGCTAGCTCGTTCCCTGGGAAGCCCGCATGCCCTGGGAGCGATTCTGCCAATTCTGCTGGCTCCTGAGCAGGCACGCACACAGATAGCAGGTACAGACACAGGTGTGTACATCTGCCCCGACTGTACAATGTCATGCAGTGCACAATGTCAACTGTGAATTGGAGGTTGACCCACTAAGGCGCAAATTGCACGAAAAGCTCCCAAGCCTTCTCTCCACGACAGAGCCTCAAATGAATGTCGGTGCGGAATCTAGCCCAGCGACCTTGGGCGAGAGGCAAATGCCTTAACCGCTCTGTTACTCACCTTCAGGTGCGAGTGATACACTGATATTATGAATCCATTGTTGCAGCGCTATTATTTGGCACCAGTTTTTAGTATGTATCTGTAGTACATGACAATAGTATTGGTATTTGGCATTGATATTCAGAGTTTTATTTGGCATCGGTACTTGCTATAGGAATCAATATTGATATTGTTATTTCTTTTAAGATTTTACTTCTCATATGTACTTTCAGACTCTGACGACCAAGCTGCTGTAGGGGAGAGCGAGGTGCTCCGGATGAAGTCGCTGCTGCAGAAGTTAATGGACCACCTGCGACACTGGAAGCACCTTAACGACCAGATGGATTATGCCAAGCAAGATCAGCGTGCTCTGCTGCAGGAGACAACTCAAGTGCTCTCTGCTTTCAGTGTTCTCAGGTAGCGTGATAAGGTCTCTATGAAAGATCAATAATTTCTATGAAATCAGTACAAGACGATCCAAAGACGATGAAAATTTGTTAAATGTTAGTTTTGTCTATGTTTATAGAGGCCTTGAATTAAATTGATAATTTATTGAATTTTCAGCCGAGTGCAGAATGAGAGCCTGTCGCAGCTGGAAGACCTCCAGGCCAGGATTGACGAGTGGCGCTTTCACAGTCCGATGTCACGCGCCTCGTCGGTTAGACGGAGTGAAATTCTGGTGAGGTCATCAAAAATAACTGAATACGAACTGTCAGTTTTTTAATCTTTTTTGCTCGGAAATTTCAAACAGGATGCCGTTGCGGCTACAATCAGCCAGGTTGGCACTCGCAGCAGGACTGGTCGAGACAGTGCAGTCAGCGAGCGACTACTAAATCAGGAGCCGCCACGCGCCGCCTCGGGACCGCAGTCGCCGCCGGTGATTGACAACTGGATGTCGGAGATTTTACAGCATTCTAAGCTAAGCCAGCAATGGCCCGGCGAAATCGGAAAGTCGACACACCGAGGCACCCAAACTGACGCAAAAACAGGCGAACGTGAGGGTGAAGAATGGCCTAAGTATGTTGACGCCTTTTCTGCGTACGGAAGGCTTGAAAGTGCTAGCTTAGAAAAGACGGAGCTTTCGCGACTTGTCTACAACTACGTGCAAGAGCACGAGGAAGAGGTGAAGGCGTTCTTACACAAGAACTGTCCTAGTCCGATAGTCAACGCGGCCTCCACCTTCGGGACGGTAGCTGGACAACCGATAGACATAATGGACAGTATGGCCCATATCGAAGAAGCGATTGAATCTCGCCAAAGTATCCGAGTAAAAACTTCTCAACTGCAAACAGTCCAGACAGACAATGCTGAGAGTCAGACTACACCGGTGCCCGTGGCAACAACGGAAGTGAACTTCCTCCGAACCTTTGAAGACGCTTGCACTGTCAGTCGTCAGGCTGTGACTGACGCAAAAGTCAGTTGCAAGCCTATTGAAACACAGCTGAAAAAGGCCTCTACAAGAGACACAGTTAGTGTCTTCTGTGTTGATTTGTGTAATAACGAGACAGCTACAGTTAACGCTTCAATTAGCAAAGAGACACAGACAACAGAAGACTTGCAGGAAAAAAATGTGACGTCCTTAGCAAAAGAAATGGGAGCACACAGCCAGGTTGAACATCAAAGCGATGGAGTACAAGCCAGGGGTCAGCAGCCACTGTCCCACAGCATAGTCGCTTCAGAACCACAACAGGTGGCAGAAAAGAGCTCATTTTTCGAAGATGAACCAGAAAAAAGTAAAACTTCAAAGAAACAACAAACTGGAAAACACGAATTGGCACCAACAACAGAGAAGGTTAACTCATGTGTATGCTATAATCAAGATTTGCGCGTAACAGACTGCATGACCTTCATCGACTCGTCATGCCAAGAGAGCCAAGTACAAAAAAGCCAGGTGTTCATTGAATCAGGCGTCAGTTGCAAAATAGAAATGCTTAATAGCTTAGTAGGCATTACAGCTCATCCAAAAATATCCCACTGCGAAACCTTCCTAGAGACATCGTACGACGAGGCCAAAGTACAGGCGCTACAGACAGTCAGCGAGATGGGCTTCAGCGAGCAGACGTTCCAGGCCGACGGGTCCATCTGCTTCCGACTAGAGCCCGAGCTAGCAGTGTGCGGTAGCTTCCTCGAGACAACGTACGATGAGGCCAAAGTACAGGCGCAACAGGCAGTCAGCGAGATGGGCTTCAGCGAGCAGACGTTCCAGGCCGACGGGTCCATCTGCTTCCGACTAGAGCCCGAGCTTGCAGCTTGTCAGAGCTTCCAGGAGACGTCGATCGCCGAAGCTAAAGTACAGGCGCAACAGGCAGTCAGCGATATGGGCTTCAGCGAGCAGACGTTCCAGGCCGACGGGTCCATCTGCTTCCGTCTAGAACTCGAGCTTGCAGCTTGTCAGAGCTTCCAGGAGACGTCGATCGCCGAAGCAAAAGTACAGGCGCAACAGACAGTCAGCGAGATGGGCTTCAGCGAGCAGACGTTCCAGGCCGACGGGTCCATCTGCTTCCGACTAGAGCCCGAGCTTGCAGTGTGCGGTAGCTCCCTCGAGACAACGTACGATGAGGCCAAAGTACAGGCGCAACAGGCAGTCAGCGAGATGGGCTTCAGCGAGCAGACGTTCCAGGCCGACGGGTCCATCTGCTTCCGTCTAGAACTCGAGCTTGCAGCTTGTCAGAGCTTCCAGGAGACGTCGATCGCCGAAGCAAAAGTACAGGCGCAACAGACAGTCAGCGAGATGGGCTTCAGCGAGCAGACGTTCCAGGCCGACGGGTCCATCTGCTTCCGACTAGAGCCCGAGCTTGCAGTGTGCGGTAGCTCCCTCGAGACAACGTACGATGAGGCCAAAGTACAGGCGCAACAGGCAGTCAGCGAGATGGGCTTCAGCGAGCAGACGTTCCAGGCCGACGGGTCCATCTGCTTCCGACTAGAGCCCGAGCTAGCAGTCTGCGGTAGCTTCCTCGAGACAACGTACGACGAGGCCAAAGTACAGGCGCAACAGGCAGTCAGCGAGATGGGCTTCAGCGAGCAGACGTTCCAGGCCGACGGGTCCATCTGCTTCCGACTAGATCCCGAGCTTGCAGTGTGCGGTAGCTCCCTCGAGACAACGTACGACGAGGCCAAAGTACAGGCGCAACAGGCAGTCAGCGAGATGGGCTTCAGCGAGCAGACGTTCCAGGCAGACGGGTCCATCTGCTTCCGTCTAGAACTCGAGCTTGCAGCTTGTCAGAGCTTCCAGGAGACGTCGATCGCCGAAGCCAAAGTACAGGCGCAACAGACAGTCAGCGAGATGGGCTTCAGCGAGCAGACGTTCCAGGCCGACGGGTCCATCTGCTTCCGACTAGAGCCCGAGCTTGCAGTGTGCGGTAGCTCCCTCGAGACAACGTACGATGAGGCCAAAGTACAGGCGCAACAGGCAGTCAGCGAGATGGGCTTCAGCGAGCAGACGTTCCAGGCCGACGGGTCCATCTGCTTCCGTCTAGAACTCGAGCTTGCAGCTTGTCAGAGCTTCCAGGAGACGTCGATCGCCGAAGCCAAAGTACAGGCGCAACAGACAGTCAGCGAGATGGGCTTCAGCGAGCAGACGTTCCAGGCCGACGGGTCCATCTGCTTTCGACTAGAGCCCGAGCTAGCAGTCTGCGGTAGCTTCCTCGAGACAACGTACGACGAGGCCAAAGTACAGGCGCAACAGGCAGTCAGCGAGATGGGCTTCAGCGAGCAGACGTTCCAGGCCGACGGGTCCATCTGCTTCCGACTAGAGCCCGAGCTAGCAGTCTGCGGTAGCTTCCTCGAGACAACGTACGACGAGGCCAAAGTACAGGCGCAACAGACAGTCAGCGAGATGGGCTTCAGCGAGCAGACGTTCCAGGCCGACGGGTCCATCTGCTTCCGACTAGAGCCCGAGCTAGCAGTCTGCGGTAGCTTCCTCGAGACAACGTACGATGAGGCCAAAGTACAGGCGCAACAGGCAGTCAGCGAGATGGGCTTCAGCGAGCAGACGTTCCAGGCCGACGGGTCCATCTGCTTCCGACTAGAGCCCGAGCTAGCAGTCTGCGGTAGCTTCCTCGAGACAACGTACGACGAGGCCAAAGTACAGGCGCAACAGGCAGTCAGCGAGATGGGCTTCAGCGAGCAGACGTTCCAGGCCGACGGGTCCATCTGCTTCCGACTAGAGCCCGAGCTTGCAGTGTGCGGTAGCTTCCTCGAGACAACGTACGACGAGGCCAAAGTACAGGCGCAACAGACAGTCAGCGAGATGGGCTTCAGCGAGCAGACGTTCCAGGCCGACGGGTCCATCTGCTTCCGACTAGAGCCCGAGCTTGCAGTGTGCGGTAGCTCCCTCGAGACAACGTACGATGAGGCCAAAGTACAGGCGCAACAGACAGTCAGCGAGATGGGCTTCAGCGAGCAGACGTTCCAGGCCGACGGGTCCATCTGCTTCCGTCTAGAACTCGAGCTTGCAGCTTGTCAGAGCTTCCAGGAGACGTCGATCGCCGAAGCCAAAGTACAGGCGCAACAGACAGTCAGCGAGATGGGCTTCAGCGAGCAGACGTTCCAGGCCGACGGGTCCATCTGCTTCCGTCTAGAACTCGAGCTTGCAGCTTGTCAGAGCTTCCAGGAGACGTCGATCGCTGAAGCCAAAGTACAGGCGCAACAGACAGTCAGCGAGATGGGCTTCAGCGAGCAGACGTTCCAGGCCGACGGGTCCATCTGCTTTCGACTAGAGCCCGAGCTAGCAGTCTGCGGTAGCTTCCTCGAGACAACGTACGACGAGGCCAAAGTACAGGCGCAACAGGCAGTCAGCGAGATGGGCTTCAGCGAGCAGACGTTCCAGGCCGACGGGTCCATCTGCTTCCGACTAGAGCCCGAGCTTGCAGTGTGCGGTAGCTCCCTCGAGACAACGTACGATGAGGCCAAAGTAAAGGCGCAACAGGCAGTCAGCGAGATGGGCTTCAGCGAGCAGACGTTCCAGGCCGACGGGTCCATCTGCTTCCGTCTAGAACTCGAGCTTGCAGCTTGTCAGAGCTTCCAGGAGACGTCGATCGCCGAAGCCAAAGTACAGGCGCAACAGACAGTCAGCGAGATGGGCTTCAGCGAGCAGACGTTCCAGGCCGACGGGTCCATCTGCTTCCGTCTAGAACTCGAGCTTGCAGCTTGTCAGAGCTTCCAGGAGACGTCGATCGCCGAAGCCAAAGTACAGGCGCAACAGACAGTCAGCGAGATGGGCTTCAGCGAGCAGACGTTCCAGGCCGACGGGTCCATCTGCTTCCGACTAGAGCCCGAGCTTGCAGTGTGCGGTAGCTCCCTCGAGACAACGTACGACGAGGCCAAAGTACAGGCGCAACAGGCAGTCAGCGAGATGGGCTTCAGCGAGCAGACGTTCCAGGCCGACGGGTCCATCTGCTTCCGACTAGAGCCCGAGCTTGCAGTGTGCGGTAGCTCCCTCGAGACAACGTACGATGAGGCCAAAGTAAAGGCGCAACAGGCAGTCAGCGAGATGGGCTTCAGCGAGCAGACGTTCCAGGCCGACGGGTCCATCTGCTTCCGTCTAGAACTCGAGCTTGCAGCTTGTCAGAGCTTCCAGGAGACGTCGATCGCCGAAGCCAAAGTACAGGCGCAACAGACAGTCAGCGAGATGGGCTTCAGCGAGCAGACGTTCCAGGCCGACGGGTCCATCTGCTTCCGACTAGAGCCCGAGCTTGCAGTGTGCGGTAGCTCCCTCGAGACAACGTACGATGAGGCCAAAGTACAGGCGCAACAGGCAGTCAGCGAGATGGGCTTCAGCGAGCAGACGTTCCAGGCCGACGGGTCCATCTGCTTCCGTCTAGAACTCGAGCTTGCAGCTTGTCAGAGCTTCCAGGAGACGTCGATCGCCGAAGCAAAAGTACAGGCGCAACAGACAGTCAGCGAAATGGGCTTCAGCGAGCAGACGTTCCAGGCCGACGGGTCCATCTGCTTCCGTCTAGAACTCGAGCTTGCAGCTTGTCAGAGCTTCCAGGAGACGTCGATCGCCGAAGCAAAAGTACAGGCGCAACAGACAGTCAGCGAGATGGGCTTCAGCGAGCAGACGTTCCAGGCCGACGGGTCCATCTGCTTCCGTCTAGAACTCGAGCTTGCAGCTTGTCAGAGCTTCCAGGAGACGTCGATCGCCGAAGCCAAAGTACAGGCGCAACAGACAGTCAGCGAGATGGGCTTCAGCGAGCAGACGTTCCAGGCCGACGGGTCCATCTGCTTCCGACTAGAGCCCGAGCTAGCAGTCTGCGGTAGCTTCCTCGAGACAACGTACGACGAGGCCAAAGTACAGGCGCAACAGGCAGTCAGCGAGATGGGCTTCAGCGAGCAGACGTTCCAGGCCGACGGGTCCATCTGCTTCCGACTAGAGCCCGAGCTTGCAGTGTGCGGTAGCTCCCTCGAGACAACGTACGATGAGGCCAAAGTACAGGCGCAACAGGCAGTCAGCGAGATGGGCTTCAGCGAGCAGACGTTCCAGGCCGACGGGTCCATCTGCTTCCGTCTAGAACTCGAGCTTGCAGCTTGTCAGAGCTTCCAGGAGACGTCGATCGCCGAAGCAAAAGTACAGGCGCAACAGACAGTCAGCGAGATGGGCTTCAGCGAGCAGACGTTCCAGGCCGACGGGTCCATCTGCTTCCGACTAGAGCCCGAGCTTGCAGTGTGCGGTAGCTCCCTCGAGACAACGTACGATGAGGCCAAAGTACAGGCGCAACAGGCAGTCAGCGAGATGGGCTTCAGCGAGCAGACGTTCCAGGCCGACGGGTCCATCTGCTTCCGTCTAGAACTCGAGCTTGCAGCTTGTCAGAGCTTCCAGGAGACGTCGATCGCCGAAGCCAAAGTACAGGCGCAACAGACAGTCAGCGAGATGGGCTTCAGCGAGCAGACGTTCCAGGCCGACGGGTCCATCTGCTTCCGACTAGAGCCCGAGCTAGCAGTCTGCGGTAGCTTCCTCGAGACAACGTACGACGAGGCCAAAGTACAGGCGCAACAGGCAGTCAGCGAGATGGGCTTCAGCGAGCAGACGTTCCAGGCCGACGGGTCCATCTGCTTCCGACTAGAGCCCGAGCTTGCAGTGTGCGGTAGCTCCCTCGAGACAACGTACGATGAGGCCAAAGTACAGGCGCAACAGGCAGTCAGCGAGATGGGCTTCAGCGAGCAGACGTTCCAGGCCGACGGGTCCATCTGCTTCCGTCTAGAACTCGAGCTTGCAGCTTGTCAGAGCTTCCAGGAGACGTCGATCGCCGAAGCCAAAGTACAGGCGCAACAGACAGTCAGCGAGATGGGCTTCAGCGAGCAGACGTTCCAGGCCGACGGGTCCATCTGCTTCCGTACTAGAACTCGAGCTTGCAGCTTGTGCAGGAGCTTCCAGGAGACGTACGATCGCCGAAGCCAAAGTACAGGCGCAACAGACAGTCAGCGAGATGGGCTTCAGCGAGCAGACGTTCCAGGCCGACGGGTCCATCTGCTTCCGTCTAGAACTCGAGCTTGCAGCTTGTCAGAGCTTCCAGGAGACGTCGATCGCCGAAGCCAAAGTACAGGCGCAACAGACAGTCAGCGAGATGGGCTTCAGCGAGCAGACGTTCCAGGCCGACGGGTCCATCTGCTTCCGTCTAGAACTCGAGCTTGCAGCTTGTCAGAGCTTCCAGGAGACGTCGATCGCCGAAGCAAAAGTACAGGCGCAACAGACAGTCAGCGAGATGGGCTTCAGCGAGCAGACGTTCCAGGCCGACGGGTCCATCTGCTTCCGTCTAGAACTCGAGCTTGCAGCTTGTCAGAGCTTCCAGGAGACGTCGATCGCCGAAGCAAAGTACAGGCGCAACAGACAGTCAGCGAGATGGGCTTCAGCGAGCAGACGTTCCAGGCCGACGGGTCCATCTGCTTCCGACTAGAGCCCGAGCTAGCAGTCTGCGGTAGCTTCCCTCGAGACAACGTACGACTGAGGCCAAAGTACAGGCGCAACAGGCAGTCAGCGAGATGGGCTTCAGCGAGCAGACGTTCCAGGCCGACGGGTCCATCTGCTTCCGACTAGAGCCCGAGCTTGCAGTGTGCGGTAGCTTCCCTCGAGACAACGTACGATCGAGGCCAAAGTACAGGCGCAACAGGCAGTCAGCGAGATGGGCTTCAGCGAGCAGACGTTCCAGGCCGACGGGTCCATCTGCTTCCGTCTAGAACTCGAGCTTGCAGCTTGTCAGAGCTTCCAGGAGACGTCGATCGCCGAAGCCAAAGTACAGGCGCAACAGACAGTCAGCGAGATGGGCTTCAGCGAGCAGACGTTCCAGGCCGACGGGTCCATCTGCTTCCGACTAGAGCCCGAGCTTGCAGTGTGCGGTAGCTCCCTCGAGACAACGTACGACGAGGCCAAAGTACAGGCGCAACAGGCAGTCAGCGAGATGGGCTTCAGCGAGCAGACGTTCCAGGCCGACGGGTCCATCTGCTTCCGACTAGAGCCCGAGCTTGCAGTGTGCGGTAGCTCCCTCGAGACAACGTACGATGAGGCCAAAGTACAGGCGCAACAGGCAGTCAGCGAGATGGGCTTCAGCGAGCAGACGTTCCAGGCCGACGGGTCCATCTGCTTCCGTCTAGAACTCGAGCTTGCAGCTTGTCAGAGCTTCCAGGAGACGTCGATCGCCGAAGCCAAAGTACAGGCGCAACAGACAGTCAGCGAGATGGGCTTCAGCGAGCAGACGTTCCAGGCCGACGGGTCCATCTGCTTCCGTCTAGAACTCGAGCTTGCAGCTTGTCAGAGCTTCCAGGAGACGTCGATCGCCGAAGCCAAAGTACAGGCGCAACAGACAGTCAGCGAGATGGGCTTCAGCGAGCAGACGTTCCAGGCCGACGGGTCCATCTGCTTCCGTCTAGAACTCGAGCTTGCAGCTTGTCAGAGCTTCCAGGAGACGTCGATCGCCGAAGCAAAAGTACAGGCGCAACAGACAGTCAGCGAGATGGGCTTCAGCGAGCAGACGTTCCAGGCCGACGGGTCCATCTGCTTCCGTCTAGAACTCGAGCTTGCAGCTTGTCAGAGCTTCCAGGAGACGTCGATCGCCGAAGCCAAAGTACAGGCGCAACAGACAGTCAGCGAGATGGGCTTCAGCGAGCAGACGTTCCAGGCCGACGGGTCCATCTGCTTCCGACTAGAGCCCGAGCTAGCAGTCTGCGGTAGCTCCCTCGAGACAACGTACGATGAGGCCAAAGTACAGGCGCAACAGACAGTCAGCGAGATGGGCTTCAGCGAGCAGACGTTCCAGGCCGACGGGTCCATCTGCTTCCGACTAGAGCCCGAGCTTGCAGTGTGCGGTAGCTCCCTCGAGACAACGTACGATGAGGCCAAAGTACAGGCGCAACAGGCAGTCAGCGAGATGGGCTTCAGCGAGCAGACGTTCCAGGCCGACGGGTCCATCTGCTTCCGTCTAGAACTCGAGCTTGCAGCTTGTCAGAGCTTCCAGGAGACGTCGATCGCCGAAGCAAAAGTACAGGCGCAACAGACAGTCAGCGAGATGGGCTTCAGCGAGCAGACGTTCCAGGCCGACGGGTCCATCTGCTTCCGACTAGAGCCCGAGCTAGCAGTCTGCGGTAGCTTCCTCGAGACAACGTACGACGAGGCCAAAGTACAGGCGCAACAGGCAGTCAGCGAGATGGGCTTCAGCGAGCAGACGTTCCAGGCCGACGGGTCCATCTGCTTCCGTCTAGAACTCGAGCTTGCAGCTTGTCAGAGCTTCCAGGAGACGTCGATCGCCGAAGCAAAAGTACAGGCGCAACAGACAGTCAGCGAGATGGGCTTCAGCGAGCAGACGTTCCAGGCCGACGGGTCCATCTGCTTCCGTCTAGAACTCGAGCTTGCAGCTTGTCAGAGCTTCCAGGAGACGTCGATCGCCGAAGCCATAGTACAGGCGCAACAGACAGTCAGCGAGATGGGCTTCAGCGAGCAGACGTTCCAGGCCGACGGGTCCATCTGCTTCCGACTAGAGCCCGAGCTAGCAGTCTGCGGTAGCTTCCTCGAGACAACGTACGACGAGGCCAAAGTACAGGCGCAACAGGCAGTCAGCGAGATGGGCTTCAGCGAGCAGACGTTCCAGGCCGACGGGTCCATCTGCTTCCGACTAGAGCCCGAGCTTGCAGTGTGCGGTAGCTCCCTCGAGACAACGTACGATGAGGCCAAAGTACAGGCGCAACAGGCAGTCAGCGAGATGGGCTTCAGCGAGCAGACGTTCCAGGCCGACGGGTCCATCTGCTTCCGTCTAGAACTCGAGCTTGCAGCTTGTCAGAGCTTCCAGGAGACGTCGAACGCCGAAGCTAAAGTACAGGCGCAACAGACAGTCAGCGAGATGGGCTTCAGCGAGCAGACGTTCCAGGCCGACGGGTCCATCTGCTTCCGACTAGAGCCCGAGCTAGCAGTCTGCGGTAGCTCCCTCGAGACAACGTACGATGAGGCCAAAGTAAAGGCGCAACAGGCAGTCAGCGAGATGGGCTTCAGCGAGCAGACGTTCCAGGCCGACGGGTCCATCTGCTTCCGTCTAGAACTCGAGCTTGCAGCTTGTCAGAGCTTCCAGGAGACGTCGATCGCCGAAGCCAAAGTACAGGCGCAACAGACAGTCAGCGAGATGGGCTTCAGCGAGCAGACGTTCCAGGCCGACGGGTCCATCTGCTTCCGACTAGAACTCGAGCTTGCAGCTTGTCAGAGCTTCCAGGAGACGTCGATCGCCGAAGCCAAAGTACAGGCGCAACAGACAGTCAGCGAGATGGGCTGCAGCGAGCAGAAATTCCAGAGTGACGGTTTTGTCGTATGTCGAGTTCAACAGTATTGTTCTAGTGTCTGTATTTCACCTGAGCCGACGATTGTGTGTTGCAGTAGCTCTTTGGAGATGGAATACGTTCGATGTTGTATTCGTGCTCAGAATGCCGTTGTTGAATCTTACATTTTTATTAAGCCAGAAGTGGCCTTTGCGTGTGTTAGTGTTGGACCTAAGTCTAGTGTTTCATTCTGCCATAGCTTTTCAGAAACATCTTTAGAGGATTCGAGAGTTCGGGCAAGGCAGGCAGTCGCTTATTTTGGGTACAGTTTTGGTTCGCAGCCGCTGGTATCCTTCACTGCGTCGTATTTTGAGCGGCAAGTCGTTCAGAGCAATGCACTGTGCCATACAGTTGCTCTTTGCAATTCGAATATCGAACACAAGCAAGCGATCGCGAATTCGGGGGTTGTTATTGGAAAGGAGGCGGTGGAATGCTGCATAAGGAGTGAGTGGCACGCCAGTGTAATCGAAGGAGGCACACATTTTGAGCATCGGTATGAGACCAGTGGTGCACGGTTTTCCGCACCTATTGTTCAGAACTCAGCCGTTCAAGTTGAGAAGCAAACCGCTGAATCACTCGTCGTTTCTGTTCGGAGTAGTGTTGTTCTCTCGTCCGCCTGTTTCGAGATCGAAGTATCTGAGTCCAATGCATCATTCAACCGCAGAGCAAAGCAAGCAGATCGGGGGTCGCTTTGGCGTTCATCGATTGGAATTTCGAGTGGAAGTTTCTGGGCCGGACCGCCGGCTCTGGAAGTTCAGTCAACTCATGCATTCATCGAGGAGACTAAAGAGCATCGAGCTGCTATCCTGACTTTTGACGCGTCAGTGGTTCGGAACGAGACAGGCTTTATTGCTAGCAGCGGCAGCTGCTTGGAAATCCAAGTGGCTCTGACTGGTGTTCGAGTCAGGCCGGAAGCTGTCTCGGCGCCGCACGCTCGCCTGCAAGCCAGCGTTACTAGTCGCAGTCAGGATTCGACCGACAATGTCAGAGGTGTGGCTGGGCGTCTGCTTGCTCCGCCGTCCGCCGTGCTCACCACTAGTGTAACTCCGCGCGGCTCGGAGGTAGATCTGCTCAGCGAATATGGCACAGTGTTCGACAGGGACGACTAATGTGTTTTGTTGACTCGGAAGCAAGTCTAACTAGGCTTCAGTTTTTTTAATTCGATGTTAACTGTTGTTCTTCTTTCTGTTTTTTTTTCTTATTTTCCGGAATTTCAAATATCCAGTTATCACAACGATGTTTTCAGCTTCAAAATAATCACATGGCCCAGTTCTTAGAGAATCCGACTTCTCACTAGCCAGATGTATAGTGGGTACCAGCACCAGCTAGGGTTAGAAATTCTGGTTGGTGGTAGTAACCCACCTTCAGTCCATGGACCAAACAACTTTACACAACCTTTGTATGCTCCTCCAGTGGTTGCACATTTGGCCAAACTACGCTATAGTTTCTTTTTCTAATTATTAAATTTGATTCTCAAGATGGGCACAGTTTAAATTTTTTTATATTTTCTTCCCGCTGATTATGTTCGCGTTTTTCTTAGAATAAGAAATTACTTAGATAAAAAATCTGGTTTAGTACATTATTTTTACTAACATTCTGCTAACTTAGTCTCATAAAACTCTTTTTTGTAATAATTCTTAATTAAAAACGTACAAGTCTCATGATGTCTTGTTTTACTGTTGGATTTGTATTTCTTCAAATCCATTAGATAATATTGTTAGTATTTATTCCAAAGTGACGTATATGAGTAGTGAGACAGTTTAGACATTTTTAATTCCATTTAGCAGTTCTTTTTCTACCATTTAGTTTAGTGTCTAAATAACCTCTGCTTGTTTGTGTTCTAACTTGTTTGCCTATCAAAAGCGAGTTTAATTTTACTCAAATACCAAAGACGACGCTAAACTACCATACCATTTAAATTAAAATTCATAGATACTATACCAAAGAAATGCATCAAATATGTAGACTTTTTCATTTTATAATATTCTATCTATCTCTGGTATTACTACGAGTAGTATGTTGCGATGCGATTGCATTTCCACCTGTTCGTGCTCTTACAGCTGTGATCTCAGTGACAGACAATCTTTGTAATCTCCGTGCTGTGATAATAGTACATGTAGGACTATATAAGCTAGCTCGTATTTTTGTGGACGCCAACTATGAAACAACGTAAAGGTCCTCGTAACGCATTTGCCTCTCGCACCAAGGTCCCCGAACCCGAGTCCGCGGCGAGGTCACTTTCGTTTGGGGCGCCGCCGCGGAGAGAAGGCTTTGGGGGCTTGTCGTGCAATTTACGCGCTTGAGGAGCGACCTCAAAGACACAGTGATAGTGTACACTGCCTGACGACGAGAAAGTCAGCGCAGATGTATACACCTGGGTGTATGTGTGTGTGCTCAGGAGTCAGCGAAATGGGCAGAATTCCTCGCTGTTTGCGGGTCTATTGTCACCTGTGAGTGATCGTTCACAGATCAGTCAATTAGACCTTTTGACAAGTCGCTACCTGACCTGGATATATTTACACTAGGTGTCATCGAGCTGCATCCATGCCCAGCATGAGCAATCTATGGACGAAGCATCCAACTGGTCACTGTTTGGTAGACACCGAGCCGCTGTCGTCCAGAGATCTAATTAGGCGAGCTGTCTTTTGCCGAAAACACAATAGATTTGCACAATAGATGTTCGGGAGTTCGGATAGTTTCAATGCATTTTTCATGGCTTGGGCGAAAGCTTAGCACAATGTAACTTGTGTAAAACGCGATGCATATTGGATGAGATTAATTCTACTAAAGATTTGTGGCTCAGACAAAAGAAAGATACAAATAAATAGAGCCTTCGGGCGACGTTGTGAGGCAGGCCACTAAACTATGATACTAAATTTCGTTACTTCTACCTGCTCGTTGGGAGCTTTCAATTGTTAGACGCAGGTTAAAATATACCATTGAAAGAATCTGGACAGTGTCTGCGCATGCCATTCTAAGTGTCCTCAGCTATTGTCCGATAGTCTATTGTCAGTCTAAATGCCTCGAGGCTACATCAGGTGGGAGGTTTTCGGGTCGAGTCGCCTAGATTCGTTTTAGACAATTTAATGAAAGGCTTTATAAATATTAGCTGTAGCATGCACACACCGAGCCACTACATCTGCTTTGGCCAAGTTCAGCTCGAATTGTGCTCGCATACTAAATAACAGTTGCTGCACGTTTTCAGCGGCAATCAGACAGTTTCTAGAAGCAGGCATGGCCAAAGTCGAGGTTGAGATGGTTGGGTGGGGTTGTGCGCCGACAAAAACGACCCACAAGAATAAAAGACCAAACCGGTCCTATGCTCAGGCTGCATGAGTTCTACAAACCATTTGCGAGTCTTAATTGCAGGCGCTTCAAGCAAACAGGCACAGAAGCAAGCATCCAAGCTTTTGAGTTTCGAAGAGTTTTTTGACGATAGCAGTTTAAGAAGTAGTTTTCTCAAGCGATTTATAATGTGAGTAATAATCAATACGTTGTGTTTCTAGGGGTAGCACTGATTTTTTAGGTGCCTATAATTTTCAAACAAAATTTATGCCTAAGGGTCATGCAACTTTCGTATAACGTGGCGCCACTAAGGATTAAGAGGGCGCCACCATGGATTTAGAGGGCGCCACCATGGATTTAGAGGGCGCCACCATGGATTTAGAGGGCGCCACCATGGATTTAGAGGGCGCCATAGCGGATTTAAAGGACGCCACCAAGGATAATGAGGACGCCACCATGGATAATGAGGACGCCACCATGGACTTAGAGGGCGCCACCATGGATTTAGAGGGCGCCATAGCGTATTTAGAGGACGCCACCAAGGATAATGAGGACGCCACCATGGATAATGAGGACGCCACCATGGATTTAGAGGGCGCCACCATGGATTTAGAGGGCGCCACCATGGATTTAGAGGGCGCCACCATGGATTTAGAGGGCGCCACCATGGATTTAGAGGGCGCCACCATGGATTTAGAGGGCGCCACCATGGATTTAGAGGGCGCCACCATGGATTTAGAGGGCGCCACCATGGATTTAGAGGGCGCCACCATGGATTTAGAGGGCGCCACCATGGATTTAGAGGGCGCCACCATGGATTTAGAGGGCGCCACAGCGTATTTAGAGGGCGCCACCATGGATTTAGAGGGCGCCACAGCGTATTTAGAGGACGCCACCATGGATTATGAGGACGCCACCATGGATTATGAGGACGCCACCATGGATTATGAGGACGCCACCATGGATAATGAGGACGCCACCATGGATAATGAGGACGCCACCATGGATTATGAGGACGCCACCATGGATTATGAGGACGCCACCATGGATTTTGAGGACGCCACCATGGATTATGAGGACGCCACCATGGATTATGAGGACGCCACCATGGATAATGAGGACGCCACCATGGATTATGAGGACGCCACCATGGATTATGAGGACGCCACCATGGATTATGAGGACGCCACCATGGATTTTGAGGACGCCACCATGGATAATGAGGACGCCACCATGGATTATGAGGACGCCACCATGGATTATGAGGACGCCACCATGGATTTTGAGGACGCCACCATGGATTATGAGGACGCCACCATGGATTATGAGGACGCCACCATGGATTATGAGGACGCCACTAAGGATAATGAGGATGCCACCATGGATAATAAGGACGCCACCATGGATTATGAGGACGCCACCATGGATTATGAGGACGCCACCATGGATTATGAGGACGCCACCAAGGATAATGAGGATGCCACCATGGATTATGAGGACGCCACCATGGATTATGAGGACGCCACCATGGATTATGAGGACGCCACCATGGATTATGAGGACGCCACCATGGATTATGAGGACGCCACCATGGATAATGAGGACGCCACCAAGGATAATGAGGACGCCACCATGGATTATGAGGACGCCACCATGGATTATGAGGACGCCACCATGGATTATGAGGACGCCACCATGGATTATGAGGACGCCACCAAGGATAATGAGGATGCCACCATGGATAATGAGGACGCCACCATGGATTATGAGGACGCCACCATGGATAATGAGGACGCCACCATGGATTATGAGGATGCCACCATGGGTTTAGAGGGTGACAAATAAAATAAATCTGTAAATATCTCCACTGAAACATACTAACACATATTGCCTAAGTCGTTTAAGTATAAAATATTAAAACAAGGAAAAGTGACGCGATTGTGGGTGTACAGTTACAGATGGAATTTACTGTACCATATAGAAACAATGGTCCGTAATCAATCGATATGCTGTACTATATCGATCCGATGCAATGTATAACCTCTGTTAAACGGCAAATGCTTCAAGCGATCAAAAAAGAAATTCTGCCGACCAAAATTACAGATTCCTGAACTCCTGACATCCGCGGGTGATCCTAGTTGATGGCGACGTTTGCCGAGACGCGGCCCTCCGCCATCGGCGAGTCGGAGGCCTGGCTGCGGGCGAACTCCAAGGCCGTGGCAGCGCCGCGACTCGGCTGCAGTCGGCAGGCTCTGCAGCGCCAGAGTCGCGAGCAGGAGTCGCTTCTGGCCCAGATTACGAGCCTGGAGGAGCGGCTAGCCGCATCGGCCGATGCGCAGCAGAAGTTGCTGGCCGACGCCTGCGCAGAGCAGCTGCGCCAGGCTAAGAGCGAAGTGTCAATCAATCGGGACGCCATCGCTTACCTGCGCGACATCTCCTGCCTGGAGGATGTACTGGCCGAGTCGTGTCGCCAGGTGGCCGGACAGGCTATCGCCCTATCGCAGAGGGACTATTCGCAACTACAGGAGCAGAAGGTAATTTTTCGAATTTTGAACTTCGCTAACTTTTCTAATAATGAAAACCTGGTTAACATCAGTTGTTCAGTCCGTGGACTGGGAAGTCCATCGCACCCACCCTATATTTCTACCCGCGAGCTGATGCTGTTGGTACAAATTTTCACAGCTGGGTTGAACTGAAACACTGGAGAATTATCTAGCTTAACAATTGAAAATAGTTTCCCTTAGGCTGGCAGGACGAGTGGCAGAGCGGTGGCGTCCCTGAGCTCGATTCCAGGACAAGGCTAGTTACGGGCGTACATTCGTTACGGGCGCAGCCATGCAGAAAAGTCAAACTCCAAGGCACAGCGAAAGTGTACACTTCCTGAAGATGAGAAAGTTAGGGCAGAAGCACTCACCGAGTGATCGGAATGGGCAGAATTACCTCTGGCTGGCACCAAATGATGTTCCAGTGTCCACAGCCTTCCTGCAATTATTGTTAATATCCTTATTATTACGAGCTATGTTAGTGACTAGCGTGGTTGTCGCCTAAGTAGGTAGTGTAGGTTGTAGTCGAACTCAAGACTTTAAGGTCCGGGGTTCGATTCCTGACTCCGCGGGAACGATTTGTGTACTTTAGCAAGACACTCAACTCTACATTGCTTCAGTTCATCCAGCCGGTAAATGCGCAGCATTAGCTGGGGTAATTGAGCATGAACTTAGAATGTGCTGTCTTACAAAATTTTCGTATCTTTTCTCAAAACACCAGCCGCTCAGCAGCGAGGTGTCCCAGACCTGGGAGTGGGTCTCAAGGCTTGGCGAGCTGACCCAGCTGCACCTGAAAAACGCGGCCGATTATCATTCGTTCTATCACGACGCCAACGAGCTGGACGCGTTGTTGAACGCGAGAAAGTCTACTAACACACAGGTTATGAGTTCGATTCCGCCAACCGGTCAACTGAGCTCAATGCAACGGATGAACACCGTGATGAGCGTGAGTGCTTGTAGTTGCTTTTGTCTTTGATTGAAAAAAATCGAATAAAAGTACATTCTACTGTCGCATCCTACAATGATCCTGCAGGAGAATTTCTCGCAGCTACTCCTTCTGTCCCAGCGCACCGACCAGCTTGTGTCGAAGAGTCACAGCATTGTGCCTCTGTACCGTCGTTGTCGAGCTGTGGACTCCGGCTATCCCGGCCGAAATATCTACCGATTCTACGATGGCGAGGTCTGTAAAACTGTTCTTATATGAATTCAACTGTACATTAAAAGTGTGTACAATAGACGAATGACGTCACCAGTGCATTGAGAAAAAGATCGTTAAAAAATGTAAACATTTCGATTTGCCGCTAATTTTAGAAAGGTTGCTCGAAAGTTTATAAAGTGCTACATTTTGAAGGATTGTTAGGAACGAGTTAATTCATTTCTCTTTTTTTCAAAACGGGGTGAGCTCGATTCCATGGCTAGGCCACTTTCATTTGGGGCGAGGCCGCTGAGAGAAGGCTTGGGAGCAATTTGCGCCCTTTAGGGCCAACCTCCAAGGCACAGTGAGAGTGTACACTGCCTAACGATGAGAAAGTCAGGGCAGATGTACACACCTGTGTGAGCGTGTGCCTGCGAACGCTATCTGCGTGAGTGTGTGCTCAGGAGTCAGTGGAATGGGGGAGAATTGCCTTCTCGCTGGCTGCAGGTCTACTTCACCAAATGATGCAAATGTAATAAATTATTGACATTGTTCATTTCTGTATTTCTGATCATTTTAAAAATATCGAGCTATTAGCATTAACTGACAAGTATGAAAATGATATTTAAGGGAATAACCAAACATAAGTAGGATTCTAATCCAGAATTATTCACTAATCCAAGTGCCTCTGTGATTTCTCCTACAGGGAAATATAGTATTTTGGTTAGACGCTGAAGTCTTTTGTTTAAATAATTTAAGATTAACGATTATACATTCTTAGACCTAAAGAGTGTCGATTTTCTTTAAAGAAACTGTTTTATCTCATTAGCGTTAAATATAAAATATTTCCCGATACCCATCACCGGATGCCTCAATGAAGCCTAAAACTCTGCGCTAACGTACATTTCATAAGAACACACTGGACGACGCGGAGGAGGTCACCGTGCTGGACAATTCTCACTCCTTCAACTGGATAATTGAGAAGGCCGACGGGACGAAGATGGAGGTGCCGAGCATCTGCATCTGGTTGCCGCCGCCCGACACTGAAGCTGTGGAGGTGGCGTTTGTGTGAGTCCGGAACTAACAGGATATGGAATGCAGCGTTGAGATTAGCGTTGAAGGTCGGGGGTTCGATTCTCGACCCCCATGGAACAATTTTTGTGTCCTTTAGCCAGACATTTAATTCTGCATTGCTTCAGTTCACCCAGCTGTTTAATGGGTACTAGCATTAGCTGGGTTAATTGAGGGTGGGTGTGGCGTCCCCCCCAGTCCATGGACTGAACAGCCTTGATTTGCGCCGTGCATGGCTGTCCGGTCCGTGGACCGTAGGAGGCGCAACACCCACCCTTCAATTAATAAAGGTAAGTAAATTGGTTCAGTAGAGTCGGGAGATAATCGAACCCCAGACCTTTAAGTCGTGAGTCCGTTGCTGTAACACCTAGGCTACAACTAGCAAATTTATATTTATAATGATAATGATAATTTATAATGATAAAGAACAAAAAATTCTACAGAATCAGGCGCAAGCTGTTGAACACCTGGGCAGGCCTGCTTGCAGCTGTTCGTCAGTGGCTAGTACAATTCTACATCGATTATCTGCAAAAGCTTTCAGAAAATAGCACCGTGGTGAGCTGTGAATTTACTCTCAAATATATTTTACAGCTTGCTTTTCTTACTTATAGAATTTCTTTCTATCTAACAGGATTTCTTTCTATCTAACAGGATTTCTTTCTATCTAACAGGACTTCTTTCTATCTAACAGGATTTCTTTCTATCTAACAGGATTTATTTCTATCTAACAGGACTTCTTTCTATCTAACAGGATTTCTTTCTATCTAACAGGACTTCTTTCTATCTAACAGGACTTTTTTCTATCTAACAGGATTTCTTTCTATCTAATAGGATTTCTTTCTATCTAATAGGATTTCTTTCTATCTAATAGGATTTCTTTCTATCTAATAGAATTTCTTTCTATCTAACAGGATTTCTTTCTATCTAACAGGACTTCTTTCTATCTAACAGGATTTCTTTCTATCTAACAGGATTTCTTTCTATCTAACAGGATTTCTTTCTATCTAATAGGATTTCTTTCTATCTAATAGGATTTCTTTCTATCTAATAGAATTTCTTTCTATCTAACAGGATTTCTTTCTATCTAACAGGACTTCTTTCTATCTAACAGGATTTCTTTCTATCTAACAGGATTTCTTTCTATCTAACAGGACTTCTTTCTATCTAACAGGATTTCTTTCTATCTAATAGAATTTCTTTCTATCTAACAGGACTTCTTTCTATCTAACAGGATTTCTTTCTATCTAACAGGATTGCATTCTGTCTAGCATAATAACATCCAGTCTCACAGTTTATTACATATTTAAGTAAGTTTTTTTCATGATCACGCGAAGTCGATCGCTTATTTTCCTCCAACAGCGAGTGGAGCCAGCAGCTCAGCTGGTCTTTCTAGATTTCCTCAGCCATTTGGAGGACACCGTTGACGATGTGCTCGGCGACGAAGTTGAGCAGCGAGACCAGTTAAAGAAGGCCATCCAGGCAACTCGAGCTGGGCTCGCTCCTTGCCGTGAGTTTCCGTGTTTTCTCGACGGATTTTCGCTATCATTTATTTTTTCCCGTGATCGTTAAGAAATCGATTGGACTCGAAAACACTTCAATAATTATAGCAGCTGAACAGGTCCCGTCAGTTCGCGAGGCCGAAGCAGTTTTGCTGCAGTCATTGCTCGACAGACTGCTCGAGCACATGCGCAACTGGAAGTGCCTTAATGAGCAGGTGGAGTTCACTAAAAGAGATAACAGCGCCCTCATGGAAGAGTCTGCTCAGATGCTGTCCGCTTTCTCTGTACTCAAGTGAGCACATGGCTTTTATGTTCCAATGTTGTCACTCTTTTGAAAAACTACAGGTGCTGGTTAGTCTTCTGAACAGGTGCTGGTTAGTCTTCTGAACAGGTGCTGGTTAGTCTTCTGAACAGGTGCTGGTTAGTCTTCTGAACAGGTGCTGGTTAGTCTTCTGAACAGGTGCTGGTTAGTCTTCTGAACAGGTGCTGGTTAGTCTTCTGAACAGGTGCTGGTTAGTCTTCTGAACAGGTGCTGGTTAGTCTTCTGAACAGGTGCTGGTTAGTCTTCTGAACAGGTGTTGGGTAGACTTCTGAACAGGTGCTGGTTAGTTTTCTGAACAGGTGCTGGGTAGACTTCTGAACAGGTGCTGGTTAGACTTCTGAACAGGTGCTGGGTAGACTTCTGAACAGGTGCTGGTTAGTTTTCTGAACAGGTGCTGGGTAGACTTCTGAACAGGTGCTGGTTAGTCTTCTGAACAGGTGCTGGGTAGACTTCTGAACAGGTGCTGGTTAGTTTTCTGAACAGGTGCTGGGTAGACTTCTGAACAGGTGCTGGTTAGTCTTCAGAACAGGTGCTGGTTAGTCTTCTGAACAGGTGCTGGGTAGACTTCAGAACAGGTGCTGGTTAGATTTCTGAACAGGTGCTGGGTAGACTTCTGAACAGGTGCTGGGTAGACTTCTGAACAGGTGCTGGTTAGTTTTCTGAACAGGTGCTGGGTAGACTTCTGAACAGGTGCTGGGTAGACTTCTGAACAGGTGCTGGTTAGTTTTCTGAACAGGTGCTGGGTAGACTTCTGAACAGGTGCTGGTTAGTCTTCTGAACAGGTGCTGGTTAGTTTTCTGAACAGGTGCTGGGTAGACTTCTGAACAGGTGCTGGGTAGACTTCTGAACAGGTGCTGGGTAGACTTCAGAACAGGTGCTGGGTAGACTTCTGAACCGGTGCTGGTTAGTTTTCTGAACAGGTGCTGGGTAGACTTCTGAACAGGTGCTGGGTAGACTTCTGAACAGGTGCTAGGTAGACTTCAGAACAGGTGCTGGGTAGACTTCAGAACAGGTGCTGGGTAGACTTCTGAACAGGTGCTAGGTAGACTTCAGAACAGGTGCTGGGTAGACTTCTGAACAGGTGCTGGGTAGACTTCAGAACAGGTGCTGGGTAGACTTCTGAACAGGTGCTGGTTAGTCTTCTGAACAGGTGCTATGTAGACTTCTGAACAGGTGCTGGGTAGACTTCTGAACAGGTGCTGGTTAGTCTTCTGAACAGGTGCTAGGTAGACTTCTGAACAGGTGCTGGGTAGACTTCTGAACAGGTGCTGGGTAGACTTCTGAACAGGTGCTAGGTAGACTTCAGAACAGGTGCTGGGTAGACTTCTGAACAGGTGCTGGGTAGACTTCTGCACAGGTGCTAGGTAGACTTCTGTACAGGTGCTGGGTAGTTTTCTGAACAGGTGCTGGGTAGACTTCTGAACAGGTGCTGGTTAGATTTCTGAACAGGTGCTGGGTAGACTTCTGAACAGGTGCTGGGTAGACTTCTGAACAGGTGCTGGTTAGTTTTCTGAACAGGTGCTGGGTAGACTTCTGAACAGGTGCTGGTTAGTCTTCTGAACAGGTGCTGGGTAGTTTTCTGAACAGGTGCTGGGTAGACTTCTGAACAGGTGCTGGGTAGACTTCTGAACAGGTGCTGGTTAGTCTTCTGAACAGGTGCTAGGTAGACTTCTGAACAGGTGCTGGTTAGTTTTCTGAACAGGTGCTGGGTAGATTTCTGAACAGGTGCTGGGTAGACTTCTGAACAGGTGCTGGGTAGACTTCTGAACAGGTGCTGGTTAGTTTTCTGAACAGGTGCTGGGTAGACTTCTGAACAGGTGCTGGGTAGACTTCTGAACAGGTGCTGGTTAGTTTTCTGAACAGGTGCTGGGTAGACTTCTGAACAGGTGCTGGTTAGTCTTCTGAACAGGTGCTGGTTAGTTTTCTGAACAGGTGCTGGGTAGACTTCTGAACAGGTGCTGGGTAGACTTCTGAACAGGTGCTGGGTAGACTTCAGAACAGGTGCTGGGTAGACTTCTGAACCGGTGCTGGTTAGTTTTCTGAACAGGTGCTGGGTAGACTTCTGAACAGGTGCTGGGTAGACTTCTGAACAGGTGCTGGGTAGACTTCAGAACAGGTGCTGGGTAGACTTCAGAACAGGTGCTGGGTAGACTTCTGAACAGGTGCTAGGTAGACTTCAGAACAGGTGCTGGGTAGACTTCTGAACAGGTGCTGGGTAGACTTCAGAACAGGTGCTGGGTAGACTTCTGAACAGGTGCTGGTTAGTCTTCTGAACAGGTGCTATGTAGACTTCTGAACAGGTGCTGGGTAGACTTCTGAACAGGTGCTGGTTAGTCTTCTGAACAGGTGCTAGGTAGACTTCTGAACAGGTGCTGGGTAGACTTCTGAACAGGTGCTGGGTAGACTTCTGAACAGGTGCTAGGTAGACTTCAGAACAGGTGCTGGGTAGACTTCTGAACAGGTGCTGGGTAGACTTCTGCACAGGTGCTAGGTAGACTTCTGTACAGGTGCTGGGTAGTTTTCTGAACAGGTGCTGGGTAGACTTCTGAACAGGTGCTGGTTAGATTTCTGAACAGGTGCTGGGTAGACTTCTGAACAGGTGCTGGGTAGACTTCTGAACAGGTGCTGGTTAGTTTTCTGAACAGGTGCTGGGTAGACTTCTGAACAGGTGCTGGTTAGTCTTCTGAACAGGTGCTGGGTAGTTTTCTGAACAGGTGCTGGGTAGACTTCTGAACAGGTGCTGGGTAGACTTCTGAACAGGTGCTGGTTAGTCTTCTGAACAGGTGCTAGGTAGACTTCTGAACAGGTGCTGGTTAGTTTTCTGAACAGGTGCTGGGTAGACTTCTGAACAGGTGCTGGGTAGACTTCAGAACAGGTGCTGGGTAGACTTCTGAACAGGTGCTGGTTAGTTTTCTGAACAGGTGCTGGGTAGACTTCTGAACAGGTGCTGGGTAGACTTCAGAACAGGTGCTGGGTAGACTTCAGAACAGGTGCTAGGTAGACTTCTGAACCGGTGCTGGTTAGTTTTCTGAACAGGTGCTGGGTAGACTTCAGAACAGGTGCTGGGTAGACTTCTGAACAGGTGCTAGGTAGACTTCAGAACAGGTGCTGGGTAGACTTCTGAACAGGTGCTAGGTAGACTTCTGAACAGGTGCTGGGTAGACTTCAGAACAGGTGCTGGGTAGACTTCTGAACAGGTGCTGGGTAGACTTCTGAACAGGTGCTGGGTAGACTTCAGAACAGGTGCTGGTTAGTCTTCTGAACAGGTGCTGGGTAGACTTCTGAACAGGTGCTAGGTAGACTTCTGAACAGGTGCTGGTTAGTCTTCTGAACAGGTGCTAGGTAGACTTCTGAACAGGTGCTGGGTAGACTTCTGAACAGGTGCTAGGTAGACTTCAGAACAGGTGCTGGGTAGACTTCAGAACAGGTGCTGGGTAGACTTCTGAACAGGTGCTGGGTAGACTTCTGAACAGGTGCTGGGTAGACTTCAGAACAGGTGCTGGTTAGTCTTCTGAACAGGTGCTGGGTAGACTTCTGAACAGGTGCTAGGTAGACTTCTGAACAGGTGCTGGTTAGTCTTCTGAACAGGTGCTAGGTAGACTTCTGAACAGGTGCTGGGTAGACTTCAGAACAGGTGCTAGGTAGACTTCAGAACAGGTGCTGGGTAGACTTCAGAACAGGTGCTAGGTAGACTTCTGTACAGGTGCTGGGTAGTTTTCTGAACAGGTGCTGGGTAGACTTCTGAACAGGTGCTAGGTAGACTTCTGAACAGGTGCTGGGTAGACTTTTGAACAGGTGCTGGGTAGTCTTCTGAACAGGTGCTGGGTAGACTTCTGAACAGGTGCTGGGGTTGTGCTATTTAGGAGGTGCTAAAGGATAAGCCAATAACAAAAACACCTGCGCAAGTTTATCTTCGGATTAAGTATCGTACAGTCTAACGGTGTAGAACAAACAAAGTTCAGTCTGAACCTTTGAATTTAAATACCTACCGAGGCATAACTACAATCGCGGATGGCATTGTTTTGTTTAGCCAAATGCAGGAGGAGGGCCGCAAGCAGATGGAGGAGCTGCAGGGTCGCATGCAGGAGTTCAGCCTGTACTCAGCCAGCAGTTCCAGCGAATTCCGCCGATCACACACAATTCGACGTGAAGTTCACGTAAGGGTCTACGATAAATCAGCAAATGTATTGCCTCTAGGTAAAAACTCGACGTAGTTTTTTAGCCAAAATAATATGTGCCTCCACTCGGACCTCTGATCGACAGGTTACATGTAGGCGTTCAAATCTTATCCCAAGGAAAGAACTTTTTCCTTCAGCAATCAACTGTCAAATGGGGATCAGATAGATTAGCCAGGATGAATATTTGGGTCACTGTGGCGGCCTTCAGAGTCCATAGTCTTAACAAAGGTACGAAGCCGTATAATATCAATAATAAATAATTGATGGAGGGCTGGGGGGAATGGCACATTATTTGATGACTCTAGACCCGCAGCCAGCAAGGAGGCAGTTCTGTCCACTGCGCTGACTCCTAAGCACGCACACAAAGATACCGTACGCAGGCACACGCTCACACAGGTGTGTACATCTGCCCTGACCTTTCATCGTCAGGCAGCGTTCACTTCGCTGCTCTTTGGAGGTTGGCCCTCAGGGGCGAAAATTGCACGACAAGCCCCCAAGTCTTCTCTCCATGGCTGCGCCCCCAAATGAATGTGGCCTCGCCGCGTAATCGAGCTCAGGGACCTTGGTGCAAGAGGCAGACACGTTAGACCGCTCAGCTACTCACTCCCCGACGTAGCCTTTGTATGCGCCTCAGTTTGTTTCCCCAAGTTAAGGTTAAAGGGCTGCTATTTTCACTTCCAGGAAAGAAGCTAATATTCAAACGTATGTCACTTAAGCTGTTCTTAAAGTACGTCCTATTTATCATTAAGTCCACGTAATCATATTGAATAAAGTAGTTCAAAACAGCTAGAAAATGTTGCTAAGCGTGCGAAACCTATCAGTAACGCATGCCGCTATCCCATCCAACTCTAGGAAGCCAACCATTCGCTGACGGTACAAGCCACAAGCAGCTCGCAGACCACAGACGAAGCGAAGGAGTCCAAGAACCTGGACACTACCGACCTGTTGTTCGAGGGCCGACGCAGCAGCCTGAGAGACAGTCACGAATCCGAATGGTACCCGCTGCTGCAGTCCCGGCCAGTGGACCTCACTAGCATCCGGGATCTCACAGTTACTAAGGACCAGGTCCGTCAGCAGCTCAGGCGTGCGTCGATTAGCGAGAGTACTCAAACAAAGCCGCCCGTTAGAATTCAAGAAGGGCTGATGTCGCCGACGAGCAAGTCTGTGCATGCTTACTCCGAGTACCGCCAGACAGCAACCCGGGACATTGAAGATCCTAAATTTAGACAGGCTGTGTACAACTACATTCAGGAGTATGAGTCCGAGGTGAAGCTCTATTTGCACAAGAGCCTCCCGAGCCCGATAGTGAACTCCTACTCCTCCTACACCGAGAGTTCGTTTGCGGCAGGTCAGTCCGAGCGGACTGTGCAAGTTGAAGAGAAGCTGGAAGCCCAGAGAATAATAAAAACTGCCTCTGGAGTTTCGAGCATCAACGGTGATCACACGAGCAAGGCGATCGCCAGCACGGAGTGCTTTCAACAGACCGCACTACTAGAGAGCAAAATAGCGTGCCACTTGCACTATACAGTGCATGATGACCTATTCTACCTAGAAATCGAGAGCTTAGATTCAGAGACCCAGACTGACGAAGAATCAAGTGGCTCTAGAGTTGAAAAAGTCGAAGCCGCAGAAGAGGTCGTTTTCGAAGGTGCTGCAGTTACAACTGAAAAACAAACTCCTGCCTATCGTGGAGTCAACTATGAGGAAGGTATTGCAAATGAAGTTATTCAGATCGAAAATTCAGCCAAAGAAGGTCACCAGAAAGTAGAATTTCGCGATGCGTGCGTGGAGACAATCGAAAAGGAAACAGTCGAATCAGCCCTGTCTGTCGCACAAAAAATCAACAGCTTACAACTGTCTCAGGAAATCATCACAACCGAGACAAGCATCAAGTATGAAGTCGAGAATGCACTTGCGGACTTTCAATGCTTCGTCGATTTCGAGTTAGTTGAAAGCGGCGCCAAATGCGCAGAGGAGGACAAGGCAACTAAACAAATTTCCGACTGCGAAGTAAACTTCGAAAACTTTTTCAAAGACATTGCGCAACAGACAGCGCCAAATATTGTGGAAGACAACATAAGCGTCAGACAGACGATTGCCTACACGGCTGTCCATAGAGAATTCTATTCAGAGGACGGCTCTGTGCTGAGCAAGGCAGATACAACCACAATTACTGATTGTTTGTCATACCTAGAGTCCAGTAGTAGAGAGGCCGCAGTCAAAGCGCAGACAACAACTAGCAATTCAGCAGTCAAAGTCAGTCAAAGCATCAGCTCGATGGAGGTGTTTGAAGAGATTCACTCGAAAGACTCGGCGCACCAGTACAAAGAGTTGGCTAGCATAGCTGAGTGTTCCACTTTTATGGAGACTGCCATAGTCGAGGGCCAAGTAAAGGCTGCAAGGCAAGTTCAGGAACGAGCAGTACAGATCAGCCAAGACATCAGTGAAATGTTGGTATTTGAAGAGTTGAGAACATCTGAAGCGGCGCACCAGTACACCGAGATCGTAGAGGTTGTCGACTGCAGTACGTACATAGAAACAAAATACGCAGAGAGTAGTGCGAAGGTACAAAAGCTGCTAAGAGAGAGTGCTATGAGAACTAATATAGAAGTTAGCAATTCTGCTGTCAAGGTCAGCCAAAATGTTTATAACATGGGAATATCGGAAGATGTCCTCTATTCAGACGCGTCCCATCAATACAGAGAAATGCTAGAAATTGCAGCTTGCGCCACAAGCCTAGAGACAGCAATGCGTGAAAGTCACATTCAAGCAGCAGCCCAGGTCAAGGAAGTCGCTATTCAGTTCAGTCAAGATGTCAAGGAGATGGGTGCTTCTTCAGAGCTACAGATGTCCGAGGCCGCGCACCGATTTCGAGAAACGTTTATTACGGCAGAATGTCTGGCCTTCAGTGAGATTGCTCAAGCTGAAAATTCAGTTAAGGCTGCTAAACAGTTCAGAGAGGCATCGCTAAAAACATTTGTTAGCATTGACGAAATCGGCGTCTGTCAAGAAATTAAAGTAGCTAAAACGAGTGTAAACATCAAAGAAAGGACAATTAAAAAAGACTTTGCTTGCCAAAGTGAAATAATTTATGAAAGCCATTGCATCAAAACTTGTCCTCATTTACAAGAAAAGGGGGTAGGTGTCGGGACAAAAACATCGGAAGGAAGCATTAGCTACAAAGAACAAATATCGATAGCAGACTGCAAGAGTTACCTCGAGACTGCGTTCCTTGAAGGCACCGTCAAAGTCGAAACCAAAGTCAGTGACGCATCAGTCAAGGTCAGCCAAGCCGTGAGCGAGCTCGGAGTCTCCGAGGAAGTGCACGTAGCTCAAGGATCAATGTACTTTAAGGAGCAGCTGGAAGTCGCCGAGTGCGCAACGTTCCTCGAGACTGCGTTCCTTGAAGGCACCGTCAAAGTCGAAACTAAAGTCAGTGACGCATCAGTCAAGGTCAGCCAAGCCGTGAGCGAGCTCGGAGTCTTCGAAGAAGTGCACGTGGCTCAAGGATCAATGTACTTTAAGGAGCAGCTGGAAGTCGCCGAGTGCGCAACGTTCCTCGAGACTGCGTTCCTTGAAGGCACCGTCAAAGTCGAAACCAAAGTCAGTGACGCATCAGTCAAGGTCAGCCAAGCCGTGAGCGAGCTCGGAGTCTTCGAAGAAGTGCACGTGGCTCAAGGATCAATGTACTTTAAGGAGCAGCTGGAAGTCGCCGAGTGCGCAACGTTCCTCGAGACTGCGTTCCTTGAAGGCACCGTCAAAGTCGAAACCAAAGTCAGTGACGCATTAGTCAAGGTCAGCCAAGCCGTGAGTGAGCTCGGAGTCTTCGAAGAAGTGCACGTGGCTCAAGGATCAATGTACTTTAAGGAGCAGCTGGAAGTCGCCGAGTGCGCAACGTTCCTCGAGACTGCGTTCCTTGAAGGCACCGTCAAAGTCGAAACCAAAGTCAGTGAAGCATCAGTCAAGGTCAGCCAAGCCGTGAGCGAGCTCGGAGTCTCCGAGGAAGTGCACGTGGCTCAAGGATCAATGTACTTTAAGGAGCAGCTGGAAGTCGCCGAGTGCGCAACGTTCCTCGAGACTGCGTTCCTTGAAGGTACCGTCAAAGTCGAAACCAAAGTCAGTGAAGCATCAGTCAAGGTCAGCCAAGCCGTGAGCGAGCTCGGAGTGTTCGAAGAAGTGCACGTGGCTCAAGGATCAATGTACTTTAAGGAGCAGCTGGAAGTCGCCGAGTGCGCAACGTTCCTAGAGACTGCGTTCCTTGAAGGCACAGTCAAAGTCGAAACCAAAGTCAGTGACGCATCAGTCAAGGTCAGCCAAGCCGTGAGCGAGCTCGGAGTCTTCGAAGAAGTGCACGTGGCTCAAGGATCAATGTACTTTAAGGAGCAGCTGGAAGTCGCCGAGTGCGCAACGTTCCTCGAGACTGCGTTCCTTGAAGGCACCGTCAAAGTCGAAACCAAAGTCAGTGACGCATCAGTCAAGGTCAGCCAAGCCGTGAGCGAGCTCGGAGTCTTCGAAGAAGTGCACGTGGCTCAAGGATCAATGTACTTTAAGGAGCAGCTGGAAGTCGCCGAGTGCGCAACGTTCCTCGAGACTGCGTTCCTTGAAGGCACCGTCAAAGTCGAAACCAAAGTCAGTGACGCATCAGTCAAGGTCAGCCAAGCCGTGAGCGAGCTCGGAGTCTTCGAAGAAGTTCACGTAGCTCAAGGATCAATGTACTTTAAGGAGCAGCTGGAAGTCGCCGAGTGCGCAACGTTCCTCGAGACTGCGTTCCTTGAAGGCACCGTCAAAGTCGAAACCAAAGTCAGTGACGCATCAGTCAAGGTCAGCCAAGCCGTGAGCGAGCTCGGAGTCTTCGAAGAAGTGCACGTGGCTCAAGGATCAATGTACTTTAAGGAGCAGATGGAAGTCGCCGAGTGCGCAACGTTCCTCGAGACTGCGTTCCTTGAAGGCACCGTCAAAGTCGAAACCAAAGTCAGTGACGCATCAGTCAAGGTCAGCCAAGCCGTGAGCGAGCTCGGAGTCTTCGAAGAAGTTCTCGTAGCTCAAGGATCAATGTACTTTAAGGAGCAGCTGGAAGTCGCCGAGTGCGCAACGTTCCTCGAGACTGCGTTCCTTGAAGGCACCGTCAAAGTCGAAACTAAAGTCAGTGAAGCATCAGTCAAGGTCAGCCAAGCCGTGAGCGAGCTCGGAGTCTCCGAGGAAGTGCACGTGGCTCAAGAATCAATGTACTTTAAGGAGCAGCTGGAAGTCGCCGAGTGCGCAACGTTCCTCGAGACTGCGTTCCTTGAAGGCACCGTCAAAGTCGAAACCAAAGTCAGTGACGCATCAGTCAAGGTCAGCCAAGCCGTGAGCGAGCTCGGAGTGTTCGAAGAAGTGCACGTGGCTCAAGGATCAATGTACTTTAAGGAGCAGCTGGAAGTCGCCGAGTGCGCAACGTTCCTCGAGACTGCGTTCCTTGAAGGCACAGTCAAAGTCGAAACCAAAGTCAGTGACGCATCAGTCAAGGTCAGCCAAGCCGTGAGCGAGCTCGGAGTCTTCGAAGAAGTGCACGTGGCTCAAGGATCAATGTACTTTAAGGAGCAGCTGGAAGTCGCCGAGTGCGCAACGTTCCTCGAGACTGCGTTCCTTGAAGGCACCGTCAAAGTCGAAACTAAAGTCAGTGAAGCATCAGTCAAGGTCAGCCAAGCCGTGAGCGAGCTCGGAGTCTTCGAAGAAGTGCACGTGGCTCAAGGATCAATGTACTTTAAGGAGCAGCTGGAAGTCGCCGAGTGCGCAACGTTCCTCGAGACTGCGTTCCTTGAAGGCACCGTCAAAGTCGAAACCAAAGTCAGTGAAGCATCAGTCAAGGTCAGCCAAGCCGTGAGCGAGCTCGGAGTCTTCGAAGAAGTGCACGTGGCTCAAGGATCAATGTACTTTAAGGAGCAGCTGGAAGTCGCCGAGTGCGCAACGTTCCTCGAGACTGCGTTCCTTGAAGGCACCGTCAAAGTCGAAACCAAAGTCAGTGACGCATCAGTCAAGGTCAGCCAAGCCGTGAGCGAGCTCGGAGTCTCCGAGGAAGAGCACGTGGCTCAAGGATCAATGTACTTTAAGGAGCAGCTGGAAGTCGCCGAATGCGCAACGTTCCTCGAGACGGTGTTCCTAGGCGGCTCGATGCGAGTGAACCAAGAAGTGGACTCGATGGGAGCGTGCGAGATGCTGCTCATGTCCGACTCGACAGTGCGCTACAAAGAGGAGCTCGCTGTGGCCGAATGCGCCACCTTCGTTGAGATGGTTTTCCTCGACGGTACGGCTCGAGCTGAAACGAAAGTCAAGGAAGCGTCAGTGCAAGTACAGCAGGAAGTGGACTCGATGGGAGCGTGCGAGATGCTGCTCCTGTCCGACTCGACAGTGCACTTCAATGAGGAGCTCGCTGTGGCCGAATGCGCAACCTTCCTCGAGACGGTGTTCCTGAGCGGCTCGATGCGAGTGAACCAAGAAGTGGACTCGATGGGAGCGTGCGAGATGCTGCTCATGTCCGACTCGACAGTGCACTACAAAGAGGAGCTCGCTGTGGCCGAATGCGCCACTTTCGTTGATACGATTTTCCTCGACGGTGCGGCTCGAGCTGAAACGAAAGTCAAGGAAGCGTCAGTGCAAGTACAGCAGGAAGTGGACTCGATGGGAGCGTGCGAGATGCTGCTCATGTCCGACTCGACAGTGCACTACAAAGAGGAGCTCGCCGTGGCCGAATGCGCCACATTCCTCGAGACGGTGTTCCTAAGTGGCTCAATGCGAGTGAACCAAGAAGTGGACTCGATGGGAGCGTGCGAGATGCTACTCATGTCCGACTCGACAGTGCACTACAAAGAGGAGCTCTCTGTGGCCGAATGCGCCACATTCCTAGAGACAGTGTTCCTGAGCGGCTCGATGCGAGTGAACCAAGAAGTGGACTCGATGGGAGCGTGCGAGATGCTGCTCATGTCTGACTTGACAGTGCACTACAAAGAGGAACTTGCTGTGGCTGAATGCGCCACCTTCCTGGAGACGGTGTTCCTGAGCGGCTCGATGCGAGTGAACCAAGAAGTGGACTCGATGGGAGCGTGCGAGATGCTGCTCCTGTCCGACTCGACAGTGCACTACAAAGAGGAGCTCGCTGTGGCTGAATGCGCCACCTTCGTTGAGATGGTTTTCCTCGACGGTGCGGCTCGAGCTGAAACGAAAGTCAAGGAAGCGTCAGTGCAAGTACAGCAGGAAGTGGACTCGATGGGAGCGTGCGAGATGCTGCTCATGTCTGACTCGACAGTGCACTACAAAGAGGAGCTCGCTGTGGCCGATTGCGCCACCTTCGTTGAGATGGTTTTCCTCGACGGTGCGGCTCGAGCTGAAACGAAAGTCAAGGAAGCGTCAGTGCAAGTACAGCAGGAAGTGGACTCGATGGGAGCGTGCGAGATGCTGCTCATGTCCGACTCGACAGTGCACTACAAAGAGGAGCTCGCCGTGGCCGAATGCGCCACATTCCTCGAGACGGTGTTCCTAAGCGGCTCAATGCGAGTGAACCAAGAAGTGGACTCGATGGGAGCGTGCGAGATGCTGCTCATGTCTGACTCGACAGTGCACTACAAAGAGGAGCTCGCTGTGGCCGATTGCGCCACCTTCGTTGAGATGGTTTTCCTCGACGGTGCGGCTCGAGCTGAAACGAAAGTCAAGGAAGCGTCAGTGCAAGTACAGCAGGAAGTGGACTCGATGGGAGCGTGCGAGATGCTGCTCATGTCCGACTCGACAGTGCACTACAAAGAGGAGCTCGCCGTGGCCGAATGCGCCACATTCCTCGAGACGGTGTTCCTAAGCGGCTCAATGCGAGTGAACCAAGAAGTGGACTCGATGGGAGCGTGCGAGATGCTGCTCATGTCCGACTCGACAGTGCACTACAAAGAGGAGCTCTCTGTGGCCGAATGCGCCACATTCCTCGAGACGGTGTTCCTGAGCGGCTCGATGCGAGTGAACCAAGAAGTGGACTCGATGGGAGCGTGCGAGATGCTGCTCATGTCTGACTCGACAGTGCACTACAAAGAGGAACTCGCTGTGGCTGAATGCGCCACCTTCCTCGAGACGGTGTTCCTGAGCGGCTCAATGCGAGTGAACCAAAAAGTGGACTCGATGGGAGCGTGCGAGATGCTGCTCATGTCCGACTCGACAGTGCACTACAAAGAGGAGCTCGCTGTGGCTGAATGCGCCACCTTCGTTGAGATGGTTTTCCTCGACGGTGCGGCTCGAGCTGAAACGAAAGTCAAGGAAGCGTCAGTGCAAGTACAGCAGGAAGTGGACTCGATGGGAGCGTGCGAGATGCTGCTCATGTCCGACTCGACAGTGCACTACAAAGAGGAGCTCGCTGTGGCCGATTGCGCCACTTTCGTTGAGATGGTTTTCCTCGACGGTGCGGCTCGAGCTGAAACGAAAGTCAAGGAAGCGTCAGTGCAAGTACAGCAGAAAGTGGACTCGATGGGAGCGTGCGAGATGCTGCTCATGTCCGACTCGACAGTGCACTACAAAGAGGAGCTCGCCGTGGCCGAATGCGCCACCTTCCTCGAGACGGTGTTCCTGAGCGGCTCGATGCGAGTGAACCAAGAAGTGGACTCGATGGGAGCGTGCGAGATGCTGCTCATGTCCGACTCGACAGTGCACTACAAAGAGGAGCTCGCTGTGGCCGAATGCGCCACCTTCGTTGAGATGGTTTTCCTCGACGGTGCGGCTCGAGCTGAAACGAAAGTCAAGGAAGCGTCAGTGCAAGTACAGCAGGAAGTCGACTCGATGGGAGCGTGCGAGATGCTGCTCATGTCAGACTCGACAGTGCACTACAAAGAGGAGCTCGCTGTGGCCGAATGCGCCACATTCCTCGAGACGGTGTTCCTGAGCGGCTCGATGCGAGTGAACCAAGAAGTGGACTCGATGGGAGCGTGCGAGATGCTGCTCATGTCCGACTCGACAGTGCACTACAAAGAGGAGCTCGCTGTGGCTGAATGCGCCACCTTCCTCGAGACGGTGTTCCTGAGCGGCTCGATGCGAGTGAACCAAGAAGTGGACTCGATGGGAGCGTGCGAGATGCTGCTCATGTCCGACTCGACAGTGCACTACAAAGAGGAGCTCGCTGTGGCCGAATGCGCCACCTTCGTTGAGATGATTTTCCTCGACGGTGCGGCTCGAGCTGAAACGAAAGTCAAGGAAGCGTCAGTGCAAGTACAGCAGGAAGTGGACTCGATGGGAGCGTGCGAGATGCTGCTCATGTCTGACTCGACAGTGCACTACAAAGAGGAGCTCGCTGTGGCCGAATGCGCCACATTCCTCGAGACGGTGTTCCTGAGCGGCTCGATGCGAGTGAACCAAGAAGTGGACTCGATGGGAGCGTGCGAGATGCTGCTCATGTCCGACTCGACAGTGCACTACAAAGAGGAGCTCGCCGTGGCCGAATGCGCCACATTCCTCGAGACGGTGTTCCTGAGCGGCTCGATGCGAGTGAACCAAGAAGTGGACTCGATGGGAGCGTGCGAGATGCTGCTCATGTCCGACTCGACAGTGCACTACAAAGAGGAGCTCGCTGTGGCCGAATGCGCCACCTTCGTTGAGATGATTTTCCTCGACGGTGCGGCTCGAGCGGAAACGAAAGTCAAGGAAGTGTCAGTGCAAGTACAGCAGGAAGTGGACTCGATGGGAGCGTGCGAGATGCTGCTCATGTCCGACTCGACAGTGCACTACAAAGAGGAGCTCGCTGTGGCCGAATGCGCCACATTCCTCGAGACGGTGTTCCTGAGCGGCTCGATGCGAGTGAACCAAGAAGTGGACTCGATGGGAGCGTGCGACATGCTGCTCATGTCTGACTCGACAGTGCACTACAAAGAGGAGCTCGCCGTGGCCGAATGCGCCACATTCCTCGAGAGGGTGTTCCTGAGCGGCTCGATGCGAGTGAACCAAGAAGTGGACTCGATGGGAGCGTGCGAGATGCTGCTCATGTCCGACTCGACAGTGCACTACAAAGAGGAGCTCGCTGTGGCCGAATGCGCCACCTTCGTTGAGATGGTTTTCCTCGACGGTGCGGCTCGAGCTGAAACGAAAGTCAAGGAAATGTCAGTGCAAGTACAGCAGGAAGTGGACTCGATGGGAGCGTGCGAGATGCTGCTCATGTCTGACTCGACAGTGCACTACAAAGAGGAACTCGCCGTGGCCGAATGCGCCACCTTCCTCGAGACGGTGTTCCTGAGCGGCTCGATGCGAGTGAACCAAGAAGTGGACTCGATGGGAGCGTGCGAGATGCTGCTCATGTCCGACTCGACAGTGCACTACAAAGAGGAGCTCGCTGTGGCCGAATGCGCCACCTTCGTTGAGATGGTTTTCCTCGACGGTGCGGCTCGAGCTGAAACGAAAGTCAAGGAAGCGTCAGTGCAAGTACAGCAGGAAGTCGACTCGATGGGAGCGTGCGAGATGCTGCTCATGTCAGACTCGACAGTGCACTACAAAGAGGAGCTCGCTGTGGCCGAATGCGCCACATTCCTCGAGACGGTGTTCCTGAGCGGCTCGATGCGAGTGAACCAAGAAGTGGACTCGATGGGAGCGTGCGAGATGCTGCTCATGTCCGACTCGACAGTGCACTACAAAGAGGAGCTCGCTGTGGCCGAATGCGCCACATTCCTCGAGACGGTGTTCCTGAGCGGCTCGATGCGAGTGAACCAAGAAGTGGACTCGATGGGAGCGTGCGACATGCTGCTCATGTCTGACTCGACAGTGCACTACAAAGAGGAGCTCGCCGTGGCCGAATGCGCCACCTTCGTTGAGATGATTTTCCTCGACGGTGCGGCTCGAGCTGAAACGAAAGTCAAGGAAGTGTCAGTGCAAGTACAGCAGGAAGTGGACTCGATGGGAGCGTGCGAGATGCTGCTCATGTCCGACTCGACAGTGCACTACAAAGAGGAGCTCGCTGTGGCCGAATGCGCCACCTTCGTTGAGATGGTTTTCCTCGATGGTGCGGCTCGAGCTGAAACGAAAGTCAAGGAAGTGTCAGTGCAAGTACAGCAGGAAGTGGACTCGATGGGAGCGTGCGAGATGCTGCTCATGTCTGACTCGACAGTGCACTACAAAGAGGAACTCGCTGTGGCTGAATGCGCCACATTCCTCGAGACGGTGTTCCTGAGCGGCTCGATGCGAGTGAACCAAGAAGTGGACTCGATGGGAGCGTGCGAGATGCTGCTCATGTCCGACTCGACAGTGCACTACAAAGAGGAGCTCGCCGTGGCCGAATGCGCCACATTCCTCGAGACGGTGTTCCTGAGCGGCTCGCTGCGAGTGAACCAAGAGGTGGACTCGATGGGAGCGTGCGAGATGCTGCTCATGTCTGACTCGACAGTGCACTACAAAGAGGAACTCGCTGTGGCTGAATGCGCCACATTCCTCGAGACGGTGTTCCTGAGCGGCTCGATGCGAGTGAACCAAGAAGTGGACTCGATGGGAGCGTGCGAGATGCTGCTCATGTCCGACTCGACAGTGCACTACAAAGAGGAGCTCGCTGTGGCCGAATGCGCCACCTTCGTTGAGATGGTTTTCCTCGACGGTGCGGCTCGAGCTGAAACGAAAGTCAAGGAAATGTCAGTGCAAGTACAGCAGGAAGTGGACTCGATGGGAGCGTGCGAGATGCTGCTCATGTCCGACTCGACAGTGCACTACAAAGAGGAACTCGCCGTGGCCGAATGCGCCACCTTCCTCGAGACGGTGTTCCTGAGCGGCTCGATGCGAGTGAACCAAGAAGTGGACTCGATGGGAGCGTGCGAGATGCTGCTCATGTCCGACTCGACAGTGCACTACAAAGAGGAGCTCGCTGTGGCCGAATGCGCCACATTCCTCGAGACGGTGTTCCTGAGTGGCTCGATGCGAGTGAACCAAGAAGTGGACTCGATGGGAGCGTGCGAGATGCTGCTCATGTCTGACTCGACAGTGCACTACAAAGAGGAGCTCGCTGTGGCCGAATTGCGCCACCTTCGTTGAGATGGTTTTCCTCGACGGTGCGGCTCGAGCTGAAACGAAAGTCAAGGAAGCGTCAGTGCAAGTACAGCAGGAAGTGGACTCGATGGGAGCGTGCGAGATGCTGCTCATGTCCGACTCGACAGTGCACTACAAAGAGGAGCTCGCTGTGGCCGAATGCGCCACATTCCTCGAGACGGTGTTCCTGAGCGGCTCGATGCGAGTGAACCAAGAAGTGGACTCGATGGGAGCGTGCGAGATGCTGCTCATGTCCGACTCGACAGTGCACTACAAAGAGGAGCTCGCCGTGGCCGAATGCGCCACATTCCTCGAGACGGTGTTCCTGAGCGGCTCGATGCGAGTGAACCAAGAAGTGGACTCGATGGGAGCGTGCGAGATGCTGCTCATGTCCGACTCGACAGTGCACTACAAAGAGGAGCTCGCTGTGGCCGAATGCGCCACCTTCGTTGAGATGATTTTCCTCGACGGTGCGGCTCGAGCGGAAACGAAAGTCAAGGAAGTGTCAGTGCAAGTACAGCAGGAAGTGGACTCGATGGGAGCGTGCGAGATGCTGCTCATGTCCGACTCGACAGTGCACTACAAAGAGGAGCTCGCTGTGGCCGAATGCGCCACATTCCTCGAGACGGTGTTCCTGAGCGGCTCGATGCGAGTGAACCAAGAAGTGGACTCGATGGGAGCGTGCGACATGCTGCTCATGTCTGACTCGACAGTGCACTACAAAGAGGAGCTCGCCGTGGCCGAATGCGCCACATTCCTCGAGAGGGTGTTCCTGAGCGGCTCGATGCGAGTGAACCAAGAAGTGGACTCGATGGGAGCGTGCGAGATGCTGCTCATGTCCGACTCGACAGTGCACTACAAAGAGGAGCTCGCTGTGGCCGAATGCGCCACCTTCGTTGAGATGGTTTTCCTCGACGGTGCGGCTCGAGCTGAAACGAAAGTCAAGGAAATGTCAGTGCAAGTACAGCAGGAAGTGGACTCGATGGGAGCGTGCGAGATGCTGCTCATGTCTGACTCGACAGTGCACTACAAAGAGGAACTCGCCGTGGCCGAATGCGCCACCTTCCTCGAGACGGTGTTCCTGAGCGGCTCGATGCGAGTGAACCAAGAAGTGGACTCGATGGGAGCGTGCGAGATGCTGCTCATGTCCGACTCGACAGTGCACTACAAAGAGGAGCTCGCTGTGGCCGAATGCGCCACCTTCGTTGAGATGGTTTTCCTCGACGGTGCGGCTCGAGCTGAAACGAAAGTCAAGGAAGCGTCAGTGCAAGTACAGCAGGAAGTCGACTCGATGGGAGCGTGCGAGATGCTGCTCATGTCAGACTCGACAGTGCACTACAAAGAGGAGCTCGCTGTGGCCGAATGCGCCACATTCCTCGAGACGGTGTTCCTGAGCGGCTCGATGCGAGTGAACCAAGAAGTGGACTCGATGGGAGCGTGCGAGATGCTGCTCATGTCCGACTCGACAGTGCACTACAAAGAGGAGCTCGCTGTGGCCGAATGCGCCACATTCCTCGAGACGGTGTTCCTGAGCGGCTCGATGCGAGTGAACCAAGAAGTGGACTCGATGGGAGCGTGCGACATGCTGCTCATGTCTGACTCGACAGTGCACTACAAAGAGGAGCTCGCCGTGGCCGAATGCGCCACCTTCGTTGAGATGATTTTCCTCGACGGTGCGGCTCGAGCTGAAACGAAAGTCAAGGAAGTGTCAGTGCAAGTACAGCAGGAAGTGGACTCGATGGGAGCGTGCGAGATGCTGCTCATGTCCGACTCGACAGTGCACTACAAAGAGGAGCTCGCTGTGGCCGAATGCGCCACCTTCGTTGAGATGGTTTTCCTCGATGGTGCGGCTCGAGCTGAAACGAAAGTCAAGGAAGTGTCAGTGCAAGTACAGCAGGAAGTGGACTCGATGGGAGCGTGCGAGATGCTGCTCATGTCTGACTCGACAGTGCACTACAAAGAGGAACTCGCTGTGGCTGAATGCGCCACATTCCTCGAGACGGTGTTCCTGAGCGGCTCGATGCGAGTGAACCAAGAAGTGGACTCGATGGGAGCGTGCGAGATGCTGCTCATGTCCGACTCGACAGTGCACTACAAAGAGGAGCTCGCCGTGGCCGAATGCGCCACATTCCTCGAGACGGTGTTCCTGAGCGGCTCGCTGCGAGTGAACCAAGAGGTGGACTCGATGGGAGCGTGCGAGATGCTGCTCATGTCTGACTCGACAGTGCACTACAAAGAGGAACTCGCTGTGGCTGAATGCGCCACATTCCTCGAGACGGTGTTCCTGAGCGGCTCGATGCGAGTGAACCAAGAAGTGGACTCGATGGGAGCGTGCGAGATGCTGCTCATGTCCGACTCGACAGTGCACTACAAAGAGGAGCTCGCTGTGGCCGAATGCGCCACCTTCGTTGAGATGGTTTTCCTCGACGGTGCGGCTCGAGCTGAAACGAAAGTCAAGGAAATGTCAGTGCAAGTACAGCAGGAAGTGGACTCGATGGGAGCGTGCGAGATGCTGCTCATGTCCGACTCGACAGTGCACTACAAAGAGGAACTCGCCGTGGCCGAATGCGCCACCTTCCTCGAGACGGTGTTCCTGAGCGGCTCGATGCGAGTGAACCAAGAAGTGGACTCGATGGGAGCGTGCGAGATGCTGCTCATGTCCGACTCGACAGTGCACTACAAAGAGGAGCTCGCTGTGGCCGAATGCGCCACATTCCTCGAGACGGTGTTCCTGAGTGGCTCGATGCGAGTGAACCAAGAAGTGGACTCGATGGGAGCGTGCGAGATGCTGCTCATGTCTGACTCGACAGTGCACTACAAAGAGGAGCTCGCTGTGGCCGATTGCGCCACCTTCGTTGAGATGGTTTTCCTCGACGGTGCGGCTCGAGCTGAAACGAAAGTCAAGGAAGCGTCAGTGCAAGTACAGCAGGAAGTGGACTCGATGGGAGCGTGCGAGATGCTGCTCATGTCCGACTCGACAGTGCACTACAAAGAGGAGCTCGCTGTGGCCGAATGCGCCACATTCCTCGAGACGGTGTTCCTGAGCGGCTCGCTGCGAGTGAACCAAGAAGTGGACTCGATGGGAGCGTGCGAGATGCTGCTCATGTCCGACTCGACAGTGCACTACAAAGAGGAGCTCGCTGTGGCCGAATGCGCCACCTTCGTTGAGATGGTTTTCCTCGACGGTGCGGCTCGAGCTGAAACGAAAGTCAAGGAAATGTCAGTGCAAGTACAGCAGGAAGTGGACTCGATGGGAGCGTGCGAGATGCTGCTCATGTCCGAATCGACAGTGCACTACAAAGAGGAACTCGCCGTAGCCGAATGCGCCACATTCCTCGAGACGGTGTTCCTAAGCGGCTCGATGCGAGTGAACCAAGAAGTGGACTCGATGGGAGCGTGCGAGATGCTGCTCATGTCTGACTCGACAGTGCACTACAAAGAGGAGCTCGCCGTGGCCGAATGCGCCACCTTCCTCGAGACGGTGTTCCTGAGCGGCTCAATGCGAGTGAACCAAGAAGTGGACTCGATGGGAGCGTGCGAGATGCTGCTCATGTCTGACTCGACAGTGCACTACAAAGAGGAGCTCGCCGTGGCCGAATGCGCCACCTTCCTCGAGACGGTGTTCCTGAGCGGCTCAATGCGAGTGAACCAAGAAGTGGACTCGATGGGAGCGTGCGAGATGCTGCTCATGTCTGACTCGACAGTGCACTACAAAGAGGAACTCGCTGTGGCTGAATGCGCCACCTTCCTCGAGACGGTGTTCCTGAGCGGCTCAATGCGAGTGAACCAAAAAGTGGACTCGATGGGAGCGTGCGAGATGCTGCTCATGTCTGACTCGACAGTGCACTACAAAGAGGAGCTCGCTGTGGCCGAATGCGCCACATTCCTCGAGACGGTGTTCCTGAGCGGCTCGATGCGAGTGAACCAAGAAGTGGACTCGATGGGAGCGTGCGAGATGCTGCTCATGTCCGACTCGACAGTGCACTACAAAGAGGAGCTCGCCGTGGCCGAATGCGCCACATTCCTCGAGACGGTGTTCCTGAGCGGCTCAATGCGAATGAACCAAGAAGTGGACTCGATGGGAGCGTGCGAGATGCTGCTCATGTATGACTCGACAGTGCACTACAAAGAGGAGCTCGCTGTGGCCGAATGCGCCACATTCCTCGAGACGGTGTTCCTAAGCGGCTCAATGCGAGTGAACCAAGAAGTGGACTCGATGGGAGCGTTCGAGATGCTGCTCATGTCCGACTCGACAGTGCACTACAAAGAGGAGCTCGCTGTGGCCGATTGCGCCACCTTCGTTGAGATGGTTTTCCTCGACGGTGCGGCTCGAGCTGAAACGAAAGTCAAGGAAATGTCAGTGCAAGTACAGCAGGAAGTGGACTCGATGGGAGCGTGCGAGATGCTGCTCATGTCCGACTCGACAGTGCACTACAAAGAGGAGCTCGCCGTGGCCGAATGCGCCACCTTCCTCGAGACGGTGTTCCTGAGCGGCTCGATGCGAGTGAACCAAGAAGTGGACTCGATGGGAGCGTGCGAGATGCTGCTCATGTCCGACTCGACAGTGCACTACAAAGAGGAGCTCGCTGTGGCCGAATGCGCCACATTCCTCGAGACGGTGTTCCTGAGCGGCTCGCTGCGAGTGAACCAAGAAGTGGACTCGATGGGAGCGTGCGAGATGCTGCTCATGTCTGACTCGACAGTGCACTACAAAGAGGAACTCGCTGTGGCTGAATGCGCCACCTTCCTCGAGACGGTGTTCCTAAGCGGCTCAATGCGAGTGAACCAAGAAGTGGACTCGATGGGAGCGTGCGAGATGCTGCTCATGTCTGACTCGACAGTGCACTACAAAGAGGAACTCGCTGTGGCTGAATGCGCCACCTTCCTCGAGACGGTGTTCCTGAGCGGCTCGATGCGAGTGAACCAAGAAGTGGACTCGATGGGAGCGTGCGAGATGCTGCTCATGTCTGACTCGACAGTGCACTACAAAGAGGAGCTCGCTGTGGCCGAATGCGCCACATTCCTCGAGACGGTGTTCCTGAGCGGCTCGATGCGAGTGAACCAAGAAGTGGACTCGATGGGAGCGTGCGAGATGCTGCTCATGTCCGACTCGACAGTGCACTACAAAGAGGAGCTCGCCGTGGCCGAATGCGCCACATTCCTCGAGAAGGTGTTCCTGAGCGGCTCAATGCGAGTGAACCAAGAAGTGGACTCGATGGGAGCGTGCGAGATGCTGCTCATGTCTGACTCGACAGTGCACTACAAAGAGGAGCTCGCTGTGGCCGAATGCGCCACATTCCTCGAGACGGTGTTCCTAAGCGGCTCAATGCGAGTGAACCAAGAAGTGGACTCGATGGGAGCGTTCGAGGTGCTGCTCATGTCCGACTCGACAGTGCACTACAAAGAGGAGCTCGCTGTGGCCGATTGCGCCACCTTCGTTGAGATGGTTTTCCTCGACGGTGCGGCTCGAGCTGAAACGAAAGTCAAGGAAGCGTCAGTGCAAGTACAGCAGGAAGTGGACTCGATGGGAGCGTGCGAGATGCTGCTCATGTCCGACTCGACAGTGCACTACAAAGAGGAGCTCGCTGTGGCCGAATGCGCCACATTCCTCGAGACGGTGTTCCTGAGCGGCTCGCTGCGAGTGAACCAAGAGGTGGACTCGATGGGAGCGTGCGAGATGCTGCTCATGTCTGACTCGACAGTGCACTACAAAGAGGAACTCGCTGTGGCTGAATGCGCCACCTTCCTCGAGACGGTGTTCCTGAGCGGCTCGATGCGAGTGAACCAAGAAGTGGACTCGATGGGAGCGTGCGAGATGCTGCTCATGTCCGACTCGACAGTGCACTACAAAGAGGAGCTCGCTGTGGCCGAATGCGCCACCTTCGTTGAGATGGTTTTCCTCGACGGTGCGGCTCGAGCTGAAACGAAAGTCAAGGAAATGTCAGTGCAAGTACAGCAGGAAGTGGACTCGATGGGAGCGTGCGAGATGCTGCTCATGTCCGACTCGACAGTGCACTACAAAGAGGAACTCGCCGTGGCCGAATGCGCCACCTTCCTCGAGACGGTGTTCCTGAGCGGCTCGATGCGAGTGAACCAAGAAGTGGACTCGATGGGAGCGTGCGAGATGCTGCTCATGTCTGACTCGACAGTGCACTACAAAGAGGAGCTCGCTGTGGCCGAATGCGCCACATTCCTCGAGACGGTGTTCCTAAGCGGCTCAATGCGAGTGAACCAAGAAGTGGACTCGATGGGAGCGTGCGAGGTGCTGCTCATGTCCGACTCGACAGTGCACTACAAAGAGGAGCTCGCTGTGGCCGATTGCGCCACCTTCGTTGAGATGGTTTTCCTCGACGGTGCGGCTCGAGCTGAAACGAAAGTCAAGGAAGCGTCAGTGCAAGTACAGCAGGAAGTGGACTCGATGGGAGCGTGCGAGATGCTGCTCATGTCCGACTCGACAGTGCACTACAAAGAGGAGCTCGCTGTGGCCGAATGCGCCACATTCCTCGAGACGGTGTTCCTGAGCGGCTCGCTGCGAGTGAACCAAGAGGTGGACTCGATGGGAGCGTGCGAGATGCTGCTCATGTCTGACTCGACAGTGCACTACAAAGAGGAACTCGCTGTGGCTGAATGCGCCACCTTCCTCGAGACGGTGTTCCTGAGCGGCTCGATGCGAGTGAACCAAGAAGTGGACTCGATGGGAGCGTGCGAGATGCTGCTCATGTCCGACTCGACAGTGCACTACAAAGAGGAGCTCGCCGTGGCCGAATGCGCCACATTCCTCGAGACGGTGTTCCTGAGCGGCTCAATGCGAATGAACCAAGAAGTGGACTCGATGGGAGCGTGCGAGATGCTGCTCATGTATGACTCGACAGTGCACTACAAAGAGGAGCTCGCTGTGGCCGAATGCGCCACATTCCTCGAGACGGTGTTCCTAAGCGGCTCAATGCGAGTGAACCAAGAAGTGGACTCGATGGGAGCGTTCGAGATGCTGCTCATGTCCGACTCGACAGTGCACTACAAAGAGGAGCTCGCTGTGGCCGATTGCGCCACCTTCGTTGAGATGGTTTTCCTCGACGGTGCGGCTCGAGCTGAAACGAAAGTCAAGGAAATGTCAGTGCAAGTACAGCAGGAAGTGGACTCGATGGGAGCGTGCGAGATGCTGCTTATGTCCGACTCGACAGTGCACTACAAAGAGGAGCTCGCCGTGGCCGAATGCGCCACCTTCCTCGAGACGGTGTTCCTGAGCGGCTCGATGCGAGTGAACCAAGAAGTGGACTCGATGGGAGCGTGCGAGATGCTGCTCATGTCCGACTCGACAGTGCACTACAAAGAGGAGCTCGCTGTGGCCGAATGCGCCACATTCCTCGAGACGGTGTTCCTGAGCGGCTCGCTGCGAGTGAACCAAGAAGTGGACTCGATGGGAGCGTGCGAGATGCTGCTCATGTCTGACTCGACAGTGCACTACAAAGAGGAACTCGCTGTGGCTGAATGCGCCACCTTCCTCGAGACGGTGTTCCTGAGCGGCTCGATGCGAGTGAACCAAGAAGTGGACTCGATGGGAGCGTGCGAGATGCTGCTCATGTCTGACTCGACAGTGCACTACAAAGAGGAACTCGCTGTGGCTGAATGCGCCACCTTCCTCGAGACGGTGTTCCTGAGCGGCTCGATGCGAGTGAACCAAGAAGTGGACTCGATGGGAATTTGCGCTTTGATTCGCACGGAGGACTCTTCTATTAAGTACAAGGAAGTTTTTCCGGTTGTTGATACCTCAGTGTCTAAGGAGATTTGTGTTTTAGATGGCTCGTTTAGTGTTAGTCAGGCTGTCGAATCTTTGTCGTTCTGTATGGAAATTCCTGTTGGAAATTCGTCAATTTCTTCTTTCAAGGCTGCTCTGGATTTTTCGATGCAAGTTTCGCAAGAAGTTTATGCTACTGGACTTCTTATTGAGGAGCAAATCTTTATTACTCCTTTCGACTAGACTTTCGACATATTCTGGAACGTTTGGACTGAAATAAGGAGCTCGTGCTGTGAATATTATCTGAAGTTATTAGCTAGTGGTTTTGTAGTTGTTGACTTTTTATTTACCTTATTACGAGTACTACATTTTATTGCTTTTGCCTCTTTTTTAAATAATGGCTAACATATTGTTTCCCTTCGTAATTTACTCCTAACTATAAAATTTCGCGAAATTAGAACCGCTAATCCAAAAAATGATCCTAATTAGCGTTTTGTTTATTTTAACAATTTTTTATTAACTATTGTGCCTTTCATGAATATCCATTCATCCAATGTGATCTATAGCGTTTTTTCCCTCGACCTAATTGACAAAGACTGCCCGCTTTTAAGATTTGCTTTCTAACACACAAAGAAGCATAAACATGGCTTTCGGTATTGACTTCTCTTGTCTCTGTTTTTATAAGAGTATCACTAAAAATTGTAGCTATTCTAAATGATATTTTTAAATTTTTGTCTTAAATCTAATTATTATACTCAAGCAACGACTTGCTGGATTTTTAGGTCAATGGTTTGCGGTACACTGATATAAACTGCAGTGTAATGGAATTAACATCTACGCGATAAAGAAAGGATAATTTTTGTCTTTTCTTCTCTTTCTTATTCAGTAAAAAACATTTTGTCGCAGTTAAGTGCATGAAGTGGAAATATTTGCAGTTCAAAAAACTACAGCAAGCTTGCTATATACTATAAATTTCATGTGTTATATGATAGTAGGTTGCTACTTCAGTACATTATAACTATGAACGTTGATTTGACCCACGAAACTACATGTAGAGCTTATAGGAAGAAGTTAGGGACAGTGTGAAAACTTTTTTTACGGGTTTACATGCATAAATTGAAAAAAAGAACATTTTTATATGTGCATGCAGTATGCACCTTTGTAAAAGAAAAGTACAATGGCAACAAAAACAAGCGACGACAATACACAATGTTAGTAAAAGATAAAAACGCAGTCTCGCAGATCGCGCAGGGGCCTGCATGCATAGTAAGCAGCAGCACAAGTCCGCGCCGGTGTCCTACGGAAGAGCTGTTGCCGCTGTGCGCCAGCTGGAGTCGCCGACGACGCGTAGTAGTATGGTAGATTTGGCACAGGCAAAATTACTGTTTTGCCAATGTGAAGATTTTTGTGTTACTTACAACAGTTCAAGAATATTTTACGATCATGGCAGTTTAAATTAGTACAAAAAAGAAAACGAGCATTTGAACGAAACTAATAAATTAATTTGTGAGTAAATAAGGTCATCGGAATACAAGTTCACCTCTGGCCTCTATATCCTGCCGAAGATAAGGATTAAAGCGATATGTTGGATAGAAAACTAGAAGAAAAAACACTAGTAGAACAAAGTTTCGACGCAAGAACCAAGAAATTTGTTTGAAAGTTTGAAAAAAGTAGTAAGGTGTGACGGTGTCACATTATATATTCTCTTATTTTGTTATACTCCAACATTTCGTCGAAATGATAGCTATATTTAAATCCAGACTTATACTTTTCTAGATTTGTTTACTTATTAATTGTCTTCTCAGAAACAAACTTACCGCTTTTTAACGCATCAGAACTTTGCTGATATAACCCGTTTTTTTCGAGATGTGGTAGCCTAGTAAGTATGGTAGAATCTGCTGCTGCTAAAAGTCACTGATTCAGCTGCTTCAGATGTGCAGTTATTTTAGCTACAGCTACTAGGCCTACTAGTTATTCACTCCCCAGTGGTCAAAGCAACCAGATTAATTGATCATAATGTTTTAAATGAAAGTCTATAGCTCTAGCATACCTAACATCAGTCACCTGCCCTCTTAAGTCATAAGTTATAAAAACAACAGAGCATGTTTTTTGCAAAATTATTTTTGTGTACATTCTTATCAAGTTAAATAGGGATTAAACTGAGTGTCATTGCCAGTGACAGTGACATGCCAATGCCATAAGTGACCCAAATCATTATCAATTTATATGTGAGGTAGTATCTGTTAGGCAAAGATTTATGTTATATATATCAAAATTTCTTTGTTGTATTGGGAAGATCTTGACTATGTTTATAATAGGGGCCTAGTTTCCTTTGTTTTAGTAAGACTTAATCAATTTTAATCCCATAATGACATCTTACCTAAGAACCCATACAACATGCAATAGGACATAATGGGACTACCAAAGACTCAAGTAAACATTAAAAAATATTTACTGCTGTTTTTTTATATTGTTTTAAGAAATTATGATAGGAATCAGATATAAAAATATATATGTGGCAATCCTCTAGTTTATCAGGTTTATTTTTTCACAAAGGATAACAAATTTCTTAGCTACTACCAATAAATTTTGAATTTAAGTGAGTTTTCAAATAATGTGGCAGTGCATGGCTATGTCTATGGCCAAAACCAAAGAAAAAAAAGAAAAAAGAAAAGCAGACCATCACTAGAACAAAAAGGAGATTGTATTCTTGCCTTGTTAGCTTGCCTTGCTTTGTTACATTTAGGCTTTGGTATTATTATATCCCTAGTGGCATACTACTAAACATTTTTAAGCTCAGTACTATGAGATCTGTTGCATTGATTCTTAGAAATGGTAGCTAGGCCTAATTTAAAAAATATTTTAACTCACATTTGTTTAGAACTTTACATTATTGATTTTGTAGTTAATCAACTAAAGTTAAAGTTTAAAGTTTATGACTCATTTTAAAGTTCTAGAAAAGTTAATAAATTTGATGCATTTTCCCGCTGAAAAAATTAGCTGCTTCTTTGGCTGCTTCTGCCCGGAAGCACCAATGCTTCCACAAAAAAGCAGCTGAATGTGGGAAGCATAGCAATTTGATGCTTCTTAACTTGGAAGCACTGGAAGGAAGCAGCCAAATATGGGAAGCTTTATTCTTGCCTTATCTTGCCTTGTCTTGTCTCGTCTTGAAAGTTCTTATTCTAATATAAATATAAAGCGTAAGTGGCGTATTCATGTTACTTTATGCCCATTTATAACGACTTTTGAGTTGTGTTCTTTCTTCTGAATTCAAATAGAAGTATATATGAATTCAGCTAGTGGAGGGGCGAGGCAGGTGAAACAGGCAAAGAATATGAAGGAGACCAGGCAGGCGACACAGGTAGCTTCGACGAAAGCTGCGGCTGCATCCAACTGGCAGTGCGCTGCAGACCTGTTGTTGACCACTGCTTTTTGCGGACACTGTCGAAGAACAACCAGCTGTCCGATGACCCAAAGTATGAGGTCGTCCCACTAGAACTATTATGAACACTGATCCCAGCATGGCGGAATTTTTTAGGATTTGAGTAGCAGGACTCTTCGCTGTGTATTATGAATTATTGATTAGAGATGTGGAGGGATAGGGATAGGAATATTCTAAGTTAGGGATTTAGTGTTAAAATAATATATAGTGGCATTTTTACAATAAAAATAGTAGAATACATCATGATAAATATGCAGTCAGATTGCCACGGCAGTGATCGAAAACAATTTTGGTTCAGAAAACATTTTTCATGTGCCGCCTTTCTGTCTGCATTTTCTCTGCAATGTCTGCTGAGCTAACATGGGTTATCCAGGATTGGTCGACACTAAACCGACTGTCTTAGAAAGATTACATTCATATACATTAGTTAGTTACATGTATACATACATAGGTACAATAGAAGCAAAATTTTTAGCTGCTTATAATATTAGCTGTCTATAATTGGAAGCAGACAAGGAAGCACCACTAAGAAAGCATCACTTCAAAACTATTCAGCTGCTTCTTTGGCTGCTTCTTTTACACTGCCGAGATAGGGCACCAATTTGGCTGCTTCTGGCCAAACTGTGCGCCGAAAAAGCAGCCCATTTTTTACATGTTTGACATAACAGACAGAATTTGATTACACTTTTTGAACTTTGAAATTAGTATGGTAGATTGGTGACAAAAACCATGCAGATTTTGTGTAAAACACTTACATAAATGTAGTAAAATCTGCTAACTAAAAACAATGTCAGTTAGCTCAGTGGCATTACACAGCATCTGCAGCTTAATGTTTTTCTAGATTGATGATTTGCCACATAAAAATTCTAACATATTGGATATAGTTAAACAGCTAAATCTGTTAGCCACTTGACAAAATATATATCCAGCAATAAATTGTGTGAGCCCTGATTTCCTTGATTGCACTGAAATGCACTGCATTTCTTGATCTTTCTGCACTATAAGAAATGAATGTTTTTTACCTTTTTAGGCCTAATTTAACATTTCTGCTAAATTAGGTCAACATTATAAATTAAAGTCACTTTATCTGCATATCAAATTATAAAGTCAGTATTTGATAATTTTCACAATAATTGACACTTAAAAAGAATTCTAATATATACAAAAATTTCAGTCTGAATCAATAATTAATTTGCCAATAGTGCGCGGGTCGGGTGGTCGACTTCCAGGACTGCCAGATGAACTGGATTGGTCTGGCGAGTTCTGCTTTGTCCAGGCAGCTGATACACAGTTCGGCCTGATCAGCAGGTGTGTTCTACATTATCTTATTAATTGATTAAGTGATAAATGAATTAAGCAATGCTCCCTTATCTGTAATTCTCCTAAATCCTCAATACTTTATTTATTTATTTGCCTGGGGGGCCTGGGGCACTTGACGCACAAACATCGAAAAGGCATGCCACCATGCCGGCGAACTAGGCGGGAGTCGCCCATCGCGCCATCTGGACCCCTGGACACAGGCACCTCACACACGGCAGCAAGCCAAGCTGGGAAGGGGCGGCAGCCGGAGTGCCTCTCACCCCAGGCCCGCACACGCACAGATCAGACCAAACCAGGGGAGGAATTAGATGCCTGAAGAGTAGGGACCAGAGTACACATTGGTGCACACCCGCCCCACTCCCCATACAACGCCTCACACCCGGCCCAACGCCACTAGTAGGCATGCAGAAGGCAGGGGGTTAAGCTATTTTAAATTAGCTTTGGTTGCACAGAATTGTCTCCGCAAGTCACTACTTCGCAAACCTCCAACTAAGCTCCGAAATAATCGTGACTTGGAGGGAGGAACGAACCAGCGACCATTGGAAAGAGAGGCAGCGACTGTAAGCCGATGACACACTCACCCCAAATCCTCAATACAACTCCTTAATACTCCCAGATCCTCAATTCTTCCAGATCCTCAATACTCCCAGATTCGCAATACTCCCAGATCCTAAATTCTTCCCAGATCCTCTATTCTCCCAAATCCCTATTGCTCCCAGATCTCCAATGCTTTATCTGTGATCATATTGACTGTCAAACTTCATCACATTCAATCACATTCATTTAAAGGTTCATTGATAAGCTAAAACCTGATTCGGATTCGGCGTCAAGCAACCAAGACATTATCAAGGAGGTGCACCTTGCCCGCCGGCTAGTTAGCCAAGTCAACGCAATGTCACCATTGCCTCGATTCCTTATTATCTGCGGCGACATGATCGACGCTTTCCCATTGGCTGATGCTGAGGATTACAACAAATTGAAGCGTCGCAAGCGTCAGCTAGCAGCATTTGCCGACTGTTTCAGGCGTCTAAGGCCCGGAATACCGCTTGTGTGCGTCTGCGGCAATCACGATATCGGCGATGTGCCCACGCCTGAGACGGTGAGGGGAGAGAGCACTTAGCTGTGCCAGTTTAGGGATTGTTTGATGTGTGCGGCTGCTGGGGGGACATTTGGTTCTCTGCTGCTGGGGCATTGGTTCTCTGCTGCTGGGGCATTGGTTCTCTGCTGCTGGGGCATTGGTTCTCTGCTGCTGGGGCATTGGTTCTCTGCTGCTGGGGCATTGGTTCTCTGTTGCTGGGGCATTGGTTCTCTGCTGCTGGGGCATTGGTTCTCTGCTGCTGGGGCATTGGTTCTCTGTTGCTGGGGCATTGGTTCTCTGTTGCTGGGGCATTGGTTCTCTGTTGCTGGGGCATTGGTTCTCTGTTGCTGGGGCATTGGTTCTCTGTTGCTGGGGCATTGGTTCTCACTGCTGTTTCGGATTGGTTCTCTTTTGCACAATTTTACCAGTTATCGGTTGGTAACGGGAGAACTGAAATCCTGCTTAAAAAACATGCGCGACTTGGTGTACTGATGAGTAGTGTATCTAGAATGTAGATGTATATTTTCAATTGTTTTCATCCAGGTGGCAATTTACCGCGATACCTGGGGCGAGGATTACTTTGAATTCTGGATAGGAGGATGCCAAATGCTTGTCCTGAACTCTCAGTATTACGTAGACTCAAGCCGTGTTGAATCCGATAGAGCAGCTATGGACGCCTGGCTGGCTAATAGTTTGAAGCGCGGCACTCCAACGCATCGCTTAGTGTTTATGCACATTCCGCCATTTGTAGCAGATGCGGAAACTGATCCTGACGGTTATTTCAATTTGTCACTGTTGGAACGTAGAAAACTGTTAGACGCTTGCGTTGAAGCCGGTGTATCTGGCGTATTCTGCGGCCATTATCATCGCAATGCGGGCGGTTTGTATCGGAATAAACTGCCTGTCATTGTCACTTCAGCTATTGGCGCTCAGATTGGCGACGATCGGCACGGCTATCGGTTGGTAACGGTTGCTAAGGACGCTATTCGGCATTCCTACGTTGAATTGGAATGCGCGCCAGTGAATTTACCGAATGGCCCCGACGCTTGTGAAGCTTGCGTTGGTATTGACGATTAACAGTAAGGACTATTGAGCCATTCTGCCGCCTGTTATATACGAACAATTGTTTTTGCTGCACCTGAATTGAGCAATGCAAGCACGCGAAACTCCAGAACATGGGCTTACTTGTTACCCATGTCATCTTTCATAGTGTCATCTTCTATTGTCGTCATATTCAACGGTTCTGGTATAAGGTCCAGCAGCTCCGTCTAGATAAATGTCGGTGACCACCGAAGTTGGAGATGATGCAGGCACATTCGGGTGACGTGCTGTTAAAAATTGAAATGCTTGCATTGCTCCGTTCAGGTGCAACAAAAATATTTGTCATTGGTAGTTCTACTGTTTATTGTTATTATTATAGCCACAGACTATAAGGGCTCTAGCCATGGATCATTGTATTGCAAACTAGGTCAGATTGAGACATCATCAACCCTTTGAGACCTGTGGTTATAGAAGCCCGGTACTCAACGAATTCGCCAAAAAAGCATCATGAAAGCAATTTATTGTTAATTTTAATGATGCATAAAATCACTAACTCTTGTTATTTTAATTGCCCCTACTTCCAGGCTTGCGTCTTTGAGACAATAATGTTTAACACGTGATTGTTTTGCTATTTAGCACAATTTGATTCCACTGCATGTCATGATGTACAATCACAATATTTACGAGACGTAACAAAAGTGTATAAAATTAATTGCATGTTAAATTAAAAGGAAATTATTCCGTTTTTACGCTTTTCTGAAGCATATTAGCCTCTGTTTGTCTAAAGTGTTTGATTAACTTGTGCCATTAAGAAATCAAATTTATTTCCTGTTGTTAGAGAGCGAAAATATTTTTTCTTTTCGTCGAATATTTTCTCTATAAATAAATTTGACGCAAAATATTTACTCCATTAAACATGAAGCTTTTATTTCTGATAATTTATTTCTTCTCATTGTCTTAGTTTAGTCTTGTAGTTCAAATGATATAGCTTTTGCCATTAAATCTCAGTGTTTTGTCATTCGTACTCAGCACCCATAGAATTAATCCAGCCAGTTGGCGCCGTTTGGCCCATAGACTATCGCTCTGTGCCATTCAATCTCGGGTTTTGTCATTCAAACTCAGGCTTTAATGTGGATAAGGAATGTGGATAAGGAATGAACAGGTTATTATTCCTCAGCTGGGCTCATGTAACACAGGACCGAAAAACAGACTTGTTAAACTTGTTAAACATAATGCAGTTCATACACATTACAAGTCAAACACCTCTAGCATCATGGTGAGGAACATACGGATTTTAGCGGAATGTCTTAGTCTGACAACCCGAGATTGAATGGCACAGAGCGATAGTCTATGGGCCAAACCACGCCAACTGGCTGGATTAATTCTATGGGGGCTGAGTATGAATGACAAAACACTGAGATTGAATGGCAAAAGCTATATTAGCATCATAGTATTTAAAGTTCAAAACTAGTTTTTGTACTTTTATTAAGCTTAAACTTAAAAAGAATGCGCCTATAGAAAATGAAGTTAATTAGTATGTAGAGCGGTTTATAAGAAATTGGCTCTTATTAGCTCTTTATGAGAAACAGCGGGCGGCTTGGGCGAAGTTGGTTTGCTGGTTGCAACCAACCCCTCTTTATCGATCGTGCCACGCCATTTTGCTAATTAACTGCTTAATAAGGAACTGTGTGGTAGAGCAATGGTTGCTTAAGCTGTGGTAGAGTTTTTTTAACAGCAGTGTCAGAACAGGAGCGTAGGTTTAAAAACAAAAACCACACTTAAATTCTTACATTGAGTTTGATTTCTCCAAAATTAAGTTTAAATATAGAAAAATGCAGCGGTTTGTAGCTCAGTGGTTCGAGATTCTAACCGTAGGGTCAAGGGAAGCAATTTTTTCTAAACAGGAGTACATTATTTTTTTGATACTCCCAGATCCTCAATACTCCCAGATCCTCAATGCTCCAAGATCCTCAATGCTCCCAGATCCTCAATGCTCCCAGATCCTTAATTCTCCCAGATCCTCAATACTCTCAGGTCCTTCATTCTCCCAGATCCTCAATGCTCCCAGATCCTTAATTCTCCCAGATCCTCAATACTCTCAGGTCCTTCATTCTCCCAGATCCTCAATGCTCCTAGATCCCCAATACTCCCAGATCCTCAATACTCCCAGATCTTCAATACTCCCAGATCCTCAATACTCCCAGATCTTCAATACTCCCAGATCCGCAATACTTCCAGATCCTCAATACTTCCAGATCCTCAATACTCTCAGATCTTCAATACTCCCAGATCCGCAATACTTCCAGATCCTCAATACTTCCAGATCCTCAATACTCTCAGATCCTCAATGCTCTCAGATCCTTAATACTCCCAGATCCTCAATACTTCCAGATCCTCAATACTTCCAGATCCTCAATACTCTCAGATCTTCAATACTTCCAGATCCTCAATACTTCCAGATCCTCAATACTCTCAGATCTTCAATACTCCCAGATCCGCAATACTTCCAGATCCTCAATACTTCCAGATCCTCAATACTCTCAGATCCTCAATGCTCTCAGATCCTTAATACTCCCAGATCCTCAATACTCCCAGATCCTCAATACTTTAGATTCGGATTATATTCGAGAATGAAAAACTTAATTTATAATACATGTGTTACAATATAATCTGTTGGCGTCACTTTACTGCCGTCCAATAGTTTCCATGAGCTTCATCCTGGACATAGCCAATGCGCATCTATCTTCGTTGTCCATGTGTTGGAATATGTGGCTGCTTTCAATGCGTTCGACACTCCAGCTCGTTAGTCGACTAAGGCAGACCGCTTCCAGGTGCCGGCAATTGTAGGTGCGCGCCAGTGCGTAGCCCTCCATTGGGCAGGATCGATCAGGTTCCTGCTCGGCGTTGGTTTCCACGCCGCTTTGCCACTGTGTGTAGGAATGAACTAACAATTCCTCGGCCGTCTCCTTAATGTGATCAATCTGGTATTCGTCGGCCAGAACCAAGATGGCTGGTGCTATTCTTAAACTAAGTCTATGCGGCGTTGCCGGTTGTAACAGTTGCAGCAGTTCTTCCACTTCTGTTGCAGATTTGCCCGGAAGTTTAATTAATTTTCGCCCACAACCTGTGCTAGCAGGCATGCTGCTTGCCTCTCGATAGTTTTCGTCATCATTGACAACCAGGCTCGCTTGGCTTATTATCCTAGCAAATACCGGGGATGCCATTGTCAGCAAGTCGCTAAACGTGTACAATCGCCTGTCTTCAACTTCCACTATCAGATTACAGTCCGGATGGTGTCCGACTTCTGTCAGCACCGCTTTGCAACGCGTCTTTCTCGGACTGGCACCGTCTGGACTAGTCTGGCTAGACTGGCTAGTGTAGTGCTGATTCTCAGGCGGGTACCAGTCAATGTGGACTAGATCGAAATCCACCAGGATTCTATACCGATCTTTATAGGTAGCGTCGTGTTGCACCAGATCTTTGCGTACCCAAAACAGTGTCGCTTCGCATTTGTTACTCCAAACGCTGAGCTTGGATTGAAACGTCAATTCTTTCCATGCGCTTTCCTTACACAGATACTTGCAGCGCAGCAATAGATGACAAGCTTTCAGTGGGAACACAGTTTTTACTTTTAGATGAAAGAATCTCTTCTGACCATCAACTGAGCAGTGCATTGCGCATACAAGATTTTCTGAGGCTGACTTTAGCTCTCGGGCTTCGATTTCTTCAGTTAGGGGCGGATTCAACGAAAAGTCAATTAGTCGCTTAGCTGTGCACCTGCTTCCATCGTTTGGCACGTAAAATTGCGTTTGCAACGGTCGCAAGAAGGTGGTCAATAGTCGACTTTCTTCGTGCTGCCGGCAGCCCATTGCTTTTAATGGAATTTTCCAATGTGTTCTGTGCGAGGCGCGGTCTCTCTGTCTGTATTATTGGGAATGATCTAGCAAATTCATATTATTATATAGACGCAGGCCTTTTTCTTGCTTCAAAAGAGCTTCGTCCAATCATTCTCTTTCATTGGCTTGGGTACTAAAGCTAGGCTTAATTAATTTATCCCATCTAGAGCCTCTATTCTGCTAACGCTGATATGCCCCTAAGTAATAAAACACCGCGGATCACACCAGAATAATAGAAGTACGTAGCGGTGACCCTCTTATCAGTCTCTGCGTGGCTCTACTGCTATCGTGATTTACCGAAACAGAAAATTTGGATGTGAGTTCCGAAATGTTGACTAGTTACTAGAGTTGCTTGCCTGCGTGCTTTAAACTAGTGTTTATGGATAGTAAATTAAAACTATAGAGAAGCATATAGGACGTTGTGTAATCATTTTTGCTTGAAACTGACATGCTCAGACATATAGGAGACAACTGCTTTAGGATAGATAAATTTCATACTTTCCGGTCAGAATCCTAAATCTAATTTAGCATGATTCAGCCCAGCATCCTAAAAGCTTATTAGTCATTCTGTTTGCTTTTTATATTCACTGACTCTTGGATCGTACACGTAGCTTAACATATTGTATCCAGTTTTCTAGTATAAACTAACTGAAGTCTGATAGCATCCGAATACAGACCGCAAGATATATGACACTTTCCGTTAATAGTGATAAAACGGTCATGAAAGTACGATCATAAGTGTAGATCATTACACGATTGACTGAATTCTAAAATATGATCTTACAAATTTTAGCATTTCACAATCAACTGACATCAATCCAGCCCCCCCACCAATGGAACATAAAACAACAAAAATATTTCGCCCAACTACTCGCATTTACAATAATGAATGTTACTAAAAATACTTTCTGATAAATTTCAGCTTGATTCACCTGTCTGTCAATCAAGTCGCTGAGTTAATTAAATTTAAACACTTGTTTGCTTGTTTTCTAAGCTTCATTTAATAGCCGATGTCCTATTCGGTTCGCATGCCAACTATGGACGCCAGTTGTACGCTAATAGTGCACGCCTTATCGCGTGACACCACGCCGGATTGGCTAGCCAATCAGATGGCTCGCTGGGGCCAAGTTGACCGCGTGCTACTGTGCCCGGATCCTGGCTATGTGCATCCGGACACTATGAGCTGCCTAGTTGGGCCACTGTGGGCCCTCGTTGCTTATGTAGACTCTAGCTCAGCAATGACCGCTCTGAGTTGCTGCACTGAAGCCAACGGTTTTAAACTTCGTCGCTACCGTTCGCCTACAGATCCGCCATTGGACACAGATGAATCATTGCTCATGTTGCCGCAGGCTGCTGCTGCTGCTGCTGCTTCTGGTTCTGCACATTCATCCCTCACTGCCACATTAGAATCTCTGCGTGCTAAATGCGCCGATTTACAGGTGAGAATGAATTAGCTTTTGTATTTTATTTATCAGACATTAATCCCTAGATATTTACCATCAATCTCATGAAAGTACACTTGGCCGGTTGAATTAACAAATCATCTTCAAAAAGTGGCGTATAATTAGCTTTTGTATTCCTTAACAGGCTGAAAATCAGCGCCTAGCCAACCTTGTGTACGACAAGGACAAAGCCACCCGGCTACTATTGGCCAATGTTGAAGCCTGGAAGCAGAAGCTAGATTGCGTTGAGAAATGCAAAGCTCAGGATGTGCAGGGCCTGCAATCGATCGCTCAGGAATTGGACCGCATGGGCGAGCACCTCGTTGGCGATATTGGCAATATGCGAGCTCAACTGGATGAACGCAGAGCTGCCGAAATGGCTAATCAGGCCAGTTTGAGGCGACTACAGGAATTGGAGAGGGAGAATACTGCGCTGATCAACATACTGCAGGGTGAGTTGCCTTTCTCCAGCCCACCTCACTCCCTCCTCACACACCCAGTGTACATTGCCTGTCCAACCTCAAGCCCTCCTCACCCATTACCCAGTGTTCATAGCTGCCCCACTCCCTCTTCACCCACGACCCCAGTGTGCATAGCCTGCCCCAACCTCACTCCCTCCTCACCCACGACCCCAGTGTGCATAGCCTGCCCCAACCTCACTCCCTCCTCACCCACGACCCCAGTGTGCATAGCCTGCCCCAACCTCACTCCCTCCTCACCCACGACCCCAGTGTGCATAGCCTGCCCCAACCTCACTCCCTCCTCACCCACGACCCCAGTGTGTATAGCCTGCCCCAACCTCACTCCCTCCACACCCACGACCCCAGTGTGCATAGCCTGCCCCAACCTCACTCCCTCCTCACCCACGACCCCAGTGTGCATAGCCTGCCCCAACCTCACTCCCTCCTCATCCTTCCTAATGTACGTGTCCTACCGAAATTTGATAATAATGAAATTAATAAAACCTGGTAAACTAAAATCATCCAGGTAAATGCAAGGATAATCCGCCACTTCTGCAGTTGCTAGCCTCACTGCAGACTGTTAAACAGGATCTCAGACTTCACGAAACTGAGCACACCCGCCTAACCTATCTGCTTGCCCAGCGTGAGAAGCAGTGCGGTCACGTGTCTAGTCGTCTAGCTGAGGCTAAATCACATCTGGAGCGCATGATTTGGAATCATAGCGGCGGTGATATGCCGGTTTATAGTCAACAGGCGGCCGTCGTGCGCGAATTAGTTATTGAACGGGACCGAATCAAAGCTCAATTGATTGCCATCTCTGTTGGTCGTGAACAGCTTCAGAATCGTTCTCTGCAGCAGCAGCATAAGCTCCCGACTCCGTCTCTGCCTCTGCCATCGCCGCTTCTGCCGCAGCAGCAGCCTGTGGTTCTTGTTGAACAACCTCGCGAGTCGCAGCCAAAACAGTCGCATCCTATTGGTGTCACAATCTTCGACGACAACGACGAGAACTGCGCCCCGACTGTTGACAAAGATGCATTTGTGGATAAGGAAAATTGTGCCAACCCTGCTAGCGGCACTGTCACACCGAAAGCTAAGAAGCCTCTACAGCCAATAGGATCCGGTAGACGGTCAAAGCTCGCTGCCAAGTCTGTCAACCCCGCCGCGGCCTCGCCAGCTCTGCCGGCTTCAACTAGCGAGTCGTCACCATCGACCGCTTTGACCGCCGCTTTCAATCGGCTGACTGTTGGTGGCTCCGGTAGCGGGCGAGCGCCGTTTGGCTCGCTGCAGATTAATTAACCGGTGGAAAGCTTGGCCAATATGGAAAAACTGTGACTCACATTTTCAAACGAAAAACAAATTAACTCATTGTTTTTCACATTTATTTTTATAAGCACTTAGTACTATAGTATTCAAATAAGCTAGCGTTTAGCCGATGCAAATCCTACATTTGACTTTTAAGTATACAGTAAGAAAACTGACTGACTTTCCTGTCAGGAGATTCTGAAACCTGACGGACTTTCCTGTCAGGAGATTCTAAATCCTGACAGACTTTCCTGTCAGGAGGTTCTGAAACCTGACAGACTTTCCTGTCAGGAGGTTCTGAAACCTGACAGACTTTCCTGTCAGGAGGTTCTAAATCCTGACAGACTTTCCTGTCAGGAGGTTCTGAAACCTGACAGACTTTCCTGTCAGGAGGTTCTGAATCCTGACAGACTTTCCTGTCAGGAGGTTCTGAAACCTGACAGACTTTCCTGTCAGGAGGTTCTGAAACCTGACAGACTTTCCTGTCAGGAGATTCTGAAACCTGACAGACTTTCCTGTCAGGAGGTTCTGAAACCTGACAGACTTTCCTGTCAGGAGATTCTGAAATCTGAAAGACTTTCGTGTCAGGAGATTTTGAAACCTGACAGACTTTCCTGTCAGGAGATTCTAAATCCTGACAGACTTTCCTGTCAGGAGGTACTGAAACCTGACAGACTTTCCTGTCAGGAGATTCTGAAACCTGACGGACTTTCCTGTCAGGAGATTCTGAAACCTGACAGACTTTCCTGTCAGGAGATTCTGAAATCTGACAGACTTTCCTGTCAGGAGGTTATGAAACCTGACAGACTTTCTTGTCAGGAGGTTCTGAAACCTGACGGACTTTCCTGTCAGGAGGTTCTGAAATCTGACAGACTTTCCTGTCAGGAGGTTCTGAATCCTGACTGACTTTCCTGTCAGGAGATTCTGAAATCTGACAGACTTTCGTGTCAGGAGATTTTGAATCCTGACAGACTTTCCTGTCAAGAGATTCTGAATCCTGACTGACCTTCTTGTCAGTCGAAAACTTTTAATTTAATTGTCGGATTGCTTCGGTCAATATTGAGCATTTTATACGATTTACTGCACTCAACTGCTTCATTTTGCATCTATCTGTGCTTTTTAATAAGTTTTCACTTTTATACTTTATAATTAAAAAGCTGATATTTTTGCTACAGCAATTTTTATACAGTTTTAACTCTAAAAATATATATTGTGTTCATTTTATAGTCTTTATAATCTACAAGTCGTATGTTCTTAATATTTATCCCATTTATAACTTTGTACGCACTGCTCACTTGTAAACATTTATAAACTGTTAAACTGATTTATAAAATGTTGTGCTTCGTGTTTAATTTCACCTTATTACACAAATGAATGCATATATTTCTGGTCTTTGTTTTTATTGATGTCTCATTAGACGAGCATAAGTTCAGGTTGATTATCTAAATAATGCACATTGCTCCCGAGTATTATGAATTGTTGATTGTAACAAAGTATTCATTTATTAGTTCATTTTCTTGATAAGTCCAGCAACAAAAATTCTGTTCTGATTTCATTCGGTTGCCTTCGGTGCAAATCAAATGCCAGGTTTTTTCATTTATCTGTCTCTGCACTTTTCGATTTTTAATGCGTTTTCAAATGCCTTGCAAAAATATTAACAGTCTCGCTAATCGTGACCGCCCGTTTAAATAAAAACAAATAAACCGATTAATTCCATTTTGTCAGGTGTAATTACCTAATGGTACAATAAATTATTTTAACATTGAATATTGAGAACTTTGTCGATCCTTTGTTATTTTATTGTCAAATTTCAGTGTCCTCTGACAAGTGTATGGATATAAAGACTGGATATAGCTCAACCTATTGATTGACATTTAAGTCAGTTCATATTTTTTGTACTCGTAAGTTCAGTATAACGATTGTGAATTATTTCTTAGTTCGTATTTTTAATCTCTTAGATATCGTAGTTCAAGTCTTTAAATACCAGATTCTTATTCCTTTTAAGGTCACATTTTCAGTCCATTCAACGTCATAGTTTAAGTCGTCGAGGTCACTTTTCAGTCCCTTCAACGTCATAGTTTAAGTCGTCGAGGTCACTTTTCAGTCCATTCAACGTCATAGTTTAAGTCGTCGAGGTCACATTTTCAGTCCCTTCAACGTCATAGTTTAAGTCGTCGAGGTCACTTTTCAGTCCCTTCAACGTCATAGTTTAAGTCGTCGAGGTCACATTTTCAGTCCCTTCAATGTCATAGTTTAAGTCGTCAAGGTCACTTTTCAGTTCCTTCAATGTCATAGTTTAAGTCGTCGAGGTCACATTTTCAGTCCCTTCAACGTCATAGTTTAAGTCGTCAAGGTCACTTTTTCTGTCCCTTCAATATCATAGTTTAAGTCGTCAAGGTCACTTTTCAGTCCCTTCAATGTCATAGTTTAAGTCGTCAATGTCACTTTTTTCAGTCCCTTCAATTTCATAGTTCTAGTCGTCAAGGTCATATTTTTAATCCGTTCTAGGTCCTAGTTCTAATCGTCAAGGTCACATTTTTACTCCCTTCAAGGTCATCGTAGTCATCAAGGTTATATTTTTAGTCCTTTCAAGGCCACAATTTTAGTCGTCAAAGGTTACATGTTTAGACTTTTCAAGGTCAAAGTTATAGTCGTGTCAAGGCCAAAATTTTAATAGTCAAGGTCTTACATTAGGATTGCATTAAGAAGCAGTATTTTTATTAGTAGGTCATAAAAGTATTTCTCAATCATTAGAGCCATCACAATTTTTAGTTTGTCTAAACTCTACGATTGCAGACTGTAGAAAATGAGTGCTCAAAAATCAGAAACCAATGCCTGGCAGAGCTCCAACAATCGACTTAGACAGAAGCGTAAAAAGAAATCTGCCGATTTTGATATCGGATCGCGCTTTCGCGAGGCGCAACTCCTGCTGGACGATTGTAATTTGACTTCACTTGTTGGAGCTCAGCTGCGTCAGGTGTTAACAGCAATTGCTGCTCAGCAGAGTGAACCGGCTGCCAGTTTGTTAGGCAGTTCAGTTTGCCTTGGCCTGGGATCGCCTAGCGACAGCCGCGATTCTCGCCTACAACTTGCCCTGTGGCTTGGGGTTGTGCGAGAGGTAGCCGCCTCCGCCGCTGCTCTTGCTGATGCCGCGGCGGATGAGTGAGTGATAATAATAATAATTGCAGGAGGGCTGCGGGCCATGGGACATCATTCAGTGACACTAGACCCGCAGCCAGCGAGGGTGCGATTCTGCCCATTTCGCTGACTCCTGAGCACACACGCACACAGATACTGTACGCAGGCATACGCTCACACAGGTGTGTACATCTGCCCTGACTTTCTCATCGTCACTCTCACTGTGCCTTGGAGGTTTGCTCTCAAGGGCGTAAATTGCACGACTATGGTCTAGGGTACTCGTCGGAGCATTGTTGAGTGTATTTACATTGGAAAGTGTTCTCGTCGGAGCATTGTTGAGTGTGTTTGTACATTGGAAAGTGTCCTCGTCGGAGCATTGTTGAGTGTGTTTATACATTGGAAAGTGTTCTCGTCGGAGCATTGTTGAGTGTGTTTGTACATTGGAAAGTGTCCTCGTCGGAGCATTGTTGAGTGTGTTTGTACATTGGAAAGTGTCCTCGTCGGAGCATTTTTGAGTGTGTTTGTACATTGGAAAGTGTTCTCGTCGGAGCATTGTTGAGTGTATTTACATTGGAAAGTGTTCTCGTCGGAGCATTGTTGAGTGTGTTTGTACATTGGAAAGTGTCCTCGTCGGAGCATTGTTGAGTGTGTTTGTACATTGGAAAGTGTCCTCGTCGGAGCATTGTTGAGTGTGTTTGTACATTGGAAAGTGTTCTCATTGGAGCATTGTTGAGTGTGTTTGTACATTGGAAAGTGTCCTCGTCGGAGCATTGTTGAGTGTGTTTATACATTGGAAAGTGTTCTCGTCGGAGCATTGTTGAGTGTGTTTGTACATTGGAAAGTGTCCTCGTCGGAGCATTGTTGAGTGTGTTTATACATTGGAAAGTGTTCTCGTCGGAGCATTGTTGAGTGTGTTTGTACATTGGAAAGTGTCCTCGTCGGAGCATTGTTGAGTGTGTTTGTACATTGGAAAGTGTCCTCGTCGGAGCATTTTTGAGTGTGTTTGTACATTGGAAAGTGTTCTCGTCGGAGCATTGTTGAGTGTATTTACATTGGAAAGTGTTCTCGTCGGAGCATTGTTGAGTGTGTTTGTACATTGGAAAGTGTCCTCGTCGGAGCATTGTTGAGTGTGTTTGTACATTGGAAAGTGTCCTCGTCGGAGCATTGTTGAGTGTGTTTGTACATTGGAAAGTGTTCTCATTGGAGCATTGTTGAGTGTGTTTGTACATTGGAAAGTGTCCTCGTCGGAGCATTGTTGAGTGTGTTTATACATTGGAAAGTGTTCTCGTCGGAGCATTGTTGAGTGTGTTTGTACATTGGAAAGTGTCCTCGTCGGAGCATTGTTGAGTGTGTTTATACATTGGAAAGTGTTCTCGTCGGAGCATTGTTGAGTGTGTTTGTACATTGGAAAGTGTTCTCGTCGGAGCATTGTTGAGTGTGTTTATACATTGGAAAGTGTTCTCATTGGAGCATTGTTGAGTGTGTTTGTACATTGGAAAGTGTTCTCATTGGAGCATTGTTGAGTGTGTTTGTACATTGGAAAGTGTTCTCGTCGGAGCATTGTTGAGTGTGTTTGTACATTGGAAAGTGTTCTCGTCGGGGCATTGTTGAGTGTGTTTGTACATTGGAAAGTGTTCTCGTCGGAGCATTGTTGAGTGTGTTTGTACATTGGAAAGTGTTCTCGTCGGAGCATTGTTGAGTGTGTTTGTACATTGGAAAGTGTTCTCATTGGAGCATTGTTGAGTGTGTCTCCGGGCGTCATCATCACCCGCAGCAAAATCTCGAGTCCCATTCTAGTGGCCAGCGATCCAGTCTTCACTAACGAGGATCGTCAACTACTGCTCAGCCAGGGCATTGTTGTGGCCGACTCCACAGCAGACCTTTCATACGACAATCTGCCGAAGCCATGCCTAGCCTATTTGCCACATGCGCCAAATTTTCTTTTAAACAATGTACTTTATCAAAACTGGACCCGATCAGGCCTGACCGGCCTGGTGTTGCTAGGCAACAGTTTGGCTAGCCTTAAAACCAATCTGGCCGGTCCTGTGCTGCGCAAGCTGGCTTACATTGAAGCCGCGGTTGAGATTTGCTCAGAATCTGGCAATGGAACTTTTGTTAATCGCGGCGACGATTTTTTTACGGCTTTTAACGATCTTAGCCTGCAGTGGTTTCCACGGCCTGATGCGAACTGGCTGAATGACATCCGATCGAAAATTGGCGAGCCCTACTACTCTGATGCTGACGAACGCTTGAGAGATTTACTGGGACTGTCCTCTCAGTCTACTGACTGATTTAGCCTTAGTCCTCTCCATTGGCTTTTAGCCCCCTCTACCCCTGGGCTCCGCTGATTGGCCGTTACCCCCCCCCCTATCCCTGGCTTCGATAATTCGCTTTTACCCCCTCAACCCCTGGGCTCCGCTGATTGGCCTTTATCCCTTCAACCCCCCGGGGCTTCGCTGATGGGCATTTCGCCGCTTTATCCCTGGGTTCTTGCCCGTTTTCTTTATTCGGTATTTGTGTGGTTTGGTTTTAACTGAAGTTATCTATTATAAGTGGTGCTGCCTAAAAATAATCTGCTTCATCGTAATTTAGCCGACGACATCCTCATTTTGTTGAGGGAAAAGTACACTTTAGCCAAATCTTCAACAGCATATGACTTCTAATTTAAGTGCAATATTGAACATAGGATATATTGTACGTATTTCATATGAAAACCCTGAGACTCTAGAACCCTGACACCTCATTGAACCCTGACACCCCATTGAACCCTGACACCCCATAGAACCCCCTGACACCGTATAGAACCCTGATACCCCATAGAACCCTGACACACCATAGAACCCTGACACACCATAGAACCCTGACACCCCATAGAACCCTGACACCCTATAGAACCCTGACACACCATAGAACCCTGACACACCATAGAACCCTGACACCCCATAGAACCCTGACACCCCATAGAACCCTGACACCCTATAGAACCCTGACACCCCATAGAACCCTGACACCCTATAGAACCCTGACACCCTATAGAACCCTGACACCCCATAGAACCCTGACACCCTATAGAACCCTGACACACCATAGAACCCTGACACACCATAGAACCCTGACACCCCATAGAACCCTGACACCCTATAGAACCCTGACACCCCATAGAACCCTGACACCCCATAGAACCCTGACACACCATAGAACCCTGACACACCATAGAACCCTGACACCCCATAGAACCCTGACACCCTATAGAACCCTGACACACCATAGAACCCTGACACCCCATAGAACCCTGACACCCCATAGAACCCTGACACACCATAGAACCCTGACACCCCATAGAACCCTGACACACCATAGAACCCTGACACACCATAGAACCATGACATCATGAATAAACAATGACAAACTATTGATCAGTAAGAAAAAAAGTAGAGGAAAAATGTACCGCTGTTTCAGTTTCTTTAAATCCATCTTAAAAAAATAATTCCATCACTGAGTGCCAAAAGCAAATGAAAGCTTTTCACTCAAAAATACCAAGCGAGGCACCGACCTCTCATCAGCTAAGGGCTGCAGCTCGATCTCTCGGACTCAATCTGCCAGATAATCAGCTAGGCGATTACCGCAGCCTCGTTGCTTCCTTCTTAGCCGCCTTTCGCGAGGTAGAATCTCGCTCAGCAGCGGCGTCGACTGACAAGACTGCGGGCGACAACGACTCTCCCGGATCTGGCATTGTCGGGCGACATTTTTGGCGTCCCAAGACTAACCCGGGCAACGCGTGGGTCACGCAGTGCCAAATCTCGTCGCCAACTGTCGGCTTTGTTGGGCCGTTGTCCGGCAAACGAGTGGTTGTCAAGGACAACATCGCTGTTGCCGGCCTGCCAATGACCTGCGGCTCGAAGCTGCTACGCGATGCCGTACCCGACTCGGATGCTTCGGTTGTGAGTCGGGTGCTCAAAGCTGGCGCAGAGGTTGTTGGCAAAGCCACCTGCGAAGAGTTTTGCTTCAGGTGGGTCACTGCAGCTGATCTACCAATTCTCTGCTGAGCCAGCCCATGACCAACGAACTCAAATGACCCACGAACTCAAATGACCCATGAACTCAAAGGAACCACGAACTCAGATGACCCACGAACTCAGATGACCCATGAACTCAGATGACCCACGAACTCAGATGACCCACGAACTCAAATGACCCACGAACTCAAATGACCCATGAACTCAAATGACTCACGAACTCAGATGACCCACGAACTCAGATGACCCACGAACTCAGATGACCCACAAACTCAAATGACCCATGAACTCAGATGACCCACGAACTCAAATGACCCATGAACTCAAATGACTCACGAACTCAGATGACCCACAAACTCAGATGGCCCACAAACTCAAATGACCCATGAACTCAAATGACTCACGAACTCAGATGACCCACGAACTCAAATGACCCATGAACTCAAATGACCCACGAACTCAAATGACCCACGAACTCAAATGACCCACGAACTCAGATGACCCACGAACTCAAATGACCCACGAACTCAAATGACCCACGAACTCAAATGACCCATTAACTCAAATGACTCACGAACTCAGATGACCCACGAACTCAAATGACCCATGAACTCAGATGACCCACGAACTCAAATGACCCACGAATTTCAGATGACCCACGAACTCAAATGACTCACGAACTCAGATGACCCACGAACTCAAATGACCCATGAACTCAAATGACCAACTAACTCAAGTGACTCGACCCACGACCTACGAATTCAAATGACTTAAATTATGACGCGGGAACTCAAATGAACTGCCTTATTACAAAAAGATAGATTTTCCTATCTGTCACTCTTCCCATTCCTATTTTCAGTCTTCCCATTCCCATCCCCTATCCCAGACTCGAATCCTAAATTCTTAAACTGCTCCCACAGCGGCGGCAGTCACACGGGCTACCCGGGCCCTGTGCCGAATCCCTACAATGTCAGCTTGACAGCCGGCGGTTCCAGCTCCGGCTGCGGCTATTTACTCGCCATCGGCGAAGCCGATTCCGGTGATGGCAACAACGGCGACGCTGCTAGTAGAGTCGACCTCGCCCTGGCCACCGACCAAGGCGGATCGGTGCGCACCCCGGCAGCCTGGTGCGGTGTGGTCGGCCTGAAGCCGAGCTTCGGCCTGGTGCCCTACACTGGCGCCGTGTCCATGTGCCGCCGGTTAGATCATATCGGCGTGATGGCCAGGACTGTGTCGGACGCCGCACTACTGCTTGAGGCTGTCGCTGGACCAGACGGATTAGATGGACGGCAGTTTGACATCGAGGACGAAACGCTGATGAAGGCTCTACCGTCGACGCAGCTGACGGGTGATTTGACAAAGTACCGGTAGGGGCGATAATATTTTTTACTTTACTTGACTTTTCATTACACTCTACTTTCAGTAGATCGTACGTACTTCAAACATCGCAAATTTTTCAGCTTAAAACGGCCCTTTTGTGGTGCACCAAAACTTGTTACTCTATGTATATATACTCTTCCTTCTAATGCCAGCCAGCGAAGAGCTAATTATGCCCTTTCCGTTGATTCTTTGATTCAAGGAGACGTTGTAGAACGTAAAAGATAAAAACGGCCCTTTTCAGGTCCACCACATGAGTTTATAGTTTTCTACTCGTCTTTCTAAACACAGATTTGCTGTTCTAGCCGAGGGCTTCACCGGCAAAGACGCCGAAGTTGATGCCGCAGTACGTCACGCGGCTAGTCGAATTGTTCAAGCCTCCAGGGGCATCAGCTGCGAAGAAGAAAAGTCTGTGCCAGTTGTATCAGCTTCAGGGCACAAGCGGGCGCACCGATTTGTCAGCTGTTTAGCTTTATTGGAGGGTTTCGGTAGGCTTCTCAGCGTTACTATTGTCACTCATATTCCCATTGTCACTCTTCCAGTTCCCATTGTCACTCTGCCTATTCCCATTGTCACTCTTCCCTTCCGAATTGTCACTCTCCCCTTCCTAAATTTCACTCTTCCCATCCCAATTGTCACTCTCCCCTTCCGAATTTTCACTCTTACTATCTTCATTGTCACTCTCCCCTTCCGAAATGTAGCTCTTCCCATCCCCATTGACACTCTTCCCATCCCCATTGTCACTCTTCCCATCCCCATTGTCACTCTTCCCATCCCCATTGTCACTCTCCCCATCCCCATTGTCACTCTCCCCATCCCCATTGTCACTCTCCCCATCCCCATTGTCACTCTCCCCATCTCCATTGTCACTCTCCCCATCCCCATTGTCACTCTTCCCATCCCCATTGTCACTCTTCCCATCCCCATTGTCACTCTCCCCATCCCCATTGTCACTCTCCCCATCCCCATTGTCACTCTCCCCATCCCCATTGTCACTCTTCCCATCCCCATTGTCACTCTCAATTGCCTCCTCGCCTCCATTCGCCAGAGCAGCGCCGCTGTTCCTCTCCAGGCCAGGAGGTCCGCATGCCGAGCCGCTGGCCGACCAACGCCGCCGCCTCCTTGGCCGCCTTCGCCCTCGATGTCCCGTCGCGTCGCCGACTGGCCAATCTTTGCGTCGACTTTGCCAATCAGCTTCGTCTAGACTATGACTCCGCGTTTGACATCGGCGTCAACGATGAGAAAATCGACTTTCTACTCATGCCAACGCTACCCTATCGTCCGCCGTCACTGCCATCAACTTCGGCCACCGTCGGAGCGACTTTCGCCGCCGCATTCGGCATGATGAGCAACACTCAGCCATTCTGCGCTACAGGGCATCCGGCGGTCAGCGTCAACTGCGGCTCCGTCGATGGCAGAGAAGACGGTAGAAGACTGCCAGTCGGCCTCATGCTGGTTGGCCGACGATTCGACGATTGGCGGCTGATGGACGCGGCGCATGGCGTTGAGCAGCTGCTGGGACGGTTCCGGCCATAGACTATTTTCCTACTCCATCCCCAAATCCTCGAATTTACTTTCTAGATTTAAGTTTTTTTAATTATGATTGTATGATGATTTTGCGTTCCATTAACAAATCTGAGGTGTTTAACTATCGCTTAATTAGTTGGTGAAGTAATTAAAATACGCTAAAAAGAAAACTTTCATTAGTTAAAAAGCAAAATATAGAGTTCTAGCTCGTATTTTCTGTTGAAATTCTTTGTAAAAACAAAATGAACGTAGTTATTCGAACAATTTTATTTATTATTGCAGTATGTATTCGCACAGGTAAGTTCTACTTTATAGCAGTGAAACGCGAATATTTGTTTCATTAACAAGAATATTACTTAACATTTGCGTATTAACTATTGCGTATTATCTCCTTGCTGTTATCGTCTCCAAGCATTTCGTCCGAAGGGATTGAGACTGGTGTTGTGGTGGTTGAAGAAGCAGGCGAAATCACGTGATCTTGCTGCAGATTCTGTACAGCTTTCAGTTGCTCTGCAGCAGATGCGCCAGTCAACGATTGAACTTTTAAGACGACCAAATCCAGAATTTCTGCTTTCTCCAGCTTGTCAAACGGTTGCCTCTGTTGGCCGGACTGGTGTTGCAGAAGCAGCAGATCTTTCAGCCGGTCCAGGCTGGCGTTAATGCGACACCGACGCTGACGTTCCATCAGCTGCTTGACTTTTCGGCGCGAGCTCACGTTCAGAGTAGTCGGCTTATCACACATCTTTAAGGACTTGTTTGTAATGAAATACGAATATGAAAAGCATGCATTCCCGCCCATTTCCCGTGTTATTTTATAGTGCTTGGGTGAGCCAGCCAATAGAAAGACAGCCCCTTTTCCGCAATCTGTTCCACCATTGGTTGAACCATGTAGCTCTGATTCTAGAAACTGGATAGTCAATTCCCTGCACCCGAAAATACACTGAGGAAAAACACTGATAAGTTCAGTATTGGGCAACAAAACATTTATCTAATGAGCTGTGCTTAAAGGAAATTTTAGAAATAAAAAATTGCAATTTACCAGTGCACAACCTTACAAAGTTGTGATGCATTTAAACGTTTTAATAATTATTTTAGCAAAATGAACGCTTGTAGCTTAAATTATAGAAAACATCATTAACTATTGAATGAACTATTAAACTTAATTCGTGTACAATTGATCAGCATGTCACCCGAATGTGCCTGCATCATCTCCGTCTTCGGTGGTCAACCGTCTTCAGATGGACTGCTGGACCTTCAACGGCTACAACAGGTGGAAATAGGCCACTATGGACACCCTGATTTCACTACTTAAGCCTAAATATTAGGCGCAGCTCAACCACAGGACACCATCGCCAAGTCTGTCAACCAATCAGTCACCACCCAACGATTTTAGCATTCGGGCGCTGCCAAAAATGTTTTTCAGCGGAAAAAGTTGGTATACAAATTGGCTTTGTAGTCCTACTGTTGAACTCATTTTTAAGGACAGCTCATTAGCTAAAACAGGTAGACCCGAATTTATTCAGATTTCTGATACAACAAACATGAGGCAGGGAACAGATGAGACAGGGGAGAGATGAGACAGGGGAGAGATGAGACAGGGAACAGATGAGACAGGGGAGAGATGAGACAGGGGAGAGATGAGACAGGGGAGAGATGAGACAGGGAACAGATGAGACAGGGGAGAGATGAGACAGGGGAGAGATGAGACAGGGGAGAGATGAGACGGAACAGATGAGACAGGGGAGAGATGAGACAGGGGAGAGATGAGACAGGGAACAGATGAGACAGGGGAGAGATGAGACAGGGGAGAGATGAGACAGGGAACAGATGAGACAGGGGAGAGATGAGACAGGGGAGAGATGAGACAGGGGAGAGATGAGACAGGGAACAGATGAGACAGGGGAGAGATGAGACAGGGGAGAGATGAGACAGGGGAGAGATGAGACGGAACAGATGAGACAGGGGAGAGATGAGACAGGGGAGAGATGAGACAGGGGAGAGATGAGACAGGGAACAGATGAGACAGGGGAGAGATGAGACAGGGGAGAGATGAGACAGGGAACAGATGAGACAGGGGAGAGATGAGACAGGGAACAGATGAGACAGGGAACAGATGAGACAGGGGAGAGATGAGACAGGGAACAGATGAGACAAGGGAGAGAGGAGACAGGGAACAGATGAGACAGGGGAGAGATGAGGCAGGGAACAGATGAGACAGGGGAGAGATGAGGCAGGGAACAGATGAGACAGGGGAGAGATGAGGCAGGGAACAGATGAGACAGGGAACAGATGAGACAGGGGAGAGATAAGGCAGGGAACAAATGAGACAGGGAACAGATGAGGCAGGGAACAGATGAGACAGGGGAGAGATGAGGCAGGGAACAGATGAGACAGGGAACAGATGAGACAGGGGAGAGATAAGGCAGGGAACAGATGAGACAGGGGAGAGATAAGGCAGGGAACAGATGAGACAGGGAACAGATGAGACAGGGGAGAGATAAGGCAGGGAACAGATGAGACAGGGGAGAGATGAGGCAGGGAACAGATGAGACAGGGAACAGATGAGACAGGGAACAAATGAGACAAGGGAGAGATGAGACAGGGAACAAATGAGACAAGGGAGAGATGAGACAGGGAACAGATGAGACAGGGAACAGATGAGACAGGGGAGAGATGAGGCAGGGAACAGATGAGACAGGGAACAGATGAGACAGGGAACAAATGAGACAAGGGAGAGAGGAGACAGGGAACAGATGAGACAGGAAACAGATGAGACAGGGGAGAGAGGAGACAGGGAACAGATGAGACAGGGAACAGATGAGACAGGGGAGAGATGAGGCAGGGAACAGATGAGACAGGGAACAAATGAGACAAGGGAGAGATGAGACAGGGAACAGATGAGACAGGAAACAGATGAGACAGGGGAGAGAGGAGACAGGGAACAGATGAGACAGGGAACAGATGAGACAGGGGAGAGATGAGGCAGGGAACAGATGAGACAGGGAACAAATGAGACAAGGGAGAGATGAGACAGGGAACAAATGAGACAAGGGAGAGATGAGACAGGGAACAGATGAGACATGGTTAGATCACACAGGGGAGAGATGAGACATGGTTAGATCACACAGGGGAGAGATAAGACATGGTTAGATCACACAGGGGAGAGATGAGACATGGTTAGATCACACAGGGGAGAGATAAGACATGGTTAGATCACACAGGGGAGAGATGAGACATGGTTAGATCACACAGGGGAGAGATAAGACATGGTTAGATCACACAGGGGAGAGATAAGACATGGTTAGATCACACAGGGGAGAGATAAGACATGGTTAGATCACACAGGGGAGAGATGAGACATGGTTAGATCACACAGGGGAGAGATAAGACATGGTTAGATCACACAGGGGAGAGATAAGACATGGTTAGATCACACAGGGGAGAGATAAGACATGGTTAGATCACACAGGGGAGAGATAAGACATGGTTAGATCACACAGGGGAGAGATGAGACATGGTTAGATCACACAGGGGAGAGATAAGACATGGTTAGATCACACAGGGGAGAGATAAGACATGGTTAGATCACACAGGGGAGAGATAAGACATGGTTAGATCACACAGGGGAGAGATGAGGCATGGTTAGATCACACAGGGGAGAGATAAGACATGGTTAGATCACACAGGGGAGAGATAAGACATGGTTAGATCACACAGGGGAGAGATGAGACATGGTTAGATCACACAGGGGAGAGATAAGACATGGTTAGATCACACAGGGGAGAGATAAGACATGGTTAGATCACACAGGGGAGATTTGAGACAGAGCAGAAAAGAGCTTCCCAACTTCTGCTTCAAATATTCTTGGCAGTAATGGCCCAGTAGTGTTTCTAAAAGCTTCTTTGTCTAAAGCACAACCAGGGCTCCTTTTAGTTAGTTTCGCATCCAGGGTGCCAGAGAAATATTTGTTTTCATTCCTCACCCCTTATTGGAATAGGACTGGTGTTATATTTTTTCTTTTGCGCGAGAGGAAAGCGGAAATGTATTGACTCTTAATGTTCAACTTAGCACAGCTTTAGAGAAACTCACCTGACAAAAGGAATTCTACTGAGAGACATTCAGACATTAACCCTCTGTCCCTCCTAGGCGTTTCCCAGGGACCACCGCCGCTTCTGTGAAAATTCCTCAAATTTAAAATCTCTGTTATATTTTTACTCAGAAAAGTTTTAAGCTAGAGTAGAAGAAGCCATAGCTAGAACCGCAGATAGAATCGCAGCTAGAACCGTAGCTAGAATCGCAGCTAGAACCGTAGATAGAATCGCAGCTAGAACCGCAGCTAGAACCGCAGCTAGAACCGTAGCTAGAATCGCAGCTAGAACCGTAGATAGAATCGCAGCTAGAATCGCAGCTAGAACCGTAGCTAGAATCGCAGCTAGAACCGTTGATAGAATCGCAGCTAGAACCGTAGATAGAATCGCAGCTAGAACCACAGATAGAATCGCAGCTAGAACCGTAGCTAGAATCGCAGCTAGAACCGCAGATAGAATCGCAGCTAGAACCATAGATAGAACCGCAGCTAGAACCGCAGATAGAATCGCAGCTAGAATCGCAGATAGAACCGTAGATAGAATCGCAGCTAGAACCGTAGATAGAATCGCAGCTAGAACCGCAGATAGAACCGCAGCAAGAACCGCAGATAGAACCGCAGCTAGAACTGCAGATAGAACCACAGATAGAATCGCAGCTAGAACCGTAGATAGAATCGCAGCTAGAACCGCAGATAGAACCGCAGCTAGAACTGCAGATAGAATCGCAGCTAGAATCGCAGATAGAACCGTAGATAGAATCGCAGCTAGAACCGCAGATAGAACCGCAGCTAGAACCGTAGCTAGAATCGCAGCTAGAACCGCAGATAGAATCGCAGCTAGAACCATAGATAGAACCGCAACTAGAACCGCAGATAGAATCGCAGCTAGAATCGCAGATAGAACCGTAGATAGAATCGCAGCTAGAACCGCAGATAGAATCGCAGCTAGAACCGCAGATAGAACCGCAGCAAGAACCGCAGATAGAACCGCAGCTAGAACTGCAGATAGAACCACAGATAGAATCGCAGCTAGAACCGTAGATAGAATCGCAGCTAGAACCGCAGATAGAACCGCAGCTAGAACTGCAGATAGAATCGCAGCTAGAATCGCAGATAGAACCGTAGATAGAATCGCAGCTAGAACCGCAGATAGAACCGCAGCTAGAACTGCAGATAGAACCGCAGCAAGAACCGCAGATAGAACCGCAGATAGAATCGCAGCTAGAACTGCAGATAGAACCGCAGCTAGAACTGCAGATAGAACCGTTGATAGAATCGCAGCTAGAACCACAGATAGAATCGCAGCTAGAACCGCAGATAGAATCGCAGCTAGAACCACAAATAGAATCGCAGCTAGAACTGCAAATAGAATCGCAGCTAGAACCGTAGATAGAATCGCAGCTAGAACTTTAGATAAAACCCTTATACACATAGAAGAGATTAGAGATAAATTATAATAACTCATTGGAAAGTATACAAAAAATTTCTAAGCCCGGAAAAATAATCAACTGAAGGTGAAGAATTAATCACAAAATGCAACAAAAGCAGCATATCCTGAAGGCCATAAATTATCCCATTTTCATAGTCTTATTTGTATCACATACCGGAATAACTACAGGGATACATGTCTCTACTGTACACATTATCGAAATTTGAGACCAACTTGATGGCCAGTCAGAGGGACTGTGCTGCTCTGTGACTGGCTTAGATATTTGGTTTCACGGACAACACATTTCCTCATTATTTATAGAGAACTTCTTACGCATCCATTTAAAACTTTTTCGATACAATTAGAAAATGTAATTAGTATAAAAGAGAGAGGGAAGAGCGAGACTGGGCATAATCAGAGACGGGAGAGATTAGAGTGTGGAGAAATTACAGACTGGATAGATTAGAGACGGGATAGATTAGAGACGGGATAGATTAGAGACTGGATAGATTAGAGACGGGATAGATTAGAGACTGGATAGATTAGAGACGGGATAGATTAGAGAATGTAGAGATTTCAGAGTGGAGAGATTAGAGAGTAGAGAGAGTGGAGAGATTAGAGAATGTAGAGATTTCAGAGTGGAGAGATTAGAGAGTAGAGAGAGTGGAGAGATTAGAGAGTAGAGAGATTAGAGAGTGGAGAGATTAGAGAGTGGAGAGATTAGAGAGTAGAGAGATTAGAGAGTGGAGAGATTAGAGACTGGAGAGATTAGAGAGTGGAGAGATTAGAGAGTGGAGAGATTAGAGAGTGGAGAGATTAGAGACTGGAGAGATTAGAGAGTGGAGAGATTAGAGACTGGAGAGATTAGAGAGTGGAGAGATTAGAGACTGGAGAGATTAGAGACTGGAGAGATTAGAGAGTGGAGAGATTAGAGACTGGAGAGATTAGAGAGTGGAGAGATTAGAGAGTGGAGAGATTAGAGAGTGGAGAGATTAGAGACTGGAGAGATTAGAGAGTGGAGAGATTAGAGAGTGGAGAGATTAGAGACTGGAGAGATTAGAGAGTGGAGAGATTAGAGAGTGGAGAGATTAGAGAGTGGAGAGATTAGAGAGTGGAGAGATTAGAGACTGGAGAGATTAGAGAGTGGAGAGATTAGAGAGTGGAGAGAGCAAGAGCAGGAAAAATTGAAACCCGGTAAACAATTTCACAGATTCGGCAACTAACTTTGTTTCCGAATTGAGTGGAAAAATTCAAAGCAAGGTGCCTAGATGAGACAAATTTGAGTTGAAAACTGGAACAAAAACTAAAGAGTTAAATTTCTGCTTTTGACGTTATCTTATCAACAGAACTGACTTTCTAGCCAGTTTAGTCGAGAATTTCTTGGCTTTCTTAAGAATCCGAGCTCATTTATCTGAAGCCACTCTTAGATTGCTGAGTCTGCAGTCCATGACACCAAATAAAGCATAGAAAAAAACAGCACATGATCTGTTTCAGCTGATATAGTTTGGTAGATCTTTTTCGACTATCGTGCTCAAATTTTAATCGTCTGCTGCTTAGAAGCTTTTGCAGAAGTGGTTTGCACATTTAGAAAATGGCATCTAGTGCCCAGCTGCTGCTGCTGCTGCTGATGCTGACATTGACTATTCAGCTCAGTCAACAGTTGAGCATAAGCAGAGATCAAAGACGTGAGTTGATTTATGTTCTATTCAAATTTAATTAATTAAAAGCTGTCTCATCCTGCTGACAAGGGTCATCTGACCCCGTAAAAAACTAAGGAGGTCAGTTGACCCCATTATGGAATAAGCTAAGAGAGGTCAACTGACCCCGCAATCTAATCATAGGCATGTTTCACACCGTCAATATTTATCCTCGAATCCATCGCCAGCTGTCTCGAGGTCGCGGAGAACCTACAGGCGAGTTGTCATCTCCGGTGGCAACCGCAGGGATGACCTCGGATTCGACTCTGACAGCCTTCCGGAATCCGAGGACTCCGGCGTCGAGGACTCGGACACGGGGTTCGGCGAGGGCGAACGCCCAGAGGTCAGCGGCGGACTCGACTGGAGTGTCGACATTGGCGACGGTGCCACTTCTTCAGAGGTCCGACCGAGTGAATTGCCTTCACCAACCACTATCAGTAGACTGCCTTCTACCCTACTCAATCTTCAGTAGACTGCACTCTACCCTACTCAATCTTCAGTAGACTGCACTCTACCCTACTCAATCTTCAGTAGACTGCACTCTACCCTACTCAATCTTCAGTAGACTGTACTCTACCCTACTCAATCTTCAGTAGACTGCACTCTACCCTACTCAATCTTCAGTAGACTGTACTCTACCCTACTCAATCTTCAGTAGACTGTACTCTACCCTACTCAATCTTCAGTAGATTGCACTCTACCCTACTCAATCTTCAGTAGACTGTACTCTACCCTACTCAATCGAATTCAGGAAGGCGAGACAATCAGCGGAGGCGGAAGCGGGGATTCTCTGAAGGAAGGATTCACCCTGAAGCATCTCTACGGAGAGGCAAACGACCCGCCCATGAGCAGCTACCCGTTGGAAGCGGGTCCAGGAAGCACTGTTGACAACTCCAGCATGTACAGCAGCGCGGCCAGAGGAAATCTCCTGCCGCAACCACCGCAGAGGGTGCGACTTCGCGGCAACAAGAGCGACATGAATCCAAATGAGGGCCGAGTTGAAGTGTTCTACAATGGTCGCTGGGGTCTGGTGTGCGACGATCACTTTGGACAGGACGAGGCCAACGTGGCCTGTTACAGTCTGGGCTTCAGGGGGTGAGGGATGGCAGAGGGAGTGACTGGGAGAGTGACAGAGATTGGCAGCGAGTGACGGAGAGTGACAGAGAGTGACAGAGAGAGTGACTGAGAGAGTGACTGAGAGAGTGACTGAAATAGTGACAAAGAGTTGACAGAGAGATTGGCAGCGAGTGACGGAGAGTGACAGAGAGTGACAGAGAGAGTGACAGAGAGAGTGACTGAGAGAGTGACTGAAATAGTGACAAAGAGTTGACAGAGAGAGTGACAGAGAGAGTGACAGAGAGAGTGACAGAGAGAGTAACTGAGAGAGTGACAGAGAGAGTGACTGAGAGAGTGAAAGAGAGAGTGACAGAGAGAATGACTGAGAGAGTGAAAGAGAGAGTGACAGAGAGAGTGACAGAGAGAGTGACAAAGAGAGTGACTGAGAGAGTGACAGAGAGAGTGACAGAGAGAGTGACTGAGAGAGTGACAGAGAGAGTGACTGAGAGAGTGACTGAGAGAGTGACAGAGAGAGTGACTGAGAGAGTGACAGAGAGAGTGACATAGAGAGTAACTGAGAGAGTGACTGAGAGAGTGAAAGAGAGAGTGACAGAGAGAGTGACAGAGAGAGTGACAGAGAGAGTGACTGAGAGAGTGACTGAGAGATAGAGACAGGGAGAATGGCAGAGTGGCAGAGAGTGACAGAGTGAGTGACTGGGAGAGAAAGAGAGAGTGACAGAGAGCGTGACTGGGAGAATCCATACTAAATCCCAAAACCATGATTTCCGAGCAGGGGAGCCAACAGACCCTACGCCGGGTCATTCTTTGGCACTGGCGGCTACGGAGCGCAAGACATCCGCATGGAGCGCCTTCGGTGCGGCGCCAGCGGTGACGTCACCTCGCTGCAGCAGTGCAGCCACAGCCACCTCAATCGATGCTCGAAGGACAGCACTGGCGGTGTGGAGTGCACCTACAATGAAGGTGCGCGTAATCTAGTACAATCTACTGTGTCTCTTGTTCCATGTTAGATAATGAACCTTGTAGCTTTACATCTACCAAAGAATCTGCTCTACCAAACCGGAATCAACGGCAGAGTCTACTTTAACAAACCGAATATCTAATGTAGAGTCGACTCTACCAACACTGAATCTACCGTAGAATTTTCTCTACCAACACTGAATCTACCAAAGAATCTACTCTACCAACACTGAATCAACCGTAGAGTCGACTCTACCAACACTGAATCTACCATAGAATCTTCTCTACCAACACTGAATCTACCGTAGAGTCGACTCTACCAACACTGAATCTACCATAGAATATTCTCTACCAACAATGAATCTACCATAGAATATACTCTACCAACACTGAATCTACCACAGAATATAATCTACCAACACTGAATCTACCACAGAATATAATCTACCAACACTGAATCTACCACAGAATATAATCTACCAACACTGAATCTACAGTAGAATCTACGCTACCCATACAGAATCTACCTTAGAATCTACTCTACCAAACCCTAATGGGTAGAATCTGCAAAATTCTCATTCCAATTCACGAAAAAACAGGCTGCGAGTTCGGCTGGATCGGTTTTGACGGTCTGTGCTACAGGATTGAGACTTCTATGCTCAAAACGCCAGACGAAGCGGCGGCCATCTGCCAAAAACAGGGAGCTACCCTGGCCCATGTGCTCAGCGAGACTGAGAACAGTTTCATTAGCAACGTGTTGTACACCAAGTTTAAAAGTAATCGATTGCTGTTTTCTGTGCTGTGTTGATTATTAATTATTCGATTGCTAGAATCCTCAAACTGGATCCCAAACACATCCCGAAAGTCATCCCGAATCTAGATCCGGAAATCACCCCGAAAGTCATCCCAAAAGTCATCCCGAAAGTCATCCCGAAAGTCATCCCGAAAGTCACCCCGAAAGTCATCCCGAAAGTCATCCCGAAAGTCATCCCGAAAGTCACCCCGAAAGTCATCCCGAAAGTCATTCCGAAAGTCACCCCAAAAGTCACCCCGAAAGTCATTTCTAAAATCATCCCGAAACTAGACCCGAAATCATCCCGAAACTAGAGCCGAAATCATCCCGAAACTAGAACCAAAATCTAGATGAGAAAAAAACAATCCCGGAACAAAATAACCGAAACTAGATCCATTTATTCATGTCTGCAGACATCAGCGCATTGTGGACAGGCGGTCGGTACGCTCGGATTGAAAGACGGAGAGGCGGCTCTCGCGGGCGGCGAAAGTCCGAGTTGGAGGAGACCTGGATATTCAAAGAGAGCTTGCACGTCATCTCGCCAGACAAATCCATGTGGTTTCCTGGTGGGTTCACGTTCGTTTGTGACGCTGGTTTTTGGCAGTGCAGAAATTGTCGCTAGTCAAGGGAGCTGATAAAAATCTTGAATATCATTCTGAAGAATATGAAATTACACATTATTTTCGACAAGCGATTTAAATTAAAAAATATAATGCAGGTTTATAAATGGTTTATAAAGGGGAATTTCCGGCTGATTAGGGAAATCCCTTTTAGATAGAGGGAATCCCCAGGAACATGATGAACAAAGTATAAAAAGGAAATCCCCTGTTAGATACAAGAATTCCCACGATTGTAAGGGGTGTAAGGAAATCCTAAATTATGTAAGGGAATTCTAAATTGTGTAAGGGGAGTGTTGGGAAATTGCAATTTGTATAAGGGAATCCAGAGGATTGTAAGGGAATCCAGAGGATTGTAAGGAATCCAGAGGAGTGTAAGGAAATTCCGAAAGTTGTAAGGGAATCCCGAGGATTTTAAGGGATTCCTGAGCAGTGTAAGGGATTCCCGAGGAGTGTAAAGGGAATACTGAGGATCGTAAGGGAATACTGAGGATTTTAAGGGAATTCCACATTGTGTAAGGGATTTCCGAGGAGTGTAAAGGATTCCCGAGGAGCGTAAGGGAATCCTAAGGATTGTAAGGGACTCCTGAGGATTGTAAGGGAATCCCAAAGAGTGTAAGGGAATCCCGAGGAGTGTAAGGGAATTCCGAGGAGTGTAAGAGAATTCCAAGAGCCCAGGATAAAAGAGAACATTCGGAAGATTAGGGAAATCCCCCTGTAAGATAATTGAATCCCCAGGAATCTTAGGAAGCCAAGAGGACAAAAGAAAGCCCCTATAAAAAAGGAAATCCACGGAAATCCACGGAGAATCTCCTGATGCAATCTAATTGTTCTTCAACTGCCTCAGGTTTCGGCTACAGCGAGTCGAGCATGCGACCAAAGAGAAAAGAGGAGAAGTCCTGCCTTGCTTTGTCCAAGATCTTCTACAATCCCAGGACCAGGCGAGACGTGGATGTGAACTATTTCTGGTGGGACAATGCCAGCTGCAAGACCAGACTGCCGTTCATTTGTCAGAAGCTGGCCCAAGTCACAGACTGTTACAATGGTACCGGGGTGGACTACACTGGCGACGCTATGAGGTTCCTGGAATGCACACTGCCTGATTAATTACATGCTAACTCCTGATTTATTGAGTAGGGATTTGGTGACAGTGGACCCGCAGCTCACGAGGAGGCAGTTCTTCCCATTTCGCTGACTCCTGAGCACACATTGACACAGGTGTGTACCTCTGCCCTGACTTTCTCATCGCCAGGCAGTGTACACTCTCACTGTGCCTTGGTGGTTGACCCCTAAAGTGCGTAAATTGCACGACAAGCCCCCAAGCCTTCTATCCGCGACTGCGTGCCAAATTAATGTGACCTCGCCGCGGAATCGAGCTCAGGGACCTTGGTGCGAGAGGCAAACGCGTCAGACAGCTCTACCATTCGGGTTTCACTTGCGAAACCCGAAAACCAAAACCCAAAACCCAAAACCCGAAACACGAAACACGAAATCCGAAACCCGAAACCCATTCAAAATCCAGATCACTAAGACCCGGAAGCCAGTTCGCCAAACAATTCAGCTATGAAGCTACAACACATCAAATTAGTTTTAGTGGGGCCGAAAAAACGTTTCGAATCGCACAATCTGAACTTCGCTTCTTAGAACCGAGGACGGCAGCCTTTGCCAGATGTGGGGCTCCGACAATCCCGACTGGCGGCGACCCGGTAGGGTTCGCGGACGCGGTCGTGGCGGTTTCTCTCGAAGGGCTCGCGGCCGCAGCAGCAGCAGCTACAGCAGCAGCTACAGCTACAGCAGTAGTAGCAGTTACAGTTACAGCAGCAGCAGTAGCGGCGGTGGCAGTCCAGTCTCTGAGCACAGCTTCAACTTTAGAAGGCGAGGCTACAACGACGACCACAACTTCTGCCGCAACCCGGACAGAGACCGAAAGCCCTGGTGCTGGCTGGACAAACAGAAGGGTGTCTTCGGCTACTGCAACATTCAGAGCTGCAGCGACAGGTCAGAAGTGACTGTGCCACCTTCTTCTGGAAGCAGACTGCCTAACGCTTCGTTTAATAGTTCGATGTGCAGCCGACCGGAGCAGTTCTTCTGTCCCAGCATGATAAACTATCGACCAACGTGAGACTCAAACTAATACTTATCAAAAGAAAGTTATATTTCTAAAGAAGAGACAATTTGAATGTAAAAGTACATGTTTCCTATCTCCGTAGTGTAAGTTTCGGAGAATAACATCCTCCTAAACTTTTTTCTAAGAAATGTACGAGTAGTTTCCCGTCTGTCTACCCCTAGTGGTCCTTGGCATCTGCCGTTGATAATTTGGTTCTAGAGTCGGACTATAAGAACTATAGTTTATGGTTTCCACAGTCCAAGGACTGAACAACTGTACACAGGCTTTGGATACAGCGCCGGATATGTACGGGTATCCAGTCCACTGACCGTATCTGTTTCCAGATGCGTTAGCCGCCGAGACGTCTGCGATGGCTACAAAGACTGCGTAGGTGGTGAAGACGAGAACGCCGCATTCTGCAAATCTTGTAATTTATTGTTTTCAGTCTATTATTTTTCTAAATTCAACGACTCAGAAGAAAACGAAAGTAAAAAAATCTCATTTTTTTCATTTTAGACGTCTGCAGATCGGAAGAATTTTATTGCAGTAAGAATCACAGGTATGTTAATTCACTACTCAAATAAGCTATATATTTCGTTTTTTCATCTCAATTTCAACTGCTCAATACTATAATTACTGCAAATAAAGGTGTATCCCGATACGACGTGTCTGCGACGGAATTCCTGACTGTGATTTAGGCGACGATGAGACAGCAGGCGCCTGCCAAGAGTACAGGCCTGAGAACAGTGCGTGATGCGTTAATTATGCGTCATTCTTTGTATTGAATTTTCAAATTGATATATGTTGAGAGAAAGTGGAAAATAAAAGCTAAATCTAAAAGCTTCCACCCAATGAAGTGAGGTGGGTGCTAAGGTTGAAAAACTAATCAAACCTTTCGGGCCAATAGGAGTCCAGCACAGATAAGGGGTAGAAAAGTGATGGAGTGACGTGGCCGTGCTTAGGGTAAAAAATCAAGTCTAACCATACGGACCAATAGGAGCCCAGCACAGATAAGGGGTAGAAAAGTGATGGAGTGACGTGGCCGTGCTTAGGGTAAAAAATCAAGTCTAACCATACGGACCAATAGGAGCCCAGCACAGATAAGGGGTAGAAAAGTGATGGAGTGACGTGGCCGTGCTTAGGGTAAAAATCAAGTCTAACCATACGGACCAATAGGAGCCCAGCACAGATAAGGGGTAGAAAAGTGATGGAGGGAGGTGGGTGCTTAGCGTAAAAAACAAGTCTAACCATACGGGCCAAGCGCAGACAATTAAAGATTGCGGGTGCGAAATTTAAAGAAGCCAGTTCTACAATGCTGACTAATAGGAGCCGAGATGAAGGAAGAGAAGTAATGACTGTAAATACGGACAAACAATAGGAGACCCGGAAAAAATAAAGATAACGGAATGAGGTGGGCGATTGTAAAGCTGTATTCTGTAACCAACAATTGAAATGTTCATTAATTATTATCCACCCATTCCAGACAGAACCGATGTTTCTGTGGACCTAGAAGGATATAAAAAGACGCCAAATATTGCTGAGCCGGAAATTCCCGATTCTGTGACCGTGATTGCTTTCATGACCTTGACCCTTCTTGAGGTGTGTGTCGCTGTGTTTCTTTAAAAATGTATATTTGCAATCAAACAAAATTGTAAGGGAAACTTTCAAATCTTACAATTTAGCTACTTTTTATTCTTAAATAATACAAATTTTATACTGAAGAATCATGAAATTCTTAAATTAGAATTCTTAAATAAAAAATCACAGATCATTATTTTCGAATCCAAAATTACAAATACTAATTTTTAAACCCCAAAATCAAAGATCTCAATTTTTAAATCCGAATTACATATTTCTCGAATCCCTATTTTAAAATATTTAAAAGTACGCGTGCTAATTAGAGTTCTAAATCTTCGCATTATCAAGCCAAATCGGGCAACCAAAACTCTATTGGCAGTGCAAATCCAGGTGTGATAGGTTGACCGGTGCGACTATGCGATGCGCCGGTTTTACCTACACCCAACTGGGTACCGATGGCTTCAGCGAGTGCAACCTGCTGTCTGGCAGGCTGACAGAAGTTACGGTTGGAGAGTCGTCAAGCCTGGCGTATTATGAGAAGAAGCGGAGTAAGGATCAAAGCAATTTTAATTTAAATGATAGTTTTAATGGAGATAACAAGTCCCATGTCACCGATCCCAGATCCCAGATCCCAGATCCCAGATAAAAAATCACTGATCCCAGATCCCAGATCATAGAATCAATATCATGGATCCCAGATCCTAGAGCACAAATCAAATATCCCAGATCGTAGATAAAAAATCACAGATCCCAGAACCCAGATCCCAGATCACAGATCCCAGAACCCAGAACTCATATCCCAGATCCCAGATCCCAGATCCCGTATCCAAGATCCCAGATCCCAGACCTTAGATCCCAGATCCCGTATCCAAGATCCCAGATCCCAGATCCCAGATCCCAGATCCCAGACTCTAGATCCCAGATCCCGTATCCCAGATCCCGTATCCAAGATCCCAGATCCCGTATCCAAGATCCCAGATCCCGTATCCAAGATCCCAGATCCCGTATCCAAGATCCCAGATCCCGTATCCAAGATCCCAGATCCCAGACCCTAGATCCCAGATCCCGTATCCAAGATCCCAGATTCCAGATCCCAGACCCTAGATCCCAGATCCCGTATCCCAGATCCCGTATCCAAGATCCCAGATCCCGTATCCAAGATCCCAGATCCCAGACCCTAGATCCCAGATCCCGTATCCAAGATCCCGTATCCCAGATCCCAGATCCCAGATCCTAGATTCCAGATCCCGTATCCAAGATCCCGTATCCCAGATCCCAGATCCCAGACCCTAGATCCCAGATCCCGTATCCAAGATCCAGTATCCCAGATCCCAGATAAAAAATCACTGACTAATTTATTCAGGCTGTGATGGCGCCGCACAGTTCAAATGTCGCAATGGAAACTGTTTAGCTAATAGACTAATTTGCAACGGCTTTGACGACTGCGGCGACTTTTCTGACGAGATCGGACCATCTAATTGTCCCAGTGAGTCTTGCCAGAAAAAAACGTTATACTACTACTTTTCAGCCCATATCAGCTATCGAAAATCCTAGCAAGAATCGTAGCTGGAATCGCAGGAAGAATCGTAGCTAGAATCGTGATGAGAATCTAATCTAGAATCGTAGCTAGAATCGCAGCAAGAATCTGAACTATAATAGCAGCAAGCTTGAATCGTGATAGGAATCTAATCTAGAATCGCAGCAAGAATCGCAGCAAGAATCGCAGCTAGACCCGCAGGATAAATCTAAGCTAGAATCGCAGGAAGAATCTTAGCTAGAATCGCAGCAAGAATCGTGATGAGAATCTAATCCAGAATCGCAGCTAGACCCACAGGATGAATCTAAGCTAGAATCGCAGCTAGAATCGCAGCTAGAATCGCAGCTAGAATCGCAGCTAGAATCGCAGCAAGAATCGTAGCAAGAATCGCAGCTAGAATCGCAGCTAGAATCGCAGCAAGAATCACAGCTAGAGTCGCAGCTAGAATCGTAGTTAGAATCGCAGCTAGAATCGTAGCTAGAATCGCAGGAAGAATCTGAACTAGAATAGCAGCAAGCTAGAATCGTTATGAGAATCTAATCTAGAATCGCCGCTAGAATCGCAGCTAGAATCGCAGCAAGAATCGTAGCTAGAATCGCAGCTAGAATCGTAGCTAGAATCGCAGCTAGAATCGCAGGAAGAATCTGAACTAGAATAGCAGCAAAGTCTCACATGGATTCAACAATTACGTCAGATCCAAAGCCGTCATTCAGTGTGCGCCTCAGTGGCGGCAAAGGCCCCTATGAAGGTCGAATCGAGGTGAAACTATTCAAGGAGTGGGGCCTTGTCTGCGACGATGGATTAGACAGCAGCATGGGAGACTTAATCTGCAAAAACTTGGGATACAGGTAAGAATGAAATACACCAGAATTAAGTCCTCAAAGACACCAGAACCCAGTCCTCAAAGACACTAGAACCCAGTCCTCAAAGACACCACAACCCAGTCCTCAAAGACACCACAACCCAGTCCTCAAAGACACCACAACCCAGTCCTCAAAGACACCACAACCCAGTCATCAAAGACACCACAACCCAGTCCTCAAAGACACCAGAACCCAGTCCTCAAAGACACCACAACCCAGTCCTCAAAGACACCAGAACCCAGTCCTCAAAGACACCACAACCCAGTCCTCAAAGACACCACAACCCAGTCATCAAAGACACCACAACCCAGTCCTCAAAGACACCACAACCCAGTCCTCAAAGACACCACAACCCAGTCCTCAAAGACACCAGAACCCAGTCCTCAAAGACACCACAACCCAGTCCTCAAAGACACCAGAACCCAGTCCTCAAAGACACCAGAACCCAGTCCTCAAAGACACCACAACCCAGTCCTCAAAGACACCAGAACCCAGTCCTCAAAGACACCACAACCCAGTCCTCAAAGACACCAGAACCCAGTCCTCAAAGACACCACAACCCAGTCCTCAAAGACACCAGAACCCAGTCCTCAAAGACACCACAACCCAGTCCTCAAAGACACCAGAACCCAGTCCTCAAAGACACCACAACCCAGTCCTCAAAGACACCAGAACCCAGTCCTCAAAGACACCAGAACCCAGTCCTCAAAGACACCAGAACCCAGTCCTCAAAGACACCAGAACCCAGTCCTCAAAGACACCAGAACCCAGTCCTCAAAGACACCACAACCCAGTCCTCAAATACATCACAACCCAGTCCACAGACACCAAAATCCAGTCCACAGACACCAGAACTCAACAGTAAAATCCGCAAACTTCTAGTCGCGGATTCGAGCGTTTGGTCTTCAACGCGCGTCGGGAATTCGGTCGCGGCTCCGGCCAATTCTTGATGAGCTCCGTCAACTGCAACAGCACTCGCAGCGCTAGCAGCCTGTACGATTGTCAGCACCGCGGCTGGAAGACTGGCAGCTGCTCCGTTAACAAAATCGCTGGCCTAGTCTGCAGAAGAGAGAGGGGTGATTGATTGACAGCCTGCATTGGACATTCAGCCACTGAAATGCGCGATGAAAAATTAGCAGTAGACTCTAAATAACATTCTAGCATGCACGAGCCGGGAGTTCCGCTGCGCCGACCGCTGCGTGCCACTGTCGGCGATGTGCAACGGCGTTGCTGACTGCTCCGACCGCTCAGATGAGATCTCGTGCAACAGAATGAGTGAGGGACACTTTAGAGGGCGGGTTAATAAAGATTGAAGGGGCGGATGACTGAAGGGTCGGATGATTGATGGGTCGGATAAATGAAGGGGCAGAAGATTGAAGGGGCGGATGACTGAAGGGTCGGATGATTGATGGGTCGGATAAATGAAGGGGCAGAAGATTGAAGGGGCGGATGATTGGACGGGCGGATGATTGAAGGGGCGGATGATTGGACGGGCGGATGATTGGACGGGCGGATGATTGAAGGGGCGGTTGATTGAAGGGGCGGATGATTTAAGGGGCGGATGATTGAAGGGGCGGATGATTGGAGGGGCGAATAATTCAAGGGGCGGATGATTGGAGGGGCGGATGATTGAAGGGGCGCATGATTGGAGGGGCGAATAATTGAAGGGGTGGATGACTGTAGGGGCGGATGATTGGAGGGGCGGTTGATTAAAGGGTCGGATAAATGAAGGGGCGGATGATTGAAGGGGCGGTTAATTAAAGGGCGGTTGATTGAAGGGGTGGATGATTGAAGGGGTGGATGATTGAAGGGGTGGATGATTGAAGGGGTGGATGACATAAGGGGCGGATGATTGATGGGTCGGATAAATGAAGGGGCGGAAGATTGGACGGGCGGATGATTGGACGGCGGATGATTGAAGGGGCGGATGATTGGACGGGCGGATGATTGAAGGGGCGGTTGATTGAAGGGGCGGATGATTTAAGGGGCGGATGATTGAAGGGGCGGATGATTGAAGGGGCGCATGATTGGAGGGGCGAATAATTGAAGGGGTGGATGATTTAAGGGGCGGATGATTGAAGGGGCGGAGAAATCTAAGGGGAGATGCATCAGTTTTTTTCTCCCCTTTTTCCAGCCCTGCGCCTCAGAAGCGTGAACAGCAGCCTGGTCCGGGGGCCCGGATTTCTGGAAGTCGTACGCGGAAATATCTCCGGAGCAATCTGCGACGACCAGTTCGGCGACAACGAGGTCCGGGTGGCCTGCCGGCAGCTGGGCTTCACCGCCGGTCGGGGTCGCCGGGTGCCACCTGGACTTTTTGAGGTCAGCCTTGTTTTGCAGCATCAAACATTCCCCTCTCTCCCTCTTCCTATACTCCACTTTCTACCCATAATCCTAGTCTCCCGGTTCTCGCTTTTCTACCCATTCTTGCATTCTTCCCCTTCCCCATTCTCCCATTCTTTCCCCCTCTCCATTCTCCCATTCTTTCCCCCTCTCCATTCTCCCATATTTTCCCCCTTTCCATTCTCCCATATTTTCCCCCTTTCCATTCTCCCATTCTTTCCCCCTCTCCATTCTCCATTCTCCCATTCTTCCATTCTCCCATTCCTCCGATCCTCTCTTTCAGGTTCCTCGCGATCTAGTCATGTGGGTGCATGACGTCATCTGCCGCGGCTCAGAGAGCAGCCTATTCAACTGCAATGTCACTGGCTGGGGCAACAGCCACTGTGATGTCAGCGAAGCCGTGGCCATCGAGTGCGGCCTGCCAGACAGCGCCTTCATCACCACAACGACAACAGCGGCAGCTTCAACTACAACAACGGCCAGACCAACAACTAGGCGTCCCGAAGGAGTTACTGGTGAGTAGTGAAAAACTAAGATTGACTGTGTGAAGCTTTGAGTATCTAAGAAGGAAGCTAGAATCGAAGAAGGAATCGTAGCTACAATCGCAGCAAGAATCGTAGCTGGAACTGAACAAAGAATCTCAGCTAGAATCGCAGCTAGAATCGTGGCTAGAATCACGGCTAGAAGCGTAGCTAGAATCAAAGAAGGAATCGTAGCTAGAATCGCAGCAAGACTCACAGCTAGAATCGCAGCAAGAATCGCAGCAAGAATCGCTGCTAAAATCGCAGCTAGAATCGCAGCTAGAATCGCAGCTAGAATCGTAGCAAGAATCGTTCCCCTTTAGGTCAGGAGTTAGAGGCTCCGACTCCAAGTGGATGTACATTTCTATGCGCTAATTATTCCAGCCGGGGCAACAACAACCGCGCCGAGGACCGTCGGCTGCGGCCAGCGCTTTGGACGATTCCCTTCCGGTCGAATCATCAACGGCTACCCAGCTGTTGCTGGTCAGTATCCCTGGCAGGTTGGCATCCGTCTGAGATTGTCCAGCACGGAGCACACTCAGTGGTGCGGCGGCACAGTCATCAGCGACCGGTGGATCGTCAGTGCGGCGCATTGCTTTGAAGAGTGAGTGCAGCCAAAACACACACTAGGCTTTTGTATCGGGTTTCTAGTATATTAGAGAGTTATATTGGTAGAAACCCAAACAAACCGTTATCAAATTCCATCGCATTCGATACCTCAACATTACCACAAACGATACCTCAACGAACCCACAAACGATACCTCAACGAACCCACAAACGATACATCAACAAACCCATAGACGATACCTCAACAAATCCACAAACGATACCTCAACAAACCCACAGAAGATACGTCAACAAACTCACAAACGGTACATCAAAAAACCCACAAACGATACCTCAACAAACCCACAGAAGATACCTCAACAAACCAAAAAACGATGCATCAACAAACCGACAAACGATAGCTCAACAAACCCATAGACGATACCTCAACAAACCCACAAACGATACCTCAACGAACCCACAAACGATGCATTAATGAACCCACAAACGATAGCTCAACAAACCCATAGACGATGCAACAACAAACCCACAAACGATACCTCAAAAAACCCACAAAAGATGCATCAACAAACCCATAGACGATACCTCAACAAACCCACAAACGATGCATCAACAAACACACAAACGATACCTCAACGAATCCACTGGCGATACCGCAACGAACAGTACTGACAGTTATTTATTAAAATCTCCAAACAGCTCGCTTCCCTGTCCTTCGCAGAAACCCAAAGACCAGCTACGTACTGCGCATCGGTGACGTCGACAACACAGCCCGCGAGGCCAACGAACGAGAATTCGACGTCGACCTGCTGATTTCGCATCCTCGATACACAGGCAACCCGGAGTTCGACTATGACATCGCACTGCTGCGCGTGAAGCAGGATCGACTTGGGTACATCAGCTTTCACAACACTGTACAACCGGCCTGTCTACCGGATAAGGATCTAGTTGTCCCGCCTGGCACCACCTGCCACATCAGTGGCTGGGGTTCCATTGGTGGTCAGTCTTTATGCGGCATCGATTTTTTCAGTCACATTTCTGAATTTAGACGCTTAAAATACAATAAACCGCTGAAATTTCAGCCTACGACCCGCCAAAGAACCTGATGGCTGCCAAAGTGCCTTTGATTGGAAATGAGCGATGCAATCAGCTCTATTCGGGTCGCATCACTCAGCGGATGCAGTGCGCCGGCTTTGAAGCTGGCGGCATCGACTCCTGTCAGGGCGACTCAGGTGGACCTCTCGTCTGCAGCATTAATGGTGAGCTGGTCACCGGGGCGGATGACTGGTACTGGGGGGGCGGATGACTAGTTACTAAGGGGGGCGGATGACCGGTCACTGAAGGGGCGGATGACTGGTACTGAGGGGGCGGATGACTGGTCACTGGGGGGGCGGATGATTACACTGAGGGGGCGGATGATTATATTCAATCTACGCCATCGATCGCAGGAACCTTCGTCCTCATCGGTGCCACTTCGTGGGGTGAAGGCTGCGCCGTTGCCGGGTCGCCAGGTGTTTACGCTAGCGTGAGAAATCTGCGAGACTGGATCGACCAGACAATCGCCAGCAATCCGTGATCACCCAATGCGAAGCTCTTGTGACGTCACTGATCAAAAAACTTTTGGTTTTTTTCAGACGAAAAGTGTCAATCAAAAGAAATAAATAAATAAACATTTATCTGAATAACCTACGACGCAAATCACTTAGAGTGTGCGACATTTTTAATCGATCTAAACTTTATCTTTTTGTAAAAAACATTGGTCTTACTCTCGCTCTCTGCATAAATGATGCAACAATGTTATTGAAATGATTCAGCAGTTTAACAGTACACGGAAGTATTTCGAATTCTCCGAATATCTCGGTTCATCGCAAAGGGCGGAAAATATTGATCCGTATGATGGACTTTTAATAAAATCGGTCATTCGGTTTCGGAGGCATCGTGAAGTAGGCTGTGGTCATTTGAAATACCCCAGTGGTATTTCCCCAGGGTGGGGGATAGTGTGATATTTCTACTGTTAAAAGGACAGCAGTGTGCAATGAGATTATTGAAATGATTCAGCAGTTTCACCGATAACGTTAATTCGGTAAACGATTAACGAATTCAATCAAGATCGGGTTCAGACAACTGATGCAACTGATGATCCACGACTTCGCTGGTGTCGGCGTCAGTTCGGCTGCTGAGGTTGAGGCTGCTCGCGATGATATTCAAAATTTGGTGCTTCTGCGAGCTCAGAAAGGCGCTGATGACTTCGTCTCCAAACTGCTCGCGCAGGTCTTGAATCAAAGGCAACGGGTTGTTTGAACGAAGTGCCTTGGCCAGAGCGTCAAAGTTGAGCAGCCAGATGCCGTACCGAATCAGCGGCTGCATGACCAGTCTGATACTCTCTGGCAGGAATCCAAAGTCGGGCTGTTGATCGAAGCCCAAGTAGAAGGCGAATCTCCACAATGAGTCGTGGCTCTCCACGTATTCGCGAACTAACTCTTTCGCGCAGTTCACTGAAGTCTCACCAGCGGGAAGAATGCTGAGTGGAATTCCAGTGCTCACACTGGAGCTCTCACTGAGGCAGCTCACAGCCACCTCCCAACTCTCCCCCATTTTAAGACGCGTCATTGCTTCCAGACACTCCCTGGCAGTTTTCGCGTGGTCTGGAAGCTTGTGGACCAGCTGCATCAGCTCCGTCTCGCGACTGAGTCTCTCGTTCCGAGGCAACGGGTCGCAGAGCTTCTTGAGGATGAGCTTCACCAGGTTGTAGGTTTGGTGATACTGGACCTGGCCCTCCGGAATCTCGTAGAAACTGGAAACGGGAAACTTGGACCACAGAAAAATCTGCAGGCCAGGGTGGAAGATGATTTTGTTCACGGGTCCGGACTTCAGCTTGCTCTTGAACTCCTGCAGAAGCTGCGGCAGCTCTTTGATGACCACCTCAATGCACTTCTTGATCGTCTCTTTTGGGTCTTGGTCGCTCTTAAAGTACACAATCGCGTCACGCAGGAAGAAGTGACTCATGCAAGCATTCTCACCTGCTGAGTTGGTTATCATCTGAATAAGCAGCTTCAGTGCCTGTTCTGTCAGACTCATGAGGTTGCAGGGCTTCCACTCATTCTTCTGCGTTCTGTCCAGCATGAAGAACAGCAAGTTCTTGACAATGTACGTCTTCAGTCCTTTCACCCGACTGCTCAACACTTTCTTGACGATGTACTTAAGCAGAATAAACAGCTGTCCTTGGGCTGTGGTGAGATTGTGCATGACGGTTCTCTCAAGCACGGTGGTGCTTACTCGCATGCTGTTCTCCACTCCCGGACATGCTGCCGTCACCACGTGGCAGAGTTGTATGTCTGCCACTACCTGATTCAGAGCATCCATAATATGGGACGCCAATTGAGTTTCGTATCCCGGTTCGAGGATCTTGATAGGCGGATAGCAACAGCACTTGACAGCGCCAATGAAATCTACAGCAGCCATGCTGAGAAAGCTAGGGAAAGTTGCGTTGGGCCCAGATGCTGAAAAACAGACACAAAACAGTTATTATGAACTACTGATTTATATACTATTTTGCTAAATAACTTTTACTGACCATCGATTCGGCAGCAAGCGTGCCCATTGTCGTAACGGACCCGGAGGTCTTGGCACCCGGAGCGAGTGCAATACTCTTGAAGACACAGATTATTTCTCCAGTCAATGAAAACATAGTCAATGTCGGAGTCGTCATCGATGTTGCCATCAAGGCCAGTCAGGCAGCTGCCCCAGCCGTCAGCGTAGCTGCCAAAGATGAACATGAAATCGTTGCCCTGAATAATCCTGGTGAAGTCTTGCATAAGATCAACAGCTCCGCTGAGCACAAGAGCGTTGCGTGAGTTAAAGCCAGCCAGCTTCATCGAGTTCGACAGCGACTCGCTGAAGTCTTTGAAATCGTCAATGACTGAACGAACTTCACAAGGCCGAACTACTTTGATTGTGTCAGAACTATTTACATCTGTTAGGAGGGAATATCCGGCTTGCTTTAGAAGCTGCAGCACACCATAGAAGCCCTTTTTCTTTGCTAAGGCCACAGTTACTGCCAGCAGTGAGTCATTGTGGTTCATACTGACTCCAGCTCTCAGGAGCATGCTGCACGACTTGTCGTCTCCGCTCAAGATGCTCATGTGCAAAGCGTTGATTCCGTCTGCCAAATTGACATCAGCTCCAGCGATAAGCAGCTTTTTGAGTATGGCGGGTCTCTTTAGAAAGGCAGCCAAAGTCAGCGGTGTTACTTTTTTCAGTTCCGAGCTGATTTGCGCATCGACGTTTGCAATAGCACCGATCAGCAAGTCCACACTGGCTTCTCGACCATAGAACACTGATAGGTGAAGCGGCGACATGGCGAAATCGCCGCGTACGTTGACATCCGCGCCGGCCAGGATCAGCAGCCGGGCGAAGTCGAGGCGTCCCTTTTCAATGGCTGTGTGCAGCGGTGCGAAGCCGCGTCGTGTTACAAGTTCGGGATCGGCACCAGAATTGATCAGCAGGCTCACAATATCAAAATGTCCGCTGTCTAAGGCCCAGTGAAACGGTGCTGTCCCGTAGGCATCGGGCAGGTTGACGTCGGCGCCAGCTCTGATTAACATCCGAGCGGCAGCGATAGATCCATGCCAGCAGGCAAAGTGTAGTGCACTACGCCCTTCGGCATTAGTCTCATCCGGATCTGATCCTGTCTTCAACTGCTGTTTGACAGCTTGAAAGTCGCCACGTCGGGCTAACTCTGGCAGACTGTCAAGCCTAGCTGCTGCTGCCGCTGCCATTAATTTTAAATCGCTTGGAATAGAACGTAGTTGATTCTACAGTTTGAATATTAGGCGACGTGACGAAAGTTGCCCATTGCTTTATGCACAATGCTTTATGTCAGCAATGAACAGAGACAGGGCAAGGCATATAATCATGTGTAAACAGAGCACACAGCGAATAAACACCACGGCATACAAAAGACTGTGCAGCAACCTCATGACACCGAGCAGACAGTGCAGTCTAACGGAAATAGCTTGCAGTTGAATAATATCGGCCACCTGATTTATATAGGTCAGTAAAGTGTAGAAAACCAGAGCCAGCGCCGGAGCGCCAGAGTATATTTGTTTTCATTGTAAATATTTAGGTAATTTTACAAACTTGTAGTTTTAAGCAAAAGAAATCGACCATCTATTTTTTGTGCGAATAAAAATGTAGCATCATCAGCAATAGATTAACTTTGTTAGCAAGAGGTGCAAAAATTGTCGAAAATCGGTCAGAACAAATTTTGGAACACGTAAGCCAATTCAGGATGCAAAACATTTTGGAACTTTGCACAAAAGTTCGGCACCCATACACACGGACTCTAAGACAGGAGAGAGAACAGACAGGGGAGATGAGACAGGAGAGAGATCAAACAGGGGAGATGAGACAGGAGAGAGATCAGACGGGAGAGATAAGATACGAGAGGTGAGACAGAGGAGAGAAAACACAGTGGATATGAGACAGGGAAAATCAGTCAGGTGAGAGATCAGACAGGGGAGAGATCAGACAGGGGAGAGATCAGACAGGGGAGAGATAAGACAGGGGAGAGATAAGACAGGGGAGAGATAAGACAGGGGAGAGATAAGACAGGGGAGAGATAAGTCAGGGGAGAGATAAGACAGGGGAGAGATAAGACATGGGAGAGATCAGACAGGGGAGAGATAAGTCAGGGGAGAGATCAGACATGGGAGAGATCAGACAGGGGAGAGATAAGACAGGGGAGAGATAAGACAGGGAAGAGATAAGTCAGGGGAGAGATAAGATACGAGAGGTGAGACAGAGGAGAGAAAACACAGTGGATATGAGACAGGGAAAATCAGTCAGGTGAGAGATCAGACAGGGGAGAGATCAGACAGGGGAGAGATAAGACAGGGGAGAGATAAGACAGGGGAGAGATAAGACAGGGGAGAGATCAGACAGGGGAGAGATCAGATGGGAGAGATCAGACAGGGGAGAGATCAGACAAGGGAGAGATCAGATGGGAGAGATCAGACAGGGGAGAGATCAGACAGGGGAGAGATCAGATGGGAGAGATAAGACAAGGGAGAGATAAGACAGGGGAGAGATAAGTCAGGGGAGAGATCAGACAGGGGAGAGATAAGACAGGGGAGAGATAAGACAGGGGAGAGATAAGTCAGGGGAGAGATAAGACAGGGGAGAGATAAGACATGGGAGAGATCAGACAGGGGAGAGATAAGACAGGGGAGAGATCAGACAGGGGAGAGATCAGACAGGGGAGAAATAAGACAGGGGAGAGATCAGACAGGGGAGAGATCAGACAGGGGAGAGATCAGATGGGAGAGATCAGACAGGGGAGAGATCAGACAAGGGAGAGATCAGATGGGAGAGATCAGACAGGGGAGAGATCAGATGGGAGAGATAAGACAGAGGGAGACGAGACACCTATAAGAGTCATGCATGTTCTCGGAGATCAGGACATGAGCTTGTAAACATCTGAGAGCCAAGTCAAAATACGAGGGTAAATAGAGAGACACGAAAGCACATAAACTGTGGAAAGAAACTGAAAATGGTGGCTTTATACGACTAAGCGAAAAACGTGGCAATAGATCACAACAAAAACATAAAGGTGAATTATAAAACAACTGAAATTTCTTTTTTCCTGTCCGACAACAAGAAATATTTCATAAATAGCGGATAGTTGAAAATACAACACAGACTGTTATGCATAGACAAGAATAAAACACAGAAATGTAAAAAAATAGAAAAACAAAAAAGACAGAAACAGCTTGTAGAAACAGAAATCACAACGTGGATGTACTTTTATAATACTTCACTTTTTTAATTTTTAAAGGAATGATTAGTTCTCTATAAGAGAGCTGTTGTTTTTTTCTGTGGTCGGAATGGCTTAATAATTTTGTTACATAATTATTAATTCCAGAATCACCAAACACAAATGGCATGAAAGTAATTCTAATTAAAGAGAAAAACATACGAAAGAAAACTCGAAGCAATGCCTCTTACCCGAGAGAAAACTGGTGGAATTAAAATGATTTCTAATTCACATAAATTTCCTAACCATTGTTATGTCTCAAATATATGGTAGATTAAAAAGAAAAGAAACATTTGAAGAAACAAGTAAAAAACAGAAAATGCAAACATCATTATCTTAGCCGTGTCGATCTGTTTTTTTGTTAATAAATTCAATTTAGTAAAACAAAACAAATGAAATTTTTTGTGCAAAAAAAGATAATTGAAATGACTTGATTTGTGCAATATTGGATCACAGGCACTGATATTAATAGTGTAAAAACGGTTCTGGTTTTAATTCAAATTTGAAATTTAAAAAAAATTTGTTTAAAAGTGCGAATCATAAACATTCTTGGAAAACATTATGCCACACAAAAATATTCTGAACGACACAAATTATGACGATAGACTGGTCATTAACAGGTAATGTTTTAAAGATTTAACACAAAAAACATAAAATATAGTACCGCTACCTTTTAGGTTAATGCATAGCCTTCAGTAAAACTTGTGAATTTGGTCACTTCAACACTTTGACTCTAAAATTTCTTTAAATAACACTTAAAATCCTAATTAATCCTAATTGAAATCGGCCCTCAAATCCTAGTTGAAAGTCAAGCTTGACTGCAATTTTAAACCCCATTTGAAATATAAATTTCCATATCCCATTTGAAACTCAAACTAATATCCCCATCTATAATCCTACTCAAAATCCCATTAAAAATGCCACTTAAAATCCTATTTCCCTGTAAAAAATTCGACTGCTTCTTCGGCGGGTTTTTTGTGCAAAATAGGAGTGGAATCTACCAAAATACCCCCTATCTCGCAAGAGTTAAAGAAACCACCCAGGAAGCAGCCGATGTAACCGTAAATTGTGCGGAAACCGCCGAAGAATCACCCGAACCAGTGGCCCATGGGACAACCAGAGAATTATTTACGGGCGATTCCTCGGCGGTTTCTGAGCATGGAATCTTCCGAACTGGAGGATTCTTTGGGTGATTCCATTTCGCCACCAAGAAGCACCGAGAAAACGCCCAGTTGGGTAGATTCTAAGCATGGAATCATCCGATTGGTCTGTTTCCAGCGTTCGGCTGTTTCTTTTTCTGGAAACACCGCAGATTCCAACTGGAATCACCCAAAGAAACATCCCTATTCTTAGCGGGCTGAGAGCACACCGAAAATGACACAAAAATCCCACCTACAACAAAAGTTTTAATGAAAGAAATTTCCAATCCAATTTTGAAACTAATATAAAATTCCTATCTAAAATGCCTGTTAAAATTCAGTCAGAAATCTAAAAAAAAATCCGTAGTCAATAACAAATTTTTGATAAAAAAATTACATGCATGTTGATATTCCATAACACAACTGCAGTTATCGAAGAAAAATGAAAATATAAAAGAAATTTTTTTCTAGAAATCAAACTGCGTGTTATCAATATAAATTGCAATAGTTAGCAATAGAGCTGTATCACAGGATAAAAAGTTAAGTTCTCTTCATTGATTCTGAGCATGTTGGGCAGTCTTATACCTGACCTTGCCCTGAGCTACGCTGTAGGTATTCAGGCCCTCCGTAACAAGAGCCAATCGATCCGGTTCGTGATATTTTAAATAGTCGTCCAGGGTTACCCAACCGCCGCCGACGCGAACCATTTTTGTGTTGCGAAATATTCTCACGGCTAGTTTTTGCTGCTTCTGCTGCTGCTGCTGCTGCTGCTGCTGCTTCTGTTTCTGTTCGGCAGATTTCTGTCGACCAGGACTGCTAGTCAAATGCTGATCTGCCACCACCGAGGGTCGGCGCTGCTGCTGACGTTGCTGAATGCGTGTTTTAAAAAAAATGGCCGATTTTTTAGCAAGGCGGAAGAAAATGTATTTCTGATTTAAGATGTTAACTGGCTGTGGTGTAATTAAATTACAACAAGGGGCGGATTGGGTAAGAATGAGGGGCGGATTGGGTAAGAATGAGGGGCGGATTGGGTAAGAATGAGGGGCGCATTGGGTAAGAATGAGGGGCGGATTGGGTAAGAATGAGGGGCGCATTGGGTAAGAATGAGGGGCGGATTGGGTAAGAATGAGGGGCGGACTGGGTAAGAATGGGGCGGACTGGTTAAGAAAGAGGGGCGCATTGGGTAAGAATGGGGCGCATTGGGTAAGAATGGGGCGCATTGGGTAAGAATGTGGGGCGGATTGGGTAAGAATGGGGCGGATTGGGTAAGAATGAGTGGGGGATTGGGTAAGAATGAGTGGGGGATTGGGTAAGAATGAGGGGCGGATTGGGTAAGAATGAGGGGCGGATTTGGTAAGAATGGGGCGCATTGGGTCAGAATGAGGGGCGGATTGGGTAAGAATGAGGGGCGGATTGGGTAAGAATGAGGGGCGGATTGGGTAAGAATGAGGGGCGGATTGGGTAAGAATGAGGGGCGGATTGGGTAAGAATGGGGCGGATGTAGGTAAAAAACGAGGGGCGAAATTCTTAGCGGATTTTGTAAGCGGATTCTGCTAGAACGAGACGGGTTTTGTTTAAATTATGGGCGGACTTAGTGCGTAAAATATTAGAATTAGGAGTGGGTTGAGAATAATTTTTTAGCCCTGCTGATTTTACAATCTTTGTCTAATTAATAAATTCTATATTCAATCTAGAGAGTTGTAGCCTTGTGGTTGGAGCGTCCGACTCACGACTTGAAGGTCGGGGGTTCGATTCCCGACTCCACTGGAACAATTTGTGTCCTTAAGACACTTAAAGTAAGACACTTAACTCTGCATTGCTTTAGTTCACTCAGCTGTTAAATGGGTACCAGCATTAGCTGGGGTAATTGAGGGTGGGTGTGGCGTCCCCCAGTCCATGGACTGAACAGCTGTACACAGCCTTCAGATGCGCCGCGCAAAAGCTGCGGCTGTGCTGTCGGCTGCACATCTGACCCAATTAGGGCAGGTGTAATTATTAAATTCTAGAATAAGCTCACAATGCCAGCACTGCTCGGCCTTTGTGGTTTCGCCTGCAGATTATGCTTCTGCTGCTGCTGCTTTGAATTCAGCTTTAACTGCTGCTGCTGCTGCTGCTTCTGTTGTAAAGGTTGCTTTCGTTGCTGTTGTGATCCAGAGTTCGTTATTTTAGCTGAACTATTAGACTTTGCAGCATTAGTTGGCTCAGCACTGACTGCACTACTAACATTAGTAACAGTAGTATCGGTAGGATTATTGCCATCTGCGCAATTCTCGCTAACGCTGCCACTATCGCCGTCGCAGAAGTCGTCTAATGAGGAAGATCTCTGCGTCCGATAGATATTGTCACCGTCTTCCGATGCCGACGAGGCCGATGAGAACTCCGAGGTTTGATTTGGCGTCGCAGTTGACGCAGCCGCAACCGAATCGCTGCAGGTAGAGGAATTTGCCATAGACGATAGGCCGTCGATTTCGCGTTCCAATCGAACAATCTGAGGCGCCGGCAAGCCCAGATTCGGGCAGATGCGGGCCAGCTGCAGCAGGGTTAGAACCAGGTTCCGTTCTTCTCTGCGCTCAACTAAGCCGGAGGTTTCAAACAGCAGCACATCGTCCAGATGCTGGTCAGAGCGGCACCAGGCTAAGAATACTGAGATATTGTCGCGCGCTGGAAAACTGCCCGGCCTAGCCAGACTGTGAAAACGGCGCACAGCCTGCCCCGCCGCAGACTGCGGGAAGAAATTTAGTTAGGGGGCGGATGAAAAAGTGGATAGGGGCGGATGAAAGAGTGGATAGGGCGGATGAAAAAGCGGATAGGGCGGATGAAATAGTGGATAGGGGCGGATATAAGAGAGGATAGGGCGGATATAAAAGAGGATAGGGCGGATGAAAGAGAGGATAGGGCGGATGAAAGAGAGGATAGGGCGGATGAAAGAGTGGATAGGGCGGATGAAACAGAGGATAGGGCGGATGAAACAGAGGATAGGGCGGATGAAACAGAGGATAGGGCGGATGGAAGAGCGGATAGGGCGGATGAAAGAGTGGATACGGCGGATATAAGAGCGGACGGGGCGGATGAACGAGCGGATAGGGCGGATGAAACAGTGGATAGGGTGGATGAACGAGCGGATAGGGCGGATGAAAGAGTGGATACGGCGGATATAAGAGCGGACGGGGCGGATGAACGAGCGGATAGGGCGGATGAAACAGTGGATAGGGTGGATGAACGAGCGGATAGGGTGGATGAACGAGCGGATAGGGCGGATGAAACAGTGGATAGGGTGGATGAACGAGCAGATAGGGCGGATGAAACAGTGGATAGGGTGGATGAACGAGCGGATAGGGCGGATGAAACAGTGGATAGGGTGGATGAACGAGCAGATAGGGCGGATGAAACAGTGGATAGGGTGGATGAACGAGCAGATAGGGCGGATGAAACAGTGGATAGGGTGGATGAACGAGCGGATAGGGCGGATGAAACAGTGGATAGGGTGGATGAACGAGCAGATAGGGCGGATGAAAGAGTGGATAGGGGCGGACGAAAGAGCGGACAGGGCAGATGAAAGAGTGGATACGGCGTATATAAGAGCGGACGGGGCGGATGGAAGAGCGGACGAGGCGGATTAAAAAGGGGATAGCGCGGATTGGTGAAAGGCGGATGAGATGGCAGAAAATGGTTGCTAGACTGGGTAAACATGAGCGGCAAAAACTCACCTGCATCTTTTGCATCAAACGGCAGAGCAGTACACCATTCTCCAAGTAATCTAGATAGTTAACTGGGTCAATAGGAACACTCAGCTCTGGAATTGAAAAACAAGAGATGTTGGCTTTCACATTACATATCTAGTATTTTGCAATAGGAGAAAATATATTAAGAGAGAGCAAGGAAGGGAGAAGGAAGAGTCGTGGAAGGGAATTTGATGGTGACAAGGACGAAGCAGCAGAGGATCAAAAGACAGTATCCGTGAGATAAATGCACCCACCAAGTAGCTGACTGAGCCACTCGCACAGATCATCTCGGATAAGCTCTAGCGCTCTGTCCAGACACTGTTGAAATTTGCCATCAGATGGCGCGGACAAGGATTCGTCATCTGTAGGACGGAAATCTTCAACGCTGGCCGATGCTGTCATGCTGTTTTACACTTGCCTGCTTGTCATTGACCGATACTCACAACTGGAAGTTTATATTGTTGTGAACTGAGTTATGCTCTTTTTTAATTGAGCTAGCAATCATCTTAGGGTCATAGCTAGCTGTACATTTTGAGTCATCGATCATCTAAGAGTCATAGCTAGCTGATCATTTTGAGTCATCGATAATCTAAGAGTCATAGCTAGCTGATCATTTTTAGTCATCGATAATCTTAGAGTCATAGCTAGCTGATCATTTTGAGTCATCGATAATCTAAGAGTCATAGCTAGCTGATCATTTTGAGTCATCGATAATCTAAGAGTCATAGCTAGCTGATCATTTTGAGTCATCGATAATCTAAGAGTCATACTTAACAAGTCAATTAGGTATATCTGAAATAGAGAAGAAAAGAAAATGCAAAAGAATTGAGTTTCTTAGCGTAAAGAGAGGTAATCAATGATTTTACTTATAAACACATTTAAATGTTAGCTAACTTCAAACACGCATGCTACACAGAAAATAGGGCATTTAAAAAACTAATGCACTCACTGAAATACGGCACTTTCAGGGTTAAAAAAACAACAATCAGAAAAAAAATCTAAAGACAGCTATGCACTACTTAGAGTAGTTAAGCATTTAAAACGAACAAATTTTATACCCCTACAAATACCACCATGCACATACAGAAAAGTAAAAAATCATAAACTTAAGCACAAAGCAAAAGAAGTGCATTACAAGCGGCTGTGAAAAAAGTGCAAATTGGTGAAGCTTTGAATAAATTCAATAGTTTGTGCAGAGTAACAATCAACTCGTAGAATATAACGACAGGTACGTTTCAAGCATGATTAAGTGAATAAAAATCTGATTTAAAAAACGAATTGCTTAGAACCCGGATAGAAAAAACAATTGGAATGATTGTGGTAAAATAATTGACAAATAGATAATAAAAAGACTTTGATATATGCCAACATAACCGGTCTACTCTACCGATAGTAGTGCAAGTAGAATATGGAGTGTCATTAAGCTTTATTAAAAACGCGTTGGAAAATGCAAAAAACTATTAAAAAGCAAGCAGGTCTTAAAAACAGCCGCAAAGGATTAAGGCCTAGCTGCACGATATGCAGCAAAGCGACAATAATCCTGCAGTCAAGACTTCTTAACAGTAGAATTACCAAGGGATGTGGGGAATTTCACCTCCTTACAATTATTTGTACTGCATCCGAACGGAGCATATCAGATCATCGAGATATTCAACGGTTCTGGGTGAAGGTCAGATCAGAAGGTCAGAGCTAGTGTATTGCTGAAGTGTGCCTCAGTGCGGCCTTGCCAGGCCTTCAAACTATATCAGCATGTCACCCGAGTGTACCTGCATCATCTCCGACTTCGGTGGTCACCGACTTTTATCTAGGCGGAGCTGCTGGACCTGCAACAAGTGGCAACAGCCGAATATGGACACCCAGATGCAAATTTGTCGCCTTTCGCCTGATCAAGCCTCAATATACGACAAAGCTCAACCACAGGCCTCTAGCCTAGTCTGTCAACCAGTCAGTCACCACCCCGACGCCGTCAGCACCGTCAGCAGAGTGCCTCCAGCTGACTATGGAGTCCCTAAAACGGACGGCGAAATGGCTTTTATAAAAGTTCTTTTTAACTAACGCTTTAAAGTTGACGAGCCTCTAGTTGGCGGCGAGGGCGGCGGCAGGTCGTCACGAGCTCCATGTCGACGATTTGTCGGCGGCAGCGGCGGCGGAGTCTGCTGAATCGATCCTCCGGTTGCTGCAGCTGAAGCTGATCTAGGAGGCGGCGCTGGCTGTTGCGCAACGGCGGGCACAAACGGCCGACTGGCTGGCAGGCCGGCGGATTCGCGACGCGGCGGTGGCTGAGCTGGAGGCAGTTGTTGAATGATGCCGGAACTAACAGCAGCCGAATGAGGCTGCGCAATGCCCTGAAGGCGTCGTGTTTTTAAACACGTTCTTAAAAATTCATTTGATTTTCACTAGACCAACAAAGGTTCACTAATCCTAAAACCTGTTCACTAATCCTACAGCTTGTTCCATAATCCTAAAACCTGTTCACTAATCCTATAACCTGTTCACTAATCCTACAACCTGTTCCATAATCCTATAACCTGTTCACTAATCCTACAACCTGTTCTATAATCCTATAACCTGCTTCCTAATCCTACAACCTGTTCACTAATCCTACATCCTGTTTACTAATCCTATAACCTGTGCTCTAATCCTATAATATGTTCACAAATCTTATAACCTGTTTACTAATCCTAGAACCTGTTCACTAATATTAAAACTCGTCTATCGACCTTAAAATTCGTCTATCGATTTCTGAACTCATCCATCCGCCATCAGAGCGTGTCCCAGTCAGAGCTCTCACCTGGTAAGTGGGATTCGACACCAGTTGAGCGGCTGCGCCAGTGCGCGGTCGTCGAGTAGCCGTCGAGGATGTCGCCGATGGCATTGTTGGCACTGGCGTTGCACTCTGTGCAGCTCTCTGCTTCTGCTGACTCTGCTTTCTCTCGATAAGCTGTTGCAGCTGTTGCAGCTTAGCAGATGTCGACTCAGCGGCGTCCGGGAAGCCGCCATCATCGTCGCCACCGCTAGACAAAGCTGTCGACTTACCCGAAGCCGACGCTGAAGCAGACGCGGATGCCAGAGTCGCTGCCCGCCTACTGGCTGGCGAAGCCTGCTGCCTGTGTCCGCTGCTCCGGTACTGGTCCAGCATGCGCTCCTCAAGGTCAGCCTTCTGCTTCTGCAGCGAACCGAGCATCTCGCGTAGAAGCCTCTCTTCCGAGTTGCTGCCTTCAGCAGTCTTGGACGGTGTGCCGTCTTCGGCCCGCCTGTTGGCAATCAGATCCTGATTCTGTGCCACCAGCTGGCGCATTTCGGCCGCCAAATTCGCATTCTCGCCAGTTAGGCGCCGCTCGTTGGCTTCTAATTTAGCTAGTAGGTCACGAGTTCGAGTCAGCTCGGATTCGGCTTCGGCTAGGGCGGCTTCGCGATCCGCTAATCGACGCCGGACTGATGCCAAATCGGTGGCCAAACCGCGAGCCTCGGACTCGCTGCGCTCTTTGGCGGCCTGCAGTCGAGACTGTTCGCTGGACAAACTGGCCAAGTCAGCTTGCAGTTGCACGCATCTGAGTGTTGGAAAAGCTGGGTTAGGAAATTGGCTTGCATATTTCCCACCTCCCGGGTTCTTCCTCCTGATTGTCCATCTCCCCCCAGATTCTTCCTTCTGATACTCAACCTCGTGGGTTCTTCCTCCTGATTATCCACCTCCCTCAAGATTCTTCCTCCTGATACTCCACTTCCTCCTGATACTCCACTTCCTCCTGATACTCCACTTCCTCCTGATACTCCACTTCCTCCTGATACTCCACTTCCTCCTGATACTCCACTTTCTCCTGATACTCCACCTCCCCCGGATCCTTCAGCCTGAATCTCAACCTCCCGGATTCTTCCTCCTGAATCTTTATCTGTGTTCTCCCTATAAGATTCTTCTAATTCTCCTCTCTTGTGGTAATTCTTCCCCTAGTATTCTTCCTCACATTTCTCTCCTCTAGAACCTTATCCAGAGAGTCTCCCCGGAAGTTTTTTACGAATCTTATTCCCAGTGGAAGAAAAGCATGTTCAGCTCACCTTCTAGCATCCTCGGCCAGATCCTTGGTCTCGCTCTGCAACGCCTCCTGAAGATGTTTCAATCCTTCAGCTTCGCCAATCAAACGTTCAATCAGAGCTTCGCGTTCTTTTAATTCCTGCTTGCGCTGCTTAGACTCGGCTACAACTTTCTGCTTCTCCGAATGGGCCAACTCAAGCTCGGTTGCTAGGCGATCGTGAAGCCGGCGCAACTGCTCATAGTCAGCTGTCAGTCTGGCATGATCCTTGTCTAGAGAGTGCAGACGACTCTGCTGCTCGCTGACCAGCGATTGAAGTCTGCAGAGATTTATGAAATTAATATTTAACTGAGTTTACCTACGCTTTATCAATCAACTGTAATCCCTACCTGATCCATCAGATTACTGTAATCCCCACCTGATCCATCAGATAACTGTAATCCCCACCAGATCCATCAGATAACTGTAATCCCTACCTGATCTATCAGAACTATAATCCCTACCTGATCCATCAGATAACTGTAATCCCTACCTGATCTATCAGAACTATAATCCCTACCTGATCCATCAGATAACTGTAATCCCTACCTGATCCATCAGATAACTGTAATCCCACCTGATCTATCAGAACTATAATCCCTACCTGATCCATCAGATAACTGTAATCCTACCTGATCCATCAGATAACTGTAATCCCTACCTGATCCATCAGATAACTGTAATCCTACCTGATCCATCAGATAACTGTAATCCCTACCTGATCCATCAGATAACTGTAATCCTACCTGATCCATCAGATAACTGTAATCCCTACCTGATCCATCAGATAACTGTAATCCCTACCTGATCCATCAGATAACTGTAATCCTACCTGATCCACTACATTGTTAGTCCGCACGAGAAGCCTCTTCGCAATAATCAATAGAAAGAAGCTCACTTGTCAACTTCAATTTTGAGTGCCTCCCCAGCCGACACAGCTCCGGCCAGTTGAACATTGGAGCTGGCCAATTGTCGATGCAGATCGCTTAATTCGTCCTGAGCGGCTGATAATCTTTCCTCGGCTGAGTTGGCTCGCTCGCGCCAATTTGAAATTGACGCCGATTGAGTCGATCGCTCAGTTTCCAATGCCGCATTCCGACGCTCAAGTTGAATTAAACGATCTTTTACGCAAAGAAGATCCTTTTCAAATTGATTAAAAAGCGATGATTTAAGCCATTGTTTAATATAGCATTTTGCAGGCTAGTAGAGAAAACAAGCAAGCAATTAAATAATCGATGACTAATAATTGCTTGCTTGTTTTCTCTACTAGCCTGCAAAATGCTATAGTAGAACGACCACTGCTTTTCTGCATATCCTAAAACGTTATGGAAATGCTGAACACGTGCTTAAAATGTTCCGCGCTATCCAATTATACAACGTCCAGAATCACATAACATAGCCATCGTCGAGATATTCAAGATGTCGAGATGTCTTCGACAAAAATCGCTGAATATCTCGATGATGCTGGCGTTGGACGGCATCGTAAAGGGCGGAAAATGTTGATCCGAAAGGTGGACTTTCACTCCCGGTCATTCGGTTTGGGAGCTGTCGCGAAGTATTTCCCCAAAGTAAAACGGAATTAGAAAATAATGTCTTTTTTAATATAAGGCATTCAAACTAATTTCGTACCAGTTTTGAACGGCAACATCACAAAGACCATTTAACTAGGACAAAGACCACAGCTCAGCCCCCAACTCTACCTGCAAATGCCGACCGCCCGCAGCGCCGCCTCCGGCTTCGGCTTCGTCTAGAGCCAACTCCGCCCGTCTCCTGGCGACCTCCTCGGCTTCAAGCCTGTCTCTGGCCTGCTCCAGCTCCGACTGCATCGCCGCCACCCGGCCCTCCAAAGCTGCCACGGCGGCTCCAGTTGTGGCAGCCTGTCGTCGCTCCTGACTAATCAGAGCCTGACAACGGACCTTCTCCTGTACTAGCTGGTCGCGAAGGCTCGCCGCTGTGCCCCGCTCCAGGCTGAGACTGCTCAACAACTGTAGGCGCTCCTTCTCTAATTCGTGCAGTTCGGCATTTGAACAGTCCAGCTCCGCGAGTTGAGCGCGAAGCGAGTCGGCTTCAGCCCTAGCAGCGGCGGCTTCTTTGGCGGCCGATTCGGCTGACGCGGTGGCGGCGTCGGCGATGCGACGCAATCTGCGCGCCTCCTTGTCGGCGCAAGCTCGAGCGTCGACTGAGTCGACGGCCGCTGAGCGCAACGCGGCGGCGTCTGATCGGACACTAGCCAGTTCGCGTTGTAAACTGGCATGCGCCTGCTCTAGATCCTCTAGCTGACTTTGAGTACTGCTGGCCTGCATGAAGGAGGGTAGTGAAATTATCGGCTTATTCTACTGTTTTATGCTACTAACACTAGACTGGATCCGATCTGCTTGTATTTATCTGACAATTGTATTTATCTGACAATTGTATTTATCTGACAACTACTCAAGATCTGACACTAATCTAGATCTCAGACCAGCCAATATCCAACCTTAGCTTCAGCACGTTTGAAGTCGGCCGTCAGGCGTTGAATCTCAGCGGCGTCAACGTCGACTCTACCAGCTGCGGCCGTCTTGGCCAATTCGACTTCTCGCTCCAATCTTTTGCAGCGATCCTCGGAGGCGGCCAGTTTGTCGGCTAACTCGGCAGCCTCTGATTGGGCCTCCCGAAGCTGCCGGCGAGCGGCTAATCGCTCTTCGGCTCGACTGGCTTCAGCTTCGGCGTCCAATCGTAGACAGTCGGCGAGTGATTCTCCTCCGGCAACAGTTCTGATTGGCTGAGCAGCGACGTTAGAGGCGGCTGAGGTGGCGCCGGAAGCTAAGGCAACTTCTAGTTCGGAGTTAGCGCGATTCAGTTCGGCTAGACGACACCTGGCACTGTCGAGAGCTGCCGTCAGCTCCGAATTCGATTGACGAAGTCGGGCTAACTCGCTCTGCTGTTGTCGAGTCTAGGGGCGAGGCAGGCATATGCAAGTCATGAATATTGACGATGATTATGGCCTTGAAAGTCATAAAAACTATATAATGAAGGTATGTGTACAGTGATCATCCTGAACATCACGAAGGTCAATGTACATTGATCATCCTGAACATCACGAAGGTCAATGTACATTGATCATCCTAAACTGACCTAAACATCACGAAGGTCAATGTACAGTGATCATACTAAAACATCACGAAGGTCAATTGTACAGTGATCATCCTGAACATCACGAAGGTCAGTGTACATTGATCATCCTGAACATCACGAAGGTCAATGTACATTGATCAACCGAATGTCACGAAGGTCAGTGTACATTGATCATCCTGAACATCACGAAGGTCAGTGTACAGTGATCATCCTGAACATCACGCAGGTCAGTGTACAGTGATCATCCTGAACATCACGCAGGTCAGTGTACATTGATCATCCTGAACATCACGCAGGTCAATGTACATTGATCATCCTGAACATCCCGCAGGTTAGTGTACAGTGATCATCCTGAACATCACGCAGGTCAGTGTACATTGATCATCCTGAACATCACGCAGGTCAGTGTACATTGATCATCCTGAACATCACGAAGCTCAGTGTACAGTGATCATCCTGAACATCACGAAGGTCAATGTACATTGATCAACCGAATATCACGAAGGTCAATGTACAGTGATCATCCTGAACATCACGAAGGTCAATTGTACAGTGATCATCCTGAACATTACGAAGGTCAATGTACATTGATCAACCGAATATCACGAAGGTCAATGTACAGTGATCATCCTGAACATCACGAAGGTCAATTGTACAGTGATTATCCTGGACATCACGAAGGTCAATGTACATTAACCATCCTACGTATAACGAAGGTGTGTACATTGATCAACCGAATATCACGAAGGTCAATGTACATTGATCATCCTGAACATCAATAAGCCCTACTAACCTTATCAGCAGCGCCCTGGGCCGCCTCCAAAGCTTCCTCCAGTTCTGCTAATTGCCTACGCAACGCCAAACACTCGGCCTGTCCAGCCTCGTCAGCTCGAATCCTGGCCGCCTCGGCTGCTTTCAGCCGATCCCGCAGTCGATCCGTTTCGCTCTCCAGCCTGGAAGCCGCCATCAGTCGCTCTCTGGCTGCGTCAAGTTCGTCGCGAAGCAGCTTAGCCGAGGTTGCCCCGGTTGCTAGGCGACCGTTTTCGTCGCGTAGGCGAGCAGCGGTCGGACGCAATTCGGCTAGTTCAGCCTCGGCGTCGGCGAGAGCGTCGGCGATTTCATCGCGTTCGGCTCGCAGGCGACGAAGTCGGGATTGAAGCTCGGCAACCTCAACTATTGCGTGCTGCTGTTGCTGCTGCTGCTGTTGTTGTTGTTGCGACTGCGAATTTTTTTTTGGACTCGTATTTAGATTTCAATCTTAGAATTGAATCTTTGATACGTCAAATTTAAATCTTCGATACCTACGATTGGAGTCTTCGATACCTCAGATAGGAATCTTCGATACATCAGATAGGAATCTTCGATACCTCAGATAGGAATCTTCGATACCTCAGATTGGAATCTTTGATACCTCAGATTGGAATCTTCGATACCTCAGAGTGGAATCTTCGATACCTCAGATTGGAATCTTCGATACCTCAGATTGGAATCTTCGATACCTCAGATTGGAATCTTCGATACCTCAGATTGGAATCTTCGATACCTCAGATTGGAATCTTCGATACCTCAGATTGGAATCTTCAATACCTCAGATTGGAATCTTCGATACCTCAGATTGGAATCTTCGATACCTCAGATTGGAATCTTCGATACCTCAGATTGGAATCTTCGATACCTAATTTTAACAACCAATCGGGGCGGGGCGTACGTTTGTACTCACCTGCGAAATAGAACCATCTTCTCCATCGCTGAGCAGTCGGCAACCGGCGAATTCTGTCTGCGCCTTCTTTAGTCGCAGCAACAGCTCGCCTGCTTCTACTAGAAGTTGATCGCGTTGATCCCTTAGCTTTAGCATGGAATGCCAAGCTTGTGGCGTTAGGCTTGCCTCGGCAACCAGGTGGCAACCATCCCCAAATAAGCTGCTTTCTTGATCATAGGCGGTGGAGTCAGTAGTCGAGGACGCGTCAAAAATGTCAGCCGGCATTACAGTGCGCAGAAGGTTGACAAATCTGCATTTTGTTAAAAGTACTTTTACAACCTGTCGAGCTGCGAACTGGAAGTCAACCTATCTAAACACGCTTCTGTTGCTTCCATTGCTCTTCACGTCATTCCCTCACTCTCCCTTTCATTCCCTCACTCTCCCTTTCATTCCCTCACTCTCCCTTTCATTCCCTCACCCTCCCTTTCATTCCCTCACTCTCCCTTTCATTCCCTCACTCTCCCTTTCATTCCCTCACTCTCCCTTTCATTCCCTCACCCTCCCTTTCATTCCCTCACTCTCCCTTTCATTCCCTCACCCTCCCTTTCATTCCCTCACTCTCCCTTTCATTCCCTCACTCTCCTTTGATTGCCTCACTCTCCTTTCATTCCCTCACTCTCCCTTTCATTCCCTCACTCTCCTTTCATTCCCTCACTCTCCCTTTCATTCCCTCACTCTCCTTTCATTCCCTCACTCTCCCTTTCATTCCCTCACTCTCCCTTTCATTCCCTCACTCTCCTTTCATTCCCTCACTCTCCTTTCATTCCCTCACTCTCCCTTTCATTCCCTCACTCTTCTCTTCAGTGTCCACTCCTCTTTCTCCATTTTAATAACTAACCTGGCTAATTCTTGATCATCAAAAGTAGCTTGCAGATTAGTTACGAAGCGTTCCTTGCAAGCTTCACTTTGAGCCGCAGCTCCTAGTAGCAACAGTAGACAGCTGAACATTTCGGCATCTTCGCTAGATGGATTTGATGCACTCACACTGCCGCTGTGAGCCTTGTCTAACAAGCGAACATGATTAGTAGGCGGTATTAAAATGCAACTAGCCAGTTCTCGCTCATAGAACTCGGCTAATCTTCGATGCAATATGCGCCAATTGTGCAATTGTCTAACTAGACTGCCATCTGAATCGAAGATGTCATTATCTCTCAGCTTATCTGCTGTACCGCCATCAGGATCAATTTGACAATAGACAGTATTTAGCAGGGAGCCATCTAAAAGCCAATTCCAATCGATAATTTTTCCTGAATTTGTTTCAACAGTTGATGGTAGATGGCCAGCAAAGCTGCGCAACCATCTGCCAATAAGGTCGGAGTCGCTAGCACTACCCACCAACTCAGTCATGCTCCAATATTGGATTGATAGGTGTTTGACCCCCTGTTTGGCCAATAAACCGAGACTGGTGACTGGAATTGTATGCGAGGAAAGTATAGCTTAGCAGCAGGTTGAAGTGCAGAAAGCGATTAACTAAATTATAATAGTTTAAAAAGATTGTGAACTTTTTTGACAATTTTTTACTTTAAAACTTAATTATTTTGGTGCTAGTCACTTTGTCATGAACCATACTATCATATTGGACTGACTAATTTAAACTGAGCACTGATTGACAGATAATTAAGTGACTAAGGTTTTACTTAGTAAGCAATTTAAAGTTGGCAACTAGACTGAAATGTACGAGTAATAAACTCAGTTTGTTATAATCTGCTCATTTGCATGTAATGTAACCATGGAAACAGCTAAAGTTCATCTTGTACATCCAATGGATAGATAGAAAAACTTTGATTTGAGAAATATATATTTGGCTTTGGCCAATTCAGCCCAGCATGTACATTCTAGAATTCACATTGAACATGGTACTACATTGAACCAAGGGTAGTTGTTGTGTACAGTATTAAGAAAATTATGCAAAAAGCAACAAAATTGTTGCTTTCAAGCAATTATAGACATTCCATATTGCCTGTTGTGATGAATTAAAATTAACAAATAAGCATTAGCTGACCAGTAGGTGTTAAACTGTCATTTGTTGTGTATTTCCGGATTTTATTCGGATATAATATAATCAAATCTAATTTCAGAAAGGAATAATATAACAAATTATGTTATATTGTTATAGGGTTGCTGCTCTAGCCTATTGCTGGATGAGGAAGTGAATAAATGCTTTGCAAGCTTTCATTAGTATGTAACAAAGTGACAAAGGGCAAAGTTATGTTGGCAAATGGCTTTTGATAAAAAACAATATGATAAAGTGACTAGGATCAAATTATTCTAATATAACTAGCTCATTAAAGTAATAGGCCTAACTTCTGAGCCTTTGGTGAAAGGTTTTAGATTAGTATTAGCTACACTAAAAGCAACTCAAAAAAACTTCTCTTGCTCACTCCCTTTTGCTGTTCCTATTTTAGATTAGGAAAATAATTTTTCTGAAAATTTTCAGGTGGTACAGTCTTTACAGAAGGACTATGATTAAATCCTTAAGGCTGTGTAAGATCTTAAGATTTAAGGCCTAGTCAGAAAATAATAAAATTCTGCTGATCTTCTGGCATGTTAATTGATATGATATTAAGGTGTTTAAAATATTTTCTGTTCAGTTAAGGTCAAGTTGGCCTACCTGTCTGCTCATGAATTTCACTAGTCTACAAATAAGTAAACTAAGTAGGCCTGAAAGATATGACAGTAGATGAAGAAGTGAACCTAAAGTACTTAGATTAATATTAGATTTAGATATTAGATTTAATATTTGCAATATTGCCCATTTTTTCATGGCATTTGTAGGGATGCTGGATTTGTTAGAGATTTTTTCTAATAACCAATATAAAAAATCTGTGCAAAAACTTTTTCCATGAATACCTTTAATGTCTTAAAAAATAGTGCATGCTAAGATAAATAGTTATGAATGGATTTGGTTTAATTCTTGATCCATTAGGTTTTGCATTCTAAATGTACTTGTAGGGTGATAATTCCTAAAAATCATGTTAGGGCCTATTAGCTGCAGATACTAGTACAATTTCTTTTGGTAAAGCTTTGTTGGGCAAATAATATTCTGTATTCAAAATGGATCATTTTCCTTAAACAAAACACATTAGGCCCTTTAAACTTTAATCCTATAAAATACTTTAGGTTTTCCATTCGACTTGATTCATGGGTCAATGACCCACTAGAAGACAGTGGGTTGTTGACTAACAATATTCTATAAAATTGTAGGCCTAGCTTGCCTGTAGGCTGTAACTTAAAAATGTGTGTGCAAATTAATTAGGGCCTAGTTCAAGTTTGCTTATAGTTTTTATAAAAAAGAAAGTCAAAAAATTAAAACTAAATATTGATTTTAACCTACTTTATGATAAATGAGAGCTTTATTGCAAAAGTGTAATTTTTGCTGTCATTAGTCATCATTGTCATAGTGCCAGATTAGGATATATATCTATGCCTAAAAAGTTCTTAGGTAGTTAGGCTCAACCTATAATAAATATTATTAATCTTCAATATGTCCCTATGTCTCTATTGAAGTTCATACAGGATTTAACTGACCCAAACCCTTCAATCACCATGTCCTGTTCAGTGTGGTATTCCTAAGTATTAGGGTCTTTCCAAAACCTTTAGGCTAAAGGCCATCAATTATAAACTTAAGTAATCTTCAATAGGTCCCCTAGACTCTATTGAAATGTAATCCTATTTATTTGCCATTCTCCCACAAATGAAATATCCAACAAAAAATTCTTTAAAAATCCTAATTCTAAATGTGCCACAAGGTGTGGTCATCCCTGTCATTCCATGATGATCTTGGAATCGAAGGTTGCTTAAGATTGAAGGTTGAAGATCACTTTTCAACCATATCTAATTTATGTCATTCCATAAAAAATGTAAATCAAAGAAAATGTTTTTCTTTCTATAAACTCAGCACCCTCAAAAACATGTATAGGGCCTATACATAGATTTATGTGCCTTCTAAAACTGGAACTGTTTTAAAGGATTAAAGTTGAAGAAGCCCAACACATCAATGGCATTTATTATGTGCAGGGGCAGAACAATTCGGTACCAGACTATACAGTAACACACATTTTGGTAACAACACAGGTACACTTTTGTAAAATGCTCAGAGACATTTTGATAACATGTCAGAAATAGTTACCGATAAATAGTCCCTCAAATACCCAAACCATGGTTGCCTCGTGTTTATTAGCATGTAACTACATACTGTAAATGTAAGCTAAAGATCAATGTGCTTGCAATCTTTAAAAATTAGATACACTAAAGGATGTTACCGAAATGTCTCTAAAAATTCTGACATGTACTGAGTGTTACCTAAATGCACCTGTCTTGTTACCGAAATATCCGTTACCGAATTGTCTGTTAGGTCTACCGAATTGTCCTTAGGTCCAATGTGTATATTTCATTATCGGCCTTTGCAAATAAGGGTCTAATTAAATCCTAATCTAGCACGATGCCTACTAGGTTTTTTCGATCACCCGACCGCCGACCACATTCTAACTCCAACACCAAGTCTTAAAGATTACATTCACTTTGAGTTTGCATTTGCACATATTTAATTAACAGATTTGGAAAATTCTAGGATGCGTTCATTCTGTATTCATGAGCTCAACCAGGAAATTATTAGAGAGGTAAAAAACATGAATTTAGCGAATAGCGAATAGGTTCTGTAATGTCAAGCTTCGAATGACGCATAGCTTGCGGAAGGGGTCGCCAACGTACCACAGTACCGCTAATCGTTGATTTCTAAAAAAGTAATTGAAAAGAGCAGGTTGAAATTGAGCAATCCAGGAAATTCTGAATTTGATTATTCAACAGACTTAAGCTTAAAATAATTTTTAAAGAGCTCTTAAACGATCGCTTAACGTTTTTTTATTGAATACTCTAAGTAAAAATATACCATGTTAGTTTTACTGGCTACAAACGACAAACCTGACCAGTGAATAGTAGAACTCTATACTAGCCTCTGATGCAAGTTTTTGCACTTGTTTAGTCTAAAATAAGTTGTAGCAGACCTCTCAGCTCTCTCTCTATTTGTTGGATTTGGGATTGGTGAGCTGAGTATTTTGGGGGGTGGTAGCGTAAGTTATGAGGGTGAGGATAGGTATTTTCCACGCTGTTCGGGTTATACCTAAGGTAGCGCTAATGCCGGAGCGGCAAGACACTAGCTACTAACAATGGGAGAAGAATCGACTGTTACTGGCACGAGGGCTTAGGTCACTGATCTGGGGCACACGTAATGGGTTCCGGAATTAATACGTACAGTTTCATTAGGGGGATAAAGGCGGAGTTTAGGGACTTCAAGGGGGGTATTTAGGGAACTTTAGGTGGACTTCAGATGGACTTCAGGGGGACTTTTAGATGGGATTTTAGAACGGTATACTGGGATTTCAAAGGGATCATATAATAGGGTGGATTTGGGTAAAAGAAGGCCGACGAGAGATCTTTCAGAGAGGATTGGGAAGGCAAAGGTATCTAACTGTTTTTCTCTTATTAGGAAAATAACTAAGGAACTCGGTTTATTTAATAGCGAAACAGGGAAAGAGGTAGGAAGTGGAATATCGCTTATATTTCGTAAAGGTTGTATCGAACGTAAAGCTAAACGTTGAGAACGTACGTATAGAACGTAAAGCAGGTCAAACAGGGTCAACAGGGTCAACTGGGTCAACTGGGTCAACTGGGTCAAGTGGGTTAACTGGTAAAGATCGCATTATATTCTTCTCTGTATATATATACCAAAATTGGGGTGGGTGCATGTCCCGCTTGAGTACGCATACAACGAACAAAGAGCGCTGCGTGAGGCTACGACAAAAGCTAGCGCGTGAGAAAAAGTTGCAGGAATTCAAAATGAAAAGTGTTCTAATTATTCACTGTCTCATTCATTTTAAAGCGAATCTCTTTTTTAACCAACCTCCTTCAGGACTAGAAAAATTTTAATTGTAGCTGTATGAAATGTACAATATATTGCATAATCAGTGCAAATTTAAATTACAAAAGACTTGTAAATTAAAGAAGCATTATAAAATACTTTTTCATTTATTGCAAAAAATATTTTGATAGTGATATTTACTGTGAGACAGTTGGAGATAAGAAGGAGATAATGCGAAGATCTTAAGGAGATCGCAAAAAGAGCTGTTACAGATCAGCGATTTATTAGAAGGAAAAAAAGTTCTGCCAGCCTTCAAAGTGAAAATTTATCTGATATAATTAAACGTTTAGAGGAAATATCAGTTCGATCTACTTTTGCATGTCAGCGAGCCGAAGCCAAGCGCCATCGTGCCTCAAAAGATGCGGCGCCTCAATGTGATGATGGCGCCCATGCAGAAACCGAAATATAGAAAGACCGCTTTCGCTGGCCGCAGCGCCTGGATATGCGTCTAGCCCAGAAATGAAGGCCCATTGTTTCTGGGCGGAAATCGAGGCGGTCACCCAGGTCGCTATATTATGCGGCTTTGAGTGACTTAGCGGCGGGGAAGGGGAAGATCGCGGACGGTGACATAATTCAAAGGCATGTATGTTGTATAGCTTGGGGCACAGGTGGGAATAATCTTCGCGTCCCTGACAATCGGCCGTCCCCGCTCGAAGGCCGTTGACACCATAAAATAGTCGTGAGTCGCGTTTTTTGGCAGCGGAGGAAGCTGCGAAGGCTGCGACTGTCGGGTTTGAACGCGAAAGTTAATAATAATCTAATAAACTCAATATTAGATATTATTAAGAAGATATTATTATAAAATGCGAGGCATTTAAGAGAAAGGCGAGCCAATATACGGAGTGAAAAGAGAGTTTTGATGATGCCTATTGAAAAACGAGCAATACTGAAGTACATGTATAGAATAATACCCCCCTGATTTCGTTTCTTTGGCCTTGGAAAGGCTGCAAGGACGCGTTTCTTGGCGAAGGCGAAGCCGAGGCCCAGAAGCGCAGTCCGAAGCCGTTCCTAGGCCATAGACAACGATTTCAGGGTGGTATTATAGTATTTAATCCTAAAGCTTGGCCCGGCTCACGAGATTGCAAACCTAAAACTGTTTACAGCAACTGTGACCATAGACTATATGTTTAACAGCCTAGGCCGATTAAATAATAAGTATAAGTTATCACCCACTTTTTTATTTATTTTGGCCGGGAACGGCTGAGGACTCGTTTATTGGCCGAGGCGAAGCCGAGGCCAAGAAACGATGTCCGAAGACGTTTTCGGCCATAGATAAGTCAAACAAGAGGGTGATAATGTATTTATTCCACAGTTGAAGCCAGATAATTGTCACCGGACCAGATAAATGTTTATCTGTCCCGGCCAGATTAATTTCAACGGCCAAATAAATAAATTTATCTGGTCTATGGGCCAATCCAACTGGGGAATAAATGCACAGAATTAATTATAGCCAATAGGCCGGGCCAAGCTGGGGATTAAATAAAGTACGAGCCGTAACATAATGTAAATTAAAGCGGTGAGCCAGGAAATGACTCATGTACTATCGTCTATGGTTTTTTCCGAAGTCAATCAAAAGATAATCCTTTTTTAAATTAACTACGAAACTTATCACATTTTTATTAAGAAAACATATACCCGTGGATTTGAGCAAATGGGCTTCAGTTGGTAAGTTCTTGAACGAATTTGCTTTGTTCAGACTCTTATGTCATGGTCTTTATACTATAACTAAGGATATATTAGTGTAAGGTGAGCAAATAAATGGGATATATATGAACATGAGGGAACTCCACCAACCAGATTTTTAGGAGACACCTGCTCGATCCAACCACAGATTTGGGGATCGAGACAGCTGCAGCAACCACAGATTTGGGGAGACAGCTGCACCAACCACAGTTTTGGGAAGACAGCTGCAGCAACCACAGATTTGGGAAGACAGCTGCACCAACCACAGTTTTGGGAAGACAGCTGCTGCAGCAACCAAAGTTTTGGGAAGACAGCTGCACCAACCACAGTTTTGGGAAGACAGCTGCACCAACCACAGATTTGGGAAGACAGCTGCAGCAACCACAGTTTTGGGAAGACAGCTGCACCAACCACAGATTTGGGAAGACAGCTGCAGCAACCACAGTTTTGGGAAGACAGCTGCACCAACCACAGATTTGGGAAGACAGCTGCAGCAACCACAGTTTTGGGGAGACAGCTGCAGCAACCACAGTTTTGGGAAGACAGCTGCAGCAACCACAGTTTTGGGGAGACAGCTGCACCAACCACAGTTTTGGGGAGACAGCTGCACCAACCACAGATTTAGGAATCGAGACAGCTGCACCAACCACAGTTTTGGGAAGACAGCTGCACCAACCACAGTTTTGGGGAGACAGCTGCAGCAACCACAGCTTTGGGAAGACAGCTGCAGCAACCACAGTTTTGGGAAGACAGCTGCACCAACCACAGTTTTGGGAAGACAGCTGCACCAACCACAGTTTTGGGGAGACAGCTGCAGCAACCACAGCTTTGGGGAGACAACCACAGTTTTGGGAAGACAGCTGCAGCAACCACAGTTTTGGGAAGACAGCTATAGCAACCACAGATTTGGGGATCGAGACAGCTGCACCAACCACAGTTTTGGGGAGACAGCTGCACCAACCACATAATTGGGGAGACACCTGCATACCTTGAATTGCCTCTTCTAATCACTTCAGAAGCTTTCATGCTTTTGAGTCTACAGAATGTCATCGTATCCAGTTGACGGTTCGTTAGTCGACTGCAACGTGGGCATCGTGATGATGATAATAGCCTTCTTATTGCCAGTGGCTCTAACTTTTTTCTACATGTGGATCTGCGTCTGGTTCTGGTACAACCCAACTCTAGCCAAATTCGCTTACGGCTGGTCGCAAAATCTATTAGACTTGTCCCGTTCGTCAACTCAGCAATCTGGTGCTGATATCCCGGCTAAATCGCCTGAGCATATGTCTGCAAAGATCGACTAGCTATATGTGGCAATTTGAATTAAGGATATCTAATATCTAAAAATTGAAGGTATACTTCTCTTAGATCGAAGCAGTTTTTATTGCTGGTAGTTTTGCACGTCCAGCGACTATAGTAACGCATATAAGCATTGATTTCTTGTGCATATATTCATAAAAATAATGCATTTGAATTGTCAAAATATAAATTTTAAGACAATATAATAGTTTTTCATTCTAACTTTGTTGTTACATGCAAGCCGAACATCAGTACATTGTGTCTATTGTAGATAAATAACCGTGGAATTATGGCTTTGACGGGGAGTAAACTACACTCAGTAATTAAAGTAAGTAAGTAAATAAGTAAGTAAGTAAGTAAGTAAGTAAATAAGTAAGTAAGTAAATAAGTAAGTAAGTAAGTAAGTAAGTAAATAAGTAAGTAAGTAAATAAGTAAGTAAGTAAGTAAGTAAGTAAGTAAGTAAGTAAGTAAGTAAGTAAGTAAGTAAGTAAGTAAATAAGTAAGTAAGTAAATAAGTAAGTAAGTAAGTAAATAAGTAAGTAAGTAAGTAAGTAAATAAGTAAGTAAGTAAGTAAGTAAGTAAGTAAGTAAGTAAGTAAGTAAGTAAGTAAGTAAGTAAGTAAAATAAGTAATAAGTAATGGTTGCAAAGCTGGAACTGTTCACAAGCAACTGTTTGGCATCAATTTTTCAATTGCGCTGGCCTGGAGTCGGTGGTTCCCGCCGCGAGGTCCTTCCACTGTTCTCTGTAACTCCGAAGGAGGGGCTACTGACAAGCGGGAGTGTGTGAACGGTCCGGTAAATCCTCCCTGGATGGGCTCCGGGAGATGATCCCAGCCGCAACTGGTAACATCCTGAAAAAGGATGGCTAACTAGTCCTTGGAGGGCCTCGTTTGCAGATTCGAGGATAACTAAATCGGTGTCTGACTGAGGCAAGGAATTTGGTCTCGTAAAATGGCCAGAGATCTGAGTCTGAAAGTCAAAGAGCATATGTGTCGGGTATAAGCCAGGTGGTGTCCTACTGGATGACGCCTTAGTAAATACCTTTATTTCCGCATACTGGCCGCCATGTTCCCAGTGGAGTACTGGTATGCCCAAGGACCCTCCATTGTCGGGCGGCCTATTCCGGTCGGCAATGTGGTTCTTTTACTCAATGCCTGCATGCGCGGCCGCCAGGCTCTGCCTGGTTGGTCGGGCTTTCTCTCTATTAAGACTTTCGCTTGCGTTGGTCCGCAGAAGAACAGGGCGTCGAGTTTAGTGGCATGCGTGGAGCCAGGAAATGGGAGTTTCTGCAGTTCTCCTCTTTTACTGCTGAGACACAAGGGACGATACGGCCCGTCCTCCTTCGGGGTTAACCTCCGCGACCTCTGTCGCGGAGGCCCGTTGGGGGGCGGAGTCCGCCGCGCCCCAAACCCCCCGCGGAAATAAAATAAGTAAGTAAAATAAGTAAGTAAGTAATTAAGTAAGTAAGTAAGTAAGTAAGTAAGTAAGTAAGTAAGTAAGTAAGTAAGTGAGTAAGTAAGTAAGTAAGTAATTAAGTAAGTCAGTATTGAAAAGTAAGTATGTAAGAGTTAAGAGTATTTAAGCAACCCCGAGTATAGTAATGACAAATGGTTGATACGATACCTCATATTCTTATCCTCATAGTCTTAAGTCGAACTAGTTTAAACCAAATTATTTTTATTAAGATATGGCAACGTAAAATAAGCGTTGCACTAGTCAGTTTGTTACGAAACATAAAGTTTTGCTTTACTACTCAGTTTATGAACTCCCGTTGCTGTGTTCGGATGCGTGCCCACTCAAATACAAACGCTGCTTTGTAGACGATTTAATTATCGAGAACATTTTGTTCATCGTTCTAAAACGTTTAAACCACTAGGCTTAAAATCTGTATAGAGGTTTGCAGTCTAACTAAAATGGCCATGCAAGTAATACCAATGGATCATAATGGAGACCACAATCCACTTCGACTGAGAGGAAACAGTGAGTAACTTTTTTTTAATTTTTTCAGCTTTTCAATTAAAGAAAAAATATCTTAGCTATGTGCCTATATTCCAGTCTAAATGCTACGAGTGAGAAATAAATATTTTGCTGACTAATTCTATCTAAGTTATTGATTTTTTATTTAGGCTATTAGTGGTGCATAAGTTTTATTAAATCATTTTCAGTTTTGCTTGGAATGACGTATCGTAACTTCAATTAAAAGGGACTTTTTACTAACAACTTTCGATCGTTTTTTAATCTGAAGTTGTTAACAATAAATTATATGAAATAATAAAATAACATAATTAAAAACCGAAGAGTATGTATAAGTCATAGATAATGCAAGTTATGTCTTAACTCTAAAAAATGTCATTTTTAAGTTAAGACAATTTAATGATTAATGATTGATGAGTTATAATTAAACAGAAAAAATGATACATTTAGGTCTAGAAAAAATATATGGAAGTTGTTGTCAAAGTTAATTATATTCTATCAATATCTTTTAATTTTTACAACTTTTGTACACACAAAAATATTTCTCCAATCATTATTCAACAGGCCAAGCACTGGAGAATAAGCGGCGCAATGAAGCGGTCAATGAAATTCTGAAGCCGCCTCCGCAACCATTCAGAGAGGCCCAGATTGATTCGCTGCAAGCATACGCAAACACTGAGCTTAATTTCAAGTACATAATCAAGTTGTTTTTGCAATTGACGTTTCTATCAAATTTTAACTTTTGAAAATATAAAAATAATGTTGACATTGACTCTCTTGAGTTGCAATAATAATTAAAGTACTTTGTAGATAACAAAACTGTAGCTAAGTTAACTTTATACGTTAACATTTTTCATTCGCAAAACAGCAGACCGCAGCAGCAACAGATTCAGGATGAAAGTCTGACTAAAAAAGCTACAAATCCATTTGGGACGTGAGTATATTTTATTTTTGGACTCAAAATATAATTTTTTTCAACGGCTTTACCTAATTTGAACTGGGTGCTGAACTTTGACATTGACATCAGTGAGTCACCAGAGGAGAAGGCAGCCAGACATCAACGCGAAGCCGAAGAAGACATCAGGCGCTACAAAGAGGAGCGGAAGAGGCAGACGCTGGAGCACAGTCTGGAGAAGAAACGGGTGAGTTGCATTTTTATGCTTGGCTGGAGCTTGGATGTCCATTCAGTTCGGATTGGTAGCCTTAGGGTGGTTAGGGTGTCAGATTCATTACTTGAAGGTCGGTGGTTCGATTCTCGACCCCACTGGAACAATTTGTGTCCTTTAGCAAGACAGTTAACTCTGCATTGCTTCAGTTCACCCAGCATGTGGCGTCCCCCCAGTCCATGGAGTGAACAGAACATCTGCGGCTGTGCTGTCGGCTGCACATCTGGTCCAATTCGTGCAGGCTTTAGAAATGGAGGATTATGATTACTTATTTTATTATTGGCTGGGAACTTTGCATTTAATTTAGTATCAACAAACAACAAGTAATCCTCATCACAGTATATTAGAGTCTTAACTTTCTAAGTATCAAACATATGTTATTCTGAAAAGAAAAGCTTTTATAGGAAATTTAAATTTCCGCATTTCGTTGCCATGACAACCGCAGGACCTGCAGATGCTGCAGACCTATTATCCGTGGGGCAGACCAGGTCACGGCGCGCCGCTAGGCCTGCCTGATCAGCAGGAAGCGTTGAAGAAACGGAAGTTCCTAGTAGCCGACGATGGCCAGACTCAGGGTTGGCAGGATGCGACGGACACCGGCGCTGGAGAATTCAACAATGACGGAGAGACTGGGGTGAGGAATCTTTTGAATATAGTTTCCTTTGCACTTTTAGATCAGCTGAGTGATGTATAGTTGAATCTTAACTGCCGTCGTTAAAATATTTGATGGGAGTAACAGTTGAGGTATTGGAGTGACAGGTAGGGGAGTGACAGGTGTTGGAGTGACAGTTAGTGGAGTGACAGGTGTTGGAGTGACAGGTATTGGAGTGACAAGAAGTCGAGTGACAGGTGGTGGAGTGACAGGTAGTGGAGTGACAGGAAGTCGAGTGACAGGTAGGGGAGTGGCAGGCGTTGGAGTGACAGGGGAGTGACTGGTAGTGGAGTTATAGGTAGTGGAGTGACAGGTGGTGCAGTGACAGTTATTGTAGTGACAGGTAGTGGAGTGGCAGGTGGTGGAGTGACAGGTGGTGCAGTGACAGTTATTGTAGTGACAGGTAGTGGAGTGGCAGGTAGTGGAGTGGCAGGTGGTGGAGTGACAGGTAGTGGAGTGACAGGAAGTCGAGTGACAGGTAGGGGAGTGGCAGGCATTGGAGTGACAGGGGAGTGACAGGTAGTGGAGTGAAATGTAGTGTAGTGACAGGTAGTGGAGTGACAGGTGGTGCAGTGACAGTTATTGTAGTGACAGGTGGTGGAGTAACAGGTGGTGGACTGATTGTTGATTTGCGTGGCATATGCCAGATTATGCTACGCTCGTACACGCCAGTCTCCATGCCATTTCATACAAGCTACTGCTCAACCGTCCGGGTCACGGAGCCCCACTGCGCAGCCAGTCTGGTCGACTCATTACCCAACTGCCGGCAGATCCGGCCTTACGTTTTGATCGCGCCGGTGGAGGCGGGCGTCGCGGACGAGATCCCGTCGAGACTCTGCGGTACAGACAGCCAGATGGTGGACAGAGCTATGCTAGGGAGCTTGGTAAGCTGCCTCTCGCACCCAAGTCCCTGAGCGGGATTCCGCGGCGAGGTCGCATTTGCTTGGGGCGCAGCCATGCAACCTCATAGGTACGGTAGATGTACACACCTGTATGAGCGTGTGCTCAGGAGTCGGCAGAATGGGCAGAACAGCATCCTCGCTGGCTGTGGGTCTACTGTCACCAAATGATGTGCCATTGGCCGCAACCCTCCTGCAAATACTATTTAGTACGAGTCGGGTCAAGAAAGCGATATTAATGGAAGGACTGGGACTCAATTTTTTATTCGACTGTCATTTAGTAATCATGGAAATTTATTTTACGCTCGCTATTTAACTTCAACTTCCTCTGCAGACCTGCACATTCAGCAACAGAAGCAGCAGCGAGAATTGGAACGCAATTTCGAGCTGCAGGAGGAATTGAACACTGTAAATAAATTTAAACAAATGTTTTTCTAACACTACTGTTAGTAGAGAGAAGAGATTGAAGAGGAGCTTCTAGCCGAACGGTTATAGCTCCAGGAATTTTGGAGTTTCAATATCGGTCGAACAAAATTGATAGTCGTCATGAAGTTGTGGGTCGCACCGACCCCAGTCCATGGACTGAACATCTATCTGTACACAGCCTCTGGGTGTCACTGTGATTCCGTGGCAAGGCACAATAGGCACAAACAGAGTGTACGCTATACACCGTGTGTCTGTGTGTGTTCATGCTGTCCACAGACCTCAATACTAACATTGTGACTATATTGTGATTAATAAATAGAGCAAAGAATACGTTTGTTATTATTTTCAGCTCCAGTATGACCCATTCGGTAAGCCGGGCGCTGGCGCGCCGAACAATCCTCAGCAGCATCAGCAGCAGCAGCAGCATTTAGCCGACGCGCAGAAGCAGCAGCTGCACCAGAGACGTCAAGAGGCTGCTGAACTGGCTGCCGACTTTAGCCAGCAGCAGCAGCAGCAGTACTATGGCCAGGGTGATTGGCAGGGAATGCGTCAACCGCTGCAGGGCAGGGATCAGTGGTATCAGGTGAGTCACGTTCCCAAAAGTTATATCCATACCTGTTTGATTCCTTACCTGCTTGATTCCTTACCTGTTTGATTCCATACCAGTTTAATCCCTTACCTGTTAGACATCATACATGTAAAAAATCGGAAAATTTAGATCCCATACCATTGAGATCCAGTACCATTGAGATCCAGCACCATTGAGATCCAGCACCATTGAGATCCAGCACCATTGAGATCCAGCACCATTGAGATCCAGCACCATTGAGATCCAGCACCATTGAGATCCAGCACCATTGAGATCCAGCACCATTGAGATCCAGCACCATTAAAAACAGGACTCTTTATCTAAAACTTGTTCCGCATAGGCACAACAGCGTCATCCTGAAGACACTCAGTCGGCACCGAATCCACGACCTCAATTGTCACCGCTGCATCAGCATCAGCAGCAGCAGCAGCAGCAGCAGCAGGGGCAGAGCACATATCAGCCATTCGGCCGACCAGGAGCCGGTGCTCCGATACGCGATCGCGAAGGTCGCATTGTGCCCTCGGTGTTCGGCGCCACAGCCAAATTCGAAGAGATTCCTGGAGAGAAGCAGAGAAGAGCAGAAGCTGCAAAGATCTACTCACAGGAGTTGGGTGGGTTCTCGGAGAAAAATGATTGCTGATTACTAATAGTAGTTTAGATAGTTGAGCCTAAAGCTTCAGGAAGGTTAGCTGAGCTTCAGGAAGGTTAGCTGAACCTCAATAAGGTTAGCTGAGCTTCAGGATGGTTAGTTGAGCTTCAGGAAGGTTAGCTGAGATTCAGAAAGGTTAGTTGAGTTTCAGGAAGGTTAGTTGAGATTCAGGAAGGTTAGCTGAGCTTCAGGAAGGTTAGTTGAGCTTCAGGAAGGTTAGCTGAGCTTCAGGAAGGGTGCTTCAGCTTTAGGAAGGGTCAAATGGGTTAGTTGAATTATAGTAATGGTTATTAATAAACTTCAAAAAGGTAGCTAAACTTCAGGTAAACTTTATGTGCTTCAGGGGGATTAGCTGAGCTTCAGCAGGGCCTTATCAAATCTAAACAAATAGCACCTCACTCCGCAGAGCGCGGTCTCATTGAGCAGAGTCTCAACCGGAGGCTGGAGGAGCAGCAGCGCAGAGCACCTGTGAGTCCGTGCTCAATTGTTTATCCATTTTTATCCGAATCCCATAGGCCTAAAAATATTCTCCCACTTTCAATCGACAGATTGAGAATCCCATAGCTGAGCAGATAGCCAGGAGTTCAGTTGGGAAGCCGCCTAGAGATCCGAGAACCGGAGTCCTGCTGGACCAGCACCTGCCATCTAGTGACGTCACCCACATCAGCTACAAGACTCCAAGACACAAGTTCCAGTCAGTCACTGGCTATCAGGTCAGGAATCAGGCTTGTACCTGTTGAAACTGTTTATTCCTATTGTCTACTATCTACTATCGTCGGGGGGATGAGTGGCTGAAGACCGCTTCTGGCACAAAGGTCCCTGAGCTCGATTCCGCGGCGAGGCCACACACAAGTCCAATCCTACATTCACACAATGTCTAATCTTACATTCACACAATGTCCAATCTTACATTCACACAATGTCCAATCTTACATTCACACAATGTCCAATCTTACATTCACACAATGTCCAATCTTACCACACAATGTTTTATCTGACATTCAATCATTCACAATATTTGTTCAGCCGCTGCCAGACTTCGTCCAGACCGCCAGCGGCTACGGCAGCGAGTTGGAGCGGGCCGCGATGGAGCGAGCCGCCGCCAGGAGGCTGGATCGGGCTCGCGAAATTCACGAGGCCGACAGGCACGCGGAGGCATTCGACAGGATGTTCGGCCGTCCGGGCGCCGGGGCGCCTGTACCAGCGGGCGCCAAGAAGGTGAATCTGGACAGGGCGCTGCACAATCCTGATGGAATGGTGGGTAGAATTTCAACTGCGGTCATTGCTTGCTTGTTTTTTTATGTTCGAACTTCTTGTAATGTCAGATTTTCTGTTGGAGAAACAACTAGAGAACTATTTTTTTAAAACTCCACTAGCGCAATGAGTACAAGAAGACGGTGAACCATTTGTCGGATGTACCCAGTACCTCCTACGTGCGTAATACTAACGGAAGTAACCATGGCAACGCCTACGAGATCCATACTGACAGTCAGGCAGGTGTTCATGTGAGTCAATTGAGTTTCTGAGTCTGCTCATTTTTACATTAGAATTAGGACATTAGACACAGAAGAGCAGACGTACGACAGAATACAACAGAGGGTAGACAGGGGGCAGTAGTCGGGGAGAAGAGAAGACAGGCGAGAGAAGACAGGGGAGAGAAGACAGGGGAGAGAAGACATGGGTGAGAAGACGGGGAGAGAAGACAGGGGTGAGAAGATAGGGGAGAGAAGACAGGGGTGAGAAGCTAGGGGAGAGAAGACAGGGGTGAGAAGATAGGGGAGAGAAGACAGGGGTGAGAAGATAGGGGAGAGAAGACAGGGGTGAGAAGACATGGGTGAGAAGACGGGGAGAGAAGACAGGGGTGAGAAGATAGGGGAGAGAAGACAGGGGTGAGAAGCTAGGGGAGAGAAGACAGGGGTGAGAAGATAGGGGAGAGAAGACAGGGGTGAGAAGATAGGGGAGAGAAGACAGGGGTGAGAAGCTAGGGGAGAGAAGACAGGGGTGAGAAGATAGGGGAGAGAAGACAGGGGTGAGAAGATAGGGGAGAGAAGACAGGGGTGAGAAGACATGGGTGAGAAGACGGGGAGAGAAGACAGGGGTGAGAAGATAGGGGAGAGAAGACAGGGGTGAGAAGCTAGGGGAGAGAAGACAGGGGTGAGAAGATAGGGGAGAGAAGACAGGGGTGAGAAGATAGGGGAGAGAAGACAGGCGAGAGAATACAGGGGATGGGAGAGAAGACAGGGGTGAGAAGACGGGGAGAGAAGACAGGCGAGAGAAGATAGGGAGGAGAAGACATGGGAGAGAAGACATGGGAGAGAAGGTAGGATGTGATACTGATACTCCCTGTATCACCCCTGTGATGATCCTGATACTCCACTGTCTCAGGAGAGTAGACAGTTAAGAGAAGCTAGGGGAGTGAAGACAGGGAAGAGTAGACAGGTAAAGTATCAATCTTATCCCACGTTTGAATTTTTATTTTTCAGCCCTACAGTCTTCTGGCTCCGTACGCCCTTCAAAAGCAGGGCTAGCTTTTCGATCAGGGCATAATTGACCTGTGAAAAGTGCAAAAATGTGATTTTTTATTTTATACTCTGCTTGATTGACTTTAATCTCTTTATTTTTCTCATCAGCTTAATAACTTATCTATTCATCATGCTGGCATGACATTCTTGTTGTGAATCGAATTTTTTTTCGCCTAATAAACTTAATTTAGTTTTATAATTAAAGACTTCCCTAATAAGTTTAGACAAGAATGAGTTCATTTTTAACTGATAACAAACAAAAATGATTTATCAGTTTTTTGTCTTAAGTCAAATTAATTCATTTTTGTTAGTTTTTGACGTTGCTATAATCAAATCAATTTGAATGAACAAATGCGATTATAATTAAGCAATATGTTTTCTGGATTAAAGTGATCAAATTTTAGCTTCGATAAATTAGATAAGGCGGTGAGCTACTTCCATGATGTATATTAGCTTGACCTAGTATTTTTTGGTTCTTACATAAAAGCAGAATTACATTTCGTTTGTATTGCTTTTCGGTTTTAATGACAGAAATATACCGTTTTTTTATTTAAAACTGTTTTAAAGAAAATACTTATTCGGTCCTTTGCAACGAAATCGTTATTTGACTTTTTGCTGAATGGCAGTGGCGACATAAAATTTCAAACGTACAGAAGCAGAATAAAATAGCCAAGTAGCCACTTGGTTTCAATTCAACAATACTGTGCCATTCATGGTACTCATGAACTTTGTAAGTCTCATCTCACCCCTGTCTCATCTCTCCCCTGTCTTATCTCTCCCCTGTCTCATATCTCCCCTGTCTCATCTCTCTCCTGTCTCATCTCTCCCCTGTCTCATCTCTCCCATGTCTCATCTCTCCCCTGTCTCATCTCTCCCCTGTCTCATCTCTCCCCTGTCTCATCTCTCCCCTGTCTCATCTCTCCCCTGTCTCATCTCTCCCCTGTCTCATCTCTCCCCTGTCTCATCTCTCCCCTGTCTCATCTCTCCCCTGTCTCATCTCTCCCCTGTCTCATATCTCCTCTGTCTCATATCACCCCTGTCTCATCTCTCCCCTGTCTCATCTCTCCCCTGTCTCATCTCTCCCCTGTCTCATCTCTCCCCTGTCTCATCTCTCCCCTGTCTCATCTCACCCCTGTCTCATATCTCCCCTGTCTCATCTCTCCCCTGTCTCATCTCTCCCCTGTCTCATCTCTCCCCTGTCTCATATCTCCCCTGTCTCATCTCTCCCCTGTCTCATCTCTCCCCTGTCTCATCTTTCCACTGTCTCATCTCTCCCCTGTCTCATCTTTCCACTGTCTCATCTTTCCACTGTCTCATCTTTCTACTGTCTCATCTTTCCACTGTCTCATCTTTCCACTGTCTCATCTTTCCACTGTCTCATCTTTCCACTGTCTCATCTCTCCCCTGTCTGATCTCTCCCCTGTCTCATCTCTCTCCTGTCTCATGTCTCTCCTGTTTTATTTCTCTCGTGGCTCTCTGATCTCCAAACATTTAATTTCAGTGAAGAAAGTGAGACAATGGGATTAAATACCATACTAAACGCTTCCTTTTGTAACCAGTGAAAAAAACAATTTTGCAATTTTCTCAAGGGCACCAATATATAGGTAATGTAAAAGACATGTGATATTGGAATATAGCTCGTATCACACACATAACATGATAAGCTTCACGGTCTAAATAAATTATTGTACTCGTACACATGGCTAATTTCGCACTGGCGGGTCCATGAGAAAAGAAAATATATAATTTTGGCTGGCAGAGCTATAACCGGTAAATTGTTCTTTATAACGAGTCACAAAAAAGAGAGAAAGACGAGAAAGGAAAATGTGCAATTTCAACCAATCAAATCCTTCCTGCCTGTTATCACGCCAGAACTACCAAGTGTGCACACTCTGCAAACACTGCGAAAATTCTATTTATGGGCATTACGCACACTTTGGTACCTATTCTTAGAGTAAAAAACTGGTCTAACTTTGCTGAGCATCCATTTTGTTTTTATATTAAACGAATAAATACTTATCTATATAGACAAAACAGCCCATTATTTTTCATTTATTTGCAACCAATTTAAACTGTATTTAGACACTCAATTTAAAGCACCGAATCAATAATGGGCCGAAAGAAAATTCAAATTTCGAGAATTGAAGACGAAAGAAATAGACAGGTGAGTGACTCATTTACCAGAATACGCTAATATTTACTGGCGCTACCTTTCCTCAAATACACTGGCGCCTCATCTCAAATCTACTGGCGCCTCATCTCAAATCTACTGGCACCTCATCTCAAATCTACTGGCGCCTCATCTCAAATCTACTGGCGCCTCATCTCAAATCTACTGGCGCCTCATCTCAAATCTACTGGCGCCTCATCTCAAATCTACTGGCGCCTCATCTCAAATCTACTGGCACCTCATCTCAAATCTACTGGCACCTCATCTCAAATCTACTGGCGCCTCATCTCAAATCTACTGGCGCCTCATCTCAAATCTACTGGCGCCTCATCTCAAATCTACTGGCGCCTCATCTCAAATCTACTGGCGCCTCATCTCAAATCTACTGGCACCTCATCTCAAATCTACTGGCGCCTCATCTCAAATCTACTGGCACCTCATCTCAAATCTACTGGCGCCTCATCTCAAATCCAATGGCGCCTCATCTCAAATCTACTGGCGCCTCATCTCAAATCTACTGGCGCCTCATATCAAATCTACTGGCGCCTTATCTCAAATCTACTGGCGCCTCATCTCAAATCTACTGGCACCTCATCTCAAATCTACTGGCGCCTCATCTCAAATCTACTGGCGCCTCATCTCAAATCTACTGGCGCCTCATCTCAAATCTACTGGCGCCTCATCTCAAATCTACTGGCACCTCATCTCAAATCTACTGGCGCCTCATCTCAAATCTACTGGCGCCTCATCTCAAATCTACTGGCGCCTCATCTCAAATCTACTGGCGCCTCATCTCAAATCTACTGGCGCCTCATCTCAAATCTACTGGCACCTCATCTCAAATCTACTGGCGCCTCATCTCAAATCTACTGGCACCTCATCTCAAATCTACTGGCGCCTCATCTCAAATCTACTGGCGCCTCATCTCAAATCTACTGGCGCCTCATCTCAAATCTACTGGCGCCTCATCTCAAATCTACTGGCGCCTCATCTCAAATCTACTGGCGCCTCATCTCAAATCTACTGGCGCCTCATCTCAAATCTACTGGCGCCTCATCTCAAATCTACTGGCGCCTCATCTCAAATCTACTGGCGCCTCATCTCAAATCTACTGGCACCTCATCTCAAATCTACTGGCACCTCATCTCAAATCTACTGGCGCCTCATCTCAAATCTACTGGCGCCTCATCTCAAATCTACTGGCGCTTCATCTCAAATCTACTGGCGCCTCATCTCAAATCTACTGGCGCCTCATCTCAAATCTACTGGCGCCTCATCTCAAATCTACTGGCGCCTCATCTCAAATCTACTGGCGCCTCATCTCAAATCTACTGGCGCCTCATCTCAAATCTACTGGCGCCTCATCTCAAATCTACTGGCGCCTCATCTCAAATCTACTGGCGCCTCATCTCAAATCTACTGGCGCCTCATCTCAAATCTACTGGCGCCTCATCTCAAATCTACTGGCGCCTCATCTCAAATCTACTGGCGCCTCATCTCAAATCTACTGGCGCCTCATCTCAAATCTACTGGCGCCTCATCTCAAATCTACTGGCGCCTCATCTCAAATCTACTGGCACCTCATCTCAAATCTACTGGCACCTCATCTCAAATCTACTGGCGCCTCATCTCAAATCTACTGGCGCCTCATCTCAAATCTACTGGCACCTCATCTCAAATCTACTGGCACCTCATCTCAAATCTACTGGCACCTCATCTCAAATCTACTGGCACCTCATCTCAAATCTACTGGCGCCTCATCTCAAATCTACTGGCGCCTCATCTCAAATCTACTGGCACCTCATCTCAAATCTACTGGCGCCTCATCTCAAATCTAATGGCGCCTCATCTCAAATCTACTGGCGCCTCATCTCAAATCTACTGGCGCCTCATCTCAAATCTACTGGCGCCTCATCTCAAATCTACTGGCGCCTCATCTCAAATCTACTGGCGCCTCATCTCAAATCTACTGGCGCCTCATCTCAAATCTACTGGCACCTCATATCAAATCTACTGGCGCCTCATATCAAATCTACTGGCGCCTCATCTCAAATCTACTGGCACCTCATCTCAAATCATCTCAAATCTACTGGCACCTCATCTCAAATCTACTGGCGCCTCATCTCAAATCTACTGGCGCCTCATCTCAAATCTACTGGCGCCTCATCTCAAATCTACTGGCGCCTCATCTCAAATCTACTGGCACCTCATCTCAAATCATCTCAAATCTACTGGCGCCTCATCTCAAATCTACTGGCACCTCATCTCAAATCTACTGGCACCTCATCTCAAATCATCTCAAATCTACTGGCACCTCATCTCAAATCTACTGGCACCTCATCTCAAATCATCTCAAATCTACTGGCGCCTCATCTCAAATCATCTCAAATCTACTGGCGCCTCATCTCAAATCATCTCAAATCTACTGGCGCCTTATCTCAAATCTACTGGCGCCTTATCTCAAATCTACTGGCGCCTCATCTCAAATCTACTGGCGCCTCATCTCAAATCATCTCAAATCTACTGGCGCCTCATCTCAAATCATCTCAAATCTAATGGCGCCTCATCTCAAATCTACTGGCGCCTCATCTCAAATCTACTGGCGCCTCATCTCAAATCTACTGGCGCCTCATCTCAAATCTACTGGCGCCTCATCTCAAATCTACTGGCGCCTCATCTCAAATCTACTGGCGCCTCATCTCAAATCTACTGGCACCTCATCTCAAATCTACTGGCGCCTCATCTCAAATCTACTGGCGCCTCATCTCAAATCTACTGGCGCCTCATCTCAAATCTACTGGCGCCTCATCTCAAATCTAATGGCGCCTCATCTCAAATCTACTGGCGCCTCATCTCAAATCTACTGGCGCCTCATCTCAAATCTACTGGCGCCTCATCTCAAATCTACTGGCACCTCATCTCAAATCATCTCAAATCTACTGGCGCCTCATCTCAAATCATCTCAAATCTACTGGCGCCTCATCTCAAATCATCTCAAATCTACTGGCGCCTTATCTCAAATCTACTGGCGCCTCATCTCAAATCTACTGGCGCCTCATCTCAAATCTACTGGCGCCTCATCTCAAATCTACTGGCGCCTCATCTCAAATCTACTGGCGCCTCATCTCAAATCTACTGGCGCCTCATCTCAAATCTACTGGCGCCTCATCTCAAATCTACTGGCACCTCATCTCAAATCTACTGGCGCCTCATCTCAAATCTACTGGCGCCTCATCTCAAATCTACTGGCGCCTCATCTCAAATCTACTGGCGCCTCATCTCAAATCTACTGGCGCCTCATCTCAAATCTACTGGCGCCTCATCTCAAGTCATCTCAAATCTACTGGCGCCTCATCTCAAATCATCTCAAATCTACTGGCGCCTCATCTCAAATCATCTCAAATCTACTGGCGCCTCATCTCAAATCTACTGGCGCCTCATCTCAAATCTACTGGCGCCTCATCTCAAATCATCTCAAATCTACTGGCGCCTCATCTCAAATCATCTCAAATCTACTGGCGCCTCATCTCAAATCATCTCAAATCTACTGGCGCCTCATCTCAAATCATCTCAAATCTACTGGCATCTCCTCTTGAATCTACTGGCATCTCCCCACCATCTCTCAAATCTACTGGCATCTCCCCACCAGCTCTCAAATCTACTGGCATCTCCCCACCATCTCTCAAATCTACTGGCATCTCCCCACCATCTCTCAAATCTACTGGCATCTCCCCACCATCTCTCAAATCTACTGGCATCTCCCCACCATCTCTCAAATCTACTGGCATCTCCCCACCATCTCTCAAATCTACTGGCATCTCCCCACCATCTCTCAAATCTACTGGCATCTCCCCACCATCTCTCAAATCTACTGGCATCTCCCCACCATCTCTCAAATCTACTGGCATCTCCCCCACCATCTCTCAAATCTACTGGCATCTCCCCACCATCTCTCAAATCTACTGGCATCTCCCCACCATCTATCAAATCTACTGGCATCTCCCCCACCATCTCTCAAATCTACTGGCATCTCCCCACCATCTCTCAAATCTACTGGCATCTCCCCACCATCTCTCCCCCCTTTCAAAAGGTGACATTCACAAAGCGGAAATTTGGTCTAATGAAAAAAGCCTACGAGTTGTCTGTTCTGTGTGACTGTGAGATCGCCTTGGTGGTGTTCAACAATAGCGACCGGCTGTTCCAGTACGCCAGCACTGACATGGACCGGGTTCTGTTGAAGTACACCGACTTTAGTGAGCCCAACGAGAGCAGAACCAATAAGGACATTGCTGAGGTGCGTGATTCTCTTTTTTTAAACAAAATTCCCATTCTTGAAATCCCACTTCGCCTCGTAATAACATACTTCTCAATTCATTCTCATACACAACTCATCAACATGGATAGACAAGGCTTGGTGGCTTGTCGCGCAATTGACGTCCTTGAGGGCCAACCTCCAAGACACAGTGAGAGTGGACACTGTCTGACGATGAGAAAGTCGGGGCAGATGTACACACCCCTGTGTAAATGCGTGCTCATTTAATTATAATTATCCTGTTTTACCCGCTGGAATTGAAACTAATATTTTAGTTAATAATAAATACTTCATTCTGGTGTAAACTTGTATAAGTAGGTGTTAATTGTTATAATTTCATTACCGGTGTAAAACTATTTCCTGTTAGATATTCGTGTCGGTTCATCGCAGCCACTCTGACACTGGAAATGCCTGGAACTGCCGCATCCTGTTTGATTCGTAGCTGAATCATTTAACTGTCTAGATATTTATGACCAGTCCAATAATTTTTATCAGAAGGCGGATCGCGATAAGATAACATCGTTTTGATACTTCCATGAGTAAAAGCCTTTTGCCGATAGATTTGGCTCAGAGACAAACAGTTGATTTGCGAAGGTCGGACTAGCAAATGAAAGCTGAATAATTTCTCTAAGTTGAAAAGCATTTTCTACCCGTTTAATAGCCAGCTGTGCTTAAGGAATTGAAACAATCGAAAACAGAAGGACTTATCTGTTCAGTGTGTAGTTATCTGTTCAGTGTGTAGCTATTTGTTCAGTGTGTAGTTATCTGTTCAGTGTGTAGCTATTTGTTCAGTGTGTAGTTATCTGTTCAGTGTGTAGCTATTTGTTCAGTGTGTAGTTATCTGTTCAGTGTGTAGTTATCTGTTCAGTGTGTAGTTATCTGTTCAGTGTGTTGTTACCTGTTCAGTGTGTTGTTTTCTGTTCAGTGTGTAGCTATCTGTTCAGTGTGTAGCTATCTGTTCAGTGTGTAGCTATCTGTTCAGTGTGTAGTTATCTGTTCAGTGTGTTGTTATCTGTTCAGTGTGTAGCTATCTGTTTAGTGTGTAGCTATCTGTTCAGTGTGTAGCTATCTGTTCAGTGTGTAGCTATCTGTTCAGTGTGTAGCTATCTGTTCAGTGTGTAGCTATCTGTTCAGTGTGTAGCTATCTGTTCAGTGTGTAGCTATCTGTTCAGTGTGTTGTTATCTGTTCAGTGTGTAGCTATCTGTTCAGTGTGTAGCTATCTGTTCAGTGTGTAGTTATCTGTTCAGTGTGTTGTTATCTGTTCAGTGTGTAGCTATCTGTTTAGTGTGTAGCTATCTGTTCAGTGTGTAGCTATCTGTTCAGTGTGTAGCTATCTGTTCAGTGTGTAGCTATCTGTTCAGTGTGTAGCTATCTGTTCAGTGTGTAGCTATCTGTTCAGTGTGTAGCTATCTGTTCAGTGTGTTGTTATCTGTTCAGTGTGTAGCTATCTGTTCAGTGTTTAGTTATCTGTTCAGTGTGTAGCTATTTGTTCAGTGTGTAGTTATCTGTTCAGTGTGTAGTTATCTGTTCAGTGTGTAGTTATCTGTTCAGTGTGTTGTTACCTGTTCAGTGTGTTGTTTTCTGTTCAGTGTGTAGCTATCTGTTCAGTGTGTAGCTATCTGTTCAGTGTGTAGCTATCTGTTCAGTGTGTAGCTATCTGTTCAGTGTGTAGCTATCTGTTCAGTGTGTAGTTATCTGTTCAGTGTGTAGCTATCTGTTCAGTGTGTTGTTATCTGTTCAGTGTGTAGTTATCTGTTCAGTGTGTAGTTATCTGTTCAGTGTGTAGTTATCTGTTCAGTGTGTAGTTATCTGTTCAGTGTGTAGTTATCTGTTCAGTGTGTTGTTATCTGTTCAGTGTGTCGTTATCTGTTCAGTCTGTAGTTATCTGTTCAGTCTGTAGTTATCTGTTCAGTGTGTAGTTATCTGTTCAGTGTGTAGTTATCTGTTCAGTGTGTAGCTATCTGTTCAGTGTGTAGCTATCTGTTCAGTGTGTCGTTATCTGTTCAGTCTGTAGTTATCTGTTCAGTGTGTAGTTATCTGTTCAGTGTGTAGTTATCTGTTCAGTGTGTAGCTATCTGTTCAGTGTGTAGTTATCTGTTCAGTGTGTAGTTATCTGTTCAGTGTGTTGTTACCTGTTCAGTGTGTAGTTATCTGTTCAGTGTGTAGTTATCTGTTCAGTGTGTAGTTATCTGTTCAGTGTGTAGTTATCTGTTCAGTGTGTAGTTATCTGTTCAGTGTGTAGTTATCTGTTCAGTGTGTTGTTATCTGTTCAGTGTGTCGTTATCTGTTCAGTCTGTAGTTATCTGTTCAGTCTGTAGTTATCTGTTCAGTGTGTAGTTATCTGTTCAGTGTGTAGTTATCTGTTCAGTGTGTAGCTATCTGTTCAGTGTGTAGCTATCTGTTCAGTGTGTCGTTATCTGTTCAGTCTGTAGTTATCTGTTCAGTGTGTAGTTATCTGTTCAGTGTGTAGTTATCTGTTCAGTGTGTAGCTATCTGTTCAGTGTGTAGTTATCTGTTCAGTGTGTAGTTATCTGTTCAGTGTGTTGTTACCTGTTCAGTGTGTAGTTATCTGTTCAGTGTGTTGTTACCTGTTCAGTGTGTTGTTACCTGTTCAGTGTGTTGTTTTCTGTTCAGTGTGTAGCTATCTGTTCAGTGTGTAGCTATCTGTTCAGTGTGTAGCTATCTGTTCAGTGTGTAGCTATCTGTTCAGTGTGTAGTTATCTGTTCAGTGTGTAGCTATTTGTTCAGTGTGTTGTTATCTGTTCAGTGTGTAGCTATCTGTTCAGTGTGTAGCTATCTGTTCAGTGTGTAGCTATCTGTTCAGTGTGTAGCTATCTGTTCAGTGTGTAGCTATCTGTTCAGTGTGTAGCTATCTGTTCAGTGTGTAGTTATCTGTTCAGTGTGTTGTTACCTGTTCAGTGTGTTGTTTTCTGTTCAGTGTGTAGCTATCTGTTCAGTGTGTAGCTATCTGTTCAGTGTGTAGCTATCTGTTCAGTGTGTAGCTATCTGTTCAGTGTGTAGCTATCTGTTCAGTGTGTAGTTATCTGTTCAGTGTGTTGTTATCTGTTCAGTGTGTAGTTATCTGTTCAGTGTGTTGTTATCTGTTCAGTGTGTAGCTATCTGTTCAGTGTGTAGCTATCTGTTCAGTGTGTAGTTATCTGTTCAGTGTGTAGTTATCTGTTCAGTGTGTAGTTATCTGTTCAGTGTGTTGTTATCTGTTCAGTGTGTCGTTATCTGTTCAGTCTGTAGTTATCTGTTCAGTGTGTAGTTATCTGTTCAGTGTGTAGTTATCTGTTCAGTGTGTTGTTATCTGTTCAGTGTGTAGCTATCTGTTCAGTGTGTCGTTATCTGTTCAGTCTGTAGTTATCTGTTCAGTGTGTAGTTATCTGTTCAGTGTGTAGTTATCTGTTCAGTGTGTAGTTATCTGTTCAGTGTGTAGCTATCTGTTCAGTGTGTAGTTATCTGTTCAGTGTGTAGTTATCTGTTCAGTGTGTAGTTATCTGTTCAGTGTGTTGTTACCTGTTCAGTGTGTTGTTTTCTGTTCAGTGTGTAGCTATCTGTTCAGTGTGTAGCTATCTGTTCAGTGTGTAGCTATCTGTTCAGTGTGTAGCTATCTGTTCAGTGTGTAGCTATCTGTTCAGTGTGTAGCTATCTGTTCAGTGTGTAGTTATCTGTTCAGTGTGTAGCTATCTGTTCAGTGTGTAGCTATCTGTTCAGTGTGTAGCTATCTGTTCAGTGTGTAGCTATCTGTTCAGTGTGTAGCTATCTGTTCAGTGTGTAGCTATCTGTTCAGTGTGTAGCTATCTGTTCAGTGTGTAGCTATCTGTACAGTGTGTAGTTATCTGTTCAGTGTGTAGCTATCTGTTCAGTGTGTTGTTATCTGTTCAGTGTGTAGTTATCTGTTCAGTCTGTAGTTATCTGTTCAGTGTGTAGTTATCTGTTCAGTGTGTAGTTATCTGTTCAGTGTGTTGTTATCTGTTCAGTGTGTAGCTATCTGTTCAGTGTGTCGTTATCTGTTCAGTCTGTAGTTATCTGTTCAGTGTGTAGTTATCTGTTCAGTGTGTAGCTATCTGTTCAGTGTGTTGTTATCTGTTCAGTGTGTAGCTATCTGTTCAGTGTGTAGCTATCTGTTCAGTGTGTAGTTATCTCATTTTATAATCAATATTCACCCACAAACCCTTCATGATTGACTAGAAAATTAGCTTTTGTCGATGTAAACTTAATATAAATTATTTAAGTACTTTTCAAACTTTCTTTCAGATGATCAGCAAAAATGATTCTAAAAAGGATACTGATCCGGATGAAGAGCAGGGAAGTTTGGCTTCATACTCCGAGGTTGAGTATCCCACAGTGTGTGTTCAGCAGCAGCAGCAGCAGCAGCAGCAGCAGCAGCAGCAGCAGCAGCAGCAGCAGCAGCAGCAGCATCAGGCTTGCAGTGCAGCAAGCTACACACTCAATGCTGGACAACTAACTTATCACCATCTCACAACGCCTATTTGGTCTGAGTATTCTGACGACATTAAGGGCAATCCTAATTATCATCATCATCAGCAGCAGCAGCAGCAGCAGCAGCTGCAGCAGCAGCAGCAGGGGTCACAATTTCAAATCTTTGCCGGAGGTGCAACAGCTCAGCCGATGTCTTATCAAACAGACAGCCGCGATGAGGTTGGCAAAGTGACCACAAAGCGTCAAAGGTTGAATTGATTTGCCTAATCCTTTCTGAGAAATCAGTCTGAAAAAGAATATATTTTTAGTAACTAAAGCGGGGAATCCGTCTAACACTTTTTGTGATCACGTGACAGACGCCAGCCAATAATATTTCGAAGGTTGCTACAGAACTTTGACTAGTTTTCAAACGTTTTGTATTTTTAATTAAAGTTGTCCTTGAGATTATCGCGAACAAATTGCTACTTTTGGGGGATTAAAAGTCCTAGAAAGTTTCTAATCTACTACAAACAATTGTGTAAATTTATATTGTACACGCATACAATTGCACTCCTATATATATTTTTACAAATATCGTTTTTTGTCGAAATAATTAATTACCGCGCTTTTAAATTGATGCTCTTATCGATTAAACGATTTTAAAAGCAATGCGACAGTCGAAAAAATAGCTTATTAATCTCTTCATTCAAGAATATTGAAATATAATCAATTTTGATCTAATCAAGCCTAGTTTCCTCTAATATTAGCGCTATAAAAGTGCATGTATAATCGATGACCTCAACAGTTATGTACTAAGTGACAAAAGGCTTTCATTAAAATACAGTTTTATCGCTCTTTCTATGAGCCAACCCCAAATTAGCTGCAAATACTTCGTCAATTATGAACTTTTGTTTAAAAAACTGCTTTTACGAATTGAAAATCTGTTTTTTGTATCAGTTGTAAATAAAAACTTTTAAAGCGATTATTCCAGGAAATATTTTTATCCAGTTTAACAAAAATGTTTTGGATTGTAACTGCACGTTAATCACGCATTTATTTTTTCCTAAGGATCTTTTTGTAATTTTTATGGTAATCATTTAAATAATAATAATAATAATATTACTATTATTATTACTATTATTATTATAATTATAATAATTCCCAACTATAATAAGTCTGGAATTTCCGATATAATAATTAGAATATAATATAATAATATAATAATTATAATTATTATATTAATAATATTAATAATAATAATAATAATAAGTCCACTTAATTCCCTAAAGCTTTAGTTCACCCTGCTGTACAATGGGTTGCTGCTGTGGTAAAAATTATGTTTGTTTGTCGCTGTCTCTTTGGGGACTCTTGAGGGCCAACCTCCAAGGCACAGCGAGAGTGTATACTGCCTGACGATGAGACAGTCAGGGCAGATCGATACACCCGTTTGCTTGCGTACGGCATCTGTGTGTGTGTGTGGGCTCACGAACCAGCGAAATTGGCAGAATTGCATCCTCGCTGCCTGCGGGTTTAGTGTCGCTAAAATGGTGTGCCATTTCCTGCAGCCCTCCTGCAATTAGTTTAACTATTATTATTATTATTATTATTGTCACTGACTGTACTAATGGCTTAACTGTGCTGAAAGAATTTACCTTTTCATATGTTGATTCCGACTAATTATTTATCGTAAACATTTTTTTTGCTGAAAAACCAACTTAAGTACTTGCTCTTCTGAGCGCTCAGCAATGCAAAAAAGCACACACCTTATCACTAAGCAACTGATTTCACTCACTGACAATCCTAGCTGATTAAACTGCTATGCAAGTACACAGCTACCTGGAGAGACTTCGAAGACCCTATAGACAGCATGCACTATTTTGAGACAAAAACCTTTGAACTTATGGTTCCATTTTTTTAGTTTAAAATGCTGAATAAAAAGCGGTCTACCAAACTAACTCTCAAAGCCGTTCTTCGTCAGCATCGTTGAGATATTCTGCGATTTTCGTCAGCAGACTCTGATGACAAGGACAACTATCTATCTATTTCTCTATCTATTTGCAGGGGGGCCCGGGGCACTTGTCGCACAAGCGACGGAGCGGCACGCCCCCAGACCGGCGAACTAGGCGCTTTTGCGCCCATCGCGCCGCCTCCCCTGAGCAGGCACCACACGCAGCAGCACAGACCAGCCGGGGAGGGCAGGAGGCACCTAGAATAGGCAGCAGTGTCCCCCACCCCAGCCCCACACGCACATAGCAGACCAAGCCGGGCCGGAAGGCTGATAAGAAATCAGTCCTCAGGGGGGGCCGGGTGATGAGTGTACACTTATCCAATCGCGCTGACGGAAGTCCAGAAAGCGCGCGGCGGTGAACACCCGCCCTCCAGCCACCCCCGCAAGGTCTCACGCCCCAGCGCCAACGCACACAACTCACACAACGCAGAACAGGCACACAGAAGGTAGGAGCGAAGCTATTATTTCAAGCTTTGATTGCACGAAATATGGTGCACCTCCGCCGGTCGCTACTGTCCGAACCCCCCAACAAGTCCCGAAATTAATCGTGACTTGAAGGGAGAATCGAACTAGCGTCCTTTGGAGTGCGAGGCAGCGACGTTAGCCGCTGACCCACTCGCCCCCTTGACAAGGACAACTAACATTGCTCTGAATAAACCTCTATGAGTAATTTATATTGGTTCAGTAACAAAAGTTAACAATTAAATCAATGAAATATAATCAGCAAAATTTGTGGGACAGCCAGTCAGCTTGGACTGGAATAATTGCGTTCTGAGTCTGTCGCTCGCTTCGTGCAAAAGCCCACAGGCTGAGAAATGAAGCAGCAAATTTGCCTACTAGAGTAGAAGCTATTGAGTGCGCTCAGATAATAATACCGATAAGGCAAGAAGAGGCATTGAAAAGCTGGCTTCGCAAATCAGTTTGTGGTTTTGCTGTGTGAGTATTCTTTGCTCGCAAGAGAGAGGCATAACAACAGAACGATTTGAGTCGATTTAGCAAGTATGCAGCACCTCGTGCGAGTCAGCAACCAACTGGCAAATCGTCAGTCCCTGACGCTGTCCTCTTCAATCGTTCGGACATTGTCAGCCGGGGCAGCCGCACCGCAGGTGCCACAACCGGTGCGCAATCCTGAAGTGAAATTCAACAAGCTCTTCATCAACAACGAATGGGTTGACGCAGTATCAGGTAAGACCTTTGCGACAGTCAATCCCAGCACTGGCCAGGTGATCACGGAGGTGGCAGAAGGTGACAAGGCTGATGTTGATCGAGCTGTCAAGGCTGCTGGTGATGCGTTTCGCCTTGGCTCCGATTGGCGCCGAATGGACGCTTCGCAGCGGGGCGTCCTTCTCAACCGACTGGCTGACCTGATGGAGCGCGACAAAGTCTACCTGGCTGTGAGTTGGCTCAGTTCAGTGGTGGCTGCAGCAATTTGAAATAGGAAAGTCCCAAATGTTTAACAAAACAAACCTATGGCTATAATATGTCATTAGCACTCGCATTGATAAGCTTTTTCAGCATCTCTCCCGTGTCTCATCTCTACCGTGTCTCATCTCTACCGTTTCTCATCTCTCCCGTGTCTCATCTCTCCCATGTCTCATCTCTCCCGTGTCTCATCTCTCCTGTGTCTCATCTCTCCCGTGTCTCATCTCTACCGTGTCTCATCTCTCCCATGTCTCATCTCTCCCGTGTCTCATCTCTCCCGTGTCTCATCTCTCCCGTGTCTCATCTCTCCCGTGTCTCATCTCTCCCGTGTCTCATCTCTCCCCGTGTCTCATCTCTACCGTTTCTCATCTCTCCCGTGTCTCATCTCTCCCGTGTCTCATCTCTCATCTTTCTCATCTCTCCGTGTCTCATCTCTCCCGTGTCTCATCTCTCCCGTGTCTCATCTCTCCCGTGTCTCATCTCTCCCGTGTCTCATCTCTCCCGTGTCTCATCTCTCCCGTGTCTCATCTCTCCCGTGTCTCATCTCTCATCTTTCTCATCTCTCCCATGTCTCATCTCTCCCATGTCTCATCTCTCCCCTGTCTCATCTCTCCCCTGTCTCATCTCTCCCGTGTCTCAAAGCCCCTGTGTCTCATCTCTCCCGTGTCTCAACGCCCCTGTGTCTCATCTCTCCCGTGTCTCAACGCCCCTGTGTCTCATCTCTCCCGTGTCTCATCTCTCCCGTGTCTCATCTCTCCCGTGTCTCATCTCTCCCGTGTCTCAACGCCCCTGTGTCTCATCTCTCTAGTATCTAATCTCTCCCCTATTTAATCTCTCCAGTGTCAACATTACTTACAAACGTAGTTAGTATTTAGCAAAATTTGCTCGATCCCTGAAGGTAGTGAATTAATTGAGGCAGACTCTAGATAAGCAGTGCGATAGCTACCTAGATAGCTACCTGATAGTTGATTAATTCATAAAAAAGCAAGTGCTCTTTTACGAAAATAATGGTCCAACACAACACCCCTTGATCTGCCATTGACTCTGTACAAACAATAAACTTTTTGTAAATTACTATTAGCTACTAACATTATATGTGGGGGGGTCGGTGGCAGAGCGGTTATCGCGTTTGCCTCTCGCACCAAGGTCCCTATGTTCGATTCCACGGCGAGGCCACATTTATTTGGGCGCAGTCGCGGAGAGAAGGCCGCCCTTGAGGGCCAACCTCCAAGGCGCAGTGAAATGTACACTGCCTGACGATGAGAAAGTCAGGGCAGATGTACACACCTGTGTGAGCGTATGCCTGCGTACAGTATCTGTGTGCGTGTCTGCTCAGGAGTCAGCGAAATGGGCAGAATTGCCTCCTCGCTGGCTGCGGGTCTAGTGTCACTAAATGATGTGCCATTGCCTGCTGCCCTCCTGCAATTATTATTATTATTAAAATTATATCTTCCTTGAATTGTGTACTCATTTAAAAAAAATTCAGTCACTCGAGTCCCTGGACAATGGCAAGCCGTACACTAACTCCTTCCTTGGCGACGTTGAAATGAGCATCAAGTGCTACCGGTGAGTAGCACCTATGTGGATTGGTAAATTAATTATAGAAATCGCTTGGCTGGAAATTGCACCTCGCCCGGATTTCGGGGGGGGGCACCACCTTAAATTTGAAGGGGTGCGCCACCTTAAATTTGAAGGGGTGCGCCACCTTAAATTTGAAGGGGTGCGCCACCTTAAATTTGAAGGGGTGCGCCACCTTAAATTTGAAGGGTTGCGCAAACTTAAATTTGGGGGAAAGGCAACATTTTTTAGGCCGTTCTGCGCCACATTGGATTCGGCGGCTGCACTACCTTCTATTTTAAGGGGCAGGCTCAGCCCCTTGCCCCTCACCCATCTGGCTACGCCCTTGGTCCCAGTTCCTTCTTCCTTCATGCATCTAGTTTTTTTCGAATAATTTGCTGTCTTCATTGTCGTTATTAGCATACTAAATTCTCCAAAAAACCGCTCAGATACTACGCCGGTTGGGCCAACAAAAACCATGGCAAGACCATTCCAATCGATGGCGACGTTTTCTGCTTCACCCGGCACGAACCAGTGGGCGTCTGCGGTCAAATCATTCCGTGGAATTTCCCATTGCTGATGCAGGCCTGGAAGCTCGGCCCCGCACTCAGCATGGGCAACACGGTGGTGATGAAGACTGCGGAGCAGACCCCGCTAACAGCCAACTACGTGGCGCAACTGATTAAGGAGGCCGGATTTCCGGCGGGAGTTGTGAACGTTATTTCCGGGTTCGGACCAACCGCTGGCGCCGCTCTAGCCAAGCACAATGATGTGGACAAGGTCAGAATCTACTGTACACGTAAGACATTAACAGTAGAAAGACCAAAGGGGGGAAATAGCGTGTTCATTCTAATGTTGAAGATTAATGTTGAAGAAGCTCAATTATGACCAGCGCTTGCAAGCCTCAGTGGGACAACGGTCTAAGAGCATCCACGACCCCGTTAGTTTTACCCACAAGACATTTTAACCCAGCGGTTAGCGCACTGGACCCCAATCTGAGAGGTCTGGTGTTCGAATCTCGAACCTGTTTATTGCCATGCGATTGGGACAACCTGGATCAGCTGGTTAAGGAGTGAATTCTGGATATTGAAATTAAGAAGATCAAAGTAGAGCCGTATCCTACACAGTTGCTCCGGATGTACAGCCATTGGTGCAGCCGTAGATATTCCGCGGCCAATCCAGTGTACAGCTGTTCAGGCCCAGCTGATGCTAATACTCATTTTACAGCTGGGAAAACTTCTCGCTAGGAAAGCTAACCACAGAGCTACCGAGCTCCCTCCTACACGTCTGACATTCAAACACGGTGAAAACATTGAGTTTCTGCACCCCTTCATGGCCTCCGACCTTCAGATCGCATTCACTGGCAGCACGGAGGTCGGCCGTCTGATTCCCCAGTACGCCGGCCAGAGCAATCTGAAGCGCGTCACCCTGGAACTCGGCGGCAAGAGTCCAAACGTGATCTTCGCCGACGCCGATCTAGAATACGCCGTTGAGAAGGCTCATTTTGCTCTGTTCTTCAACCAGGGCCAATGCTGCTGCGCCGGCACGCGAACCTTTGTCGAAGAGTCAGTCTACGACCGTTTCGTTGAGATGAGCGTTGAACGCGCCAAGAAGCGCACAGTCGGCGACCCGTTCGATCTAAACACTGAGCAGGGACCCCAGATCGACAGTGAGCAGATGAGCAAGATCCTGGAGCTCATTAAAAGCGGCAAGAGTCAGGGCGCCAAGCTGCTGACTGGCGGCAGCCGGCACGGTGACGCGGGCTTTTTCGTGCAGCCAACTGTGTTCGCGGATGTTACGGTGAGTCCGTTGCTGGAACTAAGCTATCTGATTTCCTGATTTCACATTTTCAGCAAAGAGTAAACTGAAGGGATTCCAGTGAGTGCGTCCATTCTTTCGTGACGACAGATTCTCGAGACTCAAGTAACACAAAACCCAGTGTTGGGTCAGATGTAAAGTCTTTCGCATAGCCGTAATTGTTACTCGCGAGCAACCTTTGCAAAGACGTTGAGTCACTCACTGTTTCATAGATTCGGAGCTGCCAAAACCGTGCAAATCTCAAATACCCACTTCCCTTCTCTTATTAAAGCAACGGGAAATTTATATACTAAGTACGAGCGTATGTAGGAACTTTTTAGGAACACTGAGGGCAGACGACATTGTACATCTAGTATTACCAGGCTGTGTTAAACTCTCATTGTGCCTTGGGGATTGGCCCTTAGATGCGTAAGTTGCTTGACAAGCGAACAAGCCTTCTCTCCGCGGCTGCGAGAATGAATGTGACTCCGCCGCGGATTCGAGCTTAGGGACCTCTTGCTCAAGCTTAGGGAGCGCGCTAATCGATCGTGTTTAATGCAGTTCATGCTCATTTTATTTTCTCATAGATCGAAAAATATGCACTCATTTTTTATTGCAGAAACGCTGCGGGCAATGGCACATCATTTGTTGACAATAGACCCGCAGCCAGCGAGGAGGCAATTCGGCCCATTTCGCTGACTCCTGAGCACATGGATTCCGTACACAGGCACTCGCTCACACAAGTGTGGACATCTGCCCTGACTTTCTCTCATTGTCAGGCAGTGTACACTTCACTTTGTGTTGGAGGTTGTGTTGGGGGCTGGGCGTAAATTGCACGACAATCCCCCAAATGAATGTGGCTTAGCCACGAAATCGAGCACAGAGACCTTTGTGCGAGAGGCAAACGCGTTAATCGATCGCATTTAATACCCTATCAGCGCTTTATTTTTTCATACAGGACGATATGCGCATCGCTCAAGAGGAGATCTTCGGCCCGGTGATGCAGATCCTGAAGTTCAGGTCCACCGAGGAACTGCTTCAGCGTGCCAACAAGACAATCTACGGCCTGGCTGCCGGTGTGTTTACCCGCGACCTGGACAAGGCCATGCACGTCATGCAGGGCCTCCGAGCTGGCACTGTGTGGATCAATGAGTACGACCACTTCGACGCCGCGGCGCCGTTCGGTGGCTACAAAATGTCCGGCAGCGGCCGGGAGCTGGGCGAGTACGGCTTGCAGGCCTACACAGAGGTGAAGACCGTCACAATGAAGGTGCCGCAGAAGAATAGCTAGAGGAATGCCCTAGTAGGCAGGTCACTGAATTTTATTATTCTCATGAATTCCCCGAGGTCACTAGTAGTGCCTTTTGATTTCATGATGAGAAACTTTTTTGTGTTGATCGTTCTGGTATGTGTAATAATAGACTGACTCCTTCAATATTAAACGATTCAATTAAAAACAAGCTACAGAATTGTAGTGTAGCAATATCTATATCTAATCTATTTTTGTCTTATCACAAAAAGTATAAAATATGTGATTTCTCTTAAAAATATTCATGGATAGTGCTTTATTGTTTTCAATAAAAATGTATTAATCCATTGTGTAGATTTGATAAGCAATGTTGAAAGAACATCTTGACAACAGTATTGTGCAGTTAGTTATCATTTAAATCATAGATTCAAAGGTCATGTCAAGTATGCAAGTGTAAGTAGATGTACCAGCTAAGGTATGACTTTGAGTTGGCTTCGAGTCTTCAGCTGGAAGCTGAGGCTCCGGAATCAAGTCCACAGACACAGCGGACTCCGGTGACACTGCGGAATCTGATACAGACACCGAGCTTTCGTCAGCTACAGCAGCGATCGACTGCCGTTGCGTCCGCGGCCGCGGCACCGGCTGCTGTCGCTTCCTAACAGGCTCTTGTGTCGTTTCTGTCTTCTGTACAAACGACTGATACCTTAGCATTGGGGGAGACGACTGATGCTCTTCCTGCGGCTTTTGAATCTGTTGCAGTCTCCTCTCATAGAGATCGGACAGCTGTTCCGCCTCGCTGAGTCGCAGGGAGAGCTCTTTCTGATCGCGCAGAGATTCGCGCAAGCGAGTGCGCGTTTGCGTCAACTCGCGCTGATGCTCGACGAGATCTTGAAGCAATGCTTCGGCGTAAGACTCGGACTCCTTGCGTTTAGTCCTCAGTTCGGCGATGTGCTCAACTGCCTGCCTAGTGGCCTCCTTAGCCTCCTCTTTCTCTCGCCGAGCTCTGTCAAGCTGCTGCTGAATATAGGCCAGTTCGTCGCTCTCTGTACAGTCCGTGGCTGCGAAGTAGACTTTGGAAAGGTCGGTAGCCAGATTTCTCATTGGGGCACGGCATTGGGCGCACGTGGACTGCTGCTCCAGCCAGGGCAGCACGCAGTCCTGATGGAACACGTGACCGCAGCTCAAGGCCACACACTCTTTGGTCGCGCCGGATTCGTCTAATCGGCACCAACAGATCGGACAGATTAGCGGCATTGAGTCCTTGCTCAGCTGCCTTGTAAAAGCTGCAAACTTAAACTAGCTGAACTTAGGTTTTAGCAGTATTACTCAATCTTGGCTTGAGTATTTACGCTCAAAGCAGTTTTAATTGTGTAAATTTGCTAAATTTCATTGGCTCATGTGATTATTCCTTTAGTTTATGCTGGTTGTGTATTTTTTCTCGACTGAAACGTACATTACTCTCTTAAGGTATACAAAAGTAAGGAAAGAATGATGGCATAATTGTTATAAGTCTGTACAATGCAAGGGTGTCATGGGTCATTGTCGCGACCAAGCAAGAGAAGCAGCTACCTGTGTAGCAAAATGAGCCCAGCTTCTTTAGTTTAGATGAAAGATATTACCAGCATTACGGATCCTAGAAATAAAAAGCGAGAGATAAAAACTTCACAATGTTTGCTCTTATAACCTTGAGGCTAATAGTAAACTCAAAGCAAGATCGCTTGAGTCATATATTTTGAGTCTCCGTATCCTGGATTGTGAGACGCTCACACAATTCCATCTTGTCCAACCACCGTTTTAGCTATCATTCTAGCTACCATTCTAGCTACCGTTCTGCTTACAGTCTTCAAATCTGTTCTTATATGAAGCGTCTAGAAATACAAAATCAAAAGCACAGCTAAGTTAACAAGCGCTAATTGCTCCTTTCAAAGCTCACCTTAATTGTCAATAAAGGACAATCATGCTTCCCCTCTGATATATCATGCTATCCCTCGACAAAGCTTGCTACACTTTAGATATCTGAATCCTATTAGTAAACCCCTTAAATGTTTGATTCCCTTCGATAATTTATACTACACCATTCATAATTCATACTTTCCACTCGTTAATTACAGCTTCCTCCTCGATAAATCATACGACCCTCTCAATAATTCGTGCTATCCCCTCGATAGTTCATGCAACCCCCTCAATAACTCATGTTTCCATCTCGATAATTCATGCTACCCCCCTGTATAATCCATACATTTCTACCTCTTCGAAGAGGTTCTAGCCTAGTGAGAGGTTGTAGCCTAGTGGTTAGAGCGTCGGACTCACGACTTGAAGGTCGGGGGTTCGATTCCCGACTCCACTGGAACAATTTATGTCCTTTAGCAAGACACTTAACTCTGCATTGCTTCAGTTCACCCAGCTGTTAAATGGGTACCAGAGTTAGCTGGGATAATTGAAGGTGGGTGTGGCGTCCCCCAGTCCATGGACTGAACAGCCGTACGCAGCCTTCAGATGCGCCGCGCAATAGCTGCGGCTGTGCTGTCGGCTGCACATCTGACCCAATTGGGACAGGTGTAGTCAATTATTTAATTATTATTATTTCTCCCGTTAGTTCATGCTGCCCGGTAGATAATCATGCTTCCCATCGATAATTTAGGCTATTCCGTCGATAATTCATACTAAAAAATACGAGAATAGTTAAACTATAGAGAATATTAAATATTAAAAAATACGTAACAATACGCTCGTACGTGTGAATGTGTGAATGTGTAATGTGGAATGTATAAGTTGATTAAAACTGACAGGACTCCCAGTGCGCAGCCACAGGCCCAACGCAGCTTCGCTTCGTGGCCCAGCTCAATGTGAACGGCTGCGCGTTGTTCGTGCACGACACGGGAGCGAGCGACGGTCCGCACTTTGCCGTCGAGCCGGTCATGTGCGTGACGAAGAGGCTTGAAGCTGATTAAATCACTCTCCGGGCCACTGGCGTGAGATAAGTTCCCAGTAATAAGCTCGCGCAGCTAGGAATATAATAGAGTTCGATTTGAGCTGAAATTGGAGCTCGCGTCATTTTCCGCAGATCAGAAATTCAATCAGATCCATCGCGTTCTACCGCCCGATGCTGCAGAACCAGAACTTTGATCTCGAAGTGGTGAGAAAGAATTACTACCTCCCGGCATGTCAGGAGATAGTACTCATCCGCTCGATCAACCTCGCGAACTTTAAGAACGCACAGCTAAGATACACAAAGGTACAGAGTAAATCGAAAACGACAATATCGCTGCACACACAGAAGACCTAACTAGAAGATAAAAAGCAAAGGATGAAAAGGTGATGGCTTCACAGTACTAGATTTACGCATGGCTTACAGGCTGTTAGCTAATATAAGTAGAAAACTTGAGCAAAACTACAAATTTGTATTAATGTCAAATCGACACAGCACAGACGAAAATGTCACTAATAAGCAGACAGATGCCACACAGCTGGTTGGAAACCTGCACCGAAATGAGAAAACGATTTCCATTTTGTCTCGCTGAGAATGAATAGACACATAAAGCCGTGTCACTCTACTCATCAATGAATGAGTAAGTCCTGTGAGTAATGCTTGTGAGACTCACTTGAAACAATGTAATATTTTCATCGATGAATCATATTCGATTCCACTTCATTTCGAATTCAACTTCATTTTCAGTAAACCTTTGTTCGAACAAAGTAGTCACCTGATTGAGTTTAGTAGCCTGCAATATTGAATTTATATTCGTCGCTATATTCTTGAGTTTTTTCTATTTTTTTTCTTTTACGTCAGCGTCTTAATGAAATTTCGAGAATCATCTTTCGGTAGTTAAACTCACCACTAAGAAGATATGACGATATGATATTTTAATAAATAATTCGTTTATAGTACAAAGTTCTGTTCACCTGTTATCATTGAAATAGTAAAAACTAGCATTAAAAAAATAATTTCATTATTCTTATATTGAAAGCTAATAAGAAGGCCAGAAATTATTTCTTATAATATACTTCTTTTGGAAATCCTCTTTGATAATTCATGCTTCCCCTATATGATTCATGCTTTTGACTCGATAGTTCATGCTTCACCCTCGATAACTCATGCTCTCCTCTCGATAATTCATGCTTCACCCTCGATAATTCATGCTTCCCGTCGATAATTCATGCTTCACCCTCGATAATTCATGCTTCCCGTCGATAATTCATGCTTCACCCTCGATAATTCATGCTTCACCCTCGATAATTCATGCTTCCCGTCGATAATTCATGCTTCCCGTCGATAATTCTTGCTTCACCCTCGATAATTCATGCTTCACCCTCGATAATTCATGCTTCACCCTCGATAATTCATGCTTCACCCTCGATAATTCATGCTTCACCCTCGATAATTCATGCTTCCCGTCGATAATACATGCTTCACCCTCGATAATTCATGCTTCACCCTCGATAATTCATGCTTCCCGTCGATAATTCATGCTTCACCCTCGATAATTCATGCTTCACCCTCGATAATTCATGCTTCCCGTCGATAATTCATGCTTCACCCTCGATAATTCATGCTTCCCGTCGACAATTCATGCTTCCCGTCGATAATTCATGCTTCCCGTCGATAATTCATGCTTCAACCTCGATAATTCATGCTTCCCGTCGATAATTCATGCTTCCCGTCGATAATTCATGCTTCCCGTCGATAATTCATGCTTCCCGTCGATAATTCATGCTTCACCCTCGATAATTCATGCTTCCCGTCGATAATACATGCTTCCCGTCGATAATACATGCTTCACCCTCGATAATTCATGCTTCCCGTCGATAATTCATGCTTCCCGTCGACAATTCATGCTTCCCGTCGACAATTCATGCTTCCCGTCGACAATTCATGCTTCCCGTCGATAATTCATGCTTCCCGTCGATAATACATGCTTCCCGTCGATAATTCATGCTTCCCGTGGATAATTCACGCTTCCCGTGGATAATTCACGATTCCCTCGATAATTCATGCTTCACCCTCGATAATTCATGCTTCACCCTCGATAATTCATGCTTCACCCTCGATAATTCACGCTTCACCCTCGATAATTCACGCTTCCCGTGGATAATTCACACTTCCCATCGATAATTCACGCTTCCCGTGGATAATTCACGCTTCCCGTGGATAATTCACGCTTCCCGTGGATAATTCACAATTCCCATCGATAATTCACGCTTCCCGTGGATAATTCACGCTTCCCGTGGAAAATTCACGATTCCCTCGATAATTCATGCTTCACCCTCGATAATTCATGCTTCACCCTCGATAATACATGCTTCACCATCGATAATTCACGCTTCACCCTCGATAATTCACGCTTCCCGTGGATAATTCACGCTTCCCATGGATAATTCACGCTTCCCGTGGATAATTCACGCTTCCCGTGGATAATTCACGCTTCCCGTGGATAATTCACAATTCCCATCGATAATTCACGCTTCCCGTGGATAATTCACGATTCCCTCGATAATTCATGCTTCACCCTCGATAATTCATGCTTCACCCTCGATAATTCATGCTTCACCCTCGATAATTCATGCTTCACCCTCGATAATTCACGCTTCCCGTGGATAATTCACAATTCCCATCGATAATTCACGCTTCCCGTGGATAATTCACAATTCCCATCGATAATTCACGCTTCCCGTGGATAATTCACAATTCCCATCGATAATTCATGCTTCACCCTCGATAATACATGCTTCACCATCGATAATTCACGCTTCACCCTCGATAATTCACGCTTCCCGTGGATAATTCACGCTTCCCGTGGATAATTCACGCTTCCCGTGGATAATTCACGCTTCCCGTGGATAATTCACGCTTCCCGTGGATAATTCACGCTTCCCGTGGATAATTCACGCTTCCCGTGGATAATTCACGCTTCCCGTGGATAATTCACGCTTCCCGTGGATAATTCACGCTTCCCGTGGATAATTCACGCTTCCTATCGAAAATTATGTTTCCCGTGGATAATTCATGCTTCCCATCGATAATTCACGCTTCCCATCGAAAATTATGTTTTCCGTGGATAATTCATGCTTCCCGTGGATAATTCACGCTTCCCGTGGATAATTCATGCTTCCCGTGGATAATTCACGCTTCCCGTGGATAATTCACGCTTCCCATCGAAAATTATGTTTTCCGTGGATAATTCATGGTTCCCGTGGATAATTCACGCTTCCCGTGGATAATTCACGCTTCCCGTGGATAATTCACGCTTCCCGTGGATAATTCATGCTTCCCGTGGATAATTCACGCTTCCCGTGGATAATTCATGCTTCCCGTGGATAATTCACGCTTCCCGTGGATAATTCACGCTTCCCGTGGATAATTCATGCTTCCCATCGAAAATTATGTTTCCCGTGGATAATTCATGTTTAACCCTCGATAATTCATGCTTCTCATCTCAAGAATACATGCAACACATTTGATGATTTGTACTACAAATCGATAAATGATTTTCCCACTCAATAATTCATACTTCCCCTCGATGAATTATACTTTTCACTTGATAATTCATGCTTCCCCTTAAATAAATGCTTCTGTCCTCTTGCTATACCCCGAAAAAATTGCTATAACCAACAGTAATATGTTCTCCCTTTGAAGATCGCTTTAAGATATTATCTAGATATCTAATGCTTTCACCCCGAATTTTATGCCATGTACTTGACATTTCATGCATGCCATCTATTTGATATCTGGCGCAATATTGTTTACTTTGATGTTTTGCTTCGAAATATTAAGCTTTACAAATATACTCGTAGAAAATGTCGTAATGCTAGCTAATGCAAATGGTAATGCTAGCTGCCCTGCTCAAAAAACGTTAAATTTTTTATATAATAACGTTATCAACCTTGATTTAAAAAACGCTTTTAGCTATGCTCAATATACTTATTCTAGCTAATTTCTGTTCTGAGTCTGATAATGCTTGCAGCAATGCTCGAAAAAAAATTATTTAGTTTGGAATGTTAAAAAAATGCCTGCAACTAGGTATGCCCGAACAGTCTTCATTTAGTTTTGAATCCAATCGAATAATGCTTGCAACTAGGTATGCCCGAACAGTCTTCATTTAGTTTTGAATCCAATCGAATAATGCTTGCAACTAGGTATGCCCGAACAGTCTTCATTTAGTTTTGAATCCAATCGAATAATGCCTGCAACTAGGTATGCCCGAACAGTCTTCATTTAGTTTTGAATCCAATCGAATAATGCTTGCAACTAGGTATGCCCGAACAGTCTTCATTTAGTTTTGAATCCAATCGAATAATGCCTGCAACTAGGTATGCCCGAACAGTCTTCATTTAGTTTTGAATCCAATCGAATAATGCTTGCAACTAGGTATGCCCGAACAGTCTTCATTTAGTTTTGAATCCAATCGAATAATGCTTGCAACTAGGTATGCCCGAACAGTCTTCATTTAGTTTTGAATCCAATCGAATAATGCCTGCAACTAGGTATGCCCGAACAGTCTTCATTTAGTTTTGAATCCAATCGAATAATGCCTGCAACTAGGTATGCCCGAACAGTCTTCATTTAGTTTTGAATCCAATCGAATAATGCTTGCAACTAGGTATGCCCGAACAGTCTTCATTTAGTTTTGAATCCAATCGAATAATGCTTGCAACTAGGTATGCCCGAACAGTCTTCATTTAGTTTTGAATCCAATCGAATAATGCTTGCAACTAGGTATGCCCGAACAGTCTTCATTTAGTTTTGAATCCAATCGAATAATGCTTGCAACTAGGTATGCCCGAACAGTCTTCATTTAGTTTTGAATCCAATCGAATAATGCCTGCAACTAGGTATGCCCGAACAGTCTTCATTTAGTTTTGAATCCAATCGAATAATGCCTGCAACTAGGTATGCCCGAACAGTCTTCATTTAGTTTTGAATCCAATCGAATAATGCTTGCAACTAGGTATGCCCGAACAGTCTTCATTTAGTTTTGAATCCAATCGAATAATGCCTGCAACTAGGTATGCCCGAACAGTCTTCATTTAGTTTTGAATCCAATCGAATAATGCCTGCAACTAGGTATGCCCGAACAGTCTTCATTTAGTTTTGAATCCAATCGAATAATGCTTGCAACTAGGTATGCCCGAACAGTCTTCATTTAGTTTTGAATCCAATCGAATAATGCCTGCAACTAGGTATGCCCGAACAGTCTTCATTTAGTTTTGAATCCAATCGAATAATGCCTGCAACTAGGTATGCCCGAACAGTCTTCATTTAGTTTTGAATCCAATCGAATAATGCTTGCAACTAGGTATGCCCGAACAGTCTTCATTTAGTTTTGAATCCAATCGAATAATGCCTGCAACTAGGTATGCCCGAACAGTCTTCATTTAGTTTTGAATCCAATCGAATAATGCTTGCAACTAGGTATGCCCGAACAGTCTTCATTTAGTTTTGAATCCAATCGAATAATGCTTGCAACTAGGTATGCCCGAACAGTCTTCATTTTGTTTTGAATCCAATCGAATAATGCTTGCAACTAGGTATGCCCGAACAGTCTTCATTTAGTTTTGAATCCAATCGAATAATGCCTGCAACTAGGTATGCCCGAACAGTCTTCATTTAGTTTTGAATCCAATCGAATAATGCCTGCAACTAGGTATGCCCGAACAGTCTTCATTTAGTTTTGAATCCAATCGAATAATGCTTGCAACTAGGTATGCCCGAACAGTCTTCATTTAGTTTTGAATCCAATCGAATAATGCTTGCAACTAGGTATGCCCGAACAGTCTTCATTTAGTTTTGAATCCAATCGAATAATGCCTGCAACTAGGTATGCCCGAACAGTCTTCATTTAGTTTTGAATCCAATCGAATAATGCCTGCAACTAGGTATGCCCGAACAGTCTTCATTTAGTTTTGAATCCAATCGAATAATGCTTGCAACTAGGTATGCCCGAACAGTCTTCATTTAGTTTTGAATCCAATCGAATAATGCTTGCAACTAGGTATGCCCGAACAGTCTTCATTTAGTTTTGAATCCAATCGAATAATGCTTGCAACTAGGTATGCCCGAACAGTCTTCATTTAGTTTTGAATCCAATCGAATAATGCTTGCAACTAGGTATGCCCGAACAGTCTTCATTTAGTTTTGAATCCAATCGAATAATGCTTGCAACTAGGTATGCCCGAACAGTCTTCATTTAGTTTTGAATCCAATCGAATAATGCCTGCAACTAGGTATGCCCGAACAGTCTTCATTTAGTTTTGAATCCAATCGAATAATGCCTGCAACTAGGTATGCCCGAACAGTCTTCATTTAGTTTTGAATCCAATCGAATAATGCTTGCAACTAGGTATGCCCGAACAGTCTTCATTTAGTTTTGAATCCAATCGAATAATGCTTGCAACTAGGTATGCCCGAACAGTCTTCATTTAGTTTTGAATCCAATCGAATAATGCTTGCAACTAGGTATGCCCGAACAGTCTTCATTTAGTTTTGAATCCAATCGAATAATGCTTGCAACTAGGTATGCCCGAACAGTCTTCATTTAGTTTTGAATCCAATCGAATAATGCCTGCAACTAGGTATGCCCGAACAGTCTTCATTTAGTTTTGAATCCAATCGAATAATGCCTGCAACTAGGTATGCCCGAACAGTCTTCATTTAGTTTTGAATCCAATCGAATAATGCTTGCAACTAGGTATGCCCGAACAGTCTTCATTTAGTTTTGAATCCAATCGAATAATGCCTGCAACTAGGTATGCCCGAACAGTCTTCATTTAGTTTTGAATCCAATCGAATAATGCTTGCAACTAGGTATGCCCGAACAGTCTTCATTTAGTTTTGAATCCAATCGAATAATGCTTGCAACTAGGTATGCCCGAACAGTCTTCATTTAGTTTTGAATCCAATCGAATAATGCTTGCAACTAGGTATGCCCGAACAGTCTTCATTTAGTTTTGAATCCAATCGAATAATGCCTGCAACTAGGTATGCCCGAACAGTCTTCATTTAGTTTTGAATCCAATCGAATAATGCCTGCAACTAGGTATGCCCGAACAGTCTTCATTTAGTTTTGAATCCAATCGAATAATGCTTGCAACTAGGTATGCCCGAACAGTCTTCATTTAGTTTTGAATCCAATCGAATAATGCCTGCAACTAGGTATGCCCGAACAGTCTTCATTTAGTTTTGAATCCAATCGAATAATGCCTGCAACTAGGTATGCCCGAACAGTCTTCATTTAGTTTTGAATCCAATCGAATAATGCCTGCAACTAGGTATGCCCGAACAGTCTTCATTTAGTTTTGAATCCAATCGAATAATGCTTGCAACTAGGTATGCCCGAACAGTCTTCATTTAGTTTTGAATCCAATCGAATAATGCTTGCAACTAGGTATGCCCGAACAGTCTTCATTTAGTTTTGAATCCAATCGAATAATGCTTGCAACTAGGTATGCCCGAACAGTCTTCATTTAGTTTTGAATCCAATCGAATAATGCCTGCAACTAGGTATGCCCGAACAGTCTTCATTTAGTTTTGAATCCAATCGAATAAATCCTGCAACTAGGTATGCCCGAACAGTCTTCATTTAGTTTTGAATCCAATCGAATAATGCTTGCAACTAGGTATGCCCGAACAGTCTTCATTTAGTTTTGAATCCAATCGAATAATGCCTGCAACTAGGTATGCCCGAACAGTCTTCATTTAGTTTTGAATCCAATCGAATAATGCTTGCAACTAGGTATGCCCGAACAGTCTTCATTTAGTTTTGAATCCAATCGAATAATGCTTGCAACTAGGTATGCCCGAACAGTCTTCATTTAGTTTTGAATCCAATCGAATAATGCTTGCAACTAGGTATGCCCGAACAGTCTTCATTTAGTTTTGAATCCAATCGAATAATGCCTGCAACTAGGTATGCCCGAACAGTCTTCATTTAGTTTTGAATCCAATCGAATAATGCTTGCAACTAGGTATGCCCGAACAGTCTTCATTTAGTTTTGAATCCAATCGAATAATGCTTGCAACTAGGTATGCCCGAACAGTCTTCATTTAGTTTTGAATCCAATCGAATAATGCTTGCAACTAGGTATGCCCGAACAGTCTTCATTTAGTTTTGAATCCAATCGAATAATGCTTGCAACTAGGTATGCCCGAACAGTCTTCATTTAGTTTTGAATCCAATCGAATAATGCCTGCAACTAGGTATGCCCGAACAGTCTTCATTTAGTTTTGAATCCAATCGAATAATGCCTGCAACTAGGTATGCCCGAACAGTCTTCATTTCGTTTTGAATCCAATCGAATAATGCTTGCAACTAGGTATGCCCGAACAGTCTTCATTTAGTTTTGAATCCAATCGAATAATGCTTGCAACTAGGTATGCCCGAACAGTCTTCATTTAGTTTTGAATCCAATCGAATAATGCTTGCAACTAGGTATGCCCGAACAGTCTTCATTTAGTTTTGCATCCAATCGAATAATGCCTGCAACTAGGTATGCCCGAACAGTCTTCATTTAGTTTTGAATCCAATCGAATAATGCTTGCAACTAGGTTTGCTCGAACAGTCTTCATTTAGTTTTGAATCCAATCGAATAATGCTTGCAACTAGGTATGCCCGAACAGTCTTCATTTAGTTTTGAATCCAATCGAATAATGCTTGCAACTAGGTATGCCCGAACAGTCTTCATTTAGTTTTGAATCCAATCGAATAATGCCTGCAACTAGGTATGCCCGAACAGTCTTCATTTAGTTTTGAATCCAATCGAATAATGCTTGCAACTAGGTATGCCCGAACAGTCTTCATTTAGTTTTGAATCCAATCGAATAATGCCTGCAACTAGGTATGCCCGAACAGTCTTCATTTAGTTTTGAATCCAATCGAATAATGCCTGCAACTAGGTATGCCCGAACAGTCTTCATTTAGTTTTGAATCCAATCGAATAATGCTTGCAACTAGGTATGCCCGAACAGTCTTCATTTAGTTTTGAATCCAATCGAATAATGCCTGCAACTAGGTATGCCCGAACAGTCTTCATTTAGTTTTGAATCCAATCGAATAATGCTTGCAACTAGGTATGCCCGAACAGTCTTCATTTAGTTTTGAATCCAATCGAATAATGCTTGCAACTAGGTATGCCCGAACAGTCTTCATTTAGTTTTGAATCCAATCGAATAATGCTTGCAACTAGGTATGCCCGAACAGTCTTCATTTAGTTTTGAATCCAATCGAATAATGCTTGCAACTAGGTATGCCCGAACAGTCTTCATTTAGTTTTGAATCCAATCGAATAATGCCTGCAACTAGGTATGCCCGAACAGTCTTCATTTAGTTTTGAATCCAATCGAATAATGCCTGCAACTAGGTATGCCCGAACAGTCTTCATTTAGTTTTGAATCCAATCGAATAATGCTTGCAACTAGGTATGCCCGAACAGTCTTCATTTAGTTTTGAATCCAATCGAATAATGCCTGCAACTAGGTATGCCCGAACAGTCTTCATTTAGTTTTGAATCCAATCGAATAATGCCTGCAACTAGGTATGCCCGAACAGTCTTCATTTAGTTTTGAATCCAATCGAATAATGCTTGCAACTAGGTATGCCCGAACAGTCTTCATTTAGTTTTGAATCCAATCGAATAATGCTTGCAACTAGGTATGCCCGAACAGTCTTCATTTAGTTTTGAATCCAATCGAATAATGCTTGCAACTAGGTATGCCCGAACAGTCTTCATTTAGTTTTGAATCCAATCGAATAATGCTTGCAACTAGGTATGCCCGAACAGTCTTCATTTAGTTTTGAATCCAATCGAATAATGCTTGCAACTAGGTATGCCCGAACAGTCTTCATTTAGTTTTGAATCCAATCGAATAATGCCTGCAACTAGGTATGCCCGAACAGTCTTCATTTAGTTTTGAATCCAATCGAATAATGCCTGCAACTAGGTATGCCCGAACAGTCTTCATTTAGTTTTGAATCCAATCGAATAATGCTTGCAACTAGGTATGCCCGAACAGTCTTCATTTAGTTTTGAATCCAATCGAATAATGCCTGCAACTAGGTATGCCCGAACAGTCTTCATTTAGTTTTGAATCCAATCGAATAATGCCTGCAACTAGGTATGCCCGAACAGTCTTCATTTAGTTTTGCATCCAATCGAATAATGCCTGCAACTAGGTATGCCCGAACAGTCTTCATTTAGTTTTGAATCCAATCGAATAATGCTTGCAACTAGGTATGCCCGAACAGTCTTCATTTAGTTTTGAATCCAATCGAATAATCCTTGCAACTAGGTATGCCCGAACAGTCTTCATTTAGTTTTGAATCCAATCGAATAATGCTTGCAACTAGGTATGCCCGAACAGTCTTCATTTAGTTTTGAATCCAATCGAATAATGCCTGCAACTAGGTATGCCCGAACAGTCTTCATTTAGTTTTGAATCCAATCGAATAAATCCTGCAACTAGGTATGCCCGAACAGTCTTCATTTAGTTTTGAATCCAATCGAATAATGCTTGCAACTAGGTATGCCCGAACAGTCTTCATTTAGTTTTGAATCCAATCGAATAATGCCTGCAACTAGGTATGCCCGAACAGTCTTCATTTAGTTTTGAATCCAATCGAATAATGCTTGCAACTAGGTATGCCCGAACAGTCTTCATTTAGTTTTGAATCCAATCGAATAATGCTTGCAACTAGGTATGCCCGAACAGTCTTCATTTAGTTTTGAATCCAATCGAATAATGCTTGCAACTAGGTATGCCCGAACAGTCTTCATTTAGTTTTGAATCCAATCGAATAATGCCTGCAACTAGGTATGCCCGAACAGTCTTCATTTAGTTTTGAATCCAATCGAATAATGCTTGCAACTAGGTATGCCCGAACAGTCTTCATTTAGTTTTGAATCCAATCGAATAATGCTTGCAACTAGGTATGCCCGAACAGTCTTCATTTAGTTTTGAATCCAATCGAATAATGCTTGCAACTAGGTATGCCCGAACAGTCTTCATTTAGTTTTGAATCCAATCGAATAATGCTTGCAACTAGGTATGCCCGAACAGTCTTCATTTAGTTTTGAATCCAATCGAATAATGCCTGCAACTAGGTATGCCCGAACAGTCTTCATTTAGTTTTGAATCCAATCGAATAATGCCTGCAACTAGGTATGCCCGAACAGTCTTCATTTAGTTTTGAATCCAATCGAATAATGCTTGCAACTAGGTATGCCCGAACAGTCTTCATTTAGTTTTGAATCCAATCGAATAATGCTTGCAACTAGGTATGCCCGAACAGTCTTCATTTAGTTTTGAATCCAATCGAATAATGCTTGCAACTAGGTATGCCCGAACAGTCTTCATTTAGTTTTGCATCCAATCGAATAATGCCTGCAACTAGGTATGCCCGAACAGTCTTCATTTAGTTTTGAATCCAATCGAATAATGCTTGCAACTAGGTATGCCCGAACAGTCTTCATTTAGTTTTGAATCCAATCGAATAATGCTTGCAACTAGGTATGCCCGAACAGTCTTCATTTAGTTTTGAATCCAATCGAATAATGCTTGCAACTAGGTATGCCCGAACAGTCTTCATTTAGTTTTGAATCCAATCGAATAATGCCTGCAACTAGGTATGCCCGAACAGTCTTCATTTAGTTTTGAATCCAATCGAATAATGCTTGCAACTAGGTATGCCCGAACAGTCTTCATTTAGTTTTGAATCCAATCGAATAATGCCTGCAACTAGGTATGCCCGAACAGTCTTCATTTAGTTTTGAATCCAATCGAATAATGCCTGCAACTAGGTATGCCCGAACAGTCTTCATTTAGTTTTGAATCCAATCGAATAATGCTTGCAACTAGGTATGCCCGAACAGTCTTCATTTAGTTTTGAATCCAATCGAATAATGCCTGCAACTAGGTATGCCCGAACAGTCTTCATTTAGTTTTGAATCCAATCGAATAATGCTTGCAACTAGGTATGCCCGAACAGTCTTCATTTAGTTTTGAATCCAATCGAATAATGCCTGCAACTAGGTATGCCCGAACAGTCTTCATTTAGTTTTGAATCCAATCGAATAATGCTTGCAACTAGGTATGCCCGAACAGTCTTCATTTAGTTTTGAATCCAATCGAATAATGCTTGCAACTAGGTATGCCCGAACAGTCTTCATTTTGTTTTGAATCCAATCGAATAATGCTTGCAACTAGGTATGCCCGAACAGTCTTCATTTAGTTTTGAATCCAATCGAATAATGCTTGCAACTAGGTATGCCCGAACAGTCTTCATTTAGTTTTGAATCCAATCGAATAATGCCTGCAACTAGGTATGCCCGAACAGTCTTCATTTAGTTTTGAATCCAATCGAATAATGCCTGCAACTAGGTATGCCCGAACAGTCTTCATTTAGTTTTGAATCCAATCGAATAATGCTTGCAACTAGGTATGCCCGAACAGTCTTCATTTAGTTTTGAATCCAATCGAATAATGCCTGCAACTAGGTATGCCCGAACAGTCTTCATTTAGTTTTGAATCCAATCGAATAATGCCTGCAACTAGGTATGCCCGAACAGTCTTCATTTAGTTTTGAATCCAATCGAATAATGCCTGCAACTAGGTATGCCCGAACAGTCTTCATTTAGTTTTGAATCCAATCGAATAATGCTTGCAACTAGGTATGCCCGAACAGTCTTCATTTAGTTTTGAATCCAATCGAATAATGCTTGCAACTAGGAATGCCCGAACAGTCTTCATTTAGTTTTGAATCCAATCGAATAATGCTTGCAACTAGGTATGCCCGAACAGTCTTCATTTAGTTTTGAATCCAATCGAATAATGCCTGCAACTAGGTATGCCCGAACAGTCTTCATTTAGTTTTGAATCCAATCGAATAAATCCTGCAACTAGGTATGCCCGAACAGTCTTCATTTAGTTTTGAATCCAATCGAATAATGCTTGCAACTAGGTATGCCCGAACAGTCTTCATTTAGTTTTGAATCCAATCGAATAATGCCTGCAACTAGGTATGCCCGAACAGTCTTCATTTAGTTTTGAATCCAATCGAATAATGCTTGCAACTAGGTATGCCCGAACAGTCTTCATTTAGTTTTGAATCCAATCGAATAATGCTTGCAACTAGGTATGCCCGAACAGTCTTCATTTAGTTTTGAATCCAATCGAATAATGCTTGCAACTAGGTATGCCCGAACAGTCTTCATTTAGTTTTGAATCCAATCGAATAATGCTTGCAACTAGGTATGCCCGAACAGTCTTCATTTAGTTTTGAATCCAATCGAATAATGCTTGCAACTAGGTATGCCCGAACAGTCTTCATTTAGTTTTGAATCCAATCGAATAATGCCTGCAACTAGGTATGCCCGAACAGTCTTCATTTAGTTTTGAATCCAATCGAATAATGCCTGCAACTAGGTATGCCCGAACAGTCTTCATTTAGTTTTGAATCCAATCGAATAATGCTTGCAACTAGGTATGCCCGAACAGTCTTCATTTAGTTTTGAATCCAATCGAATAATGCTTGCAACTAGGTATGCCCGAACAGTCTTCATTTAGTTTTGAATCCAATCGAATAATGCTTGCAACTAGGTATGCCCGAACAGTCTTCATTTAGTTTTGCATCCAATCGAATAATGCCTGCAACTAGGTATGCCCGAACAGTCTTCATTTAGTTTTGAATCCAATCGAATAATGCTTGCAACTAGGTATGCCCGAACAGTCTTCATTTAGTTTTGAATCCAATCGAATAATGCTTGCAACTAGGTATGCCCGAACAGTCTTCATTTAGTTTTGAATCCAATCGAATAATGCTTGCAACTAGGTATGCCCGAACAGTCTTCATTTAGTTTTGAATCCAATCGAATAATGCCTGCAACTAGGTATGCCCGAACAGTCTTCATTTAGTTTTGAATCCAATCGAATAATGCTTGCAACTAGGTATGCCCGAACAGTCTTCATTTAGTTTTGAATCCAATCGAATAATGCCTGCAACTAGGTATGCCCGAACAGTCTTCATTTAGTTTTGAATCCAATCGAATAATGCTTGCAACTAGGTATGCCCGAACAGTCTTCATTTAGTTTTGAATCCAATCGAATAATGCCTGCAACTAGGTATGCCCGAACAGTCTTCATTTAGTTTTGAATCCAATCGAATAATGCCTGCAACTAGGTATGCCCGAACAGTCTTCATTTAGTTTTGAATCCAATCGAATAATGCCTGCAACTAGGTATGCCCGAACAGTCTTCATTTAGTTTTGAATCCAATCGAATAATGCTTGCAACTAGGTATGCCCGAACAGTCTTCATTTAGTTTTGAATCCAATCGAATAATGCTTGCAACTAGGTATGCCCGAACAGTCTTCATTTAGTTTTGAATCCAATCGAATAATGCTTGCAACTAGGTATGCCCGAACAGTCTTCATTTAGTTTTGAATCCAATCGAATAATGCCTGCAACTAGGTATGCCCGAACAGTCTTCATTTAGTTTTGAATCCAATCGAATAAATCCTGCAACTAGGTATGCCCGAACAGTCTTCATTTAGTTTTGAATCCAATCGAATAATGCTTGCAACTAGGTATGCCCGAACAGTCTTCATTTAGTTTTGAATCCAATCGAATAATGCCTGCAACTAGGTATGCCCGAACAGTCTTCATTTAGTTTTGAATCCAATCGAATAATGCTTGCAACTAGGTATGCCCGAACAGTCTTCATTTAGTTTTGAATCCAATCGAATAATGCTTGCAACTAGGTATGCCCGAACAGTCTTCATTTAGTTTTGAATCCAATCGAATAATGCTTGCAACTAGGTATGCCCGAACAGTCTTCATTTAGTTTTGAATCCAATCGAATAATGCTTGCAACTAGGTATGCCCGAACAGTCTTCATTTAGTTTTGAATCCAATCGAATAATGCTTGCAACTAGGTATGCCCGAACAGTCTTCATTTAGTTTTGAATCCAATCGAATAATGCCTGCAACTAGGTATGCCCGAACAGTCTTCATTTAGTTTTGAATCCAATCGAATAATGCCTGCAACTAGGTATGCCCGAACAGTCTTCATTTAGTTTTGAATCCAATCGAATAATGCTTGCAACTAGGTATGCCCGAACAGTCTTCATTTAGTTTTGAATCCAATCGAATAATGCCTGCAACTAGGTATGCCCGAACAGTCTTCATTTAGTTTTGAATCCAATCGAATAATGCTTGCAACTAGGTATGCCCGAACAGTCTTCATTTAGTTTTGAATCCAATCGAATAATGCCTGCAACTAGGTATGCCCGAACAGTCTTCATTTAGTTTTGAATCCAATCGAATAATGCCTGCAACTAGGTATGCCCGAACAGTCTTCATTTAGTTTTGAATCCAATCGAATAATGCCTGCAACTAGGTATGCCCGAACAGTCTTCATTTAGTTTTGAATCCAATCGAATAATGCTTGCAACTAGGTATGCCCGAACAGTCTTCATTTAGTTTTGAATCCAATCGAATAATGCTTGCAACTAGGTATGCCCGAACAGTCTTCATTTAGTTTTGAATCCAATCGAATAATGCTTGCAACTAGGTATGCCCGAACAGTCTTCATTTAGTTTTGAATCCAATCGAATAATGCCTGCAACTAGGTATGCCCGAACAGTCTTCATTTAGTTTTGAATCCAATCGAATAATGCTTGCAACTAGGTATGCCCGAACAGTCTTCATTTAGTTTTGAATCCAATCGAATAATGCCTGCAACTAGGTATGCCCGAACAGTCTTCATTTAGTTTTGAATCCAATCGAATAATGCCTGCAACTAGGTATGCCCGAACAGTCTTCATTTAGTTTTGAATCCAATCGAATAATGCCTGCAACTAGGTATGCCCGAACAGTCTTCATTTAGTTTTGAATCCAATCGAATAATGCTTGCAACTAGGTATGCCCGAACAGTCTTCATTTAGTTTTGAATCCAATCGAATAATGCTTGCAACTAGGTATGCCCGAACAGTCTTCATTTAGTTTTGAATCCAATCGAATAATGCTTGCAACTAGGTATGCCCGAACAGTCTTCATTTAGTTTTGAATCCAATCGAATAATGCCTGCAACTAGGTATGCCCGAACAGTCTTCATTTAGTTTTGAATCCAATCGAATAATGCTTGCAAGAATGCTTAAAAAACGTTTACATTTAAAACGAACAACGGTAGTAGCTTTAATCAAAGTATTTCATTTTATTTCTGAATCTAATAACGCTTGCAGCTATATGCTCGAAAATTCGTTTCACTTGCTGCTGCACTCAAAAAAGTTATAAATTTTCTCAGAGAGTAATAAAGAGATTAATAAAGCTAACAAATATTTGCTTCGAAATTATAGCTTATTAAAAGCGCTTACTATTAACAGTTGATTGTAGCCAAAAGCCTAAAAAAGAATAAAATAAAAAACTGTTACTTACGGCACATTACAGAAAGCGGCACAATGATCGAAGTCGAGACAAGGTTTGACAATATATAGGCTGCAATTTCCAGGGCTAAAGAGGATGAGGAGAGGTCTCGCTAACATTGAGAAATATAAAAGCCCAATCTGTGTTTTTTGTTTTTCTTAAGTTTTTTGAGCACGAAAATTAAAAATAATGCTACCTTTCGATAATTCATGCTATCCCTGGATCACTCATTATTCCCGCTCGATAATTTATGCTACTTCTTCGATAAAACATGCTATGCCTCGCTAAATCATTTTACCCCCTGAGTAAAAAGCATGACTTAAAAAGCATGCTACCTATTTCCTAGGCGAAATCATACCAACCCTTCTGTAGTTCATGCTACCCCTTCGATAAATTATGATACCGCATTGATAAATCATGCTGCCCCGTCGATAAATAATATTTCCCCATCGATCATTCATGCCTCCCTCACCGATAATCCATGCTTCCCCTCAATAAATTTTGCTCACCCTCGATAATTAGCACTACACCTTGATACGTCCTTCTACCCCATCGATAAGTCCTTCAACCCCATCGATAAGTCATTCTACCCCATCGATAAGTCCTTCAACCCCATCGATGAGTCCTTCAACCCCATCGATAAGTCTTTCAACCCCATCGATGAGTCCTTCAACCCAATCGATAAGTCCTTCAACCCCATCGATGAGTCCTTCAACCCCATCGATGAGTCCTTCAACCCAATCGATGAGTCCTTCAACCCCATCGATGAGTCCTTCAACCCAATCGATGAGTCCTTCAACCCCATCGATGAGTCCTTCTACCCCATCGATGAGTCCTTCTACCCCATCGATGAGTCCTTCAACCCCATCGATGAGTCCTTCTACCCCATCGATGAGTCCTTCAACCCCATCGATGAGTCCTTCAACCCCATCGATGAGTCCTTCAACCCAATCGATGAGTCCTTCAACCCCATCGATGAGTCCTTCAACCCAATCGATGAGTCCTTCAACCCCATCGATGAGTCCTTCAACCCAATCGATGAGTCCTTCAACCCCATCGATGAGTCCTTCTACCCCATCGATAAGTCCCTCAACCCCATCGAAGTCCTTCTACCCCATCGATAAGTCCTTCAACCCCATCGATAAGTCCTTCAACCCCATCGATGAGTCCTTCTACCCCATCGATAAGTCCTTCTACCCCATCGATAAGTCCTTCTACCCCATCGATAAGTCCTTCTACTCCATCGATAAGTCCTTCTACCCCATCGATGAGTCCTTCAACCCCATCCATAAGTCATTGTACCCCATTGATAAGTCCTTCAACCCCATCGATGAATCCTTCAACCCCATCGATGAGTCCTTCAACCCCATCCATAAGTCATTGTTCCCCATTGATAAGTCTGCTACTACGCCGATATTTCATGCTACCCCCACAATACAACGCGGTATTTCTATAAGCCTTGCGAATGCCTTAGTATATCGAGGGGGTAAGCTTGATATATCGAGGGGGTAAGCTTGATATATCGAGGGGGTAAGCTTGATATATCGAGGGGGTAAGCTTGATATATCGAGGGGGTAATCTTGATTTATCGAGGAGTAGCATACATTATCGACGGGACGGTAATAAATTACGTTAAACAACTCTGCAACCCAACTCCGTGATCTCCAACATTGTCGTCCCTGATCCCAAATACTGTCGCCTCTAATCCTTGTTGTTTAATATATAATTAATTAATTAATTAATAATTGATTACACCTGCCCCCAATTGGGTCAGATGTGCAGCCGACAGCACAGCCGCAGCTATAATGCGCGGCGCATCTGAAGGCTGCGTACAGCTGTTCAGTCCACGGACTGGAGGGACGCCACACCCACCTTCAATTATCCCAGCTAACTCTGGTACCCATTTAACAGCTGGGTGAACTGAAGCAATGCAGAGTTAAGTGTCTTGCTAAAGGACATAAATTGTTCCAGTGGAGTCGGGAATCGAACCCCCGACCTTCAAGTCGTGAGTCCGACGCCCTAACCACTAGGCTACAACCTCTGCTATATATATATATATATAGTTTTAAGTTTTAAAAAAATATTAGACTAGCACACTGTGCCCCCCTTGGGGGCCACTACTGTTCAGACAAAAAATATAGTGTAATGCATAAAGACAAAACCCGCTTGAAAGTTAACAAAAACGATCTTGAAAAAAATGAGCTCGCATACTTTCTGACACCAAGAAAGTGTCTACACCAAGAGCCCCATTGGGGCAGAATTACACAAGTAACTTACGTTTGATACAATTCAGCTTAATGCTACTATGGTACATGTGAATACTATCCCCTCAGCAGCAGAGAACTAATGTCCCCTCAGCAGCAGAGAACTAATGTCCCTCAGCAGCAGAGAACTAATGTCCCCTCAGCAGCAGAGAACTAATGTCCCCTCAGCAGCAGAGAACTAATGTCCCCTCAGCAGCAGAGAACTAATTTCGCTTCAGCAGCAGAGAACTAATTTCGCTTCAGCAGCAGAGAACCAATTCCCCCAAGCAGCAGAGAACTAATGTCCCCTCAGCAGCAGAGGATTAATGTCCCCTCAGTAGCAAATAACCAATGTCCCCCAAGAAGCAGATAACTAATTCTAAACACATTTATAAACCTTTAAACACGTTAAAGACTTGTTGGACACATTTAGAAAATTGAGACAAGGTTTGAATGAATTTATGTTGTAGTAAGAAAGGAGTAGATGTCTCGCAAGAATTGAGTAATGTATATCGTTGAATTGAATTGAAGTCTGCTACATTTTACCTATTCAAATCAAACACACACGGGTGAGAAAAGCTGTGATGTAATCCTGTAACCTATTTATAAATACGCACTGACTATCTTGCCAGTGTGAAAATCTTGCTTGCTTGCTTGTAATTTATTTCTCCCGAATGGCTCAACCGATTTTCACCATTTCTTCGCCAAAAGATGCCAAATATGGGGACAATTATACATGTATTTTTATTAAGCTTAAGTTCATTTCTAAGCGGATTAAATATTCGAAAACCGGTTTTAGATAGATTTTTATTGCATTCAATCAGAGCCAGTTTTGTCAACATGCATACCACTGTCAATTTTAGTGATTGCATCGGGTCCAGTTTTGTTAAAAGTGAGCACACTGATAAGAATTTCACTGCGTCAAATGTGCATAGCTGTGTCAACCCCAAAAAGGACTAAACCTCGATAAATCATGCTACCCCCTCAATATTTCATGCTACCCCCTCGACAATTCATGCTTCCTCCTCGATAACTTAGGCAACCCTCCTTCTAATTGATGATAAACTTTTGATAATTCTTGTTTTCTTAACGATAATTCATGCTTCCACCTTGATAGTTCATGCTTCCCCTTAAAAGCTCATGCTCCCCTCGATAAGTCATGATTTACCCTTAATAATTCATTCTTTTCCCTCGTCATTTCATGCTTCCCCACAACAATTCTTGCCTTCTCCGCAATAATTCATGCTACTCCTTCGATAAATCATGCTACCCTCCTTAATAAATCATTCTATCGTCTTAAAAAATTGTCTAAAAGCATTATGCTATTACCTGAAAATATCGATCATTCTTTCTCCTGGAAATCTCATGCAATCCTTTCAATAAATCAAGATATTCCATAGATATCGAATGCTTTTCCACAAAAACTCCATGCAATTTACTTGATATATCATGCTGCTGTCCATTGATATCTAGCGCTGAATTCTTAAGTTATATGTTTGTTGTAGTGCTTCTTCTAATCTGCACTTTCCTAGTAATTCAAATACATACTGTAAGTGGTTGGCCTAAATTCCTTATATTTATTGCCTTTAGTCACTTAAAGTGACATATACATTATACCACACCCCTGCTCGGGTGGACTGATACAAACTACGAATAGTTTGGGTAGCGTGGCTCTTTGTCACGATATTTCTGGCCTTCTGCCAGTAGTATTCTAGATACTAAATCTAGTTAGTTCTGGTGATTCAGACAATACTCTCAGGTGATTCAGACAAGTTTTGTCAGGTAATTCAGGCTCTCTGGCCAGTCTGTACTCGGGCTTCCCCGGATCGGTTTTTAACGGCTTCCACTTACTTTAGAAATAAGTAAGGCATTTTGAATATGCTCACAAAGAGACTGAACTGTTTAAGCTCCAATTTAATGGCAGACCAAACGGTTAACTCCCTGTATGAAAACCCCTCAGTATACCAAAGTTCCTAATGAATATTCCCAGTGTATTTCAGTAAAGTAAAACAACGTTTATGTATAGATATTCGTAGCATATAAAAATATATAAAAGAATATTTCGCGCGCCAATTTAGTTTGGCCAATGAGGGCCCTTTACATGTTCGTATTCTAATTATTATGCTTTCAAAATACAGAAAAAACAATCATTTGCTTCCCTGCACGAAAAAACACTAAGTTTTTTAAGAGTAATGCTACTAGCTAGGATTAAAATATTATGTCCTAGCTTTGAATCTAATAACAGCAATGCTCGAAACAATTTTCTTTAGTTTTGAATATAAAAAAACGCTAACAGCTACGTATGCTCGAACACTCTTCATTAATTTTTGAATCGATAACGCTTGAAGAAATGCTCGAAAAAGTTAAAACAAAAAAGAATAACGCTTTTAGCTATGCTCAACATATTTTTTGTTGTGCGCTTGACATACGCTTGCAGCTGTGCTGGAAAAATGTTAGTTTGGAATAAAAACATTTTAACAGCAACGTATGCTCAAACAGTCTTCATTTATTTTTAATCCTATTGAATATTTCTTGCAAGAATCCTGGAAAAAACGTTAGAATTTAAAATGAACTACGATAATAGCTTTGCTCAAAGTATTTTCCTTTATTTTTGAATCTACCTAAGGTAAAAACGCTGGCACAAATGCTCGAAAATTCTTTACTCAGTATTGTATCGAATAAAACTTGCTGCTGCACTCAAAAAATATATTTTCTTTTCTCAAGAAAAAAGAGCAATTAAGCAAAAAATATTTGCTTTGACAGTAGCTAATCAATAGCTTTTGCTATTATCAGTTAGTTGTACCCAAAAACCTAAAAGAGAATAATAAAAATCTGATACGAACCGTACAACGTTTTTAACTGCTGATGATAGATAATATATCAACATATCATGATATCTCATCTCTCATTTTATAAATCATAAAATATTTTCTTCTAGCTTTGAATCTAATAACGATTACCACAATGCTCGAAACACATTTCTTTAGTTTTGAAAATAAAAAACGCTAAAGCTATACGTATGCTCGATCAGTCTTCGTCGAATAATTTTTTTAATTACTACTATAAAATAAACTATTTTTTAATCTAATAAGGCTTAAAGCATTACTAAAAAATAGAAAAAATAGAAATTAATTACACTCTTTTATCTGTGCTCAACTTTTTTTGTTGGAGTTTTGAATGTGATAACGCTTGCACAGCTATGCTCAAAAAATCTTTCCTTAGTTTTAGTATCGAATAAAACTTGCTGCTTCACTCGAAAAAACTTATATTCTTCTCTGAAAGCGAGTACAGTGATAATAAAGCTAGGCCTAATAAATATCTGCCTTGACAGTATAGCTAACCAAAAGCGCTTAAACTATTTGTACTCGAACCAAAAAATGCCCAATAAAAATGCTGAAACAAACAGGAACTTATGTTTTTAACTGTTAATGTTAGAAGATTATAAGAAAATGAAGCAGTAACAAAACTTATGCTGAAATTCGACCTGCATTCTACAAAAGCATAAAAGTATACTTTACTTCGGAGCTAGATGACAAGAAAGCGGCACAATGATCGAAGTCGAGACAAGGTTTGACAGTATTAAGGCTTCAGTTATATATATTCAGGCTTATGGACAGAAATGAGGAGGAGAGGTCGCGCTAGCATTGAGCATCATAAAAGCCCAATCCTTTGAAATCTGCTATGCACGTCTTCCTTATTCAAATCGAATCACTCAATCAACCAAGAGAATCGTTTATAAACTCACGTACGGGTCGAAAAGCAGTGACGCAATCCTATTCAATTGAGAGTATCGGGCCCTGTTCTGTGCTATACCAATGCACGCGCGGGCGAGAAAAAGCACCGATGCAATCTAATAAAGCTGACAGTGTCCGGCCCTATTCTAATAGACAGAATGATGAAATTTGATCAGTCTAATCCTTGAATGAATGAAACTTTTTAGTGAAAACAGGATAAAAATTGGTCAAATGGTTCAAACGGTAGAGCGCCACAACAGTATATATTGTTGACATGTTAACAAACTTAAGACATTAAAAACAAACTTAACACTATATCAGTCAGATAATAAAGGGAGAGTCAGACAGTGAAAGATGGAATGAATCGAAATAAATAATTCAGCGTCGAATTCCAGTGAAGCAATTCCAATTTAGTGGCATCATTAAAATTCTCAGCGAGCCATGATGGTTTGAACTTTGAAAAAATGGGCGAAAAATCGAGTTTTTCGAACTTTTTAATAGGCGGGTAAAGCTTGCGGCTTTAACCGCTTTTAATGTTTGAGCAATCCGCCTCGCTACCTGTCCTGAGAATCGTGATCAAGTTGAGGAGCTTATCCTGGACGAGCTAAAGAATAGCAGATACATGCTAGTGAAAGATAAGCCGCACATCATCAGCCCCCTGGGAGCTGTGGCCAAGTCCTCTGGTGGCCTTCGGCTGATCCACGACGCCAGCCTGCCTCGGGGCCGAAGCATCAATGAGTATTTCAAGCAGGACAAAAAGCTTCGCTTTTCGACAGTCAGCGCGTTTACTAAGAAACTGAAGCTGGGTTGGTTTATGGCAAAAATCGATCTGGCCAAAGCCTACCGCTCCTGTCCTGTAAGCTCTACGGCCTACTCAATCACAGGACTCCGGTGGACCTTCAGCGGCGAGAGTAAGCCCAGGTACCTCGTCGACACGTGCCTCGGCTTCGGGTTTGCTGCTAGCGTCAACATATTCCACCGGCTGTCGGAAGCTGTCAAGCGCATGATGGTTCGGCGAGGTCACCTAGTTATCTGCAATTATCTCGATGACTTTGCCGTTGCCGCGAACACACGGGAAGCCTGCCAGGAAGCCTATAGCACACTCCTGAATCTGCTGCGCCGCCTGGGCTTTGCAATTAACTGGGAGAAGCTATCTCCACCCAGCAAGTCCATGGTCTTTCTCGGCATCCACATCGATACGGCTGCAGGCCGCCTGACTCTCCCGCAGGAGAAACTCGAATCTTTGCAGAGTTTGCTGGACGCCGCAGCTGCCAGCAAGCGACTCAGCAAAAAGCAACTGCAAAAGCTTTGCGGAAAAATCGGTTGGTTTTGCGAGGTCGCCCGCGCTGGTAGATCGTTACTTCGGGGCCTCATCAACCTGACCAACAGCCTAGATTTGCCTCACCACAAGATGCGCATCGAAGGTCAACTTGGTGAGCAACTGCGTTTCTGGCGATCAGCGACAAACTGGATGCATGGAATTGAATTGTGGCCGGCCTTCTCGAACCGGCTGGTGGTTGAAACAGACGCGTGTCTGGCAGGTGGTGCTGCGGTCATTTCTGATGGAGCTAATACCGACTGGATTTACGTGAATTGGTTAGCTGACTTCAACAGTGCTTTGCACGGTCTGCACATCAACTACCTGGAGTGTGTGATGCCTTTGATTTTTATTATCCTGTTCAAGGAGCGCCTAGCTAACTGCCACGTTGTCTTTTACACCGACAACTCATCCGTTGCCGGGATGCTGCGCAAGGGCTCTGCCAAGCCGCCGGTGGTTCAAGCGCTGATGCGCACGGCTGTTTTACTCGCGCTAAAGCACCGCATTCACTTCGAGGTGTTTCATGTCCCTGGCCGTTATCAAATTTTTAGTGACCCAGCTTCTCGTCTGAACCACAAGCATGGACTCATTAACTTTTTATTTCGCTACTATGGCACAATCTACATCGACCCTTCTGTTATCGCATCGCACGCCCTGTCTGCTGCTTCCTGTCAATCTCTCCTTTCACAGGTTCAGCGGCTGCAGCGGAGCCCCTAAGGACGGAACGAGACCGGCTGCTCAACCAAGCTCTGGCACCGAATACGAGACGAGCACTACGGTCCCAGCTAGCCTGCTGGGAGCGCTTCTGCAGCGACATCAGCGTGCACCCTCTAGAGGCCGATGGACCGACGGTGTCACTCTACGTATCACACCTACACCTCAAGCACCTGACCTCATTCGCCAGCTTCCCCGCCTACCTGCACGCGGTGTCGTGGCTCTACAAGCTGGCTGGGAGGACCGACCCGACTGCCCACCCTCTAGTGCGCCTTGCCCTTCAAGGCGTCAAGCGGCAGCGCGGCGCCCATGCGAGACAAAAAGCCGGTCTGACCCCCGCCATGCTGCTGCAGCTCAGGTCACACATCGACACAACATCCTGCCGCGGCGCGGCCTTCTGGTGCTGTCTGCTGGTCGGCTTCTGGGGTCTGCTGCGTGCGGACAATCTGTGCCTCTCTTCTGAATCAGCCGCCCGGAGCCCGCAGTCTTCAGCCAGGGCGGTGCGGCTGAAAGACCTGCAGCTGTGCAACAGCGGCATCGAGCTGCGAATCCGTCACAGCAAGACCATCCAGTTCGCTCAGCGTGAGCACATGGTCTGGCTGCCACGATTGCCCACCGCGAATGGGTCTCGTCATCCGCTCTGCCCGTTCAACGCGGTCCTCCTTCACCTCAAGCTCAATAATCTCGCGGAAAACGGACTCGACTCGATCCTGTTTGCCTTTCGATCGGGCCAACGACGGGTCCCGGTATGTCGATCGCAATTTACCAGACAACTGTTTAAAGCGGCGACAGCGGCTGGCCTCGACCCGACAACAATCTCCGGGCACTCATTGCGCAGAGGCGGAGCGACATTTTTCGCCAGCTCAGGAGCATCAGTGCAAGAAGTTATGGCTTTGGGAGACTGGCGCAGCGACTCCGTGTTCCGCTACATCAAACCGGGTGATGAGGGGCGCCGGCGTGCGGTAGACGCAGCATCTGCCCACATCATCAGCTGCCACCCATACCCTCACCGCTTTTAACTTTTATTTTTTTTTTGGCCTTGGGCCTGCGTCGCCATGTTCGTACCGCCACTTTTCTCGCCTCCGCCTCTTTGATCTGGACATTAATAGGCGGGTAAAGCTTGCGGCTTTAACCGCTTTTAATGTTTGAGCAATCCGCCTCGCTACCTTCTCTTTACCAGTCACTCTGCTCACCTAGCTGTACATCCTAGTTTGCGCTACCTTGCGTGTTTTACGTACTGAGCGTGTGCACTATCACCACCACCCCTAATTCCCGGGGCACGTGCCTACCACGTAGTTTTATTTGACAACTCTCTCAGCGTGAGAGGGTGTCGCTGCTGCTCAATTGTCAAAATTTTTCTTTCTTCTTTTTGCTTTTACCTCCGGTCGTTTTATTTCTTCGTCCAAAAATACACTGCTTAATGCTTAATCGCTTTAGGGCCTGCGTCGCCATGTTCGTACCGCCACTTTTCTCGCCTCCGCCTCTTTGATCTGGACATTAATCCCTAACAGTGGAGCAATCTCTTAGCCAGAAGCACCATACTGATTCGGGAAAATTTCTGATAGAATGGCGCAAATTTGAAGAAAATTGGTCGAAAAGTTTTTTTGTAAAACCGATTACATACAGACAGATATTTTAATTTTTAGTATATATAAGTATATAGATTGATGGCATAGTTTGAAGATTCTGAGCTCCTATGTTTAAAGGGTTCAGTGTATCCAATGGAAGTACAGAATTGGAAAGAATTGACAACTTTGGTGTTGTACATGACGCGAATTGTCTAATTGAGAATCCTGACTTTATCCAATTAGGAAGCGGGGCAGGTTTTATTCCTGGATGAGGATGATGGCGGTGTTAATTAGGAAGGTTATAAAAACAAAAGAAGAGATTTAATTATACTGTTGCTAACGCAGAGTATAGAAAATTGGATATATTTGTACCGTTGAGGTTAATGAGTGGATTTTGTAACACGTTAATTAATCGATCGACTACCAATTTCAGTTAAAGTCACACGGGAGGATCGAGTTAGAGGTTTATAGGCCTACGCAGGTGCTAATCACAGAGGAATGGAGGCAAAATTATTGAGTGTAGAGTTACGCATGGAAGTCATTGAGCCAAGGACAGCTTTGAAGGTGGAATATTTGAAAGCTATTGAAACAGATGCTGAGGCTGCATATGCTGCTTATATGTGTAGGGCAGAATGCAATGAGACAAGAACTAGCATTCGTATTAAAGAGGGATCATGTAGTAACCCAAAATATGATATAACTACTATGAGAGATGCCAACATGAGATATTCACATGGAGCTGTTAGATCAATAAACATCTGAGTCAAAAGTATCAGACTCAATATCCCATGTTTGGTGCGGATGTGTCAGCTCGAGGGATTCTCACTGATAACAGGTCCACTGATTCGCCCTGTCGCTGCGCTTGCCGCCCACCTCCGCGAGAAACAATTTTTCGAGCCTCCTTAACCACGGCATCTCCGAGCACAGTTTCTCGGGCCACAGTCGGCGCAGAGGAGAAGCCAGCGCTGCTTTCCAGAGCGGCCTCTCCGTGGACGGCATCCACTGCGATCCACTGGTGACTGGCGGTCTGACTCTGTTCTGCGATATTTCTCCGGTGGCGCGACCTTTGCGCGTAGGCGCTCCGCTGCGCAGCGGGTCGCTTGCTGACGCAGCAATTCTGTGCCTTTTTGCCCTCTCTTCTTTCCCTTTCTCCCTACATTTTTCGGAGTTGGGATCGCCTTCCTCTCCTCGCTGCTCGCGCTTTCGCTTTCTCTTTCACCTTCTATTCGCCTTTGCCTTTGCTTTGCTACTTTGTGGGGCTGTAGGTTAATGATTTTTTACTACATTCTGGCCTAGCCTGATAATATGCAATCACAAGGACTCAAAAAAGTACTTCAGCACTTAATGGATTGTTTGTCACGACTTCAGCAGAAACCGAACCGCCAAGTCCATGCGAAGGCATCACGTGCTCCAGCGATCACCCCATACTTAACAGAGAGTATTTAACACTCGTTCAGACACGGATATTGTCCTGACGGCCTCACACTCTGCACAAACTTCAAAGCAATAATTCTAAACAGAAAGCTTTCAAACTAAATCACTGTGCTATTCAATGAAATCCTTCAGAGTGCAAGTTGTGGAAACTGCAGCGCTGGCTCTGCTGCTCTGCTCGCTGGCAGCTGGCCAGGTCTCCCAGTGCGCAGCCACAGGCTCACCGCAGCTTCGCTTCGTGGCCCAGCTCAATGTGAACGGCTGCGCGCTGTTTGTGCACGATACGGGAGCGAGCGACGGTCCGCACTTTGCGATCGAGCCGGTCATGTGCGTGACGAAGAGGCCTGAAGTCTCTAGTTACGTCATTCTCCGGCCCACTGGCGAGAGTTACTATAAATCACTTCGTGTCCATGTGCTGCTGATGGATGATGGAATGCTCGCAGCAGCAAAACGCCAGCTGGAGCACCTGTCACCGAGGTCCGTGAGCTTCCTGAAGTTTCCAAGGATAAAGTATTCTGGAAGTTTAATGGAAGTAACCATGGAAACCAACGGCACAGTGGAAGCTTTATATGATGGCTTCAACGTCATGTCTGGTATTTGGGGTAACATCGTGCTTCGGAGTCGGAGTGCCGTCTACGATTTCTCAGAAATAGGCGCCATATTGTAAGTTGCCAGTAATAAGCTCACGCAGCTAGGAATATAATAGAGTTCGATTTGATTTGAAATTGGAGCAGATCATTTTCCGCAGATCAGAAATTCAATCAGATCCATCGGTGTTGTTAAACGATCTGATGCTGACCGTACCTATTGGTAAGGATGCTGAAACCTGCTATCAACGTAGCTACCGCCCGATGCTGCAGAACCAGACCTTTGATCCCGAAGTGGTGAGAAAGAATTACTACCTCCCGGCATGTCAGGAGATAGTATTCATCCGCTCAATCAACCTCGCGAACTGCACTGCTCGAGTGCACCAGAAGCGCTGTTTCTGGCAGCTCGAGGGCCACTTCCTCATCGAGCCTCTGCTGTGCCACAACATCAGCAGCTTGAGCAACGAGTCAGTCATGTATGACTACCTCCGTAGGATGTACTACCTCAAGCTGGATGTAGTGCTGCAAGATGAGGTCACTCTAGAAGCTGTGAGGTCTCAGCTGGCTGATCTGTCTCCTCGCTCGGTCACCTTCATGAAACTGTGGAGTGCTCAGAGCATTGTGAGCTCTGAGCACAATGTGAGCTCAATCGGTCCGCTGAGGGTGTCGGTAGACTGGAAGACTGCTCAGCTGCTGTTGTTCTGCAGATTCGAGGGACAATGCCATGAGCTGAGGTCAGTGAAAATAGGTACTCATAATTTGAAAGAACGCTTATAAAAAGTAATATTTCCCTTTTTCTATAAGGTCGGAAATAATTTTCGATCCAGTCAACTTGTTCCGCCATATTGGGTGGCACGTGACAGCGATAGCGAGTCAGCAGTGCCTTTTCAAGTCGGACGAGCCGCGGTTTCTGGAGCAGACTGGGATGAGACAAACTGGAACAGTTGGGTGCAAATGTGATGTCAACCGATGCTCAACTGCATTGCAGAAAAAAATTTGTCCCTCGTGGTTTCGCAGAGTGCAGCGGGGTGACCGGAACTTTGTCAAGATCATGCAGTGGAGCATCACCGCGAGCGTCAGTTTCAACCGCACCCTTGCTGAGTATGAGGCGGGGTTCGGCGATGAGACAGACTTCTGGATCGGTGTGTGAATTCGTCCGCTTTTTATTTCCAAATTAAAGAGGAAATTTGTACTTTAAAGTGGAGCTGAGTTCAAAATTAGTCGCAGTGGTAAACTGAGGTGTTTAGAAGAGAAGAAGAGACAAGAGCATTGGGCTGTTTAATCTCTTGCAAGAACGGGTGGGAGAAGGGTTTTCTGTGGCGAATTGCTGACTGACGAAGGCAAACAAGCTAGAAGCAGCGCGAGGTTCGACCCCCGTTTTACTGTGTGACCAACCGAAAGCATTGATAGTTCAAAGGGCACCATCAGTCATAGATGAGGTCATCCTCCTCATTCGGTTTTTTCTTCAAACAGAGTGACTGACCATTGTGGCGAGAATAGCCCTGTCCATTATCTCTTTTTGACGTTGGGGGTGGCAACTGGGTGATGAAGATTGGTGAATGCCTTTGGCTTCCTGGAGCACAGGTAACTCGAACATATCTGGAGTGCGCCCTTGTGGGTCCTCATATCTGGGTAGGTACATATTCAATGGTCTCTCCAGATGTAATGACTTTTGCGTTCTCAGGGGGTTGTACTAGAAAACAAGTTCCATCGAAAACAGTTTTGTTCCAGTTTGTAATCTGAAAAACTCTGATTGTAGGAATTTCATCATGAGACAGCCGAATAGAATATCGACGTGAGAAATGCCCGTGTTACCTTAGTTTTCGTTATAGTATATTATTTTATAGTCAGATTATTAACAATCAGATAAGTCCCGGTTTCCGCATGCAGTTTCACAGCAAAATCAATGAATCGATTGTCAGCTGAATTTGGCCATTCGCATCAACGCCTCCAACTTCTGTCCAATCCCGCAGGTTTCTCCGCCACCCACTCGCTGAGCGCAGACGGTGCCACACTCAGATTGGAGATGGAGCTGTTGAATGGGACTGAGCTGCATGCTGAGTATGCTGGATTCCGGGTGGGAAACGCCAGCACCAAATATAATAATACGTTCGGAGACAAGCTGACAGCTGACAATCCATTGCCATTCCAAGTCTCTGTGCAGTCTCTCCAGTCAATGCGGGCTCTGCTAGAGGTGTGATCAGCAGCAGCTGAGTAATCGGTCAAGGATGGCGTAAAATTTAACTTCTCCACTGCAGCCAGTGGCAACTTATTTTCCATTGTGCTGTGACAATATATTTCCTGCCTTATCTGAAACAATAACAGTCAGAATACACAGGAGGAAATCACTCTATTATCATCTTGCTGAATGCACAATGGAACTATTGGTTAATCAAAATATATATATTCATTAAATTCGGAGTAAATCTATTCAACTCTATACTCACGCTGCTCATTCATCCGTTTGTTTTAATAAGATCTAAGGCTTTCGAAGACAGGTCGAAACCGAAGTAGCGAAAAATGCATTGAAGTAGCCGATTTGTTGTCAGAAAGCCAAATAAAATGAAAACCTGCCTTATTTGAGAGTCCTTCTTTAGCTGTGAGTAGGGAACTCTGCCCTTCTGAAATAAAAGCATGCTCAGGCCACCTCGAACCCATTAGTCTGAGCATTTAATTGCTAGTCCACCTTGACTGCTCATTAGTACTCGCTAATAATGTCTAGCTAAAAACCGACAATGCGCGTGCATCCCTCTACTGTAGGCAGAAAGGAACTCATTCAAGCAAGTCTATCAGAAGGCCAATGCTGCCAATAAACTGATCCAGCTGCCAAAGCGCTGAGGAAAGCTGGTGATAAGCTACACTTATCCTACTACTCACCACAAACAGTAGTAGTATGATGCCAATGCACTTCTCAGGTCTTTAAGAACGCACAGCTAATATAAAAAGCTAAGGCTGAAAATGGATAGCTACACAATATTAGATTTACACACGACTTACAGGTTGTTAGCTACTAATACAATTAGCAAAATTGAGCAAAACTATTAATGTCAAATCGATAAAGCACAGGCTAAAATGTCACTAATCAGCAGACAGATGCCACACAGTTGATTGGAAAACTGCACTGACGAATTCAGACTTTCAGCCAACGGACTCGCATCTTAGATTAGGAAATATATAGGATAGATAGGACATTATTATGGGAAACCGGAGGCAATTAACCAATTTTCCAAATCTAGTCTACAATAATACTACTGCCATCATGGACTATGTGAAAGCTAATCTACTAGCTAAATCACCTAGTGATAAAATGAGGCCAGAACCCAGTACCTCTAGAAGGTTCAAAACCAAAGTGGCCTCTATCACTAGCAACCATACCAACTTTCAACCGCTAAACAACCCAGACCCAAATCAAATAAAATCCGAGGAAACCAATACCGATCTCAAAGAACCAATCCGAATAGCAGACGTCACCTGGGAACTAGCCCACTTTAGGTCGGGAGGTGCTCCGGGCCCAAACGGCATTCCCAATATTATACTCAAAAAAGGTCTCAGCCCCTCGTTGTGCTCACCAAAATCTTAGACAACTGTCTCAAAATAGGCTTCTTCCAAAAAACCTGGAAAAAATCCCACACCACGATGCTCTATAAACCAGACAAACCCAGGAAAGACCCGCTTAGCTACAGACCCATCAGACTCACCTCCTGCATATAGGGAAAGTGTTTGAAAAAATACTGAAAAAGCGGTTGTACAAATTCTTAGAAGAAAATAACACACTTGGACATAAACAATGTGCCTACAGAGAAAAACACTGCTCGCATGACAATTTAGCCAGACTTGTCCATGACATCATGGTAGGTAAAACCAAAAACAGATCAGCTATCGGAGTTTTCTTTGTTGTGGAAGGAGCTTTTAATAAAATCTGGCATGACGCACTGCGCTATAGACTCCATAAAATCAAACTACCCACCAGACTAACCAGGAAACTATATGTCAGACCGTGAGATTGCCGTTAGAGTTAACGGTCAACTCAGTGACTACTTCACGCCCGAGGCCGGTGTTCCCCAGGGTGGGCTACTCAGCCCAATCCTCTTCCTCATTGTGGTTGCCACAATGGCCAAACTCAAAGACATCAGAGTCAGAGCCAGTCAATTTGCTGACGACATGTCGATATGGTGCCAGTCCCTGAAAGCTAGCGTAGCTGGTAAACTCATTCAAGAGTTCATTGAAGAATACCAAAAATGGCTAAGCATATACAAGCAAGTCAATCGAAACAAGAGCAAAGCCATCGACTTCATCCACAAAACCAAAATCTTTGGATTTTGAAACAGCCTCCTCCCATCACCTTCAACGGAACCATCATCAACTATCAACCCAACGTCAAAATCCTTGGAGTCACTCTTAATCCTCAACTCACACTCTCAGCTCACTGCTTCAACACTATCAAAATCTGCGACGAAAGGGTTCTGCAACTACTCAGAGTTGTTCAACTCACCAAGGCCACCACTAGTTCACTCATCGCAATCTACAGAGCCTGCATCGAAAGCATCATCACATATGCCTCACCTAATCTCACTCTACTTAGTAAATATCCATGGATTGCTGCAGGTCATACAAAATCGTGCTCTGTGTCACTGTCATGATGCTCCTAAATACTGCAAAGCTGCCTTCCTACAAAAGCTTTTTAATGTCGAACCAATCAAAACCAGAATTGATAATCTAGCCAGTAGGTGGTACGTACGGGCTAGTGCTAACAAAATACATGGACTAGACAGCGTCACTGATATCTCGATCACTAGCTAAAAACACTAAGATACCACTGTTCCAACAGCTCAAGAAAATAAGCAGATAGGGAACCTACAAGCCCAGACGGTTTATTATGCTGAGTGCGGCATGTGATATGGGATTGTGAGTGCGGCATGTGATATGGGATTGTGAGTGCGGCATGTGATATGGGATTGTGAGTGCAGCATGTGATATGGGATTGTGAGTGCGGCATGTGATATGGGATTGTGAGTGCAGCATGTGATATGGGATTGTGAGTGCAGCATGTGATATGGGATTGTGAGTGCAGCATGTGATATGGGATTGTGAGTGCGGCATGTGATATGGGATTGTGAGTGCAGCATGTGATATGGGATTGTGAGTGCAGCATGTGATATGGGATTGTGAGTGCAGCATGTGATATGGTTAATTGAAATTGAGACTTTATAATGGTTAATGAGTGGATGAGACTTTGAAATGGTTAATGATTGGATGAGACTTTGAAATGGCTAATGAGTGGATGAGACTTTGAAATGGTTAATGATTGGATGAGACTTTGAAATGGCTAATGAGTCGATGAGACTTTGAAATGGCTAATGAGTGGATGAGACTTTGAAATGACTAATGAGTGGATGAGACTTTGAAACTGTTAATGAGTGGATGAGACTTTGAAATTGGTCATGAGGGGATGTGAATTTGAAGTGGTTAATGATTGGATGAGACTTTGAAGTGGTTAGTGAGTGGATTTTTGAATTTGTGATTTAAATTGAAACGAAACATCGTTGTGGGAAGCAAACAGGTTAACCGCTCTGCCACCTACCCGTTGAAAGGGGAGCTTAAGGAAATCGCTGACCCAGTTTCAAAGAGACTTGTTAATAATCAGACTCGGAATTTTGGGCCCGAAAGAAACAGTGAGAGCTGGGTGTTGTGGTTCACCTACATGTGCAGGTAGGCCTACAGCTAGGTTGGGTAAGCTGCGACTCCCCAGGTCCCCAGAGAAGCGCCGCTCTACCCGCGTCTGGAGGAATGACAGAGAGAAACAACAACAGACTCACAGTACCTCGGCTGATGCAACAGTTAGTAGCCGGTCGGTTTTATTTGCACTAAAATAGACAGTCTCGTAACAGGTGGGCAGACGAGGTTAGCAGGGTCTAATTTCCTGGGCACAACTAGCTAGGTTGGCACCACAGAACTCCGGGCTTTAGCGACAAAACAAACAGGGGGTGGGGTACGAGAGCGCACAAGGCGGGTGAGATGTACATTCAACAATTAGGGGTAGGCTGGGCGATCGATACATATGAACTGGGGTGGGGCACGCTAGCCGACTGGCGGGGCAGGGAATGAGAAAGAGATGAAAATGATAGGGCAGAGGTGAGGGCTGCGTCACAACAAGAGTGTGCATGCCTGACGACTTGCTCATTGCAAAAGTGTGTGCTCTGGACTAAGCGTAGGCATAAAACGAAAGTGTTAGGCAGAATGGTACGCAGAGTGGTAGCTAGAATGAAATCTTCATTCTATATCATATACCTCGTGGTATTCTAGCTACCATTTTAGCTACCATTCTACCTACCATTCTGCCTAACACTCCAGCTACCATTTGGCCGAAAATTCTAGCTGCCATTCTGCTGGTTTTTAACAACTTGACTCCGACGACGTCAGCATGACGATGTTGAAATGACGTGACGTGACGAAAAAAAACTTTGCTTTAGTTGGCTTTTGTTTTTCTAGCTACCATCCCGTCGACAATGATGAAGAAACTGATGAATATTAATAGAGGAGTACAATTACAAGCTACAATAACATGCAACCATTTCACATCATACTTTCACCTATGCCTGAGTATACTATATTTTACATATTTCTAACAAATATAAACTTCATTCTATGCAGATGTGCAACTACCTCGTACATTTATCATTAAGCAGAAAATAACTATATTTAGCATCCGAAATTTTCGACAATGTACATTCTTACTTCACGAAGAAAGGGTTCTACTGAGTGGCAGGCCAGTGTACAGTGGTGCGCACATTTAGTTGCCGTGTTCCATGGCCCCTGTACATTTCAGTTTAGCTGCTAGTTACAATTGCAAAGAATGTGAGAAGACCGTCCGACCCGAGTAAAGCTCGAGTTAGAAATCTCACAAAATGTCTTCTGTGATCTGCGTGATCTGTCGTGACAACGACAAAACTGAATGGTCGGCCCTCGCCTGTGGTCACGTGTTCCATCAGGACTGCCTTGCCACCTGGCTGACTCACGGAGTCAGATGTCCGCATTGCAACCGTCCAGGAAGCAGTGTCATCCGGATCTACTTTGCTACCGAGGACGACCGCGCTCAACATCAGCGACGACGACAGGATCTTGACCAAGCGACTGGTGGAGCTTCCACAGCGGCAGCTGAGGAAGAGATGCAACAGCTCCGACAGATGCTGTTCTTAGAGACACAGGACAATCAGGCGGGCTGGAAGCAGGCACAGGAGTTGGAAAAGCAGAACGATAAACTGCGCAACGATCTCAGCCTCGAGGCGCAACAGCGGGCCAAAGAGTTTGAGGAACTTCAGATATGCATGCTTAACCGGGAGGAGCAGATGGAGGAAGTGCTGCGCCTTGCAGCCATAGAGCAGAGGGAAAGTCAGGAGAGGCTATGTCAGATGCAGTTAACTAATCAGAGCCTGGAGGAGACCAAGACTCAATTGAATCGGCAGTTGAGATCTGCGGAACAGAACAATAGCAAACTCCGAATTCAGATTGAAGTTTTGCGGGCCAATGATAGTACCGTATCAGGGAGACAGCAGGAACTTGAGAGGCAAGTGGCCCAACTCGAAGCCTCTGCTCAGAGCTACAAGCGACAGTTGGAGTCTGAGCAGCGAAGCCGGTATTTGGATTCTGACAATGTGCTGGACTTAGTGACGGAGAACTCCAGATTGTCCAGCGAGTTAAGCCAGGTGCAGGTGGCCTACGCTGAGCTGCGCAGTGCAGCAAATAATGAGGTCAACAAGCAGAAAGAGATCGTTAACAAATCTCAGACTGAGCTCTGCGATCTGCGAGCAAAGTTTCGTACAGCAACGGAATGCTTCGTCAGGTGTGAGCGGGAGAAAAGCACTCTGTCTGAGCGATTGGAACAGAGAGACTTGCAGGTTAGGGAATTGGAGATGCAGCTCCGAAAGCAGCAAGGCATGGCAAAGAAGTCTGCACCAGTTTTCACTCATTCAAAAGATGAACTTTTGAAGACTACAAGACGACTTTCACTGGCCTGGCCTGCAGGAGAAACCGAGACTGATTTGGACGTCAATATCTCGAATTTCCCAGTTTTTCAAATAAACGACACCGGAACTGCTCATCAGAGAAATCCTCAGTTGCTCAGAGCTGCTCATAGAAGTACACCGAATTTGTTCCAAGCTCAAACTGGCCGGAAATACGTAAGTAACCTCTATGACTCACCGCCGGTGACGCCGCCCGTTTTGCATCGCGCTGGCAGCACCAAGACAGAGCTGGCGTTCTGTGCGGAAGGCGACATTGAGAACGCTACTCATCCGGCGACGAAGAAAAAAACCAAAGAAAAAGGCAAATCAAGGTGCAAACAAATGTGACACAGAGCCACTAAACACTAGACACTAGATATTAACTTGCTAAATGTAGCTCGTACTTTTGAAGTGTATACATTTTCACTTTCGTTTTATGCCTTAAATGTTTTTTATACTTTGTTAGGAAATTCTGCCCATTCTGCCCGAAAGGATAACAGCGTGTTTATGCGAGTTATAATCAAAAATAAGAAAAATAAAACTCAAACTATAATCAAGCCTTCTAACTTTGGGCCTCAGGGCAGTGGCTTTTTATCTAGCTTTAAGTATGCTTTCTATGAAGTCCACAAAACTTTCTGTTAATTCTGTGCTTTCCTGTGTCATTAAATACACAATTTTGTCATCAGCTGTTAGGCTTTCGAAATTTTGAACATTGCCTGCCACTTTCTCTATGAATTTATTTCTAATTGGAACATAGACGGACCAATCGCATCTAAAGAGAATATGAGTTTCGTTCTCTACCTCGACTCTACATTTTGGATATGTTCTGTTTTCATAGGCGATTTTCTGTCTTTCAGTGCGCAATGTCTCACAGGCCAGTTTGTGGTTTCCTAGACGAAATCGGGACATTGTGCGCCTTTGTTCGGGGTTAGAGATTATTTGTTAGGTACTTTTCTCTGGAGAAATCTTTCTTAAACGTATAATAGAAGTGGCTGAGCTTGGCTGATTTTCCCATCCTCTGAGTCCAGTGCCTTCGAAACTCTGACTCAAAGTTCTCCCTGTGCGTTTTGATGGACTTTGTTTTTCTAGTCTGTTGACAATTCCGCATTACTTCGCTATTCATTTTTCCCCAATGCCAACATCGCTGTATTCTGTATCTGCCACTAATTTCGCGATGATGGAGTCTGGTCGGCGCCGAACTGAGGACCAGTATTGAAGGCTTCTTTTTTGAATACTATATAATAGTATTCAAAAAGTCTTCCTAATTCGGACCGAGCACCATTGCTGTCAGTGTTTGGACTAACTTGCAGAATCGACTTGCAGATTCTAAAATTAATTCTCTCTATAAGGTTCCGATCCCAAGTACCCAGTTTCCAGGAGAAAAAAGCTCCCCAGGCCTCTGATGCATAGAGAACTATGCTTTCAATCATAGTTGTGCTAAACAGGATGAGCTGTTTGTGTTTTACTCTCTGAAATCCCGCCAACTTTCTCAGAAGCATTATTGGATATCCACTTTTTACCTAGTTCTACCTTAGCCTTTTTGTAATTCTGTCAGGTCTTCACCAAAAATGACAAAATCGTTTGTTTACTTCTTCATTCAATATGGAGGTATGGCTTTGAAATGAGCTTTTTAGAATTGTGCTTAGCGGGTCGATCTATAACTTGGATCAGGCATCGTTCGTGTACCCTGACCTCTACCCAACAATCCGTACTCTGGCAGTTTTCCATTCCTGCTGACGAAGGCGGAAGCGGACCGGCTGAACGCTAAAGTCTGGCGACTAGTGAGTCCGTCAGAAAGGCAGTGCAATATTTCTAGTGGAACTTCGCTAGCCTACCGGCGTGCCAAACAAGTGCAATTTCTGCTTAAGTGCATATGTGCACCAAACTTTCCTTTCCATTTCATCTGTTAAAAAATATGTTGCTGCTTAGAAAGGAGCAGTCGGTTCTCAAACAGGTTCTTACCGATAACTTTACGCATGACATGGAGGAGAATGCCTACAGTGAGCAGCTGCAGAAAACGCACTGCGTTGAAAATCATCCCCAAGTTGCGTTCGCGAAATCCTCTAACCAATGAGCCGGAACTCTTTAACTACTTGCGCGTGCTACAATCTGAAAAAGAACTCGGCCACAGTTAAGAAGGCCGGCTGCCAAATGTCGCTGCATCCATCGCCGTGGCAATATAGGGCCTGGCCTCACTGCCTGAAAGGATCGGAGATGTCAACCAACGCCATTGCAGGGATTCAACGCATAACCCTGCAGTTTCTGAAACTGTTAACATGGAACAGGACACAAATGAGTACTGCAGGACCAGAATACCACACTCATATTCACACTAACAGTGCCAGCTACTCTTTTGTAAAATGGCCAAGCATTCGCAGTCCACAGATCACTGCTTTGCTAATTCATTCAAGGCTGATGAAACCAAGGTGCCAGGATTGGTGAGAATAGTAGAAATTGCTGGGCAGATCCTGGAGGGGATATTTCGCTCGTATGTGTCAGAATGTCTAATCAATGTGAGCATCTCTTCGGCTTCAGCAATGTCTCCTCAGGTCATACCACGTCAGGTCATACTATTCGTAACATGGTCCTACACGTTCACGGACTTTCTGGCCGACACCGGCGGCCTGTACATTGGCTGCAGTGTGCCCACACTGTGCGAACTACTCGAGCTAATCTACATACTACCCGAGCACTCGCTCAATCGCAGATCTCAGCCGAGAATCTGAGAATCTCAAGCGTGCAAGTACTAGAAGCAGTGACTATGACGATAAATACAGGATTAGACTCAGGTGAGACTAGCAACAATGCCTGAGCAGACCTAATGTAGAGCAAATACTCTCATATAGCGACTCTATACCGGCGTGTTGCAACATCGGAAAAATATCCAGCTATAACAATACTTGGCTTCATGTTCTCTTGCCTTCTGATTTAGAGCCCTTTAAGAGTTGTAGAAATACGGCTCGTATCGTTGAAATTTTTGTTCTGATTTACTATACTACAATGCGTTGTTTTGCCTCCAACAAATGTTTGTCATGAGAGAATTTTATAATTATGGCACTTCGTTACATTTTGAGTCATCTTTAAGTATTCGCCTTTTAGGGGGTGAGTGGCAGAGCTGCCTAACATGCGCGCCTTCATTTCATTAGAATTTTTACGAGCAAATTTGATGCGATAAAATTTTTAGAACAAATATTCTGAAACTTGATAATTAACATATTTATTTCAGCAGTTTAACTAAAAGAGGTTACAGAAAAGAGGTTGTAGCCAAGTGGTTAGAGCGTCGGACTCACGACTTGAAGGTCGGGGGTTCGATTCCCGACTCCACTGGAACAATTTGTGTCCTTTAGCAAGACACTTAACTCTGAATTGCTTCAGTTCACCCAGCTGTTAAATGGGTACCAGCATTAGCTGGGATAATTGAGGGTGAGTGTGGCATCCCCCCAGTCCATGGACTGAACAGCCGTACGCAGCCTTCAGATGCGCCGCGCAATTGCTGCGGCTGTACTGTCGGCTGCACATCTGGCCCAATTGGGACAGGTGTGATCAATTATTATCAATTATTATTATTAACTAAGAGTCGTTACATTAAGATAATAAGTAACATTATCTATGAAGACCATTGCTGCCCTTCATAGAGAAATTCATAGAGAACTCTTTCCATGGCAATTGCTGCGATTTCTTCGGGTCTCTCAAACTAAAAAAATGCCCTCAGTTTGATCTCAATCAGCAACGACAGCCATTTTGCTAAACGCCATCGCTAAAGTAACAGTAGCAGCATCACCGTCCTTTTCACAATTTCCGGTTGATGAACCATCGATGCTATGGATCGCAGAGCGTCAACGAAGGCTGAGAGTTCAGGTCAATCGTTGTGCCATTCACGAGTTCAATCTCACGAGTTAAGACAGACGGGTACATTAGTCATTTTGAGACTGTTGGGATTCCATGTTTAGACTTATTAGAAAATTGATATTACATTTTTTAGTTCACGACTCAAAATGCTACAGGACTGATGAGCCAGAAAAGGAAATAGAAGAACCGTGGAAGCTCCCATTGAAAGATAATTGATGCTTGGGAAACATTGCCCGAGTGTGTTTCACTTGTGCATCGGATTTGTTAATCGTTAAAGTCCGTTAAAGTCAGCAAACTTTTTGTTTAACCTTAACGGATCTCAGTTACTTTTTTATTTTCTTAATGGATACATGATTTTCCGTTACTTTTTGGACGACTTAACTTCAGTTAACTTCCGTTAATTATGAATTTTACACATAATTCGTGTCAATTTAAAAGACTTGAACTCAGCATTTTTTCGCATCAATTTCAGAGAATCGGTCTAGATCGAAGTTGGCCCAAATTGACCAAGTCACGTTGTTTCGCTGAGTTGGATAGTGTTAATGGTTATTATTGATTAATAGTTTGGCACAGTTTCAGTTTGGCTGTGGCTAGTATAGTGGTAGACTGATAGTGCGGTTGTGACTAGTGCCTGCACTGTCTGGTAGTGTGGTGTGGTTTAGTAGTTTCCGGCGCTTTTGCCCAATTAGCTTTTAGCTTTCTTCTACCTATCTTAGCCTTTCTTGCTTAGGGCTTTTCATAATTTGTTCCATATGCCTATGTCTATGTCTTGCCTTCTTTATGTATAGAATAATACCCCCTGATTTCGTTTATTTGGCCTAGGAAAGGCTGAGGACGCGTTTCTTGGCCGAGGCGAAGCCGAGGCCCAGAAGCGCAGTCCGAAGCCGTTCCTAGGCCATAGACAACGATTTCAGGGGGGTATTATAGTATTTAATCCTAAAGCTTGGCCCGGCTCACGAGATTGCAAACCTAAAACTGTTTACAGCAACTGTGACCATAGACTATATGTTTAATCTGCCTAGGCCATTAAATGACTGGCTTAGGCCAGTTAAATAATAAATACGCAGAATTAATAGCCAATAGGCCGGGCCAAGCTGGGGATTAAATGAGATTTAGAAACATTCTCTAAATGAAACAAAGAAACGAAATCAGGGGGGTATTATTCTATACAAATAGGGCCAATTTTATGATTTTTTAAAATTCTTTATGTCCTTTCATTTCTTATGGTTAGTTTCTTAGGGATTTGGACTTTTAGGGTTGATTATATAACATCTTTGACTTGACTTTTAATTCACAGGGTTGCAAAATTTGCCATAGCAGCTCTATTAAAAGTAAAATTGCTTTGGTTTGCATGGGTGCTTGCGCCTGTGCAAACCGGCTTTAGTGATCAGCCCGCCCCCTTGCTGTCTCTGTGCATCTGTGTGGGGTGGGGCCGTCCCCCACCCCCGCCGCCTGCTAGCCTTTTTAGGTGAGCCTCTCACCACGTTTTCGGATTCAATTTGCGCGCAGCTCTCCGCTTGAGTTTTGATTTTTTTTGCACAATCATGCCAAACTCTAACGAGCCACTTGCATCCGAAGCGCCTAGCACTGTAAGGGCGCTACGTCAGAAGCTTCAGAGCCTAGGGCTTTCAACACAAGGCAAAAAATGTGAACTTTTACTGCGGCTGAGGGCGCACCTCGAGGGTATCGCCTCCGACTTTGAGAATGCGGACGACGAGGACGAGGAGCAAGATGAAGCTGCCGCAGTGACGACGCGTATGAGAAAAGACGGCGCAATGGTGGAGAGGCAACTGCCTTCTATCGCGAACGAGTCGGTACAACATGGTCAAGAGTCTGACGCGGCTGGCGGCCTGGACGACGAGCTGGTGGAGGCTGAGAAGCAGCTCCGACTGCTAAAGCTACGCAAGGAGGCCGCTCTGCTTCAGGCAGAAGTCAGCCAACTTCAGCGAAGGCCTGCGACGTCAAAGAATCCCGGTGAGTTGCTCATTAACCTGTGGTCTGACGATGAAGATGCTGCCCAGCAAGAGCCCAGTCGGTTTGTAGGCAAGGTGTACCGAATCCCTGAGTTTATTAACAAGCGGAAGCAGCAGGAAGCAGGAGTTACTCAGTCCATTGACAAATCCGGAAGAGTCACCTTCAGAGTGAGGGAAGCTGTTGTTGACTCGCTGACGTTTGGAGACTGGATCTCGGCGAATGCTCGAATCATGCTGAAGCTGCTGGATGATGGCAGGTTGGTGAAGAGCGGGCTGGGCGGCCAGCCTGATGTGTCAGAGTTGCGAGACTACCTGCGCTACACTGCGCGCATTGGCGAGCTATTTGACCTCGGGTTCGACAAGGCTCGAGTTATGAGGTTTGATGACGAGTGCAGACTGAGTGAAGATGGCGAGACGTCATGGGAGTTGCGTGGATCCGACCTTGGTCGAGTTGCCACCTACCTGATGACCCCACAGAGTGCACCGACTGCCAGAGTTGACCGGGTGCCAAAACAAAGCCTGCAGCCACCCTGCTTTGATTTCAATAAGGAAACTGGATGTTCAAGGCGGAACTGCCGTTTCGCTCATCGGTGCCGGCGTTGTGGACTTGGCCACTCAGCGGCGATGGCGCACAGGGATGACGGTGCTGAGGTGAGCAGGCCTCTGCACTGACTGCGCGTCGATCCGGTTTTAACTTCCTCTGTTTTATCAACTGACCTGAAGCTGGAGGCATGGACGGAAGAGTTGGAGTCGATCGATCTGCCGCTGGACAGAAAGCAATTTATCCTGAATGGTGTGTCGGAAGGATTTCGGATTACGAATGTGCAGCGAGACAACCTGAAGTCTGTCGAGGTCAGCAACTATGAATCTGTGAATGTTTACGCTGAAGCTGTTCAAACGCAAATTCTGAGGGAAATTCGCCTTGACCGCTACCGTCGGTGCTCGGATGGGTGGCGGCCTCGGATTGTGAGTGCGCTGGGAGCCTTGCCGAAGGATGACGGCCGGGTACGTCTAATTCACGATTGCAGTCGGCCGGACAATCTGTCGGTGAACGCGCACTGGGAGAGCAATGAGAAGTTGCGGTTTTCAAGCGCTGAAAACTTCGCAAGTAAGTTAACGAGAGGCTGCTATATGACTAAAGTTGACCTGAGTGAAGCATACCGCGCATGTGGAGTGCACCCAGAAGACTTCGTCAACACCGGTCTCAAGTTCAAGTTTCCTGGCTGCGCCACTCCCACCTACATGTTCGATACACGCCTGCCGTTCGGGGCGGCAGCCTCGGTCACGTGCTTTCAGCGCCTGAGCAATGCGATTCATCTGATGATGGTGCGCAGAGGCTTCATCAACACCGAGTCTTACCTGGACGACTTTGCCTACTGCGGGACGCAGGAGAACTGCCAGCGCTTCTACGTCGATCTGATTTACTTGCTGACTCGGCTGGGATTCACCGTCAACCCGGCCAAGTGTCAGCCGCCGGCGCAGCGGATGTCATTCCTTGGAATTGAGTTCGACACTGTGGAAGGAATCAAGAAGCTGCCGGATGAGAAGGCGAGGAAGTTGATCAACCTGGTTGGTGCCGAGTTAGCCAAGGTGAGGATTAGTCAGCGGGCCCTCCAACAGGTCATTGGCAAGTTGGGGTGGGCAGCGCAGGTCATCAGTTGCGGAAGGACCTTCTTGCGTGAGCTGATTGAGCGGTGCAACACCTTACGGCGTGGACAGCGAACGCTGGTCGACTCCGGGTTACGCAGTCAGCTGAACTGGTGGAAGGTGGCGTTGCAGGCGTGCCGATGGGTGCAGCTGTGGCCGAGCTACAATCGAGTTGTGGCGATGGAATCCGATGCGTGCGGCAGAGGTGGTGCGGCGTTGCTGCGTGACCAGGATGGTCTGTTTGACTGGTGCTACCTGGACTGGGAGAAGGATGCAGGATCAGCCTTCGCGAACCTGCCGATCAACTACAAGGAAGCGTTGGTCCCTCTGCTGGCAGTGATGAGGTGGAGGGATGTGCTCAAAGGTTGCAAGGTGAGCATCTACTGCGACAACCAGACGGCCTGTCACATCATCAACAAAGGCGTTTCAAAGTGTCCTGCGTTGCAGCGGCTGCTGCAGACGGTGGCCCTGATGTGTTTGCGCTTTGGAATGAGCATTCGCGCGTTTCATGTGCCTGGTGATTTTCAAATTTTTGCGGACGCTGCCTCGCGGTTGCATGAGCGAGGCCAGCTTTTAAACTTTTTACTCCGCTTGTATGGTTTTATATGCCCAAGCATTCTACAATCACTGTATCAGCATGCTTTTGGCTTGGCGACCGCCTCCTTTCTTCATTTTCAGGCCGCCCAGCTGCGTCAGACTCTCTTAGCAGCAGCGCCACATCGCTGCTGAGCGCTGCGTACGCACCGAGGTCGGCGCAGGCAGTCAACAGACACGTCCGTGAGTGGCGGGAGTTCTGCCGCCATACCGGCTGCGATCCAGTGTCCGGCAACGTCACGAGCCTGTTGAACTATTTGGCCAGTCTGATCGGCACACGGCTACATGCCTACAGCAGCATCTCGGCAGTCTACAGCTCTCTGTCGCTCTGGTTCCGAATTAACTCGTCGCCGGACCTAACTAAGCACGCTTCCGCGGTTCTTCTCCTTCGCGGCGCTAAACGAGTCCTCGGACTGCGCGTGAACCGAAAGCGGCCTGTGTCGCCTACAATGCTGACGGAGATGCGACGACTAGTTGACGAGACCGACAGGCTGCAGCTGGCCTGCTGGGCTGTGACCATCTGCTGCTGGTGGGGAATGCTGCGAAAGTCCAGCTTTCTGCCACGAACTGGCAAGGGCCCGGCCCTTTCCCGGCGCGCCGACCTGCTTCAGCATCCGAAGGGTCTGGTGTTGCGCTGCGAGTTCGGCAAGACCATCCAGTTCAAGGAGCGCAGCCACCTGGTACTGCTGCCGAGATTGGCGCGGCAGCGTGCGCTGTGCCCGGTTGCGCAGTCGAGCGACACATCCGCGCCAACGAATTGAAGTCAGCAGAGTCACCACTCTGGTCCTACGCCGACGGAAGTGGCGGCTTGCGCCTGCTGACTGGGAGGCACCTGGACTGCTTCCTCCGTGACAAGTTTGCCGCAGTCGGCGTTCGACCAGAATCTTACTCCGCGCACAGCCTGCGACGAGGAGGAGCTACCGGGGCGTCTGTGCTGGGCCTCCCAGTGGCTGATATCATGCGCATTGGTGACTGGAGAAGTGAAGCTGTGCAGCGTTATCTCCCCCGGTTTCACCAGACAGCGGAGGCTGCTGTGACTTTTGCCCGCGGTGTCTCTGCTTTGTTTTAGCTCCCAGCCTTCTGCTTTTGTTCGCTTGCTCGCTTTGGGGTTTGGAGGTCGCTTTTTCGCTGTGCGCCTCCCGCGCGTTGCTCGCCTTGCTCGCCAATTGTCCCGTTGTGTCTCTTTGTGTCTGGCTGGTCACTAATGCTTTGGTTTGCATGGGTGCTTGCGCCTGTGCAAACCGGCTTTAGTGATCAGCCCGCCCCCTTGCTGTCTCTGTGCATCTGTGTGGGGTGGGGCCGTCCCCCACCCCCGCCGCCTGCTAGCCTTTTTAGGTGAGCCTCTCACCACGTTTTCGGATTCAATTTGCGCGCAGCTCTCCGCTTGAGTTTTTTTTTAATTCAATTTCTGCTTTTAACTCGAATACAAATATTACCTTTTTCAATTCTTTGTAACCCGTTAAAAAAATACAAAGCTTGGAGGTCGCTTTTTCGCTGTGCGCCTCCCGCGCGTTGCTCGCCTTGCTCGCCAATTGTCCCGTTGTGTCTCTTTGTGTCTGGCTGGTCACTAATTTATTTTTTAACGCTTTTAAATTAACGGTTTTTAATTTACGCTGGAACCTTAGCTTTTTCTGAAATTATCGGCCTTTGTCGTTAAAACGATAACTTTCTTTTAAATGTAACTTCAACGGATCGATGTTTAATCCGATAAAAATAAAGTTAACGATGCCCAACACTGGATTTGCTGGATTAGCAGAAACTGCTTCGTGTAGTTTTGGAATGGGCCATGCCACAAATGTCACATGCCACCGTAACACTGCTACAGATATAGAGGAGATGCCGATTGCGGGCGGACTACGCAAGTTGCATCGTTACTGAATGAAATGCGACATCATCAGTCGAGCCACCTGCTATCCGCTTACTGATATTTCCCAGTGGGTTATTACTGAAAAACTAAATGCCAGCCGCTATGCAAAAAAAAATTTAGCACCGAAAAGTGGATTTACAATATCATTTCCCCCAGTCCCCAATAAAATAGCTCGAGGGTCTCTAGCGCGATTTCCACCGGGTGGGAGCTACATGCACTCGCATTATCTGTCGTATATAATGTGAGAGGATTTCAGTTGATCAAAGCATCGATTTCCCAGAGAATTTCATCGGATAATACTTTGACTTTGCTTTGATTACGCACAATTATTCGCATGTAAGTAATATTTCAGCATCTCTGACTGGTATTGTACAATAATAGTCGCATGGAGCATTGGGCACTGCCGCATCATTTGAGAACACTCGACCTTGCTAAGAGCAAGGAGGCAATTCCGCCCGTTCCGCTGAACCTGAGAACACAAAGGCACACGGATAGGCATAGGCCATAATTCTTACGGTGCCTCGTTGGCGAAAGTAGCACAAGACGCCAAAGCCTTCTCTTCAGGGGGTCAGTGGCAGAGCGGCCTCTCGCACCAAGGTCCGTGGGCTCGATTCCGCGGCGAGGCCACATTCATTTAGGGCGCAGACGCGGAGAGAAGGCTTGGGGGGCTTGGGGGCTTGTCGTGCAATTTACGCCCTTTAGGGTCAACCTCCAAGGCACAGTGAAGTGTACACTGCCTGATGATGAGAAAATCAGGGCTGATGTGCACACCTGTGTGAGCGTGTGCCTGTGTACAGTATCTGTGCGTGTGGTGCTCAGGAGTCAGCGAAATGGGCAGACTTCTACTGTCACAAAATTTTTTGTGTAATTGCCCGCAAAACACCTGCAATTATTATTATATTATTATAAGCCGTCTCTACATGACAGCGTCCCAAAAGAATGCACTGACTATTGTGCGAAAGTCGAATGCGTCACTTATCATTCATACATCGCCACATATCATGTGGGACATATGGGAAGGTTTGATAGGTTGAGAGATGGACACATCATTTGATTTCCCGAAATTTCTATTGGAAAACGATCAAGAATAACATATTGAAAATCTGGCCTGGTTTGTTTTAGAACATTGCGAAGTTTTAGTACATTGCGAACACAACATAGACACGCAAGCCTCATAAAAGTTTCCTTGTACGTAATCTTGGAATTTCAGAATCTACGAATGCCATCGACAATTAACGAGGCCATCGCCTCAAGCACGGCTCACGGCATCAGCAGGGCAGCGGCCACCGAGGCCAAACCGCTCAGAGTGATGTGGATTCTGCTCTTCGCCACCTTCCTCGCTCTGTTTCTCAAGAGCGGTATCAGACTGGTGCAAAAGCTGCGCGAGAACAAACTCGCAAAATTCTACTTTTTGGATGAGGCACCGTTTGTCTTACCTGATCTGTACTTCTGTCCCAACAATCCGTATTCAGGTAGCTATCCGTTTATGCTGAACAAAGAGGACGCTGATTTGATTAATTCTAAAGTTTCTAGTCTGGTGGAGCGGATGGAAGAAGTTCTTGGAAAACCTCCCGGCACATCTGAAGCAGTGGCCCGTTTAGTCGCTGTGCAGCTGGGCCTTCCGTTTCATCTTCTACAGAAACACCTGGTGCTGAGAAGCGAACAGTCGGTATTAAAAGCAGAACTAACACGTCGTTGGCACTCGGCAAAAAGTGAACCAAATGATGTTTTCTTCAGTACGTTTTACACACCGGAAAATGTGTTGTGCTTCAAGGCGGTGCTCGATGAATATAGGAAGGAAATAATGCTGAATCAAGACAGAATATTAGAGGTGTGGCTTTCTACTGATCCTTATTTTGCCGACTTCAACTTTACTGGACATCGGATTCAAGATATTGGAAATGTTTCCTTTCTGAGCTGGCACCCCACAAATATTATAGATTATCTGAAGGTTTCAGGCTACACAATGCTAATTGTACCTCCTGGAGCCTACCCCGCAGTGCCATTCGAGACTAATTTTCTCCTAGCCCCCGGCAATGCATACTTGGTGCAGCTGACGATGGAGGAGCAAATCTGCAGCCAAGAGCTGCACATGACCCACTGTTTGAATAATCATCCGGAAGTGAACTTCTCAAGTCCTCTGACTGGCGAGCATGAAATATTTAATTACAGCTACGCAGCTTGCTATTATCTAGAAAATCACGCCATCTATGCTAAAGAAGCCGGCTGTCGGCCGCCCTGGTCCCCAACGCCAGCTGATTATGCGCGTTTGCCCCGTTGCCTGAACTTTTCTGAGATGAACAGCTCTGGAATACAGCCAGCTCTAAAACTGCTGGAAAATAACAAAGACATTGAAGACATCACCCTCAACCTTTGCAGGAATAAAAGGCCATGCTCTTACCCCATTTACAACGCTCGCTATTCGTTTGGTAAATGGCCCAGCATTGGTAGTTCTACAGATTTCTACTTTGCCAACGCTTCGGTTATGGATTCAGCTGCTACACCGGCTCTGGCTAAATTGGTGACGATTGCGCAACAAATACAAGGCACAAGTCACTCGGCACACCTTGAAGGCCTGTTTCGTTCCTATGTGTCTGAGGCTTTGATCCGTGTAAGAATTTCAACTGCGTCTTCACTGTCGCCCCAAGTCATGCTCGCCTATTCTTATTCGCTGAATGACTTTCTCGCTGACACAGGAGGTCTGTTGGGCCTGTACATCGGCTGCAGTGTGCTGACGCTGTTCGAGTTTCTCGAACTAATCTATCTTGTCGTTGAGAATTCCGTCAGGAAGCGAAGGTCTGCAGGGACTGATCAATCGGCCTCTGTTGAAGCACCGGTGGTGCCTGCAGTTCCAGGTCATGATTTGGTCGCGAATGAACTTCAGGAAGGTCAGAACGAAGCCACTTCGAAGTACAGAGGAGTCGATGCAATGGAATCTGTGGAGGCTTGATTCGTTTAATTTAAAACAGGAAGCTTTTTCTAAGTTTCTGAAGATTAACTCAGTAGAAGAAGCGAAATGTACATTAGAACTTGAGCAGAATAAGCATGTATTATGCTCCCTAAAGGTCTATTCAGACTCAATTAAACAAGCGACAGTTTTGCACTGTGGTTGCCGAAACATTAATCTTACAGTAAAATCATTAAATACAAACTAGTTGTGGTATAACAAATTGCTCGTCTGGCTCGAAAATGTTTAACTATTTTTTTCCTAAAAATAATTACTTGCAAAGTTGAGTTCGTGCATTAATTTTTGCAATTATTGTCTACAGTCCAATGCATGCAGACAGATTTTTTATTTCGAAAGCTGTTTAAACTTTGCTTGAACAAATTATCTCGCTACTCTCTCGAACTTTGAGCAAGGGTGTTTATGGCGCATCAAACATCGGAAATTTTGTTCTGTTTAGTTTGTTTAAAATATAACAGCTAGATGTGGTTCTAAGCTCAGCAGATTTGCATAGACAGCATTTGCCCGTCGGCATTTTTCTCTGTGATGTGAAGCCTTGAAAGAATTAAAAATGATTACAAAAAATACTATTTTTTCCAAGCTTTGAAAAAGTTTCTGTAATAAATTGCTCTAGTTTAGCTCTTTCAAACTAAAAACAAGGATTTGCATCACTCCTAAATATAGATTTCACTTAACCCATTTGGTGCTGTTCCTTGATTGTGTACACTGTTATACGGCTGCATCAACTGCCGCAGCCAAATTAATTTACCACTGATGGAGCCCGCGTGGATTATGTGCAGGCCCTCCGCTGCGACGCTGTTCCACCGGATGCTGTTAGATGCGACACGAGCAGAATTAGAACGGATTCCATGGTCCGATCACGGCAGTGAGGCGCAACTCCTGCCGTTCTGTCGCATTAACCATCAGGGAAATGAACAACTTGCTAGTTGCTCTTTTCGTAAACTTTCGCCGGGCTTTCGACTCGGTTCTCCAAGCCTAACTCACATGTCACAGCAGCTGATTATACCGCCTGCATGATGGCGTCGTGTTGAGGACACCATCGCTTAGGAGTAATTCCGACGGCCTGCCACGCTGGCGCCTTTTCTATTCGTGATTTTCATGAAACGAGATGGGTGCTCCGGACCGGGCCGCCATCCGCGTGGACTACGATTTCTGCTGTCAAGAGCCTGTGCAACGACACCTTGAGAATTGAAGAGGCTCTGCGCTTTCGTCTATGCAGACGACATTGCACTGCTGTCTTCTACGGTCGAACTCGAAGTTCGTTTACTTCTCGGCGGACTCGTGCTGCATGGGCGTAATTAAGCCTGGTACCTTTTGTTCAGTGCGGACGATGCTCTTCCAAACGGTCGTTAAAAACGTCGTCATGAATGAACTGATATGTCATTTACATCTGTAGAAAAATATAAATATATATTTACATCATTTCGCATTGGTAAAGTTAGTCATGGTGATCGGCAGGTGCACAAAGAAACCGTCTGACCTCCTAGTTTATGTCTTGTACATGCATCTTTAGGCAACTACAGGAATGTTTATGTAATTAAGAACGGTTTAGATTGAAATTTTTAAGGTATAAAATATCCTGCGTGGTTATAAAATAATCTTGAGCTTGAGTGATAATTGCATATTTCAAATAGACAAGCCACGTTTTTTGTTACCTATAGCTACGATTTACATAGCGACTACATTTCTACGTAAAACCAAAACTTTAAATCAAAATTTATTGGAATAGTACTAATAATAAATTTAAATTACTCCCGTGATAGCTAAAAACAAAAAAGAAGAGGCTAAGCAATTTATTATCAACATTAAATACAGCTTTTTGTTGTACTTTTAAAGCAGTGTGTGCGTCGATATAACTCGCGAAAAAATCACAATTTCGGAGAACGTTAAACACGTGAGCGTGCGTTATGTATATTGTTTACGTTTTGTCTAACATTTTCGTGACTTTACTAAGGCAGTGTTACTGCTTTTAACTTAAAAGGGGTAGAAGATAGTACACATTTACTATCACTGGTTTGAAAGTTCTCACTCTTCCTGAAATTCCAGATTTATAATTTCAATTTTATCTACATCTATTTTACTACTAATACTAATACTAATAGTTAGGCAAGGTTGTATCTAACAACAGCTAGGCCCTATCATCAATCAATCGAATCAACCTATCATTTAATATGGAAAATACTTGTGCGTCTTGTGGCAAAGCAGTTTACACAATGGAACTATTAAAGTGTATTGATCAGGTAAGAAATAAAAAAATTGAGTTGTTTATTTTTGTAAGACCTACTAAATAGGCACCTAGGCTACGAACTTTTTATTTAGAAGAAAGTATTCTATAGTTTAACAATTTCCTATTCAGCCTAAACTGTAAGTAGCCTTGCATATAATATAATATAAGGTACATTATATTTTTTAGTAGGCCTATATAACTTGTAGAATAGTGAAATAAGTTAATATGAATTTTGTTTTTGTACTGTGTCTGTAAGTGTAGTGTTGTCTGTGGCTAAAGCTAGCTAGTGTAAGTTATTTTAACTAAGCATTGCCTATGACTAGCTAGCTTATTGCATACAGCCTATAAGTCTATTTGTTTTGACATTTTGCTAGGCCTAGCCCTAGGCTTAGGGGCCCGTGTCTATATAAATAGTTTGTTTGACCTTGCTATCATTGTTAAATGAGTATTCATAACCAAGTCTAGACTCTAGACTATAGACTAAACAGCAATGTTACTAGTTATAGTTTCCTATATTATATAACTTCGTATTGTGTTTTTTATTTAGTACTATATTCAAGCTATAATGAACTTTAGTGAATTCTATAACATACATACTTTTGTTTTTTTGATTGACTTTAAACTTCACCTGACCAGCTGTCTTTATCCCACTATCTCCCATAGTTCAGAACACTCTATATGTAGAAAAATGAACTAATTTTTGGCATACATTGATGTAAGCTCTTACCCATAAGCTCTAAATTGCTAATATCACTTATCTAATTTAATACATAATTTAAGCATTCATATTTGTCTGTATAGTGCTTTATATTTTTAAACAAGAATAGAAAACTGCTAGTATTTCTGTTAGAATTTAAACTTTAAAACTTTTGAAAATAAGGGAAAATACCCTGTATTATTGTTGTATTTTATGGTATATAGACAATTATAATGTAACACTATAATTATTATTAAGCATGTATACCACTCACCAGCAGCCCCTTGGAAAATCAAGTCTTGTATGCTAACATTAACACTAAAATGCTTAAGTGTGCCTAGGAAATTTCTGGGTTATATGCCTTCTTATAGACTATAGACCATATCTTGCAGCTTATTTAGCTACCTGTATATTAAAAAAGAATAGCCATTTGGTTTAAGTTTGCTCATACATAGAATTTTTAACCTAGCACCCATAAAACCTCTATAGCACAGATTTATGAACTATTTTTTGGATTAAGGTTTTAGAAGCCAGTGGTGTTAAGCTTGAAGTAGTCACTTTTTTATTATGAGTAACACTTCATGTATCATACTTAGATTAGCTAGAAACTGTTAAGGGTTGACAGTGTTGGGCAAGTTACTTTAAAAAAGTAACTTCCGGTCAAGTAACTTCCGGTTCTAAAGAAAGTAACTCCCGGTAGTAGTTCCGGTACCGGCACTCGAAAATAAAAGTAACTTCCGGTTCTTCGGCACCGGTACTTTCTACTTTTGAAAAATCGCGTGTTAAAGAAGGGCTTAATTATGTTTTTATTATTAAAAAACCAATAATAACATGCCTTTGCAACTGCCAACTTGTCTAGAGTAAAACCAAGTGGAAAATGATTAAATGAAATTATTGAAAACGAAAAATTAATTTCTGAAAACCTATATTTTTATGGTTTTTGCTTCTTTTTCCAGCACTAAGGTTCAATCCTTGCTGTGGCAGAACTTTACCAATTACCACTCAAAAGTTTGGCCTGCGCAACTAAAAAAGCTGAAAAGAAATTAGATTTGCATGTATTTTACACCATAACATTACATTAAGTTTAAATTTGAATAAAGAGTGCGCAAATAGACTAAACGTGATCAGTAAAAAATGAAAATTCGAAAATTGAAAAATCGCGCCTCTGTTTGACGATAATTCGAGCCTGCCCTCAGAAATCGCATATTCGCGCCTCAATCACACCACTGAATAACTAACAACACAAGTCTTACAAACTAATGACATAAAGTGACAACTCTAAAAAGGTGGAAAGAGTAGCTCTAGTGGCGCTGCTGCCCTGCTGATAATTACCTTTATTAATTCAATAACCTTTTAAGCCCTGAAAAAACTACTTTGACATTTAGACAATTTAGCCTAGGTTAACAGCTGAGAAAAAAAGTTTGCATGCTTCTTAAAAGGAACCCCCGTAATTTAAACTTGAAAGCTTTAGCACTAGTGTAAAAGCTAGATATAGACAGTCATGTTGTCACAATTCACATCAAATGCCTGTTGCCGCGAAGTAGTACAAGGCGGTTTAGTGTCGCGTCGGCAAGAGGTGCTCGCTTTGCTCGAATTAAAAATTTAATTTTTTAAAGAACCAAAAAGTTGTTAAAATTCACCAACTAAATAAAATTCGAAATTTCTCGGCATTTCTTACGACATTATGAACTGATGATATGAAAATTCTTTCAATTTGTATGTTTTCTTTACTTTCTTTCTCTTTTTTTCTCTGCATTTAAAAAAGTGCCGGAAGTACCGGACTTAACAAAAAGTAACTTCCGATACCCTAGTCCGGCACTACAAAAAAAAGAACCGGAAAAAAGTGCCGCTTTAAAAAACAGTAACTTCCGGCACAAAAAGTGCCGGAAGTGCCGGAAGGTTGCCCAACACTGAGGGTTGACTAAAATTAATGTAACATTTCAGCATATCATTTAGTGGCAATGTTGCAGTTTGTTTTGCAATATTTTTTATGAATCAATTGTGTTTTGTTTGATTGTCTAATTTTCACTTGTATAAATTCTGTGCTAGGCCTATAGACACTAGATCAAACATTACTAAAAGTGGGTGTAGGGGAAATTATTTTTAGGTCTACAAAGCTACGCTTAGAGACTACCTATTGAAGAGTTTTAGTACTTGGGGTATACATGCTGCTAATTTATCTTTAATAATTCTAGGTGCTGAGGTTGCCTCAGCTACTATGTTTTAAGTGTTTGCTTCTTATTATTGGATTATTATAACTTTTGATTTAATTTTAATCGTTGCTAAGCCATGTACCTGCCCTAACAGTAGTTTAAGAAAAAAAATCTAGATTATACGTATTAAATTTTATTATATCCAATATAAAAAGTTTCTCACCTTATCTATATTTTATTTTGTATTTTTAGTCTTGGCACAGAACTTGCTTCAAGTGTCAGACCTGTGGGACTTCACTGAATGTAAAAAACTACAAAGCTTTTGACAAAAAGCCATTCTGTAATGTGTAAGTGAACAAATAATTTCTTCTATGAGTATATCAGCTGTAGAAATACTGATGTGTATTTTAAATATCCACTTATTTCTTTTTTCTGTACCTTTCAAATATTCCCCGCTAAAAAATAGGGATGTTTCTTTGGGTGATTCCAGTTGGAATCTGCGGTGTTTCCCGAAAAAGAAACAGCCGACCGCTGGAAACATACCAATCGGATGATTCCATGCTTAGAATCTACCCAACTGGGCGTTTTCTCGGAGCTTCTTGGTGGCGAAATGGAATCACCCAAAGAATCTTCCAGTTCGGAAGATTCCATGCTCAGAAACCGCCGAGGAATCGCCCGTAAATAATTCTTTGGTTGTCCCATGGGCCACTGGTTCGGGTGATTCTTCGGCGGTTTCCGCACAATTTACGGTTACATCGGCTGCTTCCTGGGTGGTTTCTTTAACTCTTGCGAGATAGGGGGGATTTCGGTAGATTCCACTCCTATTTTGCACAAAAAACCCGCCGAAGAAGCAGCCGAATTTTTTACAGGGTCTACCAGTCGCCATGCAAATTCAGGGATGTCTTTCCCAGGTAGAAAAATAGCCTGGTATTCCTACTCTTGAGCAAAACATTTTTCATTTTGGGTGGGTGTAGCAGCGTCACAGTTCATGGACTAAACTGCTCAATAGCTATACATGAGGCCTAACAGGCATAATATTTCCCAAGTTTCATTTATTTCACCGTATGCAAAATAACATTTTCTGTGGTCGAAATGCTTTGAAACATTTACGTGCATTGCTGAACTCATAATTTTCAGGCACTATCCACAGACCAAGGCTTACACATTTGTCACTGACAATCAAGAGATTCAACGTGTTAAGCAGAACACAGCCGTCATTAGCGCTGTAAGCTCTTCTAAAAACATTTCGTTGATAAAATATTCAGGTGTCACCTCAAATTTAGACTGCAGATTCGGAAACACGTCACTAGAAGAATATTATAATGAAATGCAGAAAATTTCTTATCAGTTCGCAAACGCAGAAAAAAATTATAATCATTTCAGATTTTATTCAGGTTAGACAGACTAGCAAACTTGGCTAGCTTAACGCACCAGATTACATCAAATGTTAAGCTAAGATTATCAAGAAGTAGCTTTAAAGAGTGACTCACTTATTGTGACGCATGAGCATAAAAATTTGACTGAGTTAGTTTTCTTATACAATTTCTGTTCAGACATTTTTAAGGTGGTTACCTTAATTCGAGCATTTTAACTTAGAGTGAGTGGCACAGGCGAGGCCACACAATTATGAGGCGCAGCCGCAAAGAGCACAATTAAAATATACTCAGACTTTCCTGACGATAAGAAATTATCTACAGAACTGGCACAAAATGATGTGTCAAATAGCGTTCGCAATTAAGACCAGAATGAGGGGTATTTTAACTAGGTGGTATATATTATAATAAAAATATCCATAATTTTTGCAGGTATCTTACACTGGACGCAAGGCATCCAGTACTCATTCATCGATGGGTAAAAATGATTAGTTCCTCGAATTAGTTCATTGGCATGCAGTTTAGCCAGATAAATTTGCATTATGTGTTTTCTTAATTGGCTAGCTAGATCGCAATTAGACAAGCAACTCGTAGCATATTTGCATTTAATTAATGCGCACAATTTTTATCCTGTGCCATTAAAGTAGTAATGTATCTTTCAAATGCATAATTAAAGCTCTTTTAATTAAAGCTGTATTACAAGCTTATTATGTTTGAGAATATTTAGGATATTATATAAAATAGTTTTAACCCAACTACAGAAAATCCTCACACTTTAACCCTCACACTACAGAAATTCCAACATATCCAATTTTGAGATCCCATCACTACAGAAATCCCATCATATCCGATCCTGAGATCCCCTCATTACAGAAATCCCATCATATCCAATCCTGAGATCCTCACACTACAGAAGTCCCATCATATCCAATCCTGAGATCCCCTCACTACAGAAATCCCATCATATCCGATCCTGAGATCCCCTCACTACAGAAATCCCATCATATCCGATCCTGAGATCCCCTCACTACAGAAATCCCATCATATCCAATCCTGAGATCCCCTCACTACAGAAATCCCATCATATCCAATCCTGAGATCCTCACACTACAGAAGTCCCATCATATCCAATCCTGAGATCCCCTCACTACAGAAATCCCATCATATCCGATCCTGAGATCCCCTCACTACAGAAATCCCATCATATCCGATCCTGAGATCCCCTCACTACAGAAATCCCATCATATCCAATCCTGAGATCCCCTCACTACAGAAATCCCATCATATCCAATCATGAGATCCCCTCACTACAGAAATCCCATCATATCCGATCCTGAGATCCCCTCACTACAGAAATCCCATCATATCCAATCATGAGATCCCCTCACTACAGAAATCCCATCATATCCAATCCTGAGATCCTCACACTACAGAAATCCCATCATATCCGATCCTGAGATCCCTCACTACAGAAATCCCATCATATCCGATCCTGAGATCCCTCACTACAGAAATCCCATCATATCCAATCCTGGAATCCCCTCACAACAGAAATCCCAACATATCCAATCTTGAGATCCCCTCACTACAGAAATCCCATCATATCCGATCCTGAGATCCTCACACACCTCCTGAAATCCCATCATATCCGATGCTGAGATCCTCACACACCTCCTGAAATCTCATCATATCCAATCATGAGATCCCCTCACTACAGAAATCACATCATATCCAATCATGAAAATCAGTTTTAATAATCCCATCCATCTGATGTCATCAATGTACTTTTAGCTGTCGTCAACCGCCGCCTGTCTGAGACGCCAACGCCGATGGTGCCGCAGCATCAGCCGCTTCAGCAGCAGTCTTCCTACCAGCCGGGCTCAATTAACGACTTCGATCCCGAGACGCACAACACGGCTGACCGGGGATTAGATCCCAAGGCGGGAAGACGAGGATCGACTATCTTTGCTAGCACAAGTGAGTCTTTTGCTGCTTTCGGGGGTTGATGGAAACTTTATTTTATTCTTGTTTTTTTTCAATCTTCTTACTTTTTAGGCTTGCTAACTAGGTCGGACTCGCGGCCTCACGATGCTTTAAAGCCTGATGATGTGCCGCAGTCTGCTTTGGCTTCAACCCCTGAAGAGGTGCCGCAGAGCTTTACCGAAGTGCAGTCAAAAGGGCCTCAAGAAGTGCCTAAATCTCAGGCAGTCACTCCTGAAACTAAGCCTGAAGAAATACCTCAACCTCAGGCAGATACTCCTGAAGCTAAGCCTGAAGAAATACCTCAACCTCAGGCAGACACTCCTGAAGCTAAGCCTGAAGAAATAACTAAACCTCAGGCTGACACTCCTGAAGCTAAGCCTGAAGAAATACCTAAATCTCAGGCTGACACTCCTGAAGCTAAGCCTAAAGAAATACCTAAATCTCAGGCCGACACTCCTGAAGCTAAGCCTGAAGAAATACCTAAATCTCAGGCCGACACTCCTGAAGCTAAGCCTGAAGAAATACCTAAACCTCAGGCAGACACTCCTGAAGCTAAGCCTGAAGAAATACCTAAATCTCAGGCAGACACTTTTGAAGCTAAGCCTGAAGAGAAAAAGGCTGAGCCTGAGTTTAATCATGAAGAGCATTCGCATCCTGAACCGTTTAAATCTGAAGCGAAGCCAGTGGTTGCAGTCAAGCCGGCGGGCCCTTTGAAGCGAAATCGCGGTGTGAGTAAAAATTCTCTCTTTAAAACCGCTCTTTAAAACAGGAATTGTTTAGCGAACAAAATTTACTTAACAATGCCACTATGCTCAACACAAATAATCTCAACAGCTCTGCTATCGAGCTCAATTCGACTATACTGCTCAAGACTCAGACGAGGTGACTTTCAGCACTGGCGACATCATCACGAATGTCGACGCTGTGGACGCCTGCTGGGTCTACGGCATAGTTGAACGAACCGGACGCTGTGGACTGCTGCCTGCTAGCTATCTTGTGCCCGAAGATCACCGCGCCTAAATTTACTGACGTCAGACTCAATGTTTTTTACTCACTTTTGTTTTAATCCTACAACCTCATTAAGTTTGGGAACGGCAACCTCATTAAGATTGAGGCTCAAGGAATGAACTCAAAATCAGTTGTAAGATATGACAAGTGAAATTTGACTGATAGATGGTGCACAAGGATGTGATGAGACAGCGATAATATGAGCTAAGATAATAAGATATGATAAGATAAGACAGTGAATAGTGTAGCTAGATAAGACACATGGGAGATAAGACCGAGGAGAGGTGAGGCAGGGGGAGAAGAAACAGGGGAGAGATTAGACAGGGAGAGATGAGACAGGGGAGGGATGAGACATAAAGAGATTAGACAGGGAGAGATGAGTCATAAAGATATTAGACAGGGAGAGATGAGACATGAAGAGATTAGACAGGGAGAGATGAGACAGGGGAGGGATGAGACATAAAGAGATTAGACAGGGAGAGATGAGTCATAAAGAGATTAGACAGGGAGAGATGAGACATAAAGATATTAGACAGGGAGAGATGAGACATAAAGAGATTAGACAGGGAGAGATGAGTCATAAAGATATTAGACAGGGAGAGATGAGTCATAAAGAGATTAGACAGGGAGAGATGAGACATAAAGAGATTAGACAGGGAGAGATGAGTCATAAAGATATTAGACAGGGAGAGATGAGACATAAAGATATTAGACAGGGAGAGATGAGACATAAAGATATTAGACAGGGAGAGATGAGACATAAAGATATTAGACAGGGAGAGATGAGACATAAAGAGATTAGACAGGGAGAGATGAGTCATAAAGATATTAGACAGGGAGAGATGAGTCATAAAGAGATGAGATAGGGAGAGATGAGTCATAAAGATATTAGACAGGGAGAGATGAGTCATAAAGAGATGAGATAGGGAGAGATGAGTCATAAAGATATTAGACAGGGAGAGATGAGACATAAAGAGATTAGACAGGGAGAGATGAGTCATAAAGATATTAGACAGGGAGAGATGAGACATAAAGATATTAGACAGGGAGAGATGAGTCATAAAGAGATGAGACAGGGAGAGATGAGTCATAAAGATATTAGACAGGGAGAGATGAGTCATAAAGAGATTAGACAGGGAGAGATGAGTCATAAAGATATTAGACAGGGAGAGATGAGTCATAAAGATATTAGACAGGGAGAGATGAGTCATAAAGAGATGAGACAGGGAGAGATGAGTCATAAAGATATTAGACAGGGAGAGATGAGTCATAAAGAGATTAGACAGGGAGAGATGAGTCATAAAGATATTAGACAGGGAGAGATGAGTCATAAAGATATTAGACAGGGAGAGATGAGACATGAAGAGATTAGACAGGGAGAGATGAGACATAAAGAGATTAGACATGGAGAGATGAGACATGAAGAGATTAGACAGGGAGAGGAACTCTACGTGAGCTCTATATGAGATTAGATTAGTCAGGGGGGGGAGAGTTGTGACACAGGCAGTAAACACAGTTTTGATTACGTGTTGAAATGTTCATGTGTGCTCAATTCAGGAGCTGTTTGGTATATCGTAGAATGCCTTCAAATTGCTTTGCTAAAAGGCTTCTGCAAATCAACACATTAATTGAACACATTCCCCTTAATTGTATTTATTTTAATATGACTAGCCGCTTTCCAATTTTCTCTTTAAGTAGTAGTAAGCAACGAAAATAAATAACTTTTTTCTCCGAGATGTCATAGTTATTCAGAAAATATTTTTTATATTAAAAATGCAAACGTGATTGATTTTTTTATCTGGTCGTTAATGATTTTTTCTTAACTTTGATTGTTTTCAATTTTTGCTATCAATTCATTTTAATTTTTACAAATCCAAAAGGTGCAATCAAATTTCAACTGATTTGTCTATTTTCTCAGTTGGTAAGTCTCGTAAGATTTTTACACATTTTTATGATGCTTTGGTGCTTTGAATGGCTATTTTTGCTTGTTGACCAATTTTTTTAATAGCAAAATTTCTAACCTTTATCAAAATAAACGGTTTCCATTTTTAGGTCATTGATTAAACTTTTTTGTCCTTTTTTCAATATTAATAAGTGAGAATCCGCAATTTAGTAATTACTTTTTTAATTTCTGATTAAAAAAGTAACTCATTAACCATTTCAAAGTCTCATCCACTCATTAACCACTTCAAAGTCTCATCCACTCATTAACCACTTCAAAGTCTCATCCACTCATTAACCATCTCAAAGTCTCATCCACTCATTAACCATTTCAAAGTCTCATCCACTCATTAACCACTTCAAAGTCTCATCCACTCATTAACCATTTCAAAGTCTCATCCACTCATTAACCATTTCAAAGTCTCATCCACTCATTAACCATTTCAAAGTCTCATCCACTCATTAACCATTTCAAAGTCTCATCCACTCATTAACCATTTCAAAGTCTCATCCACTCATTAACCATTTCAAAGTCTCATCCACTCATTAACCATTTCAAAGTCTCATCCACTCATTAACCATTTGAAAGTCTCATCCACTCATTAACCATTTGAAAGTCTCATCCACTCATTAACCACTTCAAAGTCTCATCCACTCATTAACCATTTCAAAGTCTCATCCACTCATTAACCATTTCAAAGTCTCATCCACTCATTAACCATTTCAAAGTCTCATCCACTCATTAACCACTTCAAAGTCTCATCCACTCATTAACCACTTCAAAGTCTCATCCACTCATTAACCATCTCAAAGTCTCATCCACTCATTAACCATTTGAAAGTCTCATCCACTCATTAACCATTTCAAAGTCTCATCCACTCATTAACCATTTCAAAGTCTCATCCACTCATTAACCATTTCAAAGTCTCATCCACTCATTAACCATTTCAAAGTCTCATCCACTCATTAGCCACTTCAAAGTCTCATCCACTCATTAACCATCTCAAAGTCTCATCCACTCATTAACCATTTCAAAGTCTCATCCACTCATTAGCCACTTCAAAGTCTCATCCACTCATTAACCATCTCAAAGTCTCATCCACTCATTAACCATCTCAAAGTCTCATCCACTCATTAACCACTTCAAAGTCTCATCCACTCATTAACCATCTCAAAGTCTCATCCACTCATTAACCATTTCAAAGTCTCATCCACTCATTAACCACTTCAAAGTCTCATCCACTCATTAACCATTTCAAAGTCTCATCCACTCATTAACCATTTCAAAGTCTCATCCACTCATTAACCATTTCAAAGTCTCATCCACTCATTAACCATTTCAAAGTCTCATCCACTCATTAACCATTTCAAAGTCTCATCCACTCATTAACCATTTCAAAGTCTCATCCACTCATTAACCATTTGAAAGTCTCATCCACTCATTAACCACTTCAAAGTCTCATCCACTCATTAACCATTTCAAAGTCTCATCCACTCATTAACCATTTCAAAGTCTCATCCACTCATTAACCATTTCAAAGTCTCATCCACTCATTAGCCACTTCAAAGTCTCATCCACTCATTAACCATCTCAAAGTCTCATCCACTCATTAACCATTTCAAAGTCTCATCCACTCATTAGCCACTTCAAAGTCTCATCCACTCATTAACCATCTCAAAGTCTCATCCACTCATTAACCATCTCAAAGTCTCATCCACTCATTAACCATCTCAAAGTCTCATCCACTCATTAACCACTTCAAAGTCTCATCCACTCATTAACCATCTCAAAGTCTCATCCACTCATTAACCATTTCAAAGTCTCATCCACTCATTAACCACTTCAAAGTCTCATCCACTCATTAACCATTTGAAAGTCTCATCCACTCATTAACCATTTCAAAGTCTCATCCACTCATTAACCATTTCAAAGTCTCATCCACTCATTAACCATTTCAAAGTCTCATCCACTCATTAACCATTTCAAAGTCTCATCCACTCATTAGCCACTTCAAAGTCTCATCCACTCATTAACCATCTCAAAGTCTCATCCACTCATTAACCATTTCAAAGTCTCATCCACTCATTAACCACTTCAAAGTCTCATCCACTCATTAACCATTTCAAAGTCTCATCCACTCATTAACCATTTCAAAGTCTCATCCACTCATTAACCATTTCAAAGTCTCATCCACTCATTAACCATTTGAAAGTCTCATCCACTCATTAACCACTTCAAAGTCTCATCCACTCATTAACCATTTCAAAGTCTCATCCACTCATTAACCATTTCAAAGTCTCATCCACTCATTAACCATTTCAAAGTCTCATCCACTCATTAACCACTTCAAAGTCTCATCCACTCATTAACCATTTCAAAGTCTCATCCACTCATTAACCATTTCAAAGTCTCATCCACTCATTAACCATTTCAAAGTCTCATCCACTCATTAACCACTTCAAAGTCTCATCCACTCATTAACCACTTCAAAGTCTCATCCACTCATTAACCATCTCAAAGTCTCATCCACTCATTAACCATTTGAAAGTCTCATCCACTCATTAACCATTTGAAAGTCTCATCCACTCATTAACCATTTCAAAGTCTCATCCACTCATTAACCATTTCAAAGTCTCATCCACTCATTAACCATTTCAAAGTCTCATCCACTCATTAGCCACTTCAAAGTCTCATCCACTCATTAACCATCTCAAAGTCTCATCCACTCATTAACCATTTCAAAGTCTCATCCACTCATTAGCCACTTCAAAGTCTCATCCACTCATTAACCATCTCAAAGTCTCATCCACTCATTAACCATCTCAAAGTCTCATCCACTCATTAACCACTTCAAAGTCTCATCCACTCATTAACCATCTCAAAGTCTCATCCACTCATTAACCATTTCAAAGTCTCATCCACTCATTAACCACTTCAAAGTCTCATCCACTCATTAACCATTTCAAAGTCTCATCCACTCATTAACCATTTCAAAGTCTCATCCACTCATTAACCATTTCAAAGTCTCATCCACTCATTAACCATTTCAAAGTCTCATCCACTCATTAACCATTTCAAAGTCTCATCCACTCATTAACCATTTCAAAGTCTCATCCACTCATTAACCATTTCAAAGTCTCATCCACTCATTAACCACTTCAAAGTCTCATCCACTCATTAACCACTTCAAAGTCTCATCCACTCATTAACCATCTCAAAGTCTCATCCACTCATTAACCATTTGAAAGTCTCATCCACTCATTAACCATTTCAAAGTCTCATCCACTCATTAACCATTTCAAAGTCTCATCCACTCATTAACCATTTCAAAGTCTCATCCACTCATTAACCATTTCAAAGTCTCATCCACTCATTAGCCACTTCAAAGTCTCATCCACTCATTAACCATCTCAAAGTCTCATCCACTCATTAACCATTTCAAAGTCTCATCCACTCATTAGCCACTTCAAAGTCTCATCCACTCATTAACCATCTCAAAGTCTCATCCACTCATTAACCATCTCAAAGTCTCATCCACTCATTAACCACTTCAAAGTCTCATCCACTCATTAACCATCTCAAAGTCTCATCCACTCATTAACCATTTCAAAGTCTCATCCACTCATTAACCATTTCAAAGTCTCATCCACTCATTAGCCACTTCAAAGTCTCATCCACTCATTAACCATCTCAAAGTCTCATCCACTCATTAACCATTTCAAAGTCTCATCCACTCCTTAACCATTTCAAAGTCCTCTTTAACTTTTCTTTAATTAGAAATAAAAGATTTCTTTAAACATTTATTGAACGTTTCTTGCAGAACTATGGAAAAGGAAGTAGCAGATTCAGGCAAAGACGCTGTCTGCACCTTGGTGACAAGCTCAGCTGAAGCCAATCACTGTGAGGCTAAGACGGCAGAGAAATCCGGTTGTTCGACTCTGCCAAATCCGCACCTATCAGACCGACCAGAGGAAGCATTGTTTACTTCGGAAATATTCAAAATCGAATTGAAAAACTTTCCGAACAATGCCACTGTTCTTATGGTTAAGAAGCGGCTTGAAGGATTAGGCCTCGAGCCTCACAAAGTCAAGGTCATGCCGGAGGTGGCTTTTATCACTTTCAAGAATGAAGAGCAGAGACAGAAGGCGCTGAGTGTTCTGCCGGTAAGTTGAGAATATTTGTTGTTTGGTTATCGCACTCGTAAATTGGGTACCGCCATTATCCTCAATGAATTCCCGCAGTAAGAGCCAAGCCCGCAAGGTAGTGAGAGTGTACACAAATTGTGATTGTGTGCCTTTGTACTTATTCGCATCATTATCCCATATGAGCTCATCATTATCCCATATGAGCTCATCATTATCCCATATGAGTACACCATTCTCCCATATGAGCACACCATTATCCCAAATGAGCACACCATTATCCCATATGAGCACACCATTATCCTAAATGAGCACATCATTATCCCATATGAGCGCATCATTATCCCATATGAGCACACCATTATCCCATATGAGCACACCATTATCCCAAATGAGCACACCATTATCCCATATGAGCACACCATTATCCCAAATGAGCACATCATTATCCCATATGAGCGCATCATTAACCCATATGAGCACACCATTATCCCATATGAGCGCACCATTATCCCAAATGAGCACACCATTATCCCATATGAGCACACCATTATCCCATATGAGCACACCATTATCCCAAATGAGCACACCATTATCCCATATGAGCACACCATTATCCCATATGAGCACACCATTATCCCATATGAGCACACCATTATCCCAAATGAGCACACCATTATCCCATATGAGCACACCATTATCCCATATGAGCGCACCATTATCCCATATGAGCACACCATTATCCCATATGAATAAACCCTTTATCCCATATAAATACACCATTATATCATGTGAATACACCATTATCAGATATGAATGCACCATTATCCCTTCTTAACACCTGAACTATAGCTACACCCGTCGGAAATCTCCCCACTAATCCCAAATCCCATTTATCCAGGGTCACATCTGGCGAGGCGCAGTTCTAACAGCTAAGCCCGCCAAACCCAAAGCGGATCCGTTTGCCAAGAAGGCTGCAGGCGAACCTGATTCAAAGCGAGCTCGACCCAGTGAGGATAATCATCAGCCTCTGACAATCGAATCGGCCCTAGAATTATTGCGCTCAGCTGTTGCACCCCTGGCTAAACTGTCCTATGACGACCAGTTGAAACAGAAATCCTCCAATGCCGTCGGCCTAATAAAGAAGCTGTCGCACGATATTAAACAGATTGGCGGCTTTGTCGGCTCCGGTGGTTACGATCCAAATGAGACAGCGCCTGTGCTGCCTATTGTTGCATCGCCTGCTATTAGCCATTATAGAAATAAGTGTCAGTTCACTATAGCCTGGTGCCCTATACAGACGGACAAGGTGGTGGTCGGATACCGGCTGGGAAGGTAAGAATTTCATGCCTTGTAAACAGGTGTGACACTCGCTAGGGAACAGGTGTGTGACACTAGCTAGGGAACAGGTGTGTGACACTAGCTAGGGAACAGGTGTGTGACACTAGCTAGGGAACAGGTGTGTGACACTAGCTAGGGAACAGGTGTGTGACACTAGCTAGGGAACAGGTGTGTGACACTAGCTAGGGAACAGGTGTGTGACACCAAGCTAGGGAACAGGTGTGTGACACTAGCTAGGGAACAGGTGTGTGACACCAAGCTAGGGAACAGGTGTGTGACACTAGCTAGGGAACAGGTGTGTGACACTAGCTAGGGAACAGGTGTGTGACACTAGCTAGGGAACAGGTGTGTGACACCAAGCTAGGGAACAGGTGTGTGACACTAGCTAGGGAACAGGTGTGTGACACTAGCTAGGGAACAGGTGTGTGACACTAGCTAGGGAACAGGTGTGTGACACTAGCTAGGGAACAGGTGTGTGACACTAGCTAGGGAACAGGTGTGTGACACTAGCTAGGGAACAGGTGTGTGACACTAGCTAGGGAACAGGTGTGTGACACTAGCTAGGGAACAGGTGTGTGACACTAGCTAGGGAACAGGTGTGTGACACCAAGCTAGGGAACAGGTGTGTGACACTAGCTAGGGAACAGGTGTGTGACACTAGCTAGGGAACAGGTGTGTGACACTAGCTAGGGAACAGGTGTGTGACACCAAGTATTGAACAGTTGTGACACCAAGTATTGAACAGGTGTGACACCAAGTATTGAACAGGTGGGACACCAAGTATTGAACAGGTGTGACACCAAGTATTGAACAGGTGTGACACCAAGTATTGAACAGGTGTGACACCAAGTATTGAACAGTTGTGACACCAAGTATTGAACAGGTGTGACACCAAGTATTGAACAGGTGTGACACCAATTATTGAACAGGTTGGGCACCAAGTATTGAACAGTTGTGACACCAAGTATTGAACAGGTGTGACACCAATTATTGAACAGTTGTGACACCAAGTATTGAACAGGTTGGGCACCTAGTATTGAACAGGTGTGACACCAATTATTGAACAGGTGTGACACCAAGTATTGAACAGGTGTGACACCAATTATTGAACAGGTGTGACACCAATTATTGAACAGGTGTGACACCAAGTTTTGAACAGGTGTGACACCAAGTATTGAACAGGTGTGACACCAAGTTTTGAACAGGTGTGACACCAAGTATTGAACAGGTGTGACACCAAGTTATCTGACGCCAATATCCAACTATTCAAATTCCGCATATCTCAGATATCGCCACGGCGATGCGGAGGTCTACCCGCCCGACTCTGTCCCGGTGGCACCCGAAGCCATCCTAGCCGTGGTTCATCGCTTGGAGTCGCTTCTGAATGAGCCGGAGATGAAGATTCGCGCGCCGCCCTACAATGCGCAGGTGCACAGGGGCTGCTGCAAGGCAGCCACCGTGCGTTGCAATTCTGATGGCAAGACACTGCTCTACTTGGACATACACGCGCCTTTTCTAGCTCGGCTGGCTGATGACAATAATGAGTTGCGCGATTTCATAGAAAATCGCCTTCGAGACCGGCTGCTTGGCGTCGAGACCGGCTGCGTGGCCTCCTTGCACGCCGTCTACACGGATCGAAGCGGCGGCGAGGCCGCTGGCGAGTGGCGACATCTTGGGGGCGACGCTGACATCACTGAACAACTTGGAGGCCTGACCTTTCGAGTGTCTCCCGCTGCGTTCTTTCAGGTGACGAATATAAGAGCCCCCAAGCCTTCTCTCCGCTGAGTCGAGCTCAGGGACCATTGTGCGAGGGGCAAATGCGTTAGACCGCTCTGCCACTCACCCCCTAGCATGGGATACATTCATATTGGACTATTCTTTACGAAACGATGGTATTTTAATATTCAAAATAAGGGATTTACTAGTACGATCGTTAAATAAATGCCTCGTCAGCGAATTTAATTCCACCTAAAGACCCATGTTTGCGCTAAAAATATTGGGAAATTAAGTGTCTCTTCTCTGCAATAAATGTACTTCGCGGTAAAAGTACATCTCTAAAAAATGCCTTTGAAATAAAAGTGAAGAGTAATCGCAAAAATGCTAAGTAAAAGTACATAAACACAATCTAGGTCAACACAGCCGCGGCCGCAGTTCTTCACGAACGCATCCGTGATCTCCTACTGATGCCCGATGATACCATCGATGCCGTCAATTCAGCATCGCCCGACCAAGCCTCATCGTCGTCAGGGTCTTCGGCGGCCCTGCTGGATGTGTGCTGCGGCACCGGCACCATCGGGCTGTCATTAGCTCGCTATTTCTCTCGAATTGTCGGCATCGAGCTGATTCCCGACGCCGTCAGCGATGCCCGGCTCAACGCCGCTCGCAACGGCATCGAAAACGCCAGCTTCGTTGTCGGCCGGGCCGAGGACGCCGTGCCCCGAGAGGCCGCCCTACTAGCCGAACTAGTCGACGATGTTCGGGTTGTGCTGGATCCGCCGCGCGGCGGCCTTCAACCGTCAGTGCTGGCGGCCATCCGTCGCTGCCGGGTTGTCCGCCGCCTACTGTACGTGTCCTGCAGTCCGCAGTCTGCTAGACAGAACTTTCTGGACCTATGCCGGCCGGCTTCCAATAAGTGGCGCGGCGAACCATTCCGATTGGCTGTGACTCAGCCAGTTGATCTGTTTCCAATGACTGAGCATTGCGAGCTCTTGCTAATGTTTGTGCGCCAGTTACCAACTGATGGCAAGGATTAAAGAGCGATGCAGTAAAAAAAGATAATGTATGAAATTTAATGAAAATTTATCTGGGGCATACGTGAGCATACTTGACCATACCTAAACACACCTGAGCACACCTAAGCATACCTGAGCACACATAGTCATACTTGAGCGTACTTGATGTACTGCTCCTACACCAGGAATTTACTGATTACTCAAGTAGTCAGTAAATGTCATTTAGGCTAATTTGAATGTTGCAACTCGTTTCTTTCGCATTAATGCTTGCAGCGTACTCAATTCTAGTTATTGTTAATAAATTGGTATTGAGAATGCGCGTTTTTGCAATACTGCCTCTAAACCTTGTGTGCTCATTGGTCAACTGCGAAATAGACTGCACTATGACATGATATTTTATCTGACAGCTGATTGGAATTCAGACCTTCTATGTACTTTATTAGCGTGTAACACTCGTAGTTAAATATTATATAATTACACCCTGTCCATTCCGAATTAAACTTAATAGATTCCACATCCTCCTTAATCCATTCCACATCCTACTTAATCCATTCCACATACTCGCTAATCCATTCCACATCCTACTTAATCCATTTCACATCCTACTTAATCCATTCCACATACTCGCTAATCCATTCCACATCCTACTTAATCCATTCTACATCCTACTTAATCCATTCCACATACTCGCTAATCCATTCCACATCCTAATTAATCCATTCCACATACTCGCTAATCCTTTCCACATCCTGTTTAATCCATTCCACATACTCGCTAATCCATTCCACATCCTACTTAATCCATTCCACATACTCGCTAATCCATTCCACATACTCGCTACTCCATTCCACATCCTAATTAATCCATTCCACATCCTACTTAATCCATTCCACATACTCGCTAATCCATTCCACATCCTAATTAATCCATTCCACATCCTACTTAATCCATTCCACATACTCGCTAATCCATTCCACATCCTAATTAATCCATTCCACATCCTACTTAATCCATTCCACATCCTAATTAATCCATTCCACATCCTACTTAATCCATTCCACATACTCGCTAATCCATTCCACATCCTAATTAATCCATTCCACATCCTACTTAATCCATTCCACATCCTACTTAATCTATTCCACATCCTCGTTAATCCTTTCCACATCCTACTTAATCCATTCCACATCCTCGTTAATCCTTTCCACATCCTACTTAATCCATTCTACATACTCGCTAATCCATTCCACATCCTAATTAATCCATTCCACATCCTGCTTAATCCATTCCACATCCTAATTAATCCATTCCACATACTCGCTAATCCATTCCACATCCTAATTAATCCATTCCACATCCTACATAATCCATTCCACATCCTACTTAATCCATTCCACATCCTACTTAATCTATTCCACATCCTCGTTAATCCTTTCCACATTCTACTTAATCCATTCCACATCCTCGTTAATCCTTTCCACATCCTACTTAATCCATTCTACATACTCGCTAATCCATTCCACATCCTAATTAATCCATTCCACATCCTGCTTAATCCATTCCACATACTCGCTAATCCATTCCACATCCTAATTAATCCATTCCACATCCTACTTAATCCATTCCACATCCTAATTAATCCATTCCACATCCTACTTAATCCATTCCACATACTCGCTAATCCATTCCACATCCTAATTAATCCATTCCACATCCTACTTAATCCATTCCACATACTCGCTAATCCATTCCACATCCTAATTAATCCATTCCACATCCTACATAATCCATTCCACATCCTACTTAATCTATTCCACATCCTCGTTAATCCTTTCCACATCCTACTTAATCCATTCCACATCCTCGTTAATCCTTTCCACATCCTACTTAATCCATTCTACATACTCGCTAATCCATTCCACATCCTAATTAATCCATTCCACATCCTGCTTAATCCATTCCACATACTCGCTAATCCATTCCACATCCTAATTAATCCATTCCACATACTCGCTAATCCATTCCACATCCTAATTAATCCATTCCACATACTCGCTAATCCATTCCACATCCTAATTAATCCATTCCACATCCTACATAATCCATTCCACATCCTACTTAATCCATTCCACATACTCGCTAATCCATTCCACATACTCGCTAATCCATTCCACATCCTACTTAATCCATTCCACATCTTACATAATCCATTCCACATCCTACTTAATCCATTCCACATACTCGCTAATCCATTCCACATCCTACTTAATCCATTCCACATCCTACTTAATCCATTCTACCTCCACTCTACCTCCACCTAAGAGCATTCCATCCACTAAATCTCAACTTCAGTCGGGCCCGCTGAAGTCAGACCAATGGCATCTTCCAGTCACCGGGACAGCAGCGGCAGTGGCAGCTCAGCAGGTGGCGGCTGTCCCAGCACCTGCTGGGCCGCAACCTTGGCCGATTTGGATTTTACCTTCGATTCTAACGGCCGCTTGATTGACAAGAAAACTGGGCAACCGTTTGAGTTCAATTATATCCGAGACCCGTCCAAGGCTGACAGCATGAGGAGGTTCGGATGCCTAGTCTAGGGTTAGATGAAGGCCAGGAATGTGGGATAGATCTAGGGCTGGATGCAGGGATAGATCTAGGCTGGATGCAGGGAAAGATGTAGGGCTGGATGCAGGGAAAGATCTTAGGCCAGGATGCAGGAAAGATGTAGGGATAGATCTAGGCTGGATGCAGGGAAAGATGTAGGGCTGGATATTGGGATGGATCTAGGCCTGGATGCAGGGAAAGATCTAGGGCTGGATGCAGGGATAGATCTAGGCTGGATGCAGGGAAAGATGTAGGGCTGGATGCAGGGAAAGATGTAGGGCTGGATGCTGGGATAGATCTTAGGCCTGGATGCAGGGAAAGATGTAGGGCTGGATGCAGGGAAAGATGTAGGCCTGGATGCAGGGAAAGATGTTAAGCGAGTTCAGCAGTCTTGTCAATACCCTAGTCTTTGCCCTCACACTGCAGGTACGAGCGCCTTGGCGAGGTGATCACCTCCTACATCTACCAGCTCATGAGAGACGATCACGGCATGCAGGAGCTTCCAATGTCGGCCATCGGCGATCACTCGCCTCTATTCCCGCCTGTTCCAACTTCGGCGTTTATCGCGTCTTCCACCTCGTCCTCGACGTCTCAGCAGCAGCGCCCCGGTGCTGGTTGTTGCGTCTACATCTCGCCAACCTGCCTGGACGATGCCGACTTCCTGCTCGTGATCATCCAAAGCGGCGGCGTGATTCGCGCCGGACAATGGTCGCGACGAACCATCATTAACGACTCGCTGGCTAAGGGCTCCATGCTGCCGTATATCAGTCTGGCCCACAAGCTGAATGTGCGTCTCATCATACTCAACCCCAATGCCAACCGGGTGAGTCCAGAATGCTTGCGTTAGGCTGCTACGAGAACTAGCTTTACAAGTCCTTAGTGGCTAGGCTGGAAGACACGTGTCGAATGGACAGAAGTGGGTTTAGAAGTCCTTGTTTATTAGACGGGAAGTGAGTTTAGAAGTCCTTTCTGGTTAGATAGCCAGTGAGTTTAGAATTCCTTGCTGGTTTGATAGCCAGTGAGTTTAGAAGTCCTTGCTGGTTAGATAGCCAGTGAGTTTAGAAGTCCTTGCTGGTTTGATAGCCAGTAAGTTTAGAAGTCCTTGCTGGTTAGATAGCCAGTGAGTTTAGAAGTCCTTGCTGGTTAGATAGCCAGTGAGTTTAGAAGTCCTTGCTGGTTAGATAGCAAGTGAGTTTAGAAGACCTCGGCTAGACTAAAAGTTAAGCTTAGAAAGAACTATGTTTAGACGTGGCTTGACTATCGATCTATTATGCAGCCCTACCTTCCCCCGCCCCACCAGCAGATTCGAGGCCAGCCAATCGATGGTCACGAGACCGCCGAGCGTCACGTGGAGACAGTCTGGCGCGCTCTGATTCGTCGTTCGCCTCAGCGCAACATTTTCGTCCTCTGCCAGGGCTACGGCGGCGTGGCGTTCACCCACCAGCTGCAGGCCTGGGAGCAGAATGACGCCAGCCAGGGATCCGACCGCTCCGCTTGGGAGCAGCGCCGGCGGGAATTCCTTGCCGATCTGCGCGATCGAGTGCCTGCTGTAGCATTCTGCGACTCCTATCACTGCCTGCCGATGCAGGGCATCGACGATCCAGATGTGATCGATTGGTTTAGGAAGCAATCTCGCAACTGGGTCAGCTCCGACCAGCCGATTGATCAGCCTATCGATGTTGGATCCGTAAGAAGACTGGGTTTGCATGAACATTCAGGGTGTCAGGGATAGCTTGATCTGAACATTTAGGGTGTCAGGGATAGCTTGATCTGAACATTTAGGGTGTCAGGGATAGCTTAATCTGAACATTCAGGGTTCAAGGATAGCTTAATCTGAACATTCAGCGTGTCAGGGAAGCGCTCTATCTGAAAATTTAAGGGTATAAAGGAAACAACTGAACCTAATGATTCCGAGGCAGAGGGACCAGTTGAGAACCTGAAGATTCAGGGGTAGTGGGAATAACTGAGCCTGAAGATTCGGGGGTAGTGGGAATAACCGAGCCTGAAAATTCAGGGGTAGTGGGAATAACTGAGCCTGAAGATTCAGGGGTAGTGGGAATAACCGAGCCTGAAGATTCAGGGGTTGTGGGAATAACCGAGCCTGAAGATTCATAGTTAGACAAGAAGACTCGCGGAGTTTCACTGAATGTTTAATCCTGAAAGTTACTGTGGGAATTTTATTACAGGTATTCAAGCTAATCTCCCCTGTAACTCCTATGTCCAGGTGCCCAACTGGGGTCAGACAGTCCAGGATTCGCCGCGCGTGTCAGCCGGCACGCCGGCCCACGAGTCCATCCCCTCCGTCGTGATGGTTTCCGTGTTCCGCTGGTTGTTCTCCATGTGCGACAATAAACTGGCTCCAGAGACTGTGGCAAGCATCGATCAAGAGCTCCGTGCCGCGGAGAGACAGGTGGCAGCGGGTTGAGCTGTGCTCCATTTTTTCCATTTTAAGTTTTAGTCCGGTGTCTAGCTAATTTTTCGCTCTATCCGTGCCTGTCTCTATCCGTGTCTCTATCCAACCCATACGTGTCTCTATCCAACCCATACGTGTCTCTATCCAACCCATACGTGTCTCTATCCAACTCATCCGTGTCTCTATCCAACTCATCCGTGTCTCAATCCGACTCATCCGTATCTCTATCCAACTCATCCGTGTCTCTATCCAACCCATACGTGTCTCTATCCAACCCATACGTGTCTCTATCCAACTCATCCATGTCTCAATCCAACTCATCCGTATCTCTATCCGACTCATCCGTATCTCTATCCAACTCATCCGTATCTCTATCCAACTCATCCGTGTCTCTATCCAACTCAACCATGTCTCTATCCAACTCATCCGTGTCTCTATCCAACTCAACCATGTCTCTATCCAACTCATCCGTGTCTCTATCCAACTCAACCATGTCTCTATCCAACTCAACCATGTCTCTATCCAACTCAACCATGTCTCTATCCAACTCATCCTTATCTCTATCCAACTCATGTTGTCTCAATCCAACTCATGTTTGTCTCAATCCAACTTATTCAAATCAAATCCAATATGTTTACTACGTTGTTTTCACACTTGTATGGCAAATGTTTAATTGCTGTCAACGTCAGTCAACCGCTAATGTAAAATGCATGAATAACTGATCAGCTGTTATTATTATTTTCTAGTTTCTCATGTTCGAGTTTTTGCTTTGAATAAAATTTTCAATCACTTGTAAATAATTGAAAACGCATTGTTTATAAACTTTGTAAAAATGTTATATCGCTTATTAATATTATATTCCGTATTTTTTATTTTAATCAGTATATTATTAAGTAGTAAGAGTGTGCAAGTGTATCTAAAGTTAATTCTTCTTCTTGAATACGAGTAGTGCAATCTGGGTGCTCAAGGTGGCTTGTTCTGTTGGTTAGTCCTGGGCTGAGAGATATGCAGGTACATCAGCAAGGCGAAAGGGTTCATTCTATTGGCCAGTTCATGAGCGTCGTAATCAAAGCCAGAGTTTTCATTCGCATTGTCAGATGCCGATGCCAGTTCAACTGGACGAAAGAAAGTTTTCGTTCAAATTTAACTGACCATTCAATATCGTAGAAAACTATCTTGTTACAGGTTTGGGGCGATTCCAGATGGATTGAGGCGATGAGTTATCTAACAGGTTTGGGTCGATTCCAGATGGATTGAGGCGATGAGTTATCTAACAGGTTTGGAGCGATTCCAGATGGATTGAGTCGATGAGTTATATAACAGGTTTGGGGCGATTCTAGATGGATTGAGGCGATGAGTTATCTAACAGGTTTGGGGCGATTCCAGATGGATTGAGGCGATGAGTTATCTAACAGGTTTGGGGCGATTCCAGATGGATTGAGGCGATGAGTTATCTAACAGGTTTGGGGCGATTCCAGATGGATTGAGGCGATGAGTTATCTAACAGGTTTGGGGCGATTCTAGATGGATTGAGGCGATGAGTTATCTAACAGGTTTGGGGCGATTCCAGATGGATTGAGGCGATGAGTTATCTAACATGTTTGGGGCGATTCTAGATGAACTAATGTGATTATTTTGAGAAGATCATAAATTATATTACAATTCCTTGAATAGTTTTAGAACGATATTTTAAAGTTTATTTACAAGCTTATTATAAAGTTTAAAAATGTTAATCACTCACCTAAAATACAGGAAAGCACTAATGCTATGAGAATGTGAGTGGTTTTAACGCAAAAGCGGTACATTTTCGCCGAAGAAAATTTAGCGTCCTTAGCTCGTACTTTTAATTTTAATATCTACGCCTAAACACAGTCGTTGTGCACTCCGAGTGTTAAAAATGCCATAGACTATTGTTGGCAATCCTCGAAACATTTAGAATACATTTTTCTGTCCCTCTGTGAGCTGAAACTCTAGCCAATAGCACTGCAGCCCAACTGCAGCTGAAACCTCATTGGTTGGCTCTGAATCGCATGATGAACATCCCAATTCATATGCACTCTGCAACTGCCTTCCAACCGCCTATCATCAAGACTATCTGATTTTAATATCTGATTAGGTATTTCATGCTTTAAATGTAGAGACCAGAAGTTGGTTCTACAATGAGTCCTTAGTTGAGATTATCAGCACTTTTTAAGGCTTGTCGTCTAAGCCAGTGACGCAAATATATTCATGTGAAGTAATCGTTTCTTAAAAAACGGTACAGACCAAAGACGGAGGTGAGTGAGTAAGTGCTCTTATCAATATCGCTTAGTCTCATGAGTAATCTAACTTGGTGAATTTTTATAATCCTGTCAAACGTCATTCATGGAAAATCTATATTTTTCCACAGTTTATTCATGGAATGTTAGAAAATTCATCAGATCATTCCTTGAATAATCGATAATCAATCATCGGATCATTCCTAGAATAATTGATAATCCATCATCGGATCATTCCTAGAATAATTGATAATCCATCATCAGATCATTCCTAGAATAATTGATAATCCATCATCGGATCATTCCTAGAATAATTGATAATCCATCATCGGATCATTCCTAGAATAATTGATAATCCATCATCGGATCATTCCTAGAATAATTGATAATCCATCATCGGATCATTCCTAGAATAATTGATAATCCATCATCAGATCATTCCTAGAATAATTGATAATCCATCATCGGATCATTCCTAGAATAATTGATAATCCATCATCGGATCATTCCTAGAATAATTGATAATCCATCATCGGATCATTCCTAGAATAATTGATAATCCATCATCGGATCATTCCTAGAATAATTGATAATCCATCATCAGGTCATTCCTGGAATAATCGATAATCCATCATCAGGTCATTCCAGGAATAATCGATAATCCATCATCGGATCATTCATGGAGTAATCGATAATCCATCATCAGATCATTCATGGAGTAATTGATAATCCATCATCAGATCATTCATGGAGTAATTGATAATCCATCATCGGATCATTCATGGAGTAATTGATAATCCATCATCAGATCATTCATGGAGTAATTGATAATCCATCATCAGATCATTCATGGAGTAATTGATAATCTATGATCAGGTCATTCATGGAATAATCGATAATCCATCATCGGATCATTCATGGAGTAATCGATAATCCATCATCAGATCATTCATGGAGTAATTGATAATCCATCATCAGATCATTCATGGAGTATTTGATAATCCATCATCGGATCATTCATGGAGTAATTGATAATCCATCATCAGATCATTCATGGAGTAATTGATAATCCATCATCAGATCATTCATGGAGTAATTGATAATCTATGATCAGGTCATTCATGGAATAATCGATAATCCATCATCGGATCATTCATGGAGTAATCGATAATCAATCATCAGATCATTCATGGAGTAATCGATAATCAATCATCAGGTCATTCCTGGAGTAATCGATAATCAATCATCAGATCATTCATGGAGTAATCGATAATCAATCATCAGGTCATTCATGGAGTAATCGATAATCAATCATCAGGTCATTCATGGAATAATCGATAATCAATCATCAGGTCATTCATGGAATAATCGATAATCAATCATCAGGTCATTCATGGAATAATCGATAATCAATCATCAGGTCATTCATGGAATAATCGATAATCAATCATCAGGTCATTCATGGAGTAATTGATAATCCATGATCAGGTCATTCATGGAGTAATTGATAATCTATGATCAGGTCATTCATGGAGTAATTGATAATCCATGATCAGGTCACTTATTGAGTAATCGATAATCCATCATCAGATCATTCATGGAGTAATTGATAATCCATGATCAGGTCACTTATTGAGTAATCGATAATCCATCATCAGATCATTCATGGAGTAATTGATAATCCATCATCAGGTCATTCGTGGAGTAATTGATAATCCATGATCAGGTCATTCATGGAATAATTGATAATCCATCATCAGGTCATTCATGGAATAATTGATAATCCATCATCAGGTCATTCATGGAATAATTGATAATCCATCATCAGGTCATTCATGGAGTAATCAATAATCCATCATCAGGTCATTCATGGAGTAATTGATAATCCATGATCAGGTCATTCATGGAGTAATTGATAATCCATGATCATGCGATCCCGGGCTTTCAGTTTTATGTTTCAACCCTGGCCATTGCCATCAGTAGCCTTATATGTTATTGTAGAATATTTTTCTGTCCTCTCATACTTATAAACCGCCTGTCAATCTGACAGACAGGCGGTTTTGCAGGATACGAAAAAAACTGTCAATTCCTCAATTCCACATGATGCTATATGGGTGGAGACAAACTAATGTGTGTCGACACAGTCATCGCTTATATAGTGGTCGTCACAAATACTAAAATCTATTGTCGAAACAATTGCCTGTATTTCTGTAGACTTGTGCGCACCCCTATCTGCCTATTCCCTGAATGTGTCTCCCTATGGAGCATAATTTATCAATTATGCAGTGGCAGGAGGGACTGGCTGAGTGGCATTGGCCCACACTGCCATCTATATCTGGTGCCAATGCATGAATTAGCACTATAATTAATCTACTCGCATGTATTGATTTATGCACATTATAGAAATACTGGAAAAAAAATCCTGACTAAATTAGCCGTTTCCTTAATAATAATAATAATAATTGCAGGAAGGCTGCGGGCAGTGGCACATCATTTGGTGACACTAGATCCGCAGCCATCGAAGAGGCAATTCTGCCCATTTCGCTGACTCCTGAGCACACACGCACACAGATACTGTACGCAGGCACACGCTCACACAGGTGTGTACATCTGCCCTGACTTTCTCATCGTCAGGCAGTGTACACTCTCACTGTGCCTTGGAGGTTGGCCCTCAAGGGCCTAAATTCCACGACAAGCCCCCAAGCCTTCTCTCCGCGGCTGCGCCCCAAATAAATGTGGCCTCGCCGTTGAATCGAACTTAGGGACCGTGGTGCGAGAGGCGAACGCGATAACCGCTCTGCCACCGACCCCCATTCGGTAAGTTTCTTAGCGAGGCACTGACTCTGCATTGCTACAGCTCACACAGCAGTGAAAATTGATACCAGAGTTAGCTGGGGTTAGAAGGGGTCAGTGCCCGAGCGGTCTCTAACGCTTTTGCCTGTTGCACCAAGGTCCCTGAGCTCGATTCCACGGCGAGGCCACATTCATTTGGGGCGCAGTCGTGTAGAGAAGGCTTGGGGGCTTGTCGTGCAATTTACGCCATTGATTGCCTACAAGGCACAATGAGAGTGTACACTAACTACACAATAAGAAAGTCAGGGCAGATGTACACACCTGTGTGAGCGTGTGCCTGTGTACAGTATCTGTGTGCGTGTGTGCTCAGGCCGAATAGGCCGAATCGCCTCTTCGCTGGCTGCTGATCTAGTGTCACTGAATGATGTGCCATTGACCGCAGCCTTTCTGCAGTTATTATTTATTATAATTAGCTGGTGTAATTAAGATTCTGTGTGGCGTCCCGGCCCTGTCCATGGACAGCCGTACGCAGTCTTCAGATGCGCTGCGTAATCGAGGCAATCGTGGACAAAAGACCTTTGATTTCTGTCACTAATTATTGACATTATTCGTTTTCTATCAATACCTTTATCGTTGAAAAGCTCCTGATAAGCCATTGTCTATCGTTATTTCTCTTTCTGTCTGTCTGTCTGTCTGTCTGTCTGTCTGTCTGTCTTTCGATCTTTCTTGTTCGTGGATAGCAGATTGCCCGCAATGAAACATGCATAGAGTGTATATTTTTCGTACACTATAGTTGAATATTATTAGGCCATTAAAAGTTTAGGTCAATAAAGAAGTGAGTCCAACGAAAATTATTTTGAGCTATCTCACGTCCATCAAAGTAATGATGTACTACCTCCTCATCATGTGCTTTTTATTTTCACAATTCACAAGCTTTCCCGGAAAAGATGACTAGAGATGACCCTTCTATGCGACTGCAATCGACACTTAATTAATTTGACCAAAGGCTTTCTCTGCTGGTAGCAACTAAAACTGGAGTAGGCGAACAGCTCTGAAGCGAATGTGTTGTCGCGAAGCTCTTATTGAATTTGCCTCAGTTCGGTACTAGCTACATGACCACACAGGGCCAAGGCCTCAAGACCAACCGTAGGACTGTAGAACTCTGCCAATCAATCTTGCCTGTCTATAATTCGGAATTGAGTCTCCCCCTATGTAGGGAGAAGACCGATGCCCACTTATCTTTTTTTTCTCCTTTTCTACATTTCTCTTCCGCCTCTGCTTTTATGCATCTGTCTTTTGCTTTGATTCCCAGAAAATTTCCCACGCAGACTGTTTTTGCCGAGTTTGCGAGTTGCGAGACGTTATAAAACTATAAACTTCTAGCTGAGTAATGCAATATCGAGCAGAAAATAAATATAATGAGAAGAACAAACTTCTGCCCCCCCCTGGATTTCGGGACGACCCAGGAACTTTTCTGACTCCCTGAATCCACGCCTAATGGGCTCCCATTGCCACCGGGGACCGCGGCGCGAAGCCGGCACCGCCCCACCTAGGCGGTTGATGAGCGCCAAGTCTAATACAGAAGTCGAAAAAAAAGCAAAAAAAAATATCTGGCAAGATCGAAGAACCGCCGCAAGGCGGCGGCAAGGACGCGGGATCTGGGAGGAGGTGGCCGGAGGGGAGATTTCCCTAGGGAAAATAAACTAGCAGCCTGAGAGAGAGAGAGAGAGTGGGCGCTCTTCTTACCCTGCCAGCCTCGGTCCCTCAGAGTCCCAGCTGCAGATGAAATGATGAATGGAATTGGTGGCAGCAGCCCTTCAACTGTCAGTCACTGCGACAGGACAGAGATTGATCCTTAGTCCTTCATGCCTAAATCACTGTTTTCTCTCTGACTGTGGGGGCTACTAAAAGCTGACTGAAAGCGCCAGAAAGAAATAACAAAGTCCCCGCAGCAGCGTTTCCTGTGTACACAGGAGCCAAGTTCGAAATAATGCAGCTAAGTGCGCGAATAACACGAGGACACAATATGGATGCCAGGAATTCATTGTTTATAATCAGTTTTCTGTCTGGCAACCGAATGTAAAATGGTCAAACACTGTTTGCAAATAGAGAGAATTTGTGTTACCACACAATATTGATTCTGTATTATGGGACATAAAGTTTTAGGTAGAAATTTCGCGACAATGTCAACAACATAAAAGCGTCCTTAAAACGCGAGCGACACTCTGAACGCTACACCCACTGTCATGGAGTAGCCGATTATTCAGGTTATGAATCCACGAGGTGGCTTGACGAAAGTCGTTTTAACACGCAGTCGTTTTGGCTGGAATTTGTAAATATTTTCAAAGTTCGCAAACCATGTAAACACTATAAATTCATGAATTGTACTTTTATGCCTTTAAAACCTGCGAAACATTACATATACTTGTTTACTATTTATCTACACCAACCGACAGAATTCAGTTGCAATCGTCTGCGTTGCTATGAGCACTTCTGAATCGGTGTTGCAAACTTTCACGACTAGAGCCGTCGAGCTCAGGCTGCTCACATCGACGGAGCCTTCGCTGGCGCCACCGCAGTCTCCGCAGAAGCATTATCCGCGACATCCGGCCTTCAGCTCGAACCGCCTGGGCGGAATCCGCTCTCAGTCGGGACAAGATGGCAGCTTCCAGGTGGACAGGCCGCTAGCCGGTGTGCTGGTTATCGGCGGAATTTTACTGTTCGTCAGCATGAGCCTCACGGCCGCTGTGATTGTCTTCTGCAAGAAGAAAAACACGGTGTTTGTGCTGCAGAAGAGCGAACAGGACGACGAAGTGGCTGCAGCTGATGACTCCGACCTGGAGCTGGGCGACTTTTTAAATGACGAGCCCGGTTATTTCGGCTGGGGTCAGTCCGAGTCCGAGTTGCGCTACACCCCGCTGGCGCTGTGCAGCCTGCCGCGGCTGCAGATCAGCGTCGATCTATCGAGCGGCGAGCGCCGCATCCGCTGCTGCCAGTCTGAGGAGGAGGAGGCGGAGCCGTCGCTCGACAACGAAGCTGTCGGCGTGCTGCAAAATCCTCACGTCAGGGACTCGCGACTGTCCCTGATGCCCGTGGGGGCGGCGCCGTTTTGTTCACAGTCCGCACTAGCTGGTGTGGCGAATTCTTCTGATGACAACAGAGACTGTCGGGTGACTGGCTTGCCCAGGTTTGCCGGCTAGTTCCTTAGTTTTTGTTTAGTACTTACTAGCGAACCACTTTGCCTCTCGCACCGAGGTCCATGAGCTCGATTCTGGGGCCAAGGCCACATTCATTTGGGGCGCAGCCATGGAGAGAAGGCTTGGTGGCTTGTCGTGTAATTTACGGAGGGCCAACCTCCAAGGCACAGTGAAGTGTACACTGCCTGACGATGAGAAAGTCAGGGCAGATGTACACACCTTTGTGAGCGTGTGCCTGCGTACGGTATCTGTGTGCGTGTGTGCTCAGGAGTCAGCGAAATAAGAGGCAGAATTGCCTCCTCGCAGGCTGCGAGTCTAGTGTCACCAAATGATGTGCAATTGCCCGCAGCTGCAGTCCTGCATTTATAAATTTTTGTGATAATTTAGAAGCCTAAATCTTTAGCTAATCCGTAATGGTTGCAGATCTGCGACGTGCGCAGCCGCGGTTGGATCAATTTCACCTGCCTCTGCCCTCTCGAAGCATCCTTGCGGTTTGAAAAGCGACTCAACGAACAACGGTCCATACGTAGAAGAAATGGTTAGCCTGAGCTTGATGTCTGAAAGTCATCGAGATTCGCAAAGCGCGGAAGATGAAGAAGGTCTGGTTGCCGCAGCAACCAAAGAGAAGGCTGAGCAGTCTTGTCAGCAAACTAGTGTACTTTAGCGCTGCTTATGATTTTGATAAAAAATGATGTCATTTATGTTTTGAAGCTCAGAAATTACAGAAAGAAACTGAGATAGTAATTTTATTTTGTGACAGGGTATATTGCCAGCAAACAAAGACCACTGTTTTGCCCATTTACTCTTAAAATCCGGGGGTTGTAGCTTTATTGGCTAGAGCGTCGGACTCATAAATTAAAGGTCGGGGGTTCGATTCCCGACAACACTGAGACAAAGATATATACTTATTAGCAAGACACCCAACTTTCAAATAGGTACCAGCATTGGCTGGGGCAATTGAGTGTGTGTGTATATCGTCCCCCCCAGTCCATGGACTGAACAGCCAGCTGTACAACTGGCCTAATTGGGGCGCACACCAATCTGTTATTATTTACTTTTATCTTAAAATTCGCATGTTATACCTACAAAAAGTAGCTTTGACAATCTGTTGTAATTGTTTTCTACCCAAATGACATTATTTATTCAAATTTTTCTTGTAAAATAAAAAAAATAAATTGAAGTCTAACTCAAGCTATTCTCATTCATGCCAAAATCCTCACGTGCTCCAGCTATAGACCGATCATATTTCTCGGTACTCGCTACTTAAAGTAGACCAGAAAATCATAGATTGCGATGTCAAGATTCAATCCAAGATGACTTTGTTTTCTGATAAGGTGATTGCTTTTAATTTGTAATCATTATTCAGCTGATTAATAGAAAAAGTAATAGCTACGACATGTTAGTCGTAACGCTTATTAATATATTTGATACAAAAGGCATCACATGTTACACAAATCGAGGCTTAAAACCAAAGCAGTGGTGTTACAACAAAAAAATGGTCTATCCCAAATTTCATAAAACTTACCCCATGTACGAGCGTAGTTTAGGAAAAGTAAACTTGAGAAAATCTAAACAAACGGTAAAGCAGAAAGTACACAAAAGCAAAAAAAACTATTTACCGTACAAATATGCAACACCTGTATGAACAAATAAAACAATAAAATTTGAAGCATAATGTGACTTTCTAATCTGTTGTTTACCTTAAAACATTTGTTAAATTATTCTCCTACTATAACTGTACATGAAATTCAAAGTTCTCGAGCTTTAGTTTCCTAATTTTTTTAGGGAGTTAAGTTAGTTCATCGTAAAGGCCGGAAAATTTTAATCCTTATGGTGGACTTTCAAGAAAAATCGGTCATTCGGTTTGGGAGCTGTCGTGAAGTAGGCAGGGGTATTTGAAACAGCCCATTGTTCCCCAATGGGAGAACAATGGCATGGTCATTCTACTGGAGAAAAGCGACTCAGGATGAATAAAGTTACATGCTGGTGTGTATTTAAACACAAACTGTTGAAAATTAATATGTGCGGACTAATCCGGCAGTTCAACCGAGTCCTGACTTGTCAGCGACTCCGGAGACAGTCGCTGCATTGGAAAATCTATTTGCGCTGACATTGGCGACGAGATCACTTGATGACGTCGCTGCGAATGACTAGCGGCCGAAGGTTGAACGAGACCGCCGCCGCGGTTGAGTCGCCTGATCAGCTGGCGCTTCTTGCTCGATTCAGGCATTGACTGGACCGAAGCGAATAACAAAGCCACCTGACGTTTCGTGTAGTCCGTCTGAGAAGCCGCGTCCTGATGCTGCCCCATCGACAACGGCGTTGTAGCAAAACGCACTGACAGAGCGGGATGACAGTCAGTCGCGTCGTGAGCTTGTGACCGGTGCAGATGATGCAAAATTCGTTCAGCATCAGCGGCAACGCTCTCTGGAATCTGGCAAGTTTGGGAAGTTATATGCATGCATATGTGTTTTCCTTTCTTTAAATTCATTACCTAGCTTAAAATTTTGTCGTCGCTATCTGTTTAGTAAACGAAAAAGCGTTTAAGCCAGCAAAACACCGTAGATTTAAAACACCAATCCGTAACGCCGGCCATCCTCACCTGAAAGACTTCGGCGGCACATTGAAATAGGAATGCAGCCGCCGCATTGAACTCAGTGGCTTGAGCACGCGCCTCCGTCATTTGCCTCTGTACTTGCTGCAGCTGATGCTCACGCGGATACAGAATCACGGGGCCGAAGACCACACCAAGGCACTGGGCCGTCATCTGGGTGACCTCGCACAGCCCGAGTTGCGCCACCTCAGTTAGCAGACGCCGTAGAAACTGACGCTTTTCCGTTGGAAGCAGCTGAATCAACAGCCGGAACGCCTTTAGTCGTTTCGCCCCGGCAACTGACGCATTGGTATCGACGCCGGCAGTATAAATGGCAGCGACCTGTTGAAAGTACGGCAGCAAACGCCTGGTGAGCAATGGCTCAGACGCTGAGGCCAGAGACGCTTTCAATGCGCCAGCGAGATCGTGCGGCGAGCAGTCTGCCGCGGCCTTTGCTCCTACAGCTGCAGCGTAGTCCGCATCTTCCCAGACAGCTTTAGAAAGGCCATCTCGTAACTGCCGCTGCCTCGAGGCTGAGCCGCATTTTCTAAACAGTCCATCGACCGGCGCTCGAGCGCAGAGCAGCGACAGCAGAGTACCAGCCTCGAGTAGGTCGGAGTTTTCCCTAGCTGTGTTGCAAAAGGGAAGGTCAGGTAAAGAAAGTCGCACCAAGGTCGATTCTGCGGCGATGCCACATTCATTTGGGGCGGAGAGAAGGCTTGGGGGCTTGTCGTGCAATTGACGCCCTTGAGGGCCAACCTACAAGGCACAATGAGAGTGTGCATTGCCTGACGATGAGAAAGTCAGGGTAGATGTACACACACGTGTGAGCGTGTGCCTGCGTACAGTATGTGTGCGTGTGTTCTCAGGAGTCAGCGAAATGGGCAGAATTTCGTCCTCGCTGGCTGCGGGTCTAGTGTCACAAAATAATGTGCCATTGTGTGTCTTAAACTACAAATTGAAGCAGTACAAAAAACCTGTTACCCGTAGGTTGATGACTATTCGATGAAACAGCAGCATCACAGCCCGCAGCAACGCCGTAGTCAATATCATCAAACAGATCCGATGGCACGTCAATCAGGAAGGACAGATGCACCAGGCAGAGCTGGCGAAATCTAGCTGGATGCCGTCGACGAAGTTGTTCGAAGCTGTCGCATAGCCGCAGGCAGGTTGCCGGGCGGTTCATGGCTGCCGTGAAAGCCATAAGCTCGGCCTGATTTCGAGTGAGAATGCATTGCGCCTTTTAAATCCTAAATGCCTATGAACTTATTGAATAATTAATTGATAATAATTGATTACATCTGCCCCAATGGCGTCAGATGTGCAGCCGACAGCAAAGTCGCAGCTAGTGCGCGGTGCATCTGAAGGCTGCGTATAGGTTTTCAGTCCATGGACTGGGGTGATGCCACACACACCCTCAATTATCCCAGGACATAAATTGTTCCAGTGGAGTCAGGAATCGAGCCTCCGACCTTTAATTCGTGAGCCCGACGCTCTAACCACAAGGCTACAACCTCTGTAGGGTCGATAGAGGTTATGAACTATTGCATCATAAGTCTCCATACTGGATAGTAATTGATTATATTGACGTAGCGGCAACGGGAGAAGCCATGTCATTCTAGCCATGACAGAGAACTGTAGGGCGGCTAACCTTAAATGTAAAAAAATTATACAAACGACAACGGACCGAATGAGATATCGACACTTGCGGCAGCGACGGCTGTATCCTCGTCGATTCCGGTTGATGAATCAACGACGACCTGGACAATGCCGGCTGACTAGATGATAGCTGTGTTGGCACTGGCGTTGGCGGCGGCGGTTGAGGACGACTGCGGCACACGGCTGCCGCCGCAGCGAACAGCACCGCGGAGGCGCTTCTGCGTCGCCTCTCCTGCCACACAGACTTTTTGCGCAGTCCATTAAACGGATGATGTCCATAGCCAAGGGCGTCGCCGCGCGCCTCATCGCCCGAAGCCGTTGTTGACGACAGCGGATTCGAAGTGCCGCGACGATGCTGACGACGCTGATGAAAGCTGGCAGCTGAAGGAGTCGACGAGGCCGACAAAGAGCATTCGTAAGCGGCAACCATTAACAGAAACGGAGGCCAGCCTCACTGCATAGGCATGTCGGTTTTTGATGCTCTAAAGTTTTTTGTCTCTGAACTGAGCCTATTTTTTACCGAAGTCAACGGAAAGTACAAATTCCGAATTTGATCACTTTACTTACCAACCCATGTAGCAGCGCACAAGAACCGCCGTCATTGGCTGAGAGGAAGGAACAACTTGTGAGTTTTCACCCTTAACGCTCATTCACACTGCCATCAAACTAGACCATAAAACACGATTGTACACTTTTTAATGATCATTTTTAACAGAACATCGCACTAAAGTACACTAAAAAACTAGACAGTTGATGATAGTGTGAACGAGTCTTCACTGTACGCCTTTGATTCCACCACGTTGGTTTTGCATCTCTTGGTAATAAAATATTTTTTAAATAATTTATGGCTTCTACGAGTCAAAAGTTAGGAGTGCGGTGGTTGGTTCAAGGAGTGCCAATTGCGAGTGAAAATTGTGAGTTGTGAGAGTGCAAATTGGTTTCTAAGAGTTTATCGGACTACTAGAAGTACGCTCCATAAGGAGTGATTTCATGGGAATCATGTGAATCTAGAGTACCATACAGCTTTAAGTCATAAAGCCTTCGAAAAAATATACTCTGACTATAAAAGTTCGCGGTCGACGATGATCCACAATTTCATCGTCAGAGTTAACAGAAACGCTGTGTCTAGACGCAAGGAGCCTGAATGGTTTAGGAAACATTTTTCGCAATTTTTCGCAGATGTTTCTGCTCACAAAATTTCATAATTTAACCATGTTCGCTACATTCGTTAACAGTATTGTATTCATAATATTGTTGATTTATACGCTTTTGAACCAATCTAGATTCGCCAAAGACTTTTATGCAGAGCAATGATACTTGTCCTGTCACCAATGTCTTCGACAAGAATCATTGAATATCTCGACAATGCTGGCCGGAAAATTCCAATTCAGTTGGCGGACTTTCACGAAAATCGGTAATTCAGTTAGTGAGCTATTGAGAAATAGGCAGCAGGCATTTGAAAGCCCCTGGTCTTTCTACTATTAATAAGGAGTTGATTTAGTTCATGTCAAAATCAATTGCACTTCTTCGTTAGCGCATTGACCTTCGATTTTCCCTGTCGTTGATGCTCAGGCATCTGATAGAGAGCAGTCTGCCTCAGTAGCACTCTATGGTCCAACTCCCAGGTGCCTCGGCGTCTAATTATGTGTGTGACCAGAAAGGCTACGATAATGATAAACATCTGGCTGAATGCTTCCGGTAGGTAGTACTGGCGTAAAAATATGCGCATTGGGGCGAACAGTAGCTTAGAAACTGATGTACGATTGGCATCGTCAGGCAATAGGCAGGTGCTATTGACGTCGTTAAAATCGCAGCCAAGCTTGTTACCTATCGAGTCGATTTCAGCTGGCTTTAACAGTCCGGCACTGATGCGTCTGTCAGCCAGGATACCAGCGTCAGTAACCATGCCAGAGAGTATCAGAGCAGTGATCGCCTCTGGCAGCAGTGCGAGGTAGAATAGAACGGTGCCAATTGCGCGCATCAAACTCTTGGTTGTTTCATCCGACGGGCGTTGCGCGTTGGCGCCCTGAGAAAAGACATGTCGCAATGCGTAGGCATAGATCGCGTAGATTAGCGCCACCAACAGGGCTAGAGTCACCGACAGGTTGTACGACTGCAAAATATAATTACGACTTTAGCTAAGATCATGCCCCTACTCAGAAGGCCCCTTAATATGTTATTTTATAATTAATACTTAATACAAAAGCTAACCAGAAATACGATGATACAAGCTGCTATAGGCCGGACTCTCTGCTGATCAGTCCCCGTAGTCGCTTCCAAAATTGGCGTCAGAGTCGCCAACAGGTTCCGCATTGTTCGCAGCAGCCAGGTGAGCTTGTAGGCCGCTAAGATTCTTAGACCAATGTAGGCCCACATCAACAGCGTGACGCACTTAAGCGCAATGCTGCCAGCGTTGAATCTATGCTCGACATCGGGTTCAGCTTCGGCTGCTCGAGCTAGAATTTCAGTCTGAAGCGGCTCCGAGAGGCGCTTCCTCAAATTATTGTCGTCCGCGACAACGTAAACGTGTTGCACTGGGGCACAGTCATCCTGACGCGGCCGGTGATCCGCCATTTGTTATCGCTGGCTATCAAAGTAATAATTTTCTAATTCCTACAAATAAAGCAAGCATGCAACTTCGCTTAGATTATTATTTAATAATAATCTGATAAATTATTTTGCCTTTTTCAGCACTATTCTGACAGTAGTTTCGACCATAGACATAAATTTAAGTATTGGTACCATTTTATTTGACAGAATAGCTTTTTGAATCGAATTGTATTGTACAGAAGAAGACCTCAAGAATACGCTCGTAATGCCGAATGCAAAAGTGAGTGACAACGATCGGCAGAGGCTCATCGACGCACACGCAAACGGAGACGATTTTGTGCATCTTGCTCGAGCAATGGGCATCAAGCGAACAACGGCGTATACAATTGTGAAAAGCGGAAGGCCAGCTAAAATGCCAAAAGGAGGTCCCAAGCATGTGAGAGTGGATCAAGAGATGTTGGATTTTCTTGAAGAGTCGATTTAAGTTAACCCCAGTGTTACTCTAGCCGAACTGAAGACTGGTCTTCATGCTCGCTTTCCTGAAAAACCCGAAGTAGCAATTTCTACAGTCAGTCGTCATCTAGACGGAATGCTCCGTCTCCGTCAATGCTCCGTCAAAATGCAGAATGCCTGTTGCATTTTGAAGTATACTGTAAATGTACAGTACATGTAGTATGTACTCCAATGGCTTGTCTAAATAGATTGAAATTTGTCGGAATTGATTGGAAATTTCGCAGTATGAGCCATAGATAGGAGGACAGAAAAAGCCAATTCATAGCCAACTGTCGGAACTGATTGCAAATTGTTTGAATTGATTGCAAAGTGTCGGTTTCTCGTGGTAGCTTGTTTGCTTTGTTTGAAAATTGTCGCTTTTGACAGCACATTTGTCGGAATTGAATGCACGTCCGGCCAAGAACTACCATAAACTGTCTGAATTGAATGAAAAGATTTTGACTTTGAATGCACGATTGCCAAAATAGAATGGAAAAAGGTGTAGATTCTTGTCGAAGACCCTGGTGACAAGGCCAACTAACAATGCTCTTTATCTGCCTATGGCGATCCATATAGGGTAAATAAAATAACAATTAACAAATGAACAAATACAATATAGTAAAATAATAGGCTGCATGGTTACGTATGATGAAATCTTGTGGGCAGAAAAATTCTACCCCATTTTTGGTTTTGGGGCCTTGTATTATTTAAACAAAGTGTATATAAAAATGAAGAGTATTTCAAGGAATTCACAGATAAAAAAGTCTGAGTTGAGAGGTTTGTTATGCAGAGTGCAATTAACAGTTAACAAGTGATGTATAGATGTTTAATCAGATCGAATTGGTTTCTTCACAAAAAATATTACGTGTATATAAATCCGCGGTATTGTAACACGATTTTAAAGCAATAAGTGTGTACGCTCGTGTACATCAAACACTTTTGTCGAAATTCAAATCAGCACCACGAGTCGTGTGTTTATTAATAAATAGGCCGGGCCAATAAAAATCGTCTATGGGTGGAACACCAGCGGCGATTAAATATTTTAACGCCAACAACCCCACTTGAAGTCGTTGTCTATGGCCTAGAACGGCTGACGACTGCGTTTATTGGCCGAGGCTTCGCTTCGCGGCTGTCTTATACTAGAGCACTGAAAACCGACTCGTCTCATCACATATTACCACAGATACTAATACACAAATATTTAGTATCTGTGCATATTACAGCATCGCATATCGGTGGGCCTGATAGTTAACCCGAATGTTTATAATCTCTAAAGCAGATTTCCTAAGGTTGAAATGATTTCTTCAGCCTCCTTCATGAACCTATCTATGGGTTTCTTCTTTCCCGACTGCGTCTGAGAAGTCTTCTTCTCCCGTTGCTGTTGCTGCTGCTGCTGCTGCTGCTGCTGCTGCTGCTGCTGCTGCCTCTCTCGTCCGTGCCTGCCAGCCTTGAGTTTCTCCAGCTCCTTGATTAACGCCTCGTTGCGCGAGTTGACCTCTCGCAGCTTCTCCAGGGCGGCAGTTTTCTCTCGCTCGCCGATGTCGACAGCCTTCATCAGCTGGCTAAGAGAATCGTCAGAGAGTGGAACAGAAATGGAGCCGCTCGCGCTGGCCTGTTCTAGCTCGACGGATGAGAAGAAAATGCGCTCGGCTGATTCCGGCTGGGCAGCGTGGCGACACATCGGACAGGTGCCATTCGTACGCAGCCAGGTGATTACGCAGTTGTGAAAGGCGTGCTTGCAGTCGCGCAGCACAACGCAGTCGGTGTTGCTGTCAAACGACTCGCTGCAGATTGTACAGATGAGGGCGCCGCCGCTTGCTTCCATGCTGATGGACGATGGTTTGAAAACTTTTTGGCCGTTAAAAATAGACTAAAGCTTTTATTGGGGTGATGCTTTAAGCAAAAACTCTTGCCAGCTTTTTGGTACCTTATTTACCTACCTCAGAACGTTCGTTGATAAGTGGCTGTGGCTCGTGAGCAGATTCAACTAGCTTAGAAAAAATGCCAAGCTTAGTGTACTCTCGTCGCTTTTTTTGTTCTTTCGCGCTGTCTCTCGTTCATGTACTCTTTGTCCTAAGCTTATTTGGAGTTGAAATTAGAATGACGCACAGGACTGTGCTGTGGTAAGTACTTTAAGTACTTTGTAAGTACTTTTTGATGATTGTATTCTTTAAAAAAACTTTATAAAATCCGGTACGAATATCAGTCGTATTTAAAACAGAGTAATCGTTTGCTAACAAGAACTATCGATCAACATGTCTAATTAACTTGAGAGTATCAAAGACTATATTGAAATATTAGGTAAACAAACAAAACTAGAATATCAGAGGCATAAAAAATTACTTGTATTCGTTTGCTACCTAACTTTTTGGAAATCCAAAAGTTGATAGTAAGTGTAAAAAGCATAATCATTATGATGAAACACGTCCTGGGATGGCTCAGTGCGAGCGCTGAAAAGCCCACAGTGCTGTTCCCAAAGAGGAAGAAGATCGGGCCTTACGGGAAGCGGCTGCTGTGGCCAAGCTGCTGCAGCTGCAGCTCCAGTTGGTGAACAAGCTGCTGCTGCAGCTCCTGTTGGTGAACAAGCTGCTGCAGCTGCAGCTCCTGTTGGTGAACAAGCTGCTGCAGCTGCAACTTCTGCTTTTGCAATTCTTCCTTATCGGAAGCGGCTGCTGTGGCCTGCTGCTGCTGCTGCCGCAGCTCCAGTTCGTGAAAAAGCTGCTGCAGCCGCAACTTATGTTTTTGCAATTCTTCCTTACGGGAAGCGGCTGCTGTGGCCTGCTGCTGCAGCTCCAGCTCCAGTTGGTGAAAAAGCTGCTGCTGCAGCTCCAGTTGGTAAAAAAGCTGCTGCAGCTGCAACTTCTGCTTTTGCAATTCTTGAATTTCCTGTTGTATCACCTATTTGGATTGAGAATTTTATTAGAATTTTTAAGTTCAAAACGTCGCTTAGCCATATCTAAGTAAAATCGAAGGCAATTATTTATTATTAGATAGACAATCCGGGAGAAATTTCTAAATACCGAAAGAAAGCTACTAAAGGTATTACCAGAAACACAAATACCATCTACAGTTATCTTTCTAAAAGCTTGAAATTAGAATATCATGTTTTCAACCTCAAGCACGGGTCTCGGTATCTCCTGTCGCCTGAGCAGCCTCCTCTGGGTTGGCTGCTTAGAAATCTCAGCAGACTTAAAGTTTATCTTCACAAAACAGTCTCGGGACGCATTGCAGCGACAATTTGGACAAGTTTCGCTGCTTCGGAGCCACTCGGTGATGCAGGCCCGATGGAAAGCGTGCTTGCAGGGTCGCAGAGCAACACAACCACTGGTGCCAAGGCAGTCATGACACACTGTGCACACGGAGGAGCTGCTATATTGGATAGCCATCATTGTGTTTCTTTTGCACAGAAGTGTATAAATAAATAAAAATATTTTGGTCTCTGTGTCAAGCGAAATATGAAGTATTTATATGCTTCACAATAACCGACCCCTGAGAATTGTAAACGGTCAAGCCACGGAAATATTTTTTCTTGCTGTCGTACACAAATATCCTGAATTTGAAAACCATCTCTTCACCTTGTGTGTAGATTTTCTGGCATATCGGGTGAACATTTCGAGACTCTAACCACGCCATAAAAGTCTGAAATGAGATAACTAAATCCGAGATAGAAAGATAATATTTGAAGTCTGTAAGATTCAGACAGCACAAAAAACTACTTTGGTATTATTTGAATAACGACTATTTTTAAGCCATAATACTCGACTCGATTGCCTCGAAATGTCCAAAGGTATAGACATAGCAAGGAGTTATAGCTGGGGTCGCAAACTACAGATTTCGACTGCGGCCCTCCAAGATCCCAAATCTGGCTGCCCATTACCCCTTCCGACACCCTCAGTATCCTGTTTCATCTTTCCTCTGTCTCATCTCTCCTCGGTCTCGTCTCTTCCGTGTCTCATCTCTTCTGTGTCTTATCTCTTTCGTGTCTCATCTCTTCCGTGTCTCATCTCTCCTCGTTCTCGTCTCTTCCGTGTCTCATCTCTCCCGTGTCTCATCTCTTCCGTGTCTCATCTCTCTCGTGTCTCATCTCTCCCGTGTCTCATCTCTTCCGTGTCTCATCTCTCCCATGTCTCATCTCTCCCGTGTCTCATCTCTCCCGTGTCTCATCTCTTCCGTGTCTCATCTCTCCCGTGTCTCATCTCTTCCATGTCTCATCTCTTCCGTGTCTCATCTCTCCCGTGTCTCATCTCTCCCGTGTCTCATCTCTTCCGTGTCTCATCTCTTCTGTGTCTTATCTCTTTCGTGTCTCATCTCTTCCGTGTCTCATCTCTCCTCGTTCTCGTCTCTTCCGTGTCTCATCTCTCCCGTGTCTCATCTCTTTCGTGTCTCATCTCTCTCGTGTCTCATCTCTTCCGTGTCTCATCTCTTCCATGTCTCATCTCTTCCGTGTCTCATCTCTCCCGTGTCTCATCTCTTCCATGTCTCATCTCTCCCGTGTCTCATCTCTCCCGTGTCTCATCTCTTCCATGTCTCATCTCTTCCGTGTCTCATCTCTCCCGTGTCTCATCTCTCCCGTGTCTCATCTCTTCCGTGTCTCATCTCTCCCGTGTCTCATCTCTTCCATGTCTCATCTCTCCCGTGTCTCATCTCTCCCGTGTCTCATCTCTCCCGTGTCTCATCTCTTCCGTGTCTCATCTCTTCCATGTCTCATCTTTCCCGTGTCTCATCTCTTCACTGTCTTATCTCTCCCATGTCTCACCTCTTCCGTGTCTCATCTCTCCCGTGTCTCATCTCTTCCGTGTCTCATCTCTCGTGTCTCATCTCTTCCGTGTCTCATCTCTTCCATGTCTCATCTCTTCCGTGTCTCATCTCTCCCGTGTCTCATCTCTCCCGTGTCTCATCTCTTCCGTGTCTCATCTCTTCCATGTCTCATCTTTCCCGTGTCTCATCTCTTCACTGTCTTATCTCTCCCATGTCTCATCTCTCCCGTGTCTCATCTCTCCCATGTCTTATCTCTCCCATGTCTCATCTCTCCCGTGTCTCATCTCTGCCGTGTCTCATCTCTCCCGTGTCTCATCTCTCCCGTGTCTCATCTCTTCCGTGTCTCATCTCTTCCATGTCTCATCTCTCCCGTGTCTCATCTCTTCCATGTCTCATCTCTCCCGTGTCTCATCTCTTCACTGTCTCATCTCTTCCGTGTCTCATCTCTTCCATGTCTCATCTCTCCCGTGTCTCATCTCTTCCATGTCTCATCTTTCCCGTGTCTCATCTCTTCACTGTCTCATCTCTCCCGTGTCTCATCTCTGCCGTGTCTCATCTCTCCCGTGTCTCATCTCTCCCGTGTCTCATCTCTTCCGTGTCTCATCTCTTCCATGTCTCATCTCTCCCGTGTCTCATCTCTTCCATGTCTCATCTTTCCCGTGTCTCATCTCTTCACTGTCTTATCTCTCCCATGTCTCATCTCTCCCATGTCTCATCTCTCCCGTGTCTCATCTCTGCCGTGCATTTTTACTCTATCCGATGAAACAACTTCAAGAATCACAGAACATCGGCATCGTCGAGATATTTATTGATTTTCGTCGGGTGTCAGTTGGGGAAAAAATCACCAATTCAGACATAATTTTTCTGCTCATAAAATTTCATCATGTAACTTTAGCTATTATTGTTGATCATATTGTACTGTTAAGAGAATACTGATAAAATAATATTTATAAGCCAATATTGCTTCGCTATAATGGTTTAATACCGAGCAATGTTTGTCGTCCTTGTCAACGGGGTCTTCGACAGGAATCGCTGAATATCTTGACTATGCGTTTCATAACAACGTGCAATTCGTGCAATTTACGCCCTTGAGGGCAAACCTACAAGGCACAGTGAAATGTACACTACCTGACGATGAGAAAGTCAGGGCAGATGTACACACCTGTGTGAGCGTGTGCCTGCGTACAGTATCTGTGTGCGTGTGTGCTCAGGAGTCAGCGAAATGGTCAGAATTGCATCCTCGATGGCTGCAGGTCTAGTGTCACCGAATGATGCGCCGTTGCCTGCAGCCCTCCTGCAATAATAATGATAATTATTTTTTAAATTTATTTTAAGTGATAAATTAAGCGACACACATTGGAACGCATCACAACGTTTACAATAGAGTCTTGTCTGATATCGCTACTCATAGTAGCATAAATGGTGTGTAATAACTTATCCATATCCGTCTATTTGTGAATCAGTATTGAAGAATTTTATTTTTTTTGCATCAATTATTGATCGTATTAGCTATTGGCCGATCATTGTGCTCGAAAATGGAATAAAAACTGATAGAAATCTAATTTACTGTGCAATGGAGCCAATCGTTTATAAAATCACTTTCACATACGGTTAAGCAGAATTTCTTCAGGCAGGTTTCATCAACGAACTTCATTAAGGGCAGGGCAGGGCTGGCAGCGAGGTGAATGGTGCCACATCATCATTGTCGCTAACTGTGTCGCCCTTGAGGCGGGGCAATAGTCTACCATTTGACTGGTAGACAAGCAGACTACTGGTGGCAGCTTGACAATTGTGCAGGCGTTTGGACAGTTGAAGGCTCTCGGCCTCCATAGTCAGCAGCTGATCTCTCAACTCGATTATGGTCCAATTCTCAGCCTCCAGTTTCTCCATTAAACGCATGACTTCCTGTTGACTCTCTTGTAATTTGTCAAGCAGATTGGCATTTTCAGCTTTTAGGTTTGATGCCTGCTCTCTGAGCTGTCTCGACCTATCAGCCTCCAATTCGCGTAGCCTCTCATCCAGCATCTTGCGCTCCAACCGTTCCTCATCCAGTTGACGGCGCAACTGACGAGCCTCCTCCGTCAGGTCCTCATGCTCCTGAGCCATGAGCTGCATCAGCTGGCAGTTCTCGGCCTCCTGGTCTGCCAACGACTCCTGACAGTTTCTGAGTTTTGCAGTGAATTCATCTAACTGCCGCTGCTTCTGGCTGATGTCCTTCTTAAGCTGTATGCCCCGATGCTTGCTGCGTCTGATCTGGCTCTTGGCAAGCTCCTGCTCTTTGGTTAAAGCGGCTAGTTTGGCCCGAAGTTCAGCTAGGCCTGGCACCTCTTCTCCGTTGCCAATTGAGCCGCCGCTGCTCGATTCCGGATCGCCGAAGCTCAGAAATATCTTGATCTGATCTCTATGCTCATTGCGTAGTTTTTTTCTGCACTGCGGACAGCTCAAACTCTGCTTGAGCCACTCGGCTGAGCAGTGGCTGTGAAACACGTGGCCGCAGATGAGTGCAACTGTATCCGAGGCTTCGTCGAAGTTGTTGGTGCAAATCGCACAAGACGCTGCCGATTCGGTACGAGCGATGCTCTCGGCCATAACTTTGCGTTGATTCCTTTAGCAACCTGGGGAATCGAGAAGGATTATACTCAGATTAGAGCACTAGGAAGTTTTGAAAAAATAAGTTCTAAAAATAAGTCGTCTGTTGTGATTTTAACCATAGACTTTATTTTTTCCGCGCAAGTAATCCCAATGTGTTACCCACCGATACTATATTTACTAATAAATATATTAATATATCAAATAACTCTGGAACACTCTCTAAGCCACACCAATTGACTAACAGTTTCACTGTTCAATAATGCTTGTTTCTACTATAGAAGCGTACAGCTTCAAAGCGTAATGCTTGATTGATGTTCTAGATATCAGGACACGGCAGTGTCTATGGCAAAAACCTCTTATCCTACGTGGGCTCCATGACAGTGTATTGTCTCCATGGATGAATAATACAAACTGGATCGCATTAAAACTCCATTTTTTGTCGCAGCCATCGACAAGCACCGGCATCACATTCACAAGAAGCTCAGAACGTCGTACTTTATTACTTAATCTAACTGGTCCTACAATTTGTGTCCTTTCGACAAGAAGCTTATCTTTGCATTGCTTCAGTTCACCCAGCTGTTAAATGGGTACCAGCATTAGCTGGGGTAATTGAGGGTGGATGTGGCGCGTCCGTCAGTCCATGGACTAAACAGTCGTTCGCAGCCTTTAGATCCGCAGCGCAATAGGTGCAATCAATTATTATTTTTTAAAATATATTTTTATAAATGGCTATAGCGGCTTCCCAGTCCACGGACTGCAAACTTGTACACAAACAGTCTTTGGAAGGCAAGTGCTGTGGCACTGCATGGCTGTATTACTTTTCTGTCAAAATGTAGTCAAAATGTACTAGATGTACTAGACTTACCCAAAAAATCCGGAGCTATTCTAGCGTGTCGCGACGAAAGGAAATGACTTCTGGTTTATTGGTTTTTATCAAAGATAAAATCTAAACTTAAGGCACTGAGATTTGAATATAGTTTTCGTTTTCGCCAATGTAATGACTTAAATGCTTTCGCACTTTTACGTACTTAAAGCGCATTGTACAATTGTACACTGTACAATTTTCTCTCCTCTCGTGTGTAGTTCAGTATTGTACAGTACATTGGATGGAAGACGAAAGCGAGAAAACCAAAATAGCTCTGACAATCGTGGACTGTACATTTATAAACTCATTTTCATTCCAGGCAAACGTAAAAGATTTGATATTGTAGTCTATAGAACGAATGGACAGTAAAAAAGTGAATATTACTTTGCTACACGGTCATTTACGTGCATATATCGTTTGTGAGGGTTTGTAGTGAGCTTAGAATAATTAATGTTTCTTAGTGAGTCCTTTTTCTGGTGTTTTGTTATTTCTCATGCGCTTTTTGCTTGGCACGATATTGATTCAGCATTCAGTCAGTTCAGGGGGGGTTAATAACATAATTGCGAAAAGGAAAATACGAAAATAAGAGAGTCAAGCAATTATTAAGATATAATTGAAATTAGACGAAAATTAACCTTAGAGAACTATAGAATAGAACAGAATAGAAAATAGTTTAATGTAGAAAAATACGACACGCGTCACGATCAGACAGTCTTTCAGTTTCTTGCACATTTTGGTGTTCCGCAGCAGCTGTTTTTCTTGAAGTTTCAACAACCTGGTCTTGTTTCTTGCAGCCAGTAGGGCCACAGGCTCAAAAACCTCGTGATTGGTTATCCAAACAGGAGGTTCGCAGTTCGATTAGCTATAGTGCCAACGCACCGCCAACCGGACGAGATGCCGCTGCCAGGTAATCCCCCGGCCGGGTGGCACGGCCGCAGCTGGAGTATTTCTTCAACACCAGCCCAGTGACCAGCAGAGACGTTGTGAAGTTCGCTCGCAAGGCGCCAGGTCCAGCACTTTTCTTCTTTTTCTTCTGTCCAGCAAGCTACCAAATACAAATCACGCAAATTCAACCATTGGTCATCAAGATCTATATCACAATAAATTTTTCATGTTTAACATCTCAAACTTATCAACCAATTTCCATGCACCCCATCTTGTCAACCTTTATCTTAACTCTCTTGTCTAAGTGTCAAAACTGCCAATACGTCATAGATATAGTTTTTTAATCACATAAATAACTTATTTAACAAATTATATTTTTATTTTCAGATATTTATTTAGCGAAAGTTTCTTTAAAATTTCGTTAAAATATTTTTTATACAGTTTGGTTCTATAATAAAATCTATAGTAATTGCAGGAGGACTGCGGGGAATGGCACATCAATTCGTGCCACTAGATCTGCAGTCAGACCTTGATACTGCAGAATCCGCTGACTCCTGAGCACGCACGCACACTGATAATGTACACATGCTGCCACCGTGACTAACTTCACTAACGATCAACTAACTTCATGTGGTCTGCTGTGTTTATATACTACGGTAAAGCGTATGCTTTTTGTTTACATGCATAAGAAACAGAGTCTTAACTACGATGAAGGTTGCTAAGGCTAAAGATGCATGCACTTGTACTCCAGTGTGTCTTTCTTCCGTGTATATATTGAGTGTATTTCAATGCACATCAATTGCTAGTTTTAGTTTTATGTACTTTATTAATTAATACAATGCAGTACGTACGCACGTTCATACAGTACATCCACACACTACAATGCATGCAACTGGCTGGATTGATAAATGAAGTCGCTGACGACTTTGGATTTTACTACAAGCGTATGAGTTAGAAGAAAATCAAAATGTAGACTAACGAGTTCGCAATCACAGAAAAACAAACCGAGTTGAAGCAGGCATTAAAATTTCTGACACTAATTTTACAAGTAGCCGGTTGCGAAACATTCATATTTTAGAAATTACCGAAATATTTCGATTTCGGAAAAGTGTGAATTTCGATTCCGATTTCTAGTGAAAATCTGCTTTCAGATCCATCTGACGCACGCAAAATACTCACAGAGGTGTGTACATCTGCCCTTACTTTCTAATCGTCATGTAGTGCACACTTTCACTGGGCCTTGGAGGTTTGCCCTCAATGGCCTAAATTATACGACAAGCCCCAAGCTAGCTTTCTCTCCTCGGCTGCGACACAAATTAATTCACCTTCACCTTGGTGCGATAGGCAAGCACATTAAATCTGCTCTGCCACTCATCCCCCTTTTAGCATAGGCCTAACTATCATTTAGATACTATTTCAGTTTCAGAATTGGCTTAACAGGCTATTTGCCTGCGCCAAAATATTACCTATACTACTCATACATTATGAATCAATTGTTGCATGAGGAACAAAACATCAACATAGGCCTAGTCATAGATAGCTTTGCATACAATTTACTATCGAACGACTACCAATTACTACAGTTTCGCTTCTCTTCTATAACTATAGGTAGTCACTTTTGGGATGACAAGTGTTTAATTAAATCAATTTTTATGTGTACTTTGCTAGCCTTCTTAAACTTTTCACAGTTTTGCAACAGTTTTGGCCATAGACATTGAAATTGCTGCTCTGGTCTGGTGGCAAATTGAAATTGCTGCTCTGGTCTGGTGGCAACTTCTCAGTCAATGTACTTTCAGAATATACTATATTTGGATGCTTATGGCTTTGGGTTTCTGCACAACAACCAAAGTGACATTACATGACAATTGACAGATGACACACCCGAAGTAGATTACTTGTAATAGGCCTAATGACAATGCCACACTTTAAATGAAATTCTATAGGTCAAGTGCTCTTCTTTTACTTATATAGATAATACATATGCAACCTACAAAATCTTAGCCGGCCGTGCGACTCAGTTTTTGCTCTATTTATGACTTAGTTTGCTCTCATTTGCGATTGCGACTTATTTTGCTCTCATTTGCTCTCTTTTTCTCTCCCCATTTTCCTTTTCTTCACACCTTCCTTTTTTGTCCCTTGGTCCCCCTTTGATTTTTTTGCGCTTGGTCAATTGGTTTTGTGACTTACCTGGCTTGGCGACTTACTCGTTTCACCAGGCAGGTTCGGCTGGGTCGGCTGGGTGTTGCGCATGTATGAGCTAATATAAACTTTATTTAAAATAAACAAATATTAAAAAAATTATTTTAACAAAGTACAACTGTAGACTAAATAAAACAAAAAAAATTAATCTCAAACATATTTTTAAATCTCAAAAACTGAGATCAAGATAGTAAAAAGTGTGAGATCTTGAAGATATTGTCCAACCCCTAAAGTGGTCGGTGGTCCTAGCTTTTTTACTCAAAGTATGTTATAGCCAGGCATAGCCTAGTTATATAATAGCTATTCTGGCTAGTTTAGCCACCAATATCTAGAGGTATAAAAGTGCTTTGACCAGATTTAGTCTTTAAATAATGGAAAGAATCTGTTGTTTTGTTATAAAATTTGTTATAACAAATTTTGTTATTTTTGCTATGAAATTTGAAATAATCATAAATAAGAAACTTAAAACATTAAAAAAAATTTCAGGCTGCCAAAAGCAGTATTTTCATAACCCTTAATAAAAATGAAATAATTTAGCAGCTAAGGGAAAATCTACAAATTAGAACAGCAACAAGTTCATTATTGTATTATTTATAAATAAAGGAGCCTTCAATAGAGCACCTGATTCTAGCCAGTTCTTTTGATGTTTAAAACAAACTCGTAGATGTCTTATTCTCTATCAAGTAATTTGATTCAAGAATAACAAGGTGTGCTTTTAATTGGTATAAAACAATCTATATATATAAAAGTGAAAACTCTGTCTGTGTGTGTGTGTGTCTGTCTGTGTGTGTGCAACCTTTTGTCTTTATAGACGCCGAAACCGCTCAACCAAATCGCACCAAACTTTGCACATACCTAAAACCACCTACGCTGAGTGCAATAGGCTACTCAAATTCCCGAAAAATCATTTCCTTCCTGCTCAAAAGTGCAAAAAACTGCTCAAAAATCGTCAAAAAATCACTCAATTCGACATATCGTCGCCCCACTTTGTCAGATTTTCTCCAAATTTGATCCACTTACACTTTACATGTTTTCCAACAATGCTGTCAATTTTGAACATCTCTACTCAATCCAGAACAAAGCTGCATCATCTCAAAGTGAGTCACTTTTTGTTTTCCGAGGACAGCCACCCCAACTCCCCTCCGCCACTCTGCGGGCCAAATTTTATTACAGCCACCCCCTCCCTTCCCCGGGCGCCGAAGCCCCAGACTGTACATTGTATTTTAAGACGTGAATGTACACAGCCCAAACCCCTAGACTGTCTACTGGCCCCCAAGCAGCACTGAGACTGAGTGCGGTGAGTGCGGTGGCGTCCCAGTGCGCAGGGCTCTCCGGTCTATATTTCTCTCCAGCCAGCCTGGGATAGAAGAAAGAGAGAGGCTGGCGATCAACTGATGGGTGGTGTCACTCTGCTGCTGTCTGGAGACTTTAGACAGACGCTGCCTGTGATTCCGCGTGGCACTCCTGCTGATGAGATTAATGCTTGCCTAAAATCATCTCACCTGTGGCCATCGGTTGTGAAGTTGCACCTACGAACAAACATGAGAGCTACAATTCAAGGAGACGAAACAGCTCATGAGTTCTCTGCCAATCTATTGCGAATCGGCAATGGTCTGCTGGAGATTAGCACCGAGGATGGGCAGTCATCGATCGCTACAATCGGAACCATTGTGCAGTCAGTGCAGGAGCTCAAGGCAAAAGTTTACCCGAACCTGATGGTTCGATATGCTGACGTTGACTGGCTGTCAGAGAGGGCAATTCTGTGTCCTAGAAATGATGCCGCCAACGAAATTAACTACCAACTGCTTCAGGAGTTGCCAGGTGCAGTTTTCACCTACAAGTCAATTGATACAACGTTGACTGATGACACCGCTGTGGAGTATCCTGTTGAGTTTCTGAACTCTCTAGATCCTCCTGGAACTCCATCGCACAACTTGCAGCTGAAAGTTGGGGCACCAATTATGCTCCTCCGCAACCTGAATGCGCCAAGGCTGTGTAACGGCACCAGACTGATAGTCAGGCGGCTCTTCCCACACGTGATTGAGGCCACGATAATGACTGGATCTGGCAGAGGAGAGTCTGTGTTCGTTCCCCGGATTCCAATTATCCCCACGGACCTGCCATTTCAGTTCAAGCGACTGCAGTTCCCTGTGAGAGTGTGCTTTGCGATGACTATTAACAAGGCTCAGGGACAGTCGCTGAAGGTGGCTGGCATCAACCTGGAGACTCCTTGCTTCTCGCATGGGCAGCTTTATGTCGCCTGCTGCCGTGTTGGAACTCCAGCTGGCCTATTCATTTTCGCACCAAGGGGAATAACGATGAATGTGGTGTATCCCCAGGCCTTGAGGTGACTCGCAAGCAATTAATAGAAAAGTAGTCACGAAATGACCTTGACCTGTCTAACTCTGAACTCTGAAACAGTTTAATTTTGTTTCTTTGACATTGTTATTGTTATGCCATGGCTATTTTCCTTATGTATACGCGTGTACATGCATACTGTATACAGAGGCAGATTTAGGGGGGGGCGGGGGGGCAGTCGCCCCCCTAAATTTTAATCATGGGAATAAGATGCCCCCACCAGGGGCGCCAGTCGCAGCACTGGCGCCCCTTTTCGGCCGCTGGCGCCCCTTTTTCAGCCGCTGGCTCCCGTTTTTCAGCCGCTGGCGCCCTTTCTTGGCTCCTGGCGCCCTTTTTCGGCTGCTGGCACCCCCTCTGTGATTCTCATGGCGCTCCCCTGACAGACCGCCCCAAAACAAAATTCCTGGATCTGCCACTGACTGTATAGAGGAGTGGCTAAGAGACATGTTTCTAAAGAAGTAATCAAGAGGGGGCTGTTTGGACAAACTTTTCACTTATTTTTTACTTAAAACGCCCTTAAACAAACTCTTCACTTTTCATTAATGCAGTAAATGAATAAATGGTGACCTTCACTATAAAGTTAATACAGAGACGTGAATTGCTTACTGCTTTGCTTTAAATTTCTGCTCCAAAAACAACGGGCAAAAAAAGCTAGTCAGGCATATAGGCAACTTTAATGTAATTGAGACTGCCAAATTTGTGACAAATTAACTATTATGATATTTAGTAGTGGAGAGCAGGTTATTAAAAAATGACTAATGACAAAGTTGATTAGATTTTTATTACTTCTATAGGACACTTTAACAAGAATGTAGTATAAAAATAAATAATGTGTAACAGGTGCTGCAAGTGGTAGTTTTTTCCCAAAAGTTTTAAATCTAATAATTTTTATGTAATAAATGTTTGTATAAAAGTTACTAGTGTAACAAGAAAAATATATTTTACCATAAAAATTATCATAGTAAAAATATCAAGAAAAATCTAGCCAAATACAAAATATAGACTTTTAAAGTACAAACCAATTATCACTTAGTTAAGACCAAGTGACATTGTGACACCTGTTTAATGTATACTAGAAGTTTGCTTTCCTCTTAGATTAACTTTATTTTGTGCAGCTGGTTACTCTAAAATAAAATGGTAAACTAAAATTTTATTAAATGTGTTTTTTGTATATTTTAGTCATTTTTCTGTTTAGCTTGTATCCTCTGCATGATGCATGCCACTACTTGTATCTTAATGTTTTTAATACTTGAAAGGCTTTTAAACAGTCTCTCTGTGTTCAAGCCAGCTAGACAATATATTTAATAAATTATTTAGATACTAAAATTTAATCTGAACTAGATTAGGGCTACAGTTCTTCAGTATTATTAATAATGTTGATAAATTATCAAAGCTTGTGTGGAATGAGCTAAACAGAAAAATGACTAAAATATACATATATGTTGCATCATTAAGTGCAATGGTTCTGAAAACCAACAAGTCAGAATAGTGTTTAATAATTCCAGATTTTTAGCTAATTTTGCTGCAATGTTGATACATGTATAAAAATAATTGTTGTCTTCTATCACTGCCGTCAGTTGCAGTTAAAACAAAAACACTTCTAAAGGATTTATAAACATCATGAGCAGCCATCAACATCTAGCTGGCAAGCGATTTCTTGCAGACTTAGCTGAAGCTTTGCCCGATGCACAGCTGCCACCAGCAGCGCCACCAGCAGCCGCCGCTGGTCGGCCAATACTGGGTGGCGCAAAAGTCGACCTGCCCGACACTGCCGCCCATTCGTGGAATGTGGATGTGCCAGATTTCGTTCCATTTTTGCCAGGATCTAACCCACCGCGTCAACAGCTGCAGAGACAGCAGCAGCAGTCGATGATGCCATCAGCTGTGACTCATCAGCAACAGCACAGTGGTGGCAGCGGTGGGATTGGACAACCGTCAGTCAGGCCAGGCAGCGATTCCGTTTTCCATTTAGTGAACCAGTCGTTGGCTATTTTAGCTGGCGCCAGTGGCAGCAGCGGGGCTGGCGATGAGGATCGGGATCGAATTGACGCTGAATTGAATGCCTGTCTGATGCGGCTTTACCAGCTGTCACTGACCCGTGAAGACCTAACTCGGCTGGCATCTTCAACTATAACTATGGCTAAACAAAATCGATCCCTGTGCGAGCCGGCTGCTAATTTATTGGCTTTTTTGTCTGTTAACTTCGTGGTTACTCAGCAGGTAAATTAGTTTGAAAAGCAGGCCAGAATTGAATTAGAGCCAGTATAACAACGACACAACAAACTCGTGTCTTGCGTTGCTTGGTCGAAGACAGATGCTTAAGCATCATGTAATAACTGCTTCTGATTTTGTCACCAGCTTTGCTGATGCCCATATGTAATCTGGTTGTGTTTTTTGTTACGCTTCTTAATTTTACACTCGTTTGTTCAGGTCTGTTCCCACCTAATCAGTGATCGGCCCGGCAGTCGGCTAGCATTCAATCCATTGTACGAAGCGGTACTCGTTGTCTGTTCTAGCGAGAATGAGCAGATTAAAAAAGACATTGCCACAATGCGCGCTGTTAACTCCGAGCAGGCTAATTACATCATGCTATTCTCCTGGCTCTACATGTACCTACCCAGCCTGCTGACGCCAACACAGCGGCAGAGCGCGATGGCTCAGAATACTCTGCTATTTCTGAAGCAGCTAGCCAATCTGCCGGCCAGTCCGTTGGCCTTTCGCACAATTCACGCCGCCCTAACAGCCATTGGCGCGCCGTTGGATTTCGATTGCTGCGATCCGGACTGGGCCGAGCGAAACGATCTGTTTGGCCAACTTGGGGAACTGTACGATCAGCTGCGCACCGCGGCCGCTTCTGGCAGCATTGGAGATCCCGCGGTGAGAACTTTTGAGAACAAGGGGCTTGTGGCCTAGTGGTTTGGTTATTGCTTCGGAAAAATCGCCAGTTTAAGGTCAGGGGTTCGATTCCTATCTTTACCAGAACGTATTGTGTCCTTTAGCAAGACACTTCACTCTGCATTCCTTCAGTTCACCCAGCTGAAAAATGGATGCAAGCATTGTCTGGGGTAATTAAGAATAGGTGTGGAGCAAGTAGTAGCTAGGAGTAGATAGACGGTAAACTACGTTTCTTAGAAAAATAATATAAGGCTCATTTTACCAGAAAAAAAGTTACACTTCGATTACTGAAAAAAAGTTTTTATGAACAAGTGATGGGTTGACAGACTAGGCCAGGGTGTTTTGTGGTCGAGCTGCGCCTAATATCTAGGCTTGATCAGGGAAATTGGAGAAATTCGCGTCACGGTGTCCATAGTAGCCTTTTTCCACCAGTTGTAGCCCTTCAAGGTCCAGCAGTTTTGTCTGCTTCCAAGAAACGACAACTGATTTTACAGATATTTTATTGGCCGCGACTGTGCTGTCGGCTGCAGATGTGGCACGATTGGGGCAGGTGGAATCAAGAACTCTAATTAATTTTTATCAGTAATTAATGATCATTATTCTTTAGAAAATTAACATCTAAAAGCGATAAAAATGTCCAGGTGTCTGTGGACATTATACGCCTATTGGAGTTTCGCGCGGCCGGTTGGATGTCGCGTTTCGAGGTAGCCACTGGTGGCGGCGGCAACTACCCGCTAGGTGCTGTTGGTGGATTCCCTGACCAGCATCAGCAGTTCCAGCAGCAGCCATTCTCGTCTGTTAGCGGTGATATGCAATCAATGTCGGACGATATGTACGCCGATTATGAGCAGTTTCTACGCGAATCAGGCCAGCTGTGACACTGACTGGCCAATAAGTGCGAGGTTCCACATTTCGATGTATGTAAACGGGTTGCTGGTACATAAAAGTTTTTCAGCTGAGATTTCTTTAATCTTTGGGGCAGAAAAACATGTATTAGTCAGGAAGTCCATTTAAAATTTTTAATTCACCCAAATTTTGCTGAACTATGATCCCTCCCAGAGATTTCTATATAAACAAGCAAAATGATTAGAACGGGACAATATTATTTACAGTAGTATGTGCAGTGCTTGCGTATTTGTGTTTTCCATTTTTGTTGTGCTGCGCGTGTATAAAAATACCGATTTTCCTAAGTTTATTTGCCCAACTGACTTGTCCCCGCTTCCTCATTTCTTGCATTGTCTCATTCTCGATCGCTTCTCGTTAAAGCTATTTTCCCAATTCGTTATTTTTTAATCCGTTAGATTGTCGTTTTAAACTAGCTAGCACATCACTTTTCTGATTATGTCGAGTAACAGTGTGCGCATGTTGTGGTTCTTGATGACAGGAAGATAATTTCAATGTGCGCTTGTCATTGCTTGTCATGTGTACATTTCATGTATGGTTTATATACTTACACATTATGTACTTATTAATGATGTGAGTGTTTAAATCCGTATAAAGGTTTGTGGTGTGCAATACTAAATAACTGAAAGGGGTACAACTTGGGACGAATTAAATATCGTGTACAAGTTCTGCATTCGATGCTGTCATTAAGCAATAAGTTTCAATTACCTTTTAGACAAGAAAGTGTTAAATATAAAATAAACAGCGATGTGAACTTTATCCTTTTTGCTCTTGTCGAGCCTACCCATTTAATACTTTGATCGCACTGTTACTTTCTCATACCTATTGAATTGTCTGTTTTCATTTACAATGACAAATTCATCATTTTTAGAGAGTAGAAGGATTCGATATTATAAAAAATAAATGAGCCTATTTTAAAGTTATATAAAAGCAAAAAGTGCATAATGTGCATGATATTCACCTTCAAAGTGTAAGACTCATAACAGCAACAACAAAAGACGCTAGCCCCAAAAGTCAGGTAGGCAGCGTCAGATGGCGCGCCGCAGAGCCAGCGCGCGAACATGGACCGCGCCGGTGGCAGTGTCGGGCGCCCCGGCGTCGCTCAGCAAGCATTCGACGTAGCGGCCTGGCCGCGCCTGAACGGGCCCTGCAGGGTGAGCAGCAGGACGTCCTGGGCGGGCTGGCGGCAGTAGCTCTCGGCCCGAATAACGCGTTCCACGTTGGGCACCAGACCGCCGAGGTAAGTGAACCGCTGGCAGCGTGCGAGCGAGATGATCTGCCCGTCTGCGCCGCGGCACATCAGGTCCGCTGGAATGTCGGCCGGCACGGTGAGCACCTCGGTCTTAAGCGTGTTGATCACTAGGCCGACGCTTCATGCCACCTCAGCCAACCTGTCAATCTGGCGCTGGGCACTTTCGACAGTCGAGGACAGGAGGGCCAGGTCGTCGGCGTAGCCAAGCACGCTGAGGCGCTTCTCATCGTGGCGGCGACCCATGCGTCTGCGCAGCAGGAAGCCGTTAACAGCTGAGGGGAGCGCAGTCCGAAGCACCCAGTCCAGGAGAAGCACGAAGAGGAACGGGGCCAGCGTGTCGCCCTGCAACACTCCTGACGAGGTGGCAAACAGGTCGGACAAGCCGTCCGCCGCAACAACAGCAGCGCGCGTGTCACGATGGGGACACCGGGGACGACTGGCATCTTGAATCACCGCGAAGTAGCCCACGCCATTTGCGCTCACGCCGCCGCTGAGTGCGTCTGTGTGCGCTGCGCTGTCCTCTGCTCGTCCCTGCATGATGTGCCGATCTTGGCTGCCGCAGCCGAGGCGCGGCCGTCCGAGCCAACTGTGGTCATCCGCGGCCTGATTGGCGGACCACGATTCCAGGAGGTTCTGACACTATTTGCATAGATGTGCAAATATAATGGGTCTGCAAATGATGGCTCGCAAATATTATGGCTCATTAAATAGCAATATGCCCTGGAACGTTCTCGTCATCTCGTCATAACCGCCATACGCCGCCAAAAACGCAATGTCTGTGGCTACATAAAAATATTAATTCGAGACTCTGCACTAGTGTCAGTAAATAAAATATAAAGTAATGATACCTTTTGTTTTAATGCATCGTTCTTAAGTTCGAATTTTTTAGTTTCCGTTTGCTTTCTGGGAAACAAATGTTGTTAAAAAACTTAAGTTATTACAATTTTTGCTAGTTTTTAGCTAATTGCTACCTATCAGAGCTCTGCTATTTATGCCGTCTACAGTAGCACCACTAATAGATAATTACTATCAGATTAGGCTATTGATATATATATATATATATTTTTTTTATTTAAGTCATTTCGCTAGCAATTTTTCGTAACTTGTATCACTGAAAATCTCAATCTACGCTGGAGTCACATACTAAGCAAAGCATGCGGTTCAGCATGTATATTATTACATATGAGTTGCTTGAACAGAAAAATAACTAAAAAGATAAGATATGATATAGAAACCTTCTCAAGCATGCAGGTAAGAGGGTATTCTTTTCAAATAGTTTGTTAAACAGTTTTTCTGAAAAATTTTATTTCAAATCAATGGAAAAACATTGGGAAATCATTTTAAAACAATGGCAAACAATTAAATAATTATAAACTATGATATGATGAGCATCATATTTTGTCTCCAAATTCTGCAGGATTGCTTGTCAAAACTTAGCTAGGATAATAGTAAGGGAGTTTGGATCCACAGTAAATAACAGTGCTGCTGTGTGGCCTACTGGCATAGTGTTAATAGCCTTTAAGTGTGTGTTAGATAATGGTAGAAAATTAGTAGAGTGTGTTAGCAAAACACAGAAGATGTGCTAATAATTCCCCTCCGACTAACCAGCTCATCCCTTTTGGCCATAGACACTCCTAAGTGTGTCAACCATTTTGCTTTTTTCTCCCCCACATTCAAAATTTGCCACAGAAAAGTTCTGTACCCAGAAGCAGCCCTAGTTTGTTAAATACAAAAAAGCAACCTTAATAATCAAAATTCCAAGTTTTCATATTCATTTGAAATGAAACTTTTCAGAAAAATAGTTTAATGAACAATTAAAAAAGAATGCTTGTAAGAGGTATAGAGGAAAACTTTGATCCTAGGTTATTCATTATTTATTCATTATTTATTCATTAATATGTATTAATTCATCATAGGCATAAAACAAATGCGAACTAAACAAATTTCCTCGAGTTTGTTTGTTTCAAACTTTGCCAGTCTGCTATGTGTTTGATTTTTTGCGCTTGGTCAATTGGTTTTTGCGACTCACCTTGCTTGGCACTTGTTTCACCCGGCCGGGTTGGTCGGGTGTTGCACATGTATGAACTCTTATTAAATATAAGTTAAAAATATTATAAAATTTTTGTGAAACTGAAATATAAACTGAAATTAGTGTCACATGCTTATATAAATGTACGTCTATCAATATTTAACTAGTGTATAGGCCTATAGCAAACCCAAAAATATTTAGTTTATTAGTATGTCAATAAGTTTAGTTTTAACTTTTAAAATAGTTTTTTAAATATTTTACAACAAATTACACATGCTTACATTGGACTAGTCACTAGATTCATAGCCAACAGCAGAACTGCAGATCTATTGCAAAATATATCTGAAGTGATGTGAACTCTTTTGACTGATGGGACAGGAACCCACCCAACTCAAATACCTTGGGTAATACTTTTACCCATTTAACAGATAGGTAAACTGGTATTAAAGAACACAAAAGCTATGTGTCTTACTAAACATTTTCGGTGGAGTTAAGAATCATGCCCCTGAACTTCAAGTGATGGCTCCAATGCTCTAACCACTAGACTATAAACAAATCACATTTGGTACATATTCAAAGATACTAAAGTAGTAGATGGTTCACTCAAAACTTTTTGAAGAAACTGGTCGGTAGCACAAAAATAAAAAACTTTACTTTTTAATTTGATTAGTGGGCTCTATAGACAGTTAAATTTTTTGTTGTTATTACTTGTGGACTTTATTTCAAATGAAAATTAAACAAGTGAAGGTAAAAGAAAATATTAAGAAACAAATTTAAGTTCAAATTATTTTTTCCTCAATTTTAGCATTTGTTAATAATTAGTTTTTGTTCTTAGTAACAAAACATTTTTTCCATGCACCAGATGTTCAAACAATATTTCTTTTGCAATGCCCATTAGAAAAGCAGGATATAAAATGGGGAGCCACAGAATGCAGGGCCCCGACGAAGGAGCTGTACTCTGGTCTGTCATTGAAATTGTTGTGCCCGGGGATGATGCAGAAAAGTTTCTGAAGATAATTGTGTGACGCTAGTTTTTGATAATTATGCTGCGTATTTGCATCGAGAAAACAGTCACGTTGCTAATAATGATGTAAATATAATGCGATTTCTGAACTTACCTCAACATGATCTTGAGTGAATCGGCAAGTACACACGTATTCACTGCAGCGGTCATGAATGATTACAGTGCAGGGCTGCTTTGTAGCAGAAGAGAGAGGAGCCACCCTTCTTTGAAGATCATCGTAGACTAAGCAGCGCGCCCATTCAGAGGGAGAAAGCGCCAGCTCAGCACGATGTCTTCCGCCTTTGTCAGACAGTCGAACTGCGCCGATAGGGTATCGCGATGGATCGGTTGTTGCCTTTGCGTAGAGATGCACTGAGTTCTGCAAGTCGAATAAATCATTCAGACGCTTGAAAAACTCAGCTGTCTGCAACGCATCCTCTGTTTCTCGCTGTGATGGAACAAGGTTCTGATGATCTAGATTGGCTCGCTAGTTACAGGGTGACGAAAAAGGGGCTGCAGTGTCTACCCGTCTTAAAAGATAAGCCCACTGAGTGGACTCTTGATCCGCAACCAGTGCAATGACCAGTGCAAAACAAGCATCAATAGCCCCCCTTGACCAAGAGTCCGAAAGACCGGAAAGTTTGCAATCGGTTGCTTCCAGTCCTGAGAGACGCCTCGGAGCACAGCGACGATTGTCTCGTTTTAAGGCCTGGGCAACTACTCCTTGCTGTCACTAGCGGTCCGTGGTTCGAAGCGGACCACCATGTCACGAAGCATATTAACAGGGTTTAATGCGTGAGAATGTCGATCCACTGCCAAGATTGGCCATTAACAAAATGCTTAAAAGCAGCAAAGTTTCGCGAACGTGAGACGATGAGCCAGCCATATTTTTTAATCCCTTCTTTTTACAGCCTTCACGTAGTAACCAACAGCAACAGCAACAGCAGCAACAGGCTGCCAAGCGCTCCAGGAGAGACGATGAAAACAACATTGGCAAATTGAAGGCTGAACGCAGCATTAATTATTCGTCATATTCCTCAGAGGACGACGCCAATGATTTAGAAGTCAAGCGTGGCCATTGGAAACTGGAGACTGCGTCTCCGTCTCCGACGACGTCGCTGCCGCAGCCACCGCCGCTGCTTCGCCAATCTGTCAGTCTTAACTATACTTTGCCGCCGCATGCCATTCAAAGAATCTTAATGCCCGGCTCAACTTCCGCCGCCGCCTCCGCCGCGACCTCGGCTGGCATTGTCGGCGGCTCCAGCTCCGCTTTCGTGCCGGTGCAGCAGCAGCAGCGTCTGGTGCAGGAGACCGGCGAACACAACGACAGAGATCCATCCGATGCGGAGTCGCCCGAACTGGGCCCTGAGGAGCCGCAGCTAGTCAACGATGATTACATTGACGACGATGAATCCAGCTGCGAATCGTCTGCCGTTTCTCTGCAACGTCGGCGTCAGCAGCAGCAGTTGCTGTTGAAGCAGCAGCACCAGCAGCAATCGTCATCTTCTTCAGCAGCCGCCGCTGGCGCCTCCGGTTCAGGTGGCGGCAGAATCGCAGGCGCCGGCGACCCAGATTATCTGCATCGCAAGCGGCAGAATCGACTATTGAAAAATCGTGAAGCTGCCAGAGTTTGTCGCCAGAAGAAGAAAGACTATATCAGGTGTTTGGAGAATCGGGTCAGAATGCTCAGCGCTCAGAATCGTCAGCTGATGGAGGAGTTGGAGAAATTCAAAATTATCCTACACGAGCAGGCATTGGCAGACGGTGAGGCTTAAACTGTGCGAGACGAATTACAAATGCGCCAAATATTATTTTAATGATTATAGCTGTAAACAAAATTTTGAATTTTACAATCTAGGAGTTGTGACGGGATGAAGGTTTACGCTTTAAAAATATAGGGATTTATGTCTCTTAAATCTCTAAAGGTATTTTATGAATCAAATATCTAATATTGGGATTTTATGATTCCAAGTCTCAAATGTTTGTGATAATGACTCAAATCTGAAATATTAGTAATTTATTTCTTAAGCTCTAAATATTAGAGATCGATTCAAATCTAAAAAAATTTAATTTGTTTTCTTAATCATTTTCATTTGATCAGTAAGTTTAAAAGTCTGAAGTTTTCATATTTGATTTTATCCTATCGAAATGCTGCAGTAGCGGTTGCTGCTTCATTAAGCCTACCAATATATAAGTGTTTAGTTGCTTCAAAGAAAGTTTAAACAATGTTAGAAACTTATCGAAAAACCGAAACTACCAATTCTAACCTAAAAGCTTATAGATTTGATGCAGAAATGCACAATAAACTAGCGGTCCAAAACTTTTTTTGTCATAAAATTATATCATTTTTCAAATAACTATTGCAAGTCATATATTTATAGTTTGCTTGTTGTTTATGTGTCCTCGTTGTCCATAAATGCTTCATGCAGTTTAGAACTGTTTAATAATACTCTGCTTAAGAATTATCGTAAGCAACCAGTTTCAAACCCTATGCGTGTAAACTGTCTGGTAAAAATCCTGTAAACAAATCTGGTAGAATCCAGTAAACAAATCTGGTAGAACTCCTGTAAACAAATCTGGTAGAATCCAGTAAACAAATCTGGTAGAACTCCTGTAAACAAATCTGGTAGAACTCCTGTAAACAAATCTGGTAGAACTCCTGTAAACAAATCTGGTAGAACTCCTCTAAAAAATCTGGTAGAACTCCTCTAAAAAATCTGGTAGAACTCTCCTGTAAACAAATCTGGTAGAATCCAGTAAACAAATCTGGTAGAACTCCTGTAAACAAATCTGGTAGAATCCAGTAAACAAATCTGGTAGAACTCCTGTAAACAAATCTGGTAGAATCCAGTAAACAAATCTGGTAGAACTCCTGTAAACAAATCTGGTAGAACTCCTGTAAACAAATCTGGTAGAACTCCTGTAAACAAATCTGGTAGAACTCCTCTAAAAAATCTGGTAGAACTCTCCTGTAAACAAATCTGGTAGAATCCTGTAAACAAATCTGGTAGAACTCCTCTAAAAAATCTGGTAGAACTCCTGTAAACAAATCTGGTAGAACTTCAGTAAACAAATCTGGTAGAACTTCAGTAAACAAATCTGGTAGAACTCCAGTAAACAAATCTGGTAGAACTCCAGTAAACAAATCTGGTAGAACTCCAGTAAACAAATCTGGTAGAACTCCTCTAAAAAGTCTGGTAGAACTCCAGTAAACAAATCTGGTAGAACTCCTGTAAACAAATCTGGTAGAACTCCTCTAAAAAATCTGGTAGAACTCCTCTAAAAAATCTGGTAGAACTCTCCTGTAAACAAATCTGGTAGAACTCCTGTAAACAAATCTGGTAGAACTCCTGTAAACAAATCTGGTAGAACTCCTCTAAAAAGTCTGGTAGAACTCCAGTAAACAAATCTGGTAGAACTCCAGTAAACAAATCTGGTAGAACTCCAGTAAACAAATCTGATAGAACTCCTCTAAAAAGTCTGGTAGAACTCCTGTAAACAAATCTGGTAGAACTCCTGTAAACAAATCTGGTAGAACTCCAGTAAACAAATCTGGTAGAACTCCAGTAAACAAATCTGGTAGAATCCTGTAAACAAATCTGGTAGAATCCTGTAAACAAATCTGGTAGAAATTCTGTAAATAATCCGGTAGGAATTGTGTCAACAGTCAGATTAAAAAACTATGAACAAGTACTGTAAATATGCTTACTTTTTTCGTGTTTTGTTGTAAATTCGCCACTGTCAGAAGTTAAATTTGGAAAAAATGGAGCAATACAAAGGTTTACCGCAAAGAGGTTCGCTTCTCACTATAGTAAGTCTAGCTATTGCTTTGCTTGGCAAGTAAATCAAATACATTATTAAATAAATCAAATTCACTTAATTTACTTTGCTTAGCATCTGTTGTTTTTTTATCAAGTTTGAAATCTTTCTACGTTAGTTGATTTCACCTGACACCTTCCGGTCAGTTATTAGATTCCCCACCTGACACCTCCCAGTCAGCTAGTAGATTCCTCACCTGACACCTCCCAGTCAGCTAGTAGATTCCTCACCTGACACCTCCCAGTCAGCTAGTAGATTCCTCACCTGACACCTCCCAGTCAGCTAGTAGATTCCTCACCTGACACCTCCCAGTCAGCTAGTAGATTCCTCACCTGACACCTCCCAGTCAGCTAGTAGATTCCTCACCTGACACCTCCCAGTCAGCTAGTAGATTCCTCACCTGACACCTCCCAGTCAGTTAGTAGATTTAAATCCTGACACCTCCCAGTCAGTTAGTAGATTTATGTCCTGACACCTCCCAGTCAGTTAGTAGATTTAAATCCTGACACCTCCCAGTCAGTTAGTAGATTTATGTCCTGACACCTCCCAGTCAGTTAGTAGATTTAAATCCTGACACCTCCCAGTCAGTTAGTAGATTTATGTCCTGACACCTCCCAGTCAGTTAGTAGATTTATGTCCTGACACCTCCCAGTCAGTTAGTAGGTTTATGTCCTGACACCTCCCAGTCAATTAATGTAAGGAATGAAAGCAGTTCTGTATTCTGTCACCCATATGCACCCATTGCTGATATGTGATTGTTTTGTCTCAGTACACAGTCGCTTTTGTGTCTATAGAGTTTTTTCAATAGTCGTTTTTTTCATTTTATTTTGGTTTTTAGCTTTTCAGACTCCGTTTTTATCGTGTTTTAGCCAATGAAACTCGTGTCTATATAGATATAAAAAACTAATTTTACGAATCATATGTAAGTGCAACAATTATTTTTAATTAAATCGTTTTACGCCTATATCAAAGCTGCTTGCGCTCAATTAAATTTGCCACTTCTGCTTGTTATTTGACTTTTAGTCTTCATTTTTTCACACAAAACGCAGGTTATGTTACTTATATAGTAGTCTACAGAGCTTGAAAACTACGAAACAAATAAATATACATATGATGATTAATGAGTATGCTGATAATTTTTACTGAGGTTGTTGAAAATTGTCACACAGACAGACATGAGAGTGTTGGAGACAGACAGACATGAGAGTGTTGGAGACAGACAGACATGAGAGTGTTGGAGACAGATAGACATGAGAGTGTTGGAGACAGACAGACATGAGAATGTTGGAGACAGACAGACATGAGAATGTTGGAGACAGACAGACATGAGAGTGTTGGAGATAGACAGACATGAGAGTGTTGGAGACAGATAGACATGAGAGTGTTGGAGACAGACAGACATGAGAATGTTGGAGACAGACAGACATGAGAATGTTGGAGACAGACAGACATGAGAGTGTTGGAGACAGACAGACATGAGAATGTTGGAGACAGACAGACATGAGAGTGTTGGAGACAGACAGACATGAGAGTGTTGGAGACAGACAGACATGAGAATGTTGGAGACAGACAGACATGAGAGTGTTGGAGACAGACAGACATGAGAGTGTTGGAGACAGACAGACATGAGAATGTTGGAGACAGACAGACATGAGAGTGTTGGAGACAGACAGACATGAGAGTGTTGGAGACAGACAGACATGAGAGTGTTGGAGACAGATAGACATGAGAGTGTTGGAGACAGATAGACATGAGAGTGTTGGAGACAGACAGACATGAGAATGTTGGAGACAGACAGACATGAGAGTGTTGGAGACAGACAGACATGAGAGTGTTGGAGACAGACAGACATGAGAGTGTTGGAGACAGACAGACATGAGAGTGTTGGAGACAGACAGACATGAGAGTGTTGGAGACAGACAGACATGAGAGTGTTGGAGACAGACAGACATGAGAGTGTTGGAGACAGACAGACATGAGAGTGTTGGAGACAGACAGACATGAGAGTGTTGGAGACAGACAGACATGAGAGTGTTGGAGACAGACAGACATGAGAGTGTTGGAGACAGATAGACATGAGAGTGTTGGAGACAGACAGACATGAGAGTGTTGGAGACAGATAGACATGAGAATGTTGGAGACAGACAGACATGAGAGTGTTGGAGACAGACAGACATGAGAGTGTTGGAGACAGACAGACATGAGAGTGTTGGAGACAGACAGACATGAGAGTGTTGGAGACAGACAGACATGAGAGTGTTGGAGACAGACAGACATGAGAGTGTTGGAGACAGACAGACATGAGAATGTTGGAGACAGACAGACATGAGAGTGTTGGAGACAGACAGACATGAGAATGTTGGAGACAGACAGACATGAGAGTGTTGGAGACAGACAGACATGAGAGTGTTGGAGACAGATAGACATGAGAGTGTTGGAGACAGACAGACATGAGAATGTTGGAGACAGACAGACATGAGAGTGTTGGAAACAGACAGACATGAGAGTGTTGGAAACAGACAGACATGAGAGTGTTGGAAACAGACAGACATGAGAGTGTTGGAGACAGACAGACATGAGAGTGTTGGAGACAGACAGACATGAGAGTGTTGGAGACAGACAGACATGAGAATGTTGGAGACAGACAGACATGAGAGTGTTGGAGACAGACAGACATGAGAGTGTTGGAGACAGACAGACATGAGAGTGTTGGAGACAGACAGACATGAGAGTGTTGGAGACAGACAGACATGAGAGTGTTGGAGACAGATAGACATGAGAGTGTTGGAGACAGACAGACATGAGAATGTTGGAGACAGACAGACATGAGAGTGTTGGAAACAGACAGACATGAGAGTGTTGGAAACAGACAGACATGAGAGTGTTGGAAACAGACAGACATGAGAGTGTTAGAAACAGACAGACATGAGAGTGTTGGAGACAGACAGAGTGTTGGAGACAGACAGACATGAGAGTGTTGGAGACAGACAGACATGAGAGTGTTGGAGACAGACAGACATGAGAGTGTTGGAGACAGACAGACATGAGAATGTTGGAGACAGACAGACATGAGAGTGTTGGAGACAGACAGACATGAGAATGTTGGAGACAGACAGACATGAGAGTGTTGGAGACAGACAGACATGAGAGTGTTGGAGACAGATAGACATGAGAGTGTTGGAGACAGACAGACATGAGAATGTTGGAGACAGACAGACATGAGAGTGTTGGAAACAGACAGACATGAGAGTGTTGGAAACAGACAGACATGAGAGTGTTGGAAACAGACAGACATGAGAGTGTTGGAGACAGACAGACATGAGAGTGTTGGAGACAGACAGACATGAGAGTGTTGGAGACAGACAGACATGAGAGTGTTGGAGACAGACAGACATGAGAATGTTGGAGACAGACAGACATGAGAGTGTTGGAGACAGACAGACATGAGAGTGTTGGAGACAGACAGACATGAGAGTGTTGGAGACAGACAGACATGAGAGTGTTGGAGACAGACAGACATGAGAGTGTTGGAGACAGATAGACATGAGAGTGTTGGAGACAGACAGACATGAGAATGTTGGAGACAGACAGACATGAGAGTGTTGGAAACAGACAGACATGAGAGTGTTGGAAACAGACAGACATGAGAGTGTTGGAAACAGACAGACATGAGAGTGTTGGAGACAGACAGAGTGTTGGAGACAGACAGACATGAGAGTGTTGGAGACAGACAGACATGAGAGTGTTGGAGACAGACAGACATGAGAGTGTTGGAGACAGACATGAGAGTGTTGGAGACAGACAGAGTGTTGGAGACAGACAGACATGAGAGTGTTGGAGACAGACATGAGAGTGTTGGAGACAGACAGACATGAGAGTGTTGGAGACAGACATGAGAGTGTTGGAGACAGACATGAGAATGTTGGAGACAGACAGACGGACAGACAGACAGACCTGGTCATTTGACAGACCTATAAACTGAAAATGATGGACTAGATAGACAATAACTTTGAGCAAATAATCCGTTGTAAAAAAACTAGTTGGAACACTTTTTCGAAGTTGTTTTCGTATTGCTTGATGTACAAGTATCAAGTGCTGCTGTTGTCACATTATTTCGTATTTATTACAAGTGCAATGATTACAAACATCAAATGGCAATTGAATTCGACAAAAATATCGGGTCGCAACTGAAGGTATTTACTGAATACAATCTGGTCCCCTCATTGTAGTTACTCTACCTGACAAATGCCGCCAGAATATTGTTTTGTGTGACCTAAATGTACATGTTTAAATGGCGTCTAGTACATAAGTAAAATGTTGCAATAAAAAAATAACATTTTATTAAGTAAAATAGTTTGTAACATGTCCAGAGGGGCCCTGTCTTAACAACTTAAACTGTCTAATGGTTCGCCGGATTAGTCTAACAAGTGTTATATTCCGTATCTAACAGGTGTTAGAACCTGTCCAACATTCTGTTTCGTAGGGCACATTTAAAAATTAAAATTTCCTGTTTCTTGTGAGCAGCGATTCCCATAATGGATCGGATTGATTCTGTTAGTCCAGCCTTATTGAAAGCAACTTCATCACAATGCACTCTAACAGTCGTAATAGTGATGGTAGTGAAAGTGGTGATGATGCCGATGAACGTGACGGTGCCGGTGAACCACCTGATCGGTTCGATGTGGCCGCAGCTGCGGGTTGCTGCAGCTGTCTAAACCGCAGCTGCTCTCGCTTGTGCTGCTGCTTCTTTTGTTGTTGTTGCTACTGCTGCTGCTGCTGCTGCTGCTGTTGCTGCTGTCAGTTGGTTCAACAGTGTCCGGCCTCTGAAGCCACTCAGCTACGAGCTGCATTGCCGAAATTTTTGCCTCCGCGACTGACGTCGGCGTCATCAAATTCGTCGACAAGACCTCCTGGACCTGCTCGGGTACGGATCTGGTCGGCGACGATGGCGGAGGCGGCGGCGGAGGCGGCTCGTGCCGGCCCTGACGTCGCTCATGCTGGTGAGGCTGCGGAGGGTGCCGCGAGCTGCTGCCAGAGCCTATGCCGCAGTCGACGGAGGCGGTGGATTCGGCGCAGCCGCAAGCTGGAGCCGGCTGCGCCACGAAGGACACCCGCACCTGCAGTGACGATGACCTGCAGGGCGCAGCCGCTGCTGAATCGCGCCGCAGGCTCAGCCGCTTCTCGATGGCCCCAGCGAGGACTCTGGTCAGCGCTGACAAATCCTGACGGGCAAGGAGACGGGGAAGATTGTATCAATAGCGGTCTAACGCGTTATCCTCTCGCACCAAGGTCTCTGAGCTCGATGTTGGGCGATTCGCGCTCATAAGGGCCAACCTCCAAGGCACAGTGAGAGAGTGTACACTGCCTGACGATGAGAAAGTCAGAGCAGATGTACACACATGTGTGAGTGTCACCTAATAATGTGTCATTGCCCGCAGCACTCATGCAATTATTATGATTATTATCCAGTATCCAGTATCCAATATCCAGTATCCAATATCCAGCATCCAATATCCAATATCCAGTATCCAATATCCAGTATTCAATATCCAGTGTCCAATTTCCAGTTTCTAGTATCCAGTATCCAGTATCCAATATCCAGCATCCAATATCCAATATCCAATATCCAGTATCCAATATCCAGTATCCAATATCCAGCATCCAATATCCAATATCCAGTATCCAATATCTAAAATCCAACATTCCACTATCCAGTATCTAATATCCAGTATCCAATATCCAGTATCCAATATCCAGCATCCAATATCCAATATCCAGTATCCAATATCCAGTATTCAATATCCAGTGTCCAATTTCCAGTTTCTAGTATCCAGTATCCAGTATCCAATATCCAGCATCCAATATCCAATATCCAATATCCAGTATCCAATATCCAGTATCCAATATCCAGCATCCAATATCCAATATCCAGTATCCAATATCTAAAATCCAACATTCCACTATCCAGTATCTAATATCCAGTATCCAATATCCAGTATCCAATATCGAGTATCCAATATGCAGTATCCAATATCCAGTATCCAATATCCAGTATCCAGTATCCAATATCCAGTATCCAAAATCCAGTATCCAATATCCAGTATCCAATATCCAATATCCAGTATCCAATATCCAGTATCCAATATCCAGTATCCAATATCCAGTATCCAATATGCAATATCCAGTATCCAATATCTAAAATCCAACATTCCACTATCCAGTATCTAATGTCCAGTGTCCAATATTCAGTATTCAATATCCAGTGTCCAATTTCCAGTTTCTAGTATCCAATATCCAGTATCCAATATCCAGCATCCAATATCCAATATCCAGTATCCAATATCTAAAATCCAACATTCCAAAATCCAGTATCTCATATCCAGTATCCAATATCCAGCATCCAATATCGAGTATCCAATATGCAGTATCCAATATCCAGTATCCAGTATCCAATATCCAGTATCCAGTATCCAATATCCAGTATCCAAAATCCAGTATCCAATATCCAGTATCCAATATCCAATATCCAGTATCCAATATCCAGTATCCAATATCCAGTATCCAATATCCAGTATCCAATATCCAATATCCAGTATCCAAAATCTAAAATCCAACATTCCACTATCCAGTATCTAATGTCCAGTGTCCAATATTCAGTATCCAATATCTAGTATCCAATATCGAGTATCCAATATCCAGTATCCAATATCCAGTATCCAATATCCAGTATTCAATATCCAGTATCTAATATCTAAAATCCAACATTCCACTATCCAGTATCCAATATCTAAAATCCAACATCCAGTGTCTAGTGTCCAATTTCCAGTATCCAGTATCCAATATTCAGTGTCCAATATTCAGTGTCCAATATCCAGTATCTGGTCTCCAGTATCCAATATCCAGTATCCAATATATACAAGCATTCATTCGCCAACCTCTCTAGTGATGCAGCCTCGGCCGTCGAAGTCGTACAGAGTCACCGAGCACTCGTCCTCGCTGTTGATCGGAGCCGGAACTGAGACGCGGGAGGTAGTTGTTGGCGTCTGGCTCCCGGCATCCACTGTCCCGCCCGCCCTGACAGATGTCTCCAAATTTCGGCGACTCCTCCGTCGAGTGCACTTGTCCCAGCCGATGTCGCGGCTTGCCTGCGGGTGCTGACGTGCGGCGAGAGCTGCTCAGCTAATCAGTGTGCCTAGCAACAGGCCAGCAACTAACTCAACCAGTGAAACTACCAGAGCACTCGATCATTCCTTGGTGGTCACTCCTTCCCTCACTTGTCACTCCTTCTCTCACTTGTCACTCCTTCCCTTACCTGTCACTCATTCCCTTGCCTGTCACTCCTTCCCTTGCCTGTCACTCCTTCCCTTACCTGTCACTCCTTCCCTTACTTGTCACACCTTCTCTTACTTGTCACTCCTTCCCTCACTTGTCACTCCTTCTCTTACTTGTCACTCCTTCCCTTACTTGTCACTCCTTCCCTTACTTGTCACTCCTTCCCTTACTTGTCACTCCTTCCCTCTCTTGTCACTCCTTCTCTCACTTGTCACTCCTTCCCTCACTTGTCACTCCTTCCCTCTATTGTCACTCCTTCCCTCTCTTGTCACTCCTTCTCTTACTTGTCACTCCTTCCCTTACCTGTCACTCCTTCTCTTACTTGTCACTCCTTCCCTTACCTGTCACTCCTTCCCTTATTTGTCACTCCTTCCCTTATTTGTCACTCCTTCTCTTACTTGTCACTCCTTCCCTTACCTGTCACTCCTTCCCTTACTTGTCACTCCTTCCCCTACTTGTCACTCCTTCCCCTACTTGTCACTCCTTCCCTTACCTGTCACTCCTTCTCTTACCTGTCACTCCTTCTCTTACTTGTCACTCCTTCTCTTACTTGTCACTCCTTCCCCTACTTGTCACTCCTTCCCCTACTTGTCACTCCTTCCCTTACCTGTCACTCCTTCTCTTACCTGTCACTCCTTCTCTTACCTGTCACTCCTTCTCTTACCTGTCACTCCTTCTCTTACTTGTCACTCCTTCCCTTACCTGTCACTCCTTCTCTTACTTGTCACTCGTTCCCCTACTTGTCACTTTATCCTCTCTTTTTAAGGCTTGCCTCAAGGCCACTCGTTTGTATAAAGTAGTAATATTAGTTCCCATGAAATTCCTTATTTACTCTTTAAAGGCCTGGCACTTCACAAAAATTCCAAGCAGACAATATATATATAGTTTCATTCAAAGCAAGCTAGTTAATTTTACGCGCATGAAATGTACCGATTTCGTCATAAAAGAGTAGGCCGCATTTCAAAGGTTGCCGAGGTCAAAGCAGAGCCGCTTTGGTGTATGTATAGCAAACTTTGATATTTGGAATTGAGGAAACTCTCGCTGTGCCCACCCGCATATGTCTGACTATTTCACAATGTCATTGTTATACATCTATAATTGCTACTATGCAATGGAAGAAAATTAATTTTCTATGTAAAATATTCTACCGCTTCTCGCTTCCCGACTCTTCTCTTTGAAAGCAGTTTTAGATTTAGACGGGCCATCTTTTTTATTTTTTTTTTCAGGTGTGAAGGTCCCATAGAAACTGAATACGATTGGCGAATACTACGAGCTAAAATAAAATTTTCAATTAACAGATTTTTTTGTTTTAAATTCAGAAGGGTAGGATTGAAAGGTAGGATTCAAGTATGGATATTTTGTTGAATTGATACATTGATCGCGATTGATAGACTGAATTTACCTAAAATCGAAAGACGAATGATAGATTGATAGATTGATTGATTGATAGATTGATAGATTGGTGTCATCGTGAATTTGGTTGACATGAATAGTATGATTAGTTGATAAGTTGAAAATTATAAAAGTAATAATAATTGATTACACCTGCCCCAATCGGGCCAGCACAGCCGCAGCTAATGCGCGGCGCATCTGAAGGCTGCGAACGGCTGTTCAGTCCATGGACTGGGGGGGACGCCACACCCACCTTCAATTACCCCAGCTGATGCTGGTACCTATTTAACAGCCGGGTGAACTGAAGCAAAAGGACACAAATTGTTCCATTAGAGTCGGGAATCGAACCCCCGACCTTCTAGTAATGAGTACGACGCTCTAAGTCTAACCACTTGTATCTATGTAGGCAATTATAATTAAACAGTCTAGGTGGGTGATATTTGAAATCAAAACATCAAACAGCTGAGATTTGTGCACAATTTATTCAGAATTTATTTTTTATGCAACTAAACTTTTTATTTACGGCTAACAGTGCAGGCCTACTATTGTAGGCTCAAACAATTTGACTAGAAATAAACTTATGAGAGCCTAGGTGAGAGATACTCCAAACAACAGCTCACATTGAGTAGGCGGCTCAGCTCTCTTAGGAGTTAAATGTGGTTCGGAAAGCTTTGAAATTGAAACCCATTCATACCATCATGGGATGAGAGATTTGGGCCGTGGAGAGTCAGCTCACTCGGATTTTGATCTCATCAGTAGTCCTGATTATTTTCATTGTTTAAGTCGGAGACAATCCAAGGACAGTGACAATAACTATTGCTTCTGACACTGTGGGACAGAGCCCACTAAATATACCATGAGACAGTGCAGACAGTATACAGTGGAGATATGAGACAGTGGAGAGATGAGACAGTGGAGATATGAGACAGTGGAGAGATGAGACAGTGGAGAGATGAGACAGTGGAGAGATGAGACAGTGGAGAGATGAGACAGTGGAGAGATGAGACAGTGGAGACAGTATACAGTGGAGATATGAGACAGTGGAGAGATGAGACAGTGGAGAGATGAGACAGTGGAGAGATGAGACAGTGGAGACAGTATACAGTGGAGAGATGAGACAGTGGAGAGATGAGACAGTGGAGAGATGAGACAGTGGAGAGATGAGACAGTGGAGAGATGAGACAGGAGAGAGATGAGTTAGAGATAAATGAGACAGTGGAGAGATGAGATAGAGATAGATGAGACAGTGGAGAGATGAGACAGTAGAGAGATGAGACAGGAGAGAGATGAGACAGTAGAGAGATGAGACAGGAGAGAGATGAGACAGTAGAGAGATGAGACAGGAGAGAGATGAGACAGTGCAGACAGTATACAGTGGAGATATGAGACAGTGGAGAGATGAGACAGTGGAGATATGAGACAGTGGAGAGATGAGACAGTGGAGAGATGAGACAGTGGAGAGATGAGACAGTGGAGACAGTATACAGTGGAGATATGAGACAGTGGAGAGATGAGACAGTGGAGAGATGAGACAGTGGAGACAGTATACAGTGGAGAGATGAGACAGTGGAGAGATGAGACAGTGGAGAGATGAGACAGTGGAGAGATGAGACAGGAGAGAGATGAGTTAGAGATAAATGAGACAGTGGAGAGATGAGATAGAGATAGATGAGACAATGGAGAGATGAGACTGTAGAGAGATGAGACAGTAGAGAGATGAGACAGGAGAGAGATGAGACAGTGGAGAGATGAGACAGTAGAGAGATGAGGCAGGAGAGAGATGAGACAGTGGAGAGATGAGACAGTGGAGAGATGAGGCAGTAGAGAGATGAGACAGGAGAGAGATGAGACAGGAGAGAGATGAGACAGTAGAGAGATGAGACAGGAGAGAGATGAGACAGTGGAGAGATGAGACAGTAGAGAGATGAGACAGGAGAGAGATGAGACAGGAGAGAGATGAGACAGTAGAGAGATGAGACAGGAGAGAGATGAGACAGTGGAGAGATGAGACAGTGGAGAGATGAGACAGTGGAGACAGTATACAGTGGAGAGATGAGACAGTGGAGAGATGAGACAGTGGAGAGATGAGACAGTGGAGAGATGAGACAGTGGAGAGATGAGACAGGAGAGAGATGAGTTAGAGATAAATGAGACAGTGGAGAGATGAGATAGAGATAGATGAGACAATGGAGAGATGAGACTGTAGAGAGATGAGACAGTAGAGAGATGAGACAGGAGAGAGATGAGACAGTGGAGAGATGAGACAGTAGAGAGATGAGGCAGGAGAGAGATGAGACAGTGGAGAGATGAGACAGTGGAGAGATGAGGCAGTAGAGAGATGAGACAGGAGAGAGATGAGACAGGAGAGAGATGAGACAGTAGAGAGATGAGACAGGAGAGAGATGAGACAGTGGAGAGATGAGACAGTAGAGAGATGAGACAGGAGAGAGATGAGACAGGAGAGAGATGAGACAGTAGAGAGATGAGACAGGAGAGAGATGAGACAGTAGAGAGATGAGACAGTAGAGAGATGAGACAGTGGAGAGATGAGACAGTAGAGAGATGAGACAGTAGAGAGATGAGACAGGAGAGAGATGAGACAGGAGAGAGATGAGATAGAGATAGATGAGACAGGAGAGAGATGAGACAGTGGAGAGATGAGACAGTAGAGAGATGAGACAGGAGAGAGATGAGACAGGAGAGAGATGAGACAGTAGAGAGATGAGACAGGAGAGAGATGAGACAGTAGAGAGATGAGACAGTAGAGAGATGAGACAGTGGAGAGATGAGACAGTAGAGAGATGAGACAGTAGAGAGATGAGACAGGAGAGAGATGAGACAGGAGAGAGATGAGACAGGAGAGAGATGAGACAGTAGAGAGATGAGACAGGAGAGAGATGAGACAGGAGAGAGATGAGACAGTAGAGAGATGAGACAGGAGAGAGATGAGACAGTAGAGAGATGAGACAGTAGAGAGATGAGACAGTGGAGAGATGAGACAGTGGAGATATGAGACAGTGGAGAGATGAGACAGTGGAGAGATGAGACAGTGGAGACAGTATACAGTGGAGAGATGAGACAGTGGAGAGATGAGACAGTGGAGAGATGAGACAGTGGAGAGATGAGACAGTGGAGAGATGAGACAGGAGAGAGATGAGTTAGAGATAAATGAGACAGTGGAGAGATGAGATAGAGATAGATGAGACAATGGAGAGATGAGACAGTAGAGAGATGAGACAGTAGAGAGATGAGACAGTAGAGAGATGAGACAGTAGAGAGATGAGACAGTGGAGAGATGAGGCAGTAGAGAGATGAGACAGGAGAGAGATGAGACAGGAGAGAGATGAGACAGTAGAGAGATGAGACAGGAGAGAGATGAGACAGTAGAGAGATGAGACAGGAGAGAGATGAGGCAGTAGAGAGATGAGACAGTGGAGAGATGAGGCAGTAGAGAGATGAGACAGGAGAGAGATGAGACAGGAGAGAGATGAGACAGTAGAGAGATGAGACAGGAGAGAGATGAGACAGTAGAGAGATGAGACAGGAGAGAGATGAGACAGTGCAGACAGTATACAGTGGAGATATGAGACAGTGGAGAGATGAGACAGTGGAGATATGAGACAGTGGAGAGATGAGACAGTGGAGAGATGAGACAGTGGAGAGATGAGACAGTGGAGAGATGAGACAGTGGAGAGATGAGACAGTGGAGAGATGAGACAGTGGAGAGATGAGACAGTGGAGACAGTATACAGTGGAGAGATGAGACAGTGGAGAGATGAGACAGTGGAGAGATGAGACAGTGGAGAGATGAGACAGTGGAGAGATGAGACAGGAGAGAGATGAGTTAGAGATAAATGAGACAGTGGAGAGATGAGATAGAGATAGATGAGACAATGGAGAGATGAGACTGTAGAGAGATGAGATAGAGATAGATGAGACAGTAGAGAGATGAGGCAGTAGAGAGATGAGACAGTGGAGAGATGAGGCAGTAGAGAGATGAGACAGGAGAGAGATGAGACAGGAGAGAGATGAGACAGTAGAGAGATGAGGCAGTAGAGAGATGAGACAGTGGAGAGATGAGGCAGTAGAGAGATGAGACAGGAGAGAGATGAGACAGGAGAGAGATGAGACAGTAGAGAGATGAGACAGGAGAGAGATGAGACAGTGGAGAGATGAGACAGTAGAGAGATGAGACAGGAGAGAGATGAGACAGGAGAGAGATGAGACAGTAGAGAGATGAGACAGGAGAGAGATGAGACAGTAGAGAGATGAGACAGTAGAGAGATGAGACAGTGGAGAGATGAGACAGTAGAGAGATGAGACAGTAGAGAGATGAGACAGGAGAGAGATGAGACAGGAGAGAGATGAGACAGGAGAGAGATGAGACAGTAGAGAGATGAGACAGGAGAGAGATGAGACAGGAGAGAGATGAGACAGTAGAGAGATGAGACAGGAGAGAGATGAGACAGTAGAGAGATGAGACAGTAGAGAGATGAGACAGTGGAGAGATGAGACAGGAGAGAGATGAGACAGTGGAGAGATGAGACAGGAGAGAGATGAGACAGTAGAGAGATGAGACAGTAGAGAGATGAGACAGGAGAGAGATGAGACAGGAGAGAGATGAGACAGTAGAGAGATGAGACAGTAGAGAGATGAGACAGTGGAGAGATGAGACAGGAGAGAGATGAGACAGTAGAGAGATGAGACAGGAGAGAGATGAGACAGTAGAGAGATGAGACAGTAGAGAGATGAGACAGTGGAGAGATGAGACAGTAGAGAGATGAGACAGTAGAGAGATGAGACAGTAGAGAGATGAGACAGGAGAGAGATGAGACAGGAGAGAGATGAGACAGGAGAGAGATGAGACAGTAGAGAGATGAGACAGTAGAGAGATGAGACAGTAGAGAGATGAGACAGTAGAGAGATGAGACAGGAGAGAGATGAGACAGGAGAGAGATGAGACAGGAGAGAGATGAGACAGTAGAGAGATGAGACAGGAGAGAGATGAGACAGGAGAGAGATGAGACAGTAGAGAGATGAGACAGGAGAGAGATGAGACAGTAGAGAGATGAGACAGTAGAGAGATGAGACAGTGGAGAGAAATGAGACAGTAGAGAGATGAGACAGTAGAGAGATGAGACAGTAGAGAGATGAGACAGGAGAGAGATGAGACAGGAGAGAGATGATACAATATGGTGCAGCATATTAAGGGCCGCATTTAGGAGCGTATGTGGCTAGACCCCAGTTTAAAATCTATTCTGTGCCAGCTATGAGAAGCACAAAAGGTAGAACTGAGTTTCTCAGACACAGTTTTTTCGTTAGTTTGATAAATTTATTAGCTACAGAATTGGTTGGGTGTTGAGAATGGCGCACAGGCTAGGCCTTATCGCTGTTTGTAAATTGCCGTCATATTTTATCGAAGACAATTCTATTTAATTGTCTGTAAATAATGCTATCTGATTGGTTTTATGGCCATAGGAAAACAATTTTCTGCTCAGCATTTTATTGTCGTGTATTTTTAACATATTGACTTAACATCGAAAAATATTCCTAATACTGTAACAAATATTATAAAATTAATTTTTAACAATGCTTTCTAGGAAACTGGGTAGATGCTACCCAGAAATGTCCATACCACACCTACTAGCTCTACCCCAATCAAACCTACTAGTTCTACCCCAATCAAACCTACTAGCTCTATCCCAATCAAACCTACTAGTTCTACCCCAATCAAACCTACTAGCTCTACCCCAATCAAACCTACTAGCTCTACCCCAATCAAACCTACTAGTTCTACCCCAATCAAACCTACTAGCTCTACCCCAATCAAACCTACTAGTTCTACCCCAATCAAACCTACTAGCTCTACCCCAATCAAACCTACTAGCTCTACCCCAATCAAACCTACTAGTTCTACCCCAATCAAACCTACTAGTTCTACCCCAATCAAACATACTAGTTCTACCCCAATCAAACCTACTAGCTCTATCCCAATCAAACCTACTAGTTCTACCCCAATCAAACCTACTAGCTCTACCCCAATCAAACCTACTAGCTCTATCCCAATCAAACCTACTAGTTCTACCCCAATCAAACCTACTAGCTCTACCCCAATCAAACCTACTAGCTCTACCCCAATCAAACCTACTAGCTCTACCCCAATCAAACCTACTAGCTCTACCCCAATCAAACCTACTAGTTCTACCCCAATCAAACCTACTAGTTCTACCCCAATCAAACCTACTAGTTCTACCCCAATCAAACCTACTAGTTCTACCCCAATCAAACATACTAGTTCTACCCCAATCAAACCTAATAGTTCTATCCCTATCAAACCTAATAGTTCTATCCCTATCAAACCTAATAGTTCTATCCCTATCAAACCTAATAGTTCTATCCCTATCAAACCTAATAGTTCTATCCCTATCAAACCTAATAGTTCTATCCCTATCAAACCTACTAGTTCTACCCCAATCAAACCTACTAGCTCTACCCCAATCAAACCTAATAGTTCTATCCCTATCAAACCTAATAGTTCTATCCCTATCAAACCTAATAGTTCTATCCCTATCAAACCTAATAGTTCTATCCCTATCAAACCTACTAGTTCTACCCCAATCAAACCTACTAGTTCTACCCCAATCAAACCTACTAGCTCTACCCCAATCAAACCTACTAGTTCTACCCCAATCAAACCTACTAGTTCTATCCCTATCAAACCTACTAGTTCTATCCCTATCAAACGTGATAGTTCTATCCCTATCAAACGTAATAGTTCTACCCCTATCAAACCTACTAGTTCTACCCCAATCAAACCTACTAGTTCTATCCCTATCAAACCTACTAGTTCTATCCCTATCAAACGTGATAGTTCTATCCCTATCAAACGTAATAGTTCTACCCCTATCAAACCTACTAGTTCTACCCCAATCAAACCTACTAGCTCTACCCCAATCAAACCTACTAGCTCTACCCCAATCAAACGTACTAGTTCTACCCCAATCAAACCTACTAGTTCTACCCCAATCAAACATACTAGTTCTACCCCAATCAAACCTAATAGTTCTATCCCTATCAAACCTAATAGTTCTATCCCTATCAAACCTAATAGTTCTATCCCTATCAAACCTAATAGTTCTATCCCTATCAAACCTAATAGTTCTATCCCTATCAAACCTACTAGTTCTACCCCAATCAAACCTACTAGCTCTACCCCAATCAAACCTAATAGTTCTATCCCTATCAAACCTAATAGTTCTATCCCTATCAAACCTAATAGTTCTATCCCTATCAAACCTAATAGTTCTATCCCTATCAAACCTACTAGTTCTACCCCAATCAAACCTACTAGTTCTACCCCAATCAAACCTACTAGCTCTACCCCAATCAAACCTACTAGTTCTACCCCAATCAAACCTACTAGCTCTATCCCTATCAAACGTAATAGTTCTACCCCTATCAAACCTACTAGTTCTACCCCAATCAAACCTACTAGTTCTATCCCTATCAAACCTACTAGTTCTATCCCTATCAAACGTGATAGTTCTATCCCTATCAAACGTAATAGTTCTACCCCTATCAAACCTACTAGTTCTACCCCAATCAAACCTACTAGCTCTACCCCAATCAAACCTACTAGCTCTACCCCAATCAAACCTACTAGCTCTACGCCTATCAAACCTACTAGCTCTACCCCAATCAAACCTACTAGTTCTACCCCAATCAAACCTACTAGTTCTACCCCAATCAAACGTAATAGTTCTACCCCTATCAAACCTACTAGCTCTATCCCTATCAAACCTACTAGTTCTATCCCTATCAAACGTAATAGCTCTACCCCAATCAAACCTACTAGCTCTACCCCAATCAAACCTACTAGTTCTACCCCAATCAAACCTACTAGCTCTACCCCAATCAAACCTACTAGCTCTATCCCTATCAAACCTACTAGTTCTACCCCAATCAAACCTACTAGTTCTACCCCAATCAAACCTACTAGCTCTATCCCTATCAAACCTACTAGTTCTATCCCTATCAAACCTAATAGTTCTATCCCTATCAAACCTAACAGTTCTATCCCTATCAAACCTAATAGTTCTATCCCTATCAAACCTACTAGCTCTACCCCAATCAAACCTAATAGTTCTATCCCTATCAAACCTAATAGTTCTATCCCTATCAAACCTAACAGTTCTATCCCTATCAAACCTAACAGTTCTATCCCTATCAAACCTAATAGTTCTATCCCTAACAAACCTAATATTTCTATCCCTATCAAACCTAATATTTCTATCCCTATCAAACCTAATAGTTCTATCCCTATCAAACCTAATAGTTCTATCCCTATCAAACCTAATAGTTCTATCCCTATCAAACCTAATAGTTCTATCCCTATCAAACCTAATATTTATATCCCTATCAAACCTACTAGTTCTATCCCTATCAAACCTACTAGTTCTATCCATATCAAACCTAATAGTTCTATCCCTATCAAACCTACTAGTTCTATCCATATCAAACCTACTAGTTCTATCCCTATCAAACCTAATAGTCTATCCCTATCAAACCTACTAGTTCTATCCATATCAAACCTAATAGTTCTATCCCTATCAAACCTACTAGTTCTACCCCAATCAAACCTACTAGCTCTACCCCAATCAAACCTAATAGTTCTATCCCTATCAAACCTAATAGTTCTATCCCTATCAAACCTAATAGTTCTACCCCTATCAAACCTACTAGTTCTACCCCAATCAAACCTACTAGTTCTATCCCTATCAAACCTACTAGTTCTATCCCTATCAAACGTGATAGTTCTATCCCTATCAAACGTAATAGTTCTACCCCTATCAAACCTACTAGTTCTACCCCAATCAAACCTACTAGCTCTACCCCAATCAAACCTACTAGCTCTACCCCAATCAAACCTACTAGCTCTACGCCTATCAAACCTACTAGCTCTACCCCAATCAAACCTACTAGTTCTACCCCAATCAAACCTACTAGTTCTACCCCAATCAAACGTAATAGTTCTACCCCTATCAAACCTACTAGCTCTATCCCTATCAAACCTACTAGTTCTATCCCTATCAAACGTAATAGCTCTACCCCAATCAAACCTACTAGCTCTACCCCAATCAAACGTACTAGTTCTACCCCAATCAAACCTACTAGCTCTACCCCAATCAAACCTACTAGCTCTATCCCTATCAAACCTACTAGTTCTACCCCAATCAAACCTACTAGTTCTACCCCAATCAAACCTACTAGCTCTATCCCTATCAAACCTACTAGTTCTATCCCTATCAAACCTAACAGTTCTATCCCTATCAAACCTAATAGTTCTATCCCTATCAAACCTACTAGCTCTACCCCAATCAAACCTAATAGTTCTATCCCTATCAAACCTAACAGTTCTATCCCTATCAAACCTAACAGTTCTACGCTCGTATCCCTATCAAACCTAACAGTTCTATCCCTATCAAACCTAATAGTTCTATCCCTAACAAACCTAATATTTCTATCCCTATCAAACCTAATATTTCTATCCCTATCAAACCTACTAGTTCTATCCATATCAAACCTAATAGTTCTATCCCTATCAAACCTAATAGTCTATCCCTATCAAACCTACTAGTTCTATCCATATCAAACCTACTAGTTCTATCCCTATCAAACGTAATAGGTAATCGGCATTTGTAATTACACCAATTACAGCAAAAACTTACAGCCAGATTTAAAGCCTTGAATTTGGAAGTCTGGTATAGTTGTAACACTTGAGTCTGGTGAAGTCGGAACAATTGAGTCTGGTGTGTTTGCGCTCATTGAGGTGGTAATTGGGCCGTCGGACCTTGAGCAATATTTTATTTAACTCCCAACAGTATGAGGGGGTGCTATTAAAGATCTAACAACGGCAGCCAATCAAAATGCGCCCGGTTACTGTTGTAGTGTCGGGCAAGAGAGACGCTGGGCGGTTGCCCCCCCCCGCTTGGGCGAATGAAATTCGGAGGAACACGGAATCTATTGCTCGCGATCGGAAATGACTACGCAGCAACTTATCATAGCTGTTCTAACTGGTCATTCAATCATTCAATTAGCAGTTCTATCTGGTCATTCTGTCATTCAATGAGCTGTTCCAACTGGTCATTCAATCATTCAATGAGCTGTTCCAACTGGTCATTCAATCATTCAATGAGCTGTTCCAACTGGTCATTCAATCATTCAATGAGCTGTTCCAACTGGTCATTCAATCATTCAATGAGCTGTTCCAACTGGTCATTCAATCATTCAATGAGCTGTTCCAACTGGTCATTCAATCATTCAATGAGCTGTTCCAACTGGTCATTCAATCATTCAATGAGCTGTTCCAACTGGTCATTCAATCATTCAATGAGCTGTTCCAACTGGTCATTCAATCATTCAATGAGCTGTTCCAACTGGTCATTCAATCATTCAATGAGCTGTTCCAACTGGTCATTCAATCATTCAATGAGCTGTTCTATCTCTAAAGAAAAACATTTTCCTCTGGGGCAGGGTAAGCAAACTTATTTGCTGGCGGGCCAAAGAGAGAACCTAAAAGACGACAACGGGCCGCATTGATTGTATAAATATGAGATAGGGGAAAGATAAGACACGGGAGAGATGAGACACGGGAGAGATGAGACACGGGAGAGATTAGACACGGGAGAGATGAGACAGGGAGAGATGAGACACGGGAGAGATTAGACACGGGAGAGATGAGACACGGGAGAGATGAGACACAGGAAAGATGGGACACGAGAGAGATGAGACACGGGAGAGATAAGGCAGGGGAGAGATTAGACACAGGAGAGATGAAACAGGACACTGCAGATGTCAGAAGGGGCAACGGGCCGGATTTGGGAGCTTCGAGGGCCGCAACTAGCCCGCGGGCCGGAGTTTGCCGACCCCTGCTTTAGGGACTTCAATAAATAACACCTTAAGACTACAGCAGTCCAGGGCCTTTGATTTTTTCTCTTCCAACAAACAAAAGAAGCAGGCCACCAGTCTTGACTTCAAACCCGACAAAGACCCGACAAAGACCCAGTCTATTGGCTAAAATTATGTTATGTCCCCGCTGCTAAAATAGTAATAATGATTGTTATTTAAAATCGGCAGATCATTGTTTTAAGCTTAATTCTTGCTTCTCGTTGACCCGAAAGTAGGCCAGCTAAAAGCACTAGGGGACGATCAGATGATTCTCCTATATTAAAATTAGTTAAACCGTGTCCCACTTGAGGCAACAAAAATCTACCAGGTTATTGCATTTGAGCACTCGAGCAGAGCGTGAGACCGCTTCCCGGTTTTCTCTAGTGGCCAGTTCAAGCGCTGAATAAGTAGAGCGAATGAAAATTTTTGGAAGAAAAAACATTTAGAATCCGTCTCAAAAATAAATTTCCCATTTCATCTAAGCATTGTCTCACGGCGGCTAGGGCCTACTATACACTCCCGTGTCCGGACAAACTTAACAAAAGCATTAACAATAGAGGGGCCACCCTTGGGGAATCCCGCAGACTCATAGTCACATCGGCGGCTCCCCTGCTCTCCCAATTGAAGTACAACGATATTGTTGGAACAATGGCTGCTTAAAGACTCTACTAGGAGAAAAAATTAAACTTTTGTATTACTCTTTGGCACCTACTGGCTATCAAAATACTAAAATTTCTTTAGTAATCAGTCCTTTTCAGGTCGTGAGTGGCGGAGAATTAACACATTTGCCTCTCACACAAATAATAATAATAATGCTATTATACTAATATACTATTATACTAATAATAGTAATTGCAGGAGGGCTGCGGGCAACGGCAGCTGCACAAACGGGCAATTCTGCACATTTTCGCTGTCTCCTGAGCACACACACACAGGTGTGTACATCTGCCCTGACTTTCTCATCGTCAGGCAGTGTACACTCTCACTGTGCCTTGGAGGTTGGCCCTCAAGGGCGTCGATTGCACGACAAACCCCCAAGCCTTCTCTCCGCCGCTGCGCCCCAAATGAATGTGGCCTGGCCGCGGAATCGAGCTCAGGGACCTTGGTGCGAGAGGCAGTTGCGTTAACCGGAACTGACACCGACTCTGCCACTGACCGGCTTTGCCCATAGACTATATTGATTCCACACCCCATAAGTCCTAAACTCGATGTAAAATGCAAAAGGCAATCATAAAACCGATCATGTCTTTTTTTTCCCGACGCAAAATGTGACTCGTGCTGTTTCCATGTCAACCACGCGAGAGAAATAAAAAACGCTGCAGAGAAGTAACCCAACGCTTATGCCGGTCTCTTTGAGCTCAACTCTATCTACTCTTGTTTTGCTCTCTCTCTCTCTCGATTTCAAAGGCCCCTCCCCCTACTCTAGACAACAGGCCGTGGGAATAAAAAGATGCCGAACTGGCTAGAATTACTCAAATAAATAGCTAACTGCCAATGAGCTGACGGAAGACCAAGACTTTAGAAAATGAATGCTTGAGTAGCTAGCCCATTGTGTTATTTTAGTAGACACGAGAGACAGAAAAAAATAGGGATAGCATTGTCTGAATCTTTGAACGATTGACAACAAAACCATTTTTGTCTGTCGGGTTGTTCTTCCTGAAAGCCGCTGACAATGAAAAGACAAGCAGAGTAGTTTTTCGAGCAAGCAAGCAATCGGATTCTTTTGTCGCCAGAAAAATCGCTCCCGCTTCTGGCCTCTGCTGCAACAGATCGCGGATGGGGTAAGAAATTAGCCAACAATGGGGTTGGGGAGAAACAGTTGGAGGAAAGCTAGACCGAGGCAGTGGCGGTGACAGATCAAATACAGCTGGAATCGGCAATGTCTGATGGGGCCATTGTGACTACAGGAAAAAGAGAGAAAATAGATCTTTTTGGGATGGTCCAAAGGGGACCCTCAGTTTCTTGCGTTTTTTTCCGGAAACATTAATCTTTTTTTAGGATAAAATATTCATAAAAAATCAACTATAATCCAGTAAGGGTGTTACTGCGTGGCGTACTAAAATATTCTGTGTACAATTGTTCAGTCTGTGGACTGGGGAGGGTGCCTTACAAGTGAGCTAATTGCTGATGTATGCTGGTGTCTCAAACATGGATTCTGTCTCCTTGCTTGTTTATCTTCTGCTTTCCCCCTAAAAAGTGTGACCTTCAACCGTATTTGTCTTTGTCTTTTCAACCTTCGCGCCGATGAAAAATTTCTCTGTTGGAAAAAAATCTAACAAAAATGGATTTCTGGCAGGACAATTTATATCAATATTTATCTTTTAAATAGGCAAATAGGCCTTCGCATTTTTTATGTTTAATCTCGTGACAATTTTTGCCTTATTGTTAGAACTCGCCGACGCACAATAGCGCTTCAATTTCACGGCCTCCTCCCTCAGCAATGAGGCGTGTTGCAATTTTTATTGCAAAATTTTAACTGAATCGATTATCAACTCGATGGAATCGCTAAAGACTTACTGTACCGTGATTATCTTGATTCTGTGATGCTTGCGATTCATTGTTAGTTTCATGATTCACTGCAGTTCTCACCATTTACTGTGTCTGATTCTCACCATTCACTGCAGTTCTCACCATTTACTGTGTCTGATTCTCACCATTCACTGCAGTTCTCACCATTTACTGTGTCTGATTCTCACCATTCACTGCAGTTCTCACCATTTACTGTGTCTGATTCTCACCATTCACTGCAGTTCTCACCATTCACTGCAGTTCTCACCATTTACTGTGTCTGATTCTCACCATTCACTGCAGTTCTCACCATTCACTGCAGTTCTCACCATTTACTGTGTCTGATTCTCACCATTCACTGCAGTTCTCACCATTTACTGTGTCTGATTCTCACCATTCACTGTGTCTGATTCTCACCATTCACTGCAGTTCTCACCATTTACTGTGTCTGATTCTCACCATTCACTGCAGTTCTCACCATTTACTGTGTCTGATTCTCACCATTCACTGTGTCTGATTCTCACCATTCACTGCAGTTCTCACCATTTACTGTGTCTGATTCTCACCATTCACTGCAGTTCTCACCATTTACTGTGTCTGATTCTCACCATTCACTGCAGTTCTCACCATTCACTGTGTCTGATTCTCACGATTCACTGCAGTTCTCACCATTTACTGTGTCTGATTCTCACCATTCACTGCAGTTCTCACGATTCACTGTGATTGATTCTCACGATTCACTGTGATTGATACTCACGATCCACTGTGACTGATTCTCACGATTCACTGTGATTGATTCTCACGATTCACTGTGATTGATACTCACGATCCACTGTGACTGATTCTCACGATCCACTGTGACTGATTCTCACGATTCACTGTGACTGATTCTCACGATTCACTGTGACTGATACTCACGATTCACTGTGACTGATTCTCACGGTTCACTGTGACTGATTCTCACGATTCACTGTGACTGATTCTCACGATTCACTGTGACTGATTCTCACGATTCACTGTGACTGATTCTCACGATTCACTGTGACTGATTCTCACGATCCACTGTGACTGATTCTCACGATCCACTGTGACTGATTCTCACGATCCACTGTGACTGATTCTCACGATTCACTGTGATTGATACTCACGATTCACTGTGACTGATTCTCACGATTCACTGTGACTGATTCTCACGATTCACTGTGACTGATTCTCACGATTCACTGTGACTGATTCTCACGATTCACTGTGACTGATTCTCACGATTCACTGTGACTGATTCTCACGATTCACTGTGACTGATACTCACCATTCACTGTGACTGATTCTCACGATTCACTGTGACTGATACTCACGATTCACTGTGACTGATTCTCACGATTCACTGTTATCACTAACTAACTTCAAAAAAGCCTCTAACTCACAGCCCAATCTGTGCTGTGTTTCCAATAAAATTTCGATATGACTCACTGCCTAGCTGAAACAAATTTCTGTGTTTCGTGGAAATCGGTCACTGCGTGCCGCCGCGGCAAGTGGAGCGCATTGCTACTCGGATAAAATATCTGCGTGACAATATTGCCCTGTGAAACTTGATTATGGTATAAATTACAATTAAATATAACAAACTAGGAACATAATTAGTGAAAAAACGCGAGATTGAGAAAGAACAAATTATTTAAAGTTGACTGATCTCGAGCGACAAATCTGTTTATAATTATGCTGGAGGTGAGAGACTGGGCTGCATGATTGGAAGACAGAGGGAAAATGACAGTGACGATAGAAGGATCAAAGACTGAATGACTGGGTTGGCAAAGACTGAATGACTGGGATGACAAAGACTGAATGACTGGGATGACAAAGACTGAATGACTGGGTTGACAAAGACTGAATGACTGGGATGACAAAGACTGAATGACTGGGATGACAAATACTGAATGACTGGGTTGACAAAGACTGAATGACTGGGATGACAAATACTGAATGACTGGGATGACAAATACTGAATGACTGGGATGTGACCAAAGACTGAATGACTGGGATATGATCAAAGACTGAATGACTGTGGAATGACCAGATGCAGAATGACTGTGGAATGACCAAAGACTGAATGACAGTGGAATGAACAAAGACTGAATGACAAGGATATGACAAAAACTGAATAGCTGGGATATGAACAAAGACAGAATGACTGGGATATGAACAAAGACAGAATGACTGGGATATGAACAAAGACAGAATGACTGGGATATGAACAAAGACAGAATGACTGGGATATGAACAAAGACTGAATGACTGGGATATAACCAAAGACTGAATGACTGGGATATAACCAAAGACTGAATGACTGGAGTATGACCAACGACAGAATGACGTGAAAATGACCAAAAAGCAATCGATTGAAAATTAAGACAATAGACATCACAGATGTTTAACAAGTTAAAAGCCGCACCAGAATTCGCCCGCAACAATTGTGATTTATTGCTTCCTGTCAAATAGAATTCACAAAGTGACTTGCGCATAAGAATATTCTGTGCGTTAGGAGACCCGGAAATTGTCGCTAGGTTGATTACATAATCTGTACAGAACCAGTCGGTTGTAAACCATAGCTAAGCGGTGCCGCATAAATTTGGTAATAAATTATGCGGGCCTTAACTCTGTGCGACATCTGTCTCTAGGGGGGTGGGCGGGCGCCGAGCAGTTCAAAAGTGGGCTTCTTCGATTTCTGTCACACGCCAAAATATTTGGTCGCATGTGTTTGTGTGTGTGCTCATTCAAAACTGATAAATTGGCTAGTCAGTTAAATATCGGTTTGCAATTTCGCGTTTAACTTGTTTCGTGCTTAACAACATCAATAAAAATTTGAAATTTATGCTCGCAACCCTGCTGTATCAATCGATCAGCTGAATTCCCCTCTCTGTCTAACATCCCTGTCAAACCTCTTCCTCCGTCTATCCTCTCCCCTTGTCTACCCTCTTCTCCTGTCTACCCTCTCCCCCTGTCTACCCTCTCCCCCTGTCTACCCTCTCCCCCTGTCTACCCTCTCCCCTTGTCTACCTTCCCTCCCTGTCTACCTCTCTCCCTGTCTACCTCTCTCCCAGTCTGCCTCTCTCCCTGTCTACCTCTCTCCCTGTCTACCTCTCTCCCTGTCTACCTCTCTCCCTGTCTACCTCTCTCCCTGTCTACCTCTCTCCCTGTCTACCTCTCTCCCTGTCTACCTCTCTCCCTGTCTACCTCTCTCCCTGTCTACCTCTCTCCCTATCTACCTCTCTCTCTATCTACCTCTCTCCCTGTCTACCTCTCTCCCTATCTACCTCTCTCCCTATCTACCTCTCTCTCTATCTACCTCTCTCCCTGTCTACCTCTCTCCCTGTCTACCTCACTCCCTGTCTACCTCTCTCCCCCTGTCTACCTCTCTCCCTGTCTACCTCTCTCCCTGTCTACCTTCCCTCCCTGTCTACCTCTCTCCCTGTCTACCTCTCTCCCTGTCTACCTCTCTCCCTGTCTACCTCTCTCCCTGTCTACCTCTCTCCCTGTCTACCTCTCTCCCTGTCTACCTCTCTCCCTGTCTACCTCTCTCCCTGTCTACCTCTCTCCCTATCTACCTCTCTCTCTATCTACCTCTCTCCCTGTCTACCTCTCTCCCTATCTACCTCTCTCCCTATCTACCTCTCTCTCTATCTACCTCTCTCCCTGTCTACCTCTCTCCCTGTCTACCTCACTCCCTGTCTACCTCTCTCCCCCTGTCTACCTCTCTCCCTGTCTACCTCTCTCCCTGTCTACCTCTCTCCCAGTCTGCCTCTCTCCCTGTCTACCTCTCTCCCTGTCTACCTCTCTCCCTGTCTACCTCTCTCCCTGTCTACCTCTCTCCCTGTCTACCTCTCTCCCTGTCTACCTCTCTCCCTATCTACCTCTCTCTCTATCTACCTCTCTCCCTGTCTACCTCTCTCCCTATCTACCTCTCTCCCTATCTACCTCTCTCTCTATCTACCTCTCTCCCTGTCTACCTCTCTCCCTGTCTACCTCTCTCCCTATCTACCTCTCTCTCTATCTACCTCTCTCCCTATCTACCTCTCTCCCTATCTACCTCTCACCCTGTCTACCTCTCTCCCTGAATAAACAAAAATTAACTCTAATGCAGTAAAATATAATGCAGTACCCGAACCCAACCAGAACTAGCAATCACTATTTGCAAACGAAATCGAGGAAATAAAGATTGCTAGATCTGCTTCTGTTTCAGGTTCAGTAGCCAAATGAGGCCGATATATAAGAGTAATATGTATAGGTGTGAGCATAGTGAGGGGTTCTTGAGAATTCTCTACTCCAAGTGCCAAAACTATGAAGCCGTTTCAACTTTTTAAGAGCCACCTACTCACTAGCTACTCACTCTCCAACCGGGTGGGTTGAAGCTATATAGGAACTCACTTTGAAATTGGCGCACTCACAAGTAGCCGACCAAAAACCCTTGCCAACTTCCACTTTCGCTTTTCACGATCCTCTCGCGCGTTCAGATTCCTTTACAATCTCCCACTCACACTCTGTTCCCCCCCGATTCCTCCCAACCACCATTAGGCGACTGAATAACAACATGAGCTCTGCCTATACCCTGCACTAGAGGGAACCAATGAGAGTTGGTGTTGAGTAGTGTGTGAGGAGAGAGTGGGAAATCGATGACATCAAAGACCGCCGCCGCCGCTGCCGCCTTTCGCAATCGATAGAAACAAGAATGGAAAAAGTGGAATTAGAAGAAGAAGAGGATCGCTATGCGGCCAGGTGGAAACCCAAGAAACAGTGCTCAGTCAGGCCGCTGAGCAAATATGAGTCGATTATGAGGAGGATGAGGTGGGGCGAAAATAGTAGTGAAGGAGCCGCGACCAATGAGTCTAATTATTCGCTGAAAAAATCCCTTATTCAAATATTTTCCCCTTTTGAGGCAGAGACGGTGCAAAGCATAGACAATGAGATGCTCAAGGATTACCATTATATTCGTGGGATTTCACAATTCATGGGATTTCATAATTCTTGTGAGTTCATATTTCTTGGGAGTTCATATTTCTTGGGATTTCAAAGTTCTTGCGATTTCATAATTCTTGGGAGCTCATATTTCTTGGGATTTCATAATTCTTGGGAGTTCATATTTCTTGGGATTTCATAATTCTTGGGATTTCATATTTCTTGGGATTTCATAATTCTTGGGATTTCATAATTCTTGGGATTTCATAATTCTTGGGATTTCATAATTCTTGGGAGTTTATATTTCTTGGGATTTCATAATTCTTGGGATTTCATATTTCTTGCGATTTCAAATTTCTTGGGATTTCATAATTCTTGGGATTTCATAATTCTTGGGATTTCATAATTCTTGGGATTTCATAATTCTTGGGATTTCTTATTTCTTGCGATTTCATAATTCTTCTGATTTCACATTCTATGGGATTTCATAGCTTTGCAAATAAAATTTCTCAGGACTTAAACTCGCCCATAATGATAAAGACCCTAGGCGCATAAAATTCAATAGATGCGAAGAAACAAAGATGTGGCATCCATTTTTTGTAGTCAACGATATCTCACAAAAGATTTTGGGATTTTCAGCAACCAGTTTAGAACCATTAGCCGGTATTGTTTGACAAGCCATTAAAAATTTCCTGCAATAAATTCCAATAGTCGGTGCTTCTATATTTGAAATTTAAAACAAAAAATCTGCATTTTTGTCACTGGTTGCTTTGTTTTAATGAATCAATGTTAAGGTCTGTTGGCTTTTAAAATGAGTAGAAAAATACTAAATATACTACTGTTAAACTAAGTACCAGTACTAATCGACGAAACTGGATAGCATCATTCAAAATAATTTTTGTTTTGCATATAAACTCTAGTCCGTGTTTAGCACAGTTTAGTAAATACAAAATACAGTTTAGAACACCTACTCAGAACATAATTACCTACTCAGAACATAATAACCTACTCAGAACATAATAACCTACTCAGAACATAATAACCTACTCAGAACATAACCTACTCAGAACATAATAACCTACTCAGAACATAATAACCTACACAGAACATAATAACCTACTCAGAACATAATAACCTACTCAGAAAAGAATTACCTACTCAGAACATAATAACCTACTCAGAACATAATAACCTACTCAGAACATAATAACCTACTCAGAAAATAATTACCTACTCAGAACATAATAACCTACTCAGAACATAATAACCTACTCAGAAAATAATTACCTACTCAGAACATAATAACCTACTCAGAACATAATAACCTACACAGAACATAATAACCTACTCAGAACATAATAACCTACTCAGAAAAGAATTACCTACTCAGAACATAATAACCTACTCAGAACATAATAACCTACTCAGAACATAATAACCTACTCAGAAAATAATTACCTACTCAGAACATAATAACCTACTCAGAACATAATAACCTACTCAGAAAATAATTACCTACTCAGAACATAATAACCTTCTCAGAACATAATAACCTACTCAGAAAATAATTACCTACTCAGAACATAATTCTGACATTGTGTGTGTCACGAAACTCAGACAACCTACCAAGAAACACGTACAACCTACCCAGAAACACACAAAACCTACCGAGAAACACACACAACCTACCCAGAAACACACACAACCTACCCAGAAACACGGACAACCTACCCAGAAACACACACAACCTACCCAGAAACACACACAACCTACCCAGAAACACGCACAACCTACCGAGAAACACACACAACCTACCCAGAAACACGCACAACCTACCGAGAAACACACACAACCTACCCAGAAACAAACACAACCTACCCAGAAACACGGACAACCTACCTAGAAACACGCACAACCTACCCAGAAACAGAGACAACCTACCTAGAAACACGCACAACCTACCCAGAAACACAGACAACCTACCTAGAAACACGCACAACCTACCGAGAAACACACACAACCTACCCAGAAACACACACAACCTACCCAGAAACACACACAACCTACCCAGAAACACGCACAACCTACCGAGAAACACACAAAACCTACCTAGAAACACGCACAACCTACCCAGAAACACACACAACCTACCCAGAAACACACACAACCTACCCAGAAACACGCACAACCTACCGAGAAACACACAAAACCTACCCAGAAACACGCACAACCTACCCAGAAACACGCACAACCTACCTAGAAACACACACAACCTACCCAGAAACGCACACAACCTACCCAGAAACACACACAACCTACCCAGAAACACCACAACCTACCCAGAAACACACACAACCTACCCAGAAACACACACAACCTACCCAGAAACGCACACAACCTACTCAGAAACACACACAACCTACCCAGAAACACACACAACCTACCAAGAAACACACACAACCTACCCAGAAACGCACACAACCTACCCAGAAACACACACAACCTACCCAGAAACACACACAACCTACCCAGAAACACACACAACCTACCCAGAAACACACACAACCTACCCAGAAACACACACAACCTACCCAGAAACACACACAACCTACCCAGAAACACATACAACCTACCCAGAAACACACACAACCTACCCAGAAACGCACACAACCTACCCAGAAACACACACAACCTACCCAGAAACACACACAACCTACCCAGAAACACACACAACCTACCCAGAAACACGCACAACCTACCGAGAAACACACAAAACCTACCTAGAAACACGCACAACCTACCCAGAAACACACACAACCTACCCAGAAACACACACAACCTACCCAGAAACACGGACAACCTACCTAGAAACACGCACAACCTACCCAGAAACACACACAACCTACCCAGAAACACACACAACCTACCCAGAAACACGGACAACCTACCTAGAAACACGCACAACCTACCCAGAAACACAGAAAACCTACCTAGAAACACGCAAAACCTACCGAAAAACACACACAACCTACCCAGAAACACACACAACCTACCCAGAAACACACACAACCTACCCAGAAACACGCACAACCTACCGAGAAACACACAAAACCTACCTAGAAACACGCACAACCTACCCAGAAACACACACAACCTACCCAGAAACACACACAACCTACCCAGAAACACGCACAACCTACCGAGAAACACACAAAACCTACCCAGAAACACGCACAACCTACCCAGAAACACGCACAACCTACCTAGAAACACACACAACCTACCCAGAAACGCACACAACCTACCCAGAAACGCACACAACCTACCCAGAAACACACACAACCTACCCAGAAACACACACAACCTACCAAGAAACACACACAACCTACCCAGAAACACACACAACCTACCCAGAAACACACACAACCTACCCAGAAACACACACAACCTACCCAGAAACACGCACAACCTACCGAGAAACACACAAAACCTACCCAGAAACACGCACAACCTACCCAGAAACACGCACAACCTACCTAGAAACACACACAACCTACCCAGAAACGCACACAACCTACCCAGAAACGCACACAACCTACCCAGAAACACACACAACCTACCCAGAAACACACACAACCTGCCCAGAAACACACACAACCTACCAAGAAACACACACAACCTTTCCAGAAACACACACAACCTACCCAGAAACACACACAACCTACCCAGAAACACACACAACCTACCCAGAAACACACACAACCTACCAAGAAAAAAGAAAAACATAGCAATTCCTAGAATCTAGTTCTGTTTTAAACCCCATAGCAACCAACAAAGCAAAGTATAAAGAACTTATTCGCAGTTGCTGAAACCCTACTATAATGCTGTTGAAAAAATAGCCTAACGGGTTTTCAAAGCTTGCTAATTAGGAGTAGATTAAAAATAGGTACTCAAAAGGGCCTCACTCCGCCCATTGTGTCAGTCATGCGTATGCTGCATGCTACTGTGCTCAGCCAGTGAGTATATGCTCACAATACGAGCTCGTATGCTATAGCAGTTAAATGGCAGGTTAGTTAACATGGAATCAGGCAGATGCTGTGATAGAAGATTTATTAGGGAGGTAGTCATTGTCTTTTAGCCAGATGTTTAGTACCTACGAGTAGTATGGTATTAAATTTACTGCCTAGCAAATATATCGATGACTAAAAATGTCTCATAATTTGCAGCTGGCTGACTATTTTTGAGTACCAGTGAATAATTGCCGCTCTAATGTATCCCAGCTTTAAATCTCACTGCTCAGCTGGGGATGTAGATGCTAATTATTGCGCACAGAACAGAGGAGAGAGAGCTAGTAGGAGAATGACAAGTTCGGAGATAATGGCAAAACATGTTGGAGAGTGAATATAAGAGAGGAGAGTGGAGAGAGGAGTGGAGAGAGGAGAGAGGAGAGAGGAGAGAGGAGAGAGGAGAGAGGAGAGAGGAAAGAGGAGAGAGGAGAGGAGATAGGAGAGAGGAGAGAGGAGAGAGGAGAGAGGAGAGAGGAGAGAGGAGAGAGGAGAAAGGAGAGAGGAGAGGGGAGAGGAGAGAGGAGATAGGAGAGAGGAGAGGAGAGAGGAGATAGGAGAGAGGAGAGAGGAGAGGAGAGAAGAGAGAGGAGAGGAGAGAGGAGAGAGGAGAGAGGAGAAAGGAGAGAGGAGAGGGGAGAGGAGATGGGAGAGAGGAGAGGAGAGAGGAGAGAGGAGAGAGGAGATAGGAGAGAGGAGAGAGGAGAGAGGAGTGGAGAGAGGAGAGAGGAGAGAGGAGAGGAGAGAGGAGAGAGGAGAGAGGAGAGAGGAGAGAGGAGAGAGGAGAGAGGAGAGAGGAGAGGAGAGAGGAGACAGGAGACAGGAGAGAGGAGAGAGGAGAGGAGAGAAGAGGGGAGAGGAGAGGAGAGAGGAGAGAGGAGTGGAGAGAGGAGAGAGGAGACAGGATAGAGGAGAGAGGAGTGGAGAGAGGAGAGAGGAGAGGAGAGAAGAGGGGAGAGGAGAGGAGAGAGGAGAGAGGAGATAGAAGAGAGGAGAGTGGAGTGGAGAGAGGAGAGAGGAGAGGAGAGAAGAGGGGAGAGAAGAGGGTAGATGAGTAATAGTAATAATGATATTAGCAGGAGGGCTGCGGGCAATGGCACATCATTTGGTGACACTAGACCCGCAGCCAGCGAGGAGGCAATTCTGCCCATTCCGCTGACTCCTGAGCGCACATGCACACAGATACTGTATACGCAGGCACACACTCACACAGGTGTGTACATCTGCCCTGACTTTCTCATCGTCAGGCAGTGTACACTCTCATTGCGCCTTGGAGGTTGGCCCTCAATAGCGTAATGGCACCACAAGCACCCAAGCCTTCTCTCCGCGGCTGCGCCCCAAATAAATGTGGCCTCGCCGCGGAATCGAACTTAAGGACTTAAGGCAAATGTGTTAATCGCTGTGCCAAAGACCCCGAGGAGAGATGGAGAGGAGAGAGATGAGAGGGGAGAGGGGGAGGAGAGAGGGGAGAGAGAGGGGAGAGTGAGAAGATTTCGCAGAAGAGAAGGCTTAGTTACGAATGCAGTTTTTCCACATTGATCTCCAAGCATGTCTTCTCGGTCGCTAAGGGCCAAAACATTCTCGTCTTTCACAGCAAGGCATGGCTGCAGGCCGCTATAATTAATTGTTTGTCTTTTTTTCTTCTCTCTATTTTTTGACGACCGGTTGATGCAGAAATTCATTGTCAGCAATTTATTTCTCAGTTAATCAAAAAAACACTTCTTTGTTTCTGTCGCGCACTTAGTAGGCTCAGCCCAATCTACCGGACCCCGTCCTATTCGCAATTGCAGCATCTAAGCCAAAAAACAATGCTCACAGCTATAGTCAGACAACTGTAGTACTATTGGCTGTTCCACCCGTGACACATCGGGTGGTCTATAACGTTTCATGCATGCAGCTCTGCTATTTTGCATTCACACTCAAAGAAACACTTGAGAACATTAATACACTCACCCGAAATTCAGCTTATACTGCGCTCATGCAGGTATAACAAGCCAGCCTCAAGCTTCATAGTTGAGATCTTAAAGACAGACAGACAGTGCAACTAACGGGCTGGATAAACCCACTGCAGTACCTTTACATACAGATCAAATGGCTGCTGCTGCTGCTGCTGCAGGTATTCAGTTGCCAAATATACCCCCTTGCCATGCGGTACATTTGGTGGATAGAACGAAAACTTTGACGTCTAGTCGAGACCGCTACAATGGACATCAGTTGATAACGACAAGGTAACGGTTATACTGTGTCTTTGTGACATTGTGTCTCTGTGACATTGTGACAGCGCCACTACCAATAGCACTCGTTGTGAGGAGATCCCGGAGCTCTTTTGCCTGCCGTGTCCAATAGCTTAGCAACAAACTCAGCATTCCAACAGTCAATGACAGTTTGATCAACTAACCTTTTTCCCGCTACCTCCGCAAGGACCTCAACGGCACAGGCTCCCAGTCTGGCGCAGGCAACTCAGCAAAATGGTGCACGAATCATTCGAAGCTACAGTCTGCACCGATGGTCCATTGCGCACCGGAATGGCAGCGGCGACACAACCGGACAGTCGACAAGTCAGTGCGCAGTCCATCAACTCAACGTCGGAGACAAGGCGGCAACATCAAAGTCGAAGCAACACGGCATGCAACTCGACCGAAGTCGATCTTCGGTAGCAACTGCTCAAGCCAGGAGGCACACGCTGACTCCTCGACAACAAAATCTTCCAAAAAAGCAGCAGCAGCAGCAGCAGCAGCAGACGCGGCAGTCAGCAGTGTCTCAAGGCAAACAACTGCCCTGCCTAGAGACTTTCATCGCTCGCAGCCTGACGCAGGTGCTGGAAAATCGACCGGCGTCTGGCTGGTCGGCCGAGAGGCACGCCAGCGCCGTGGAGAAGGTGTCAGGCTGGCTGAAGGAGGTCGGCCAGGCGAGGTGTCTCGACGACCTTCTGGCTGGTCAGCAGCTGGGCTGCGAAAGCTGACGAAACCGATGTAAAAAATGCAGTTTTCCCGTTCAAATACATATTTTTAGTTCAGAAAACTGAACGTAATTATCATAGGTGGCAATTGCATGCGAACAAGCGTTAAAGCCTGCTTTCATTCCATGAAGATTAATCTAGCTAACTTGAAATGTCGTTAAGGTACTTCATGATGTTAAAGGGCCGCTTTTTACTTCCCGCACGTACTACTTACAGTAGCGTAAGTAAACAAAATAACAAGTGTCGTCCTTCATGATGACTTAATTAAGTAAAGTAATTAACGAAATTTAGGTCTCAATCAACAAATATTCAGAGGAATAAAAATTATTCGGGCGAAATGTATCATTCATTTTTATCATGAAGAAATAAAGATGTATATATTAATATATAAATTATATATATGGCCCTTTATTAATTCGAAACTTCAACTTAAAAGCCAAATAAATAATATCTTTGTTTCGCTTTTGAGTAAAAAGGAGTAACCAATGTTTAAATATATGCAATTAAAAAACTATGAACGCTATCAGCGTTTTTCTGCCCAGAACTGTCTAAAAGTGCAGAGAAAAGTAACAACAGTTAAAAAAATTATTTAAAAGACCAAACCTATAATCAATTAATATTGATTTGCTGATTGGATAAAACAAAGTTAACAAGTGAGAAGACAATCAACTAAAATCGTTAACACGAAGCTAATTTAGTGTACTTTTATATTAAGTTTGTCGTCCCAGTTAGAGTGGCTACTGTGTGAGTTGTCGGCCCAAGGTTCAATGTACCTGACGTTCTTACTATGGCTTGGCGTAAATTGGACTAAACAGTTCAGGGAAGGATGTCTGAGCTCGGGTGAAGGATGAAACGCGTTAGACCCCTCTGCCACTCAGCCCCCGCTCAGCCCCCGCTGGTCGAAAGACTCGTCTTGTACAGACTAAGACTGTTCGCCTCTTTGTCTGCGACAGCCAGCAGAAGGCAATTGTCAGTCAGCAGCAATGTCGCGCTGTGCGGAGCAAACAGGGTGTCACCGCCTCCAGGAGCGTCCGGCAGCGTGGTGGCGGGCACGTCGAGGGTTTGGAGGATCGAGCCGTCACTAGCCAGAACTCGCACAGCGGGCTCCTTGAACTCGCAGACAAACAGCAGGCCATTGTTAGCCGTAGCCACATGCGATGGATAATTGAACTTTTTTAGCGTTGATCGCATAGTAGGGTAGGACGACTTCAGGTTGCCGCTAATTGAGCACAGTTTGTGCACCTGACTCTTGTAGAAATCGGTCAGGTAGATTGTACTATCCAGTACGGCCAGGCTTTCTAGCACTCTGCGCTGCGTTGAATCGTAAAACTTTGCAACATCGATGACAGTCTGCAAGTCTCTGTTCAGTCGGCCGATGCCAAAAATTTTGCGCTCCTGTTGATCAAAAAACAGTATTTTATCTCCGTTGGCGTCGCAACCGCACAGGTAACCCAGAGGGCGGCCAAGGTCAAGGCTATCGATGACGCAACTCACGCAGCCGCTAAGATCAGTGACAGTTACGGACCGCTGCTGCACCAGGTACAGAAGCTGGTGATCATTGTCGCAGTACAATCCCGATATAAAGCTGGATTTATCGATGTCGCAGTAGCATTTCAATCGGCATGATCCATCCACTGAAACTAGTAGCAGGTGGTCCTTATTCGAGCCGTCAGTGGTGACAAAGAAGCCTGATTTTGGCAGCCGTTTGTCTTTCACATCGAACGAAGTGTTCGGCTTCAGAATGCGACCCGACTCGTCGCTGAAGTAGCCCTTCGTGTTGGTGCATGGCGTTAACCAAATCGGTTTGGCGCCCAGGTCGTCAATCTTGTGCTCAAATTTGAAAATCAGGTCCGGCTGGTTGTACGTGTCGTTAGATTCGCACAGCTGCAGCACTTGGTCCATCTGTTGATCGATGGCCAACCGCAGGTCTCTCAGGCCTCCAGTAACGTCGCCAAAAGCTACGCGAGTGTCGCGACCTGTCGTCGTCAGGGCTTCCTCTAGATCGCTGCACTCGAGCTCCATATTAGAGGCCAGCTCAAACACTGCTCTCATGTTGTTAGTTGTCTCCGCTTCATTCATGGAGCTCTCGTACTCCTGCAGAACTGCGAACTCCCTCAGCTGCTGAACTGCGGCCTCGTTTTTAGCAGCAAGCCGACTGAGAACAGCCTCCTTGTAACTAGCCAGGGCTTCCAGCGAGGCCTCGAGCACGTCTTGCGAAGCCTGCAGCTCAGCCTCTAGCGCCTGCTGATCAGCTCTAAGCTTGTCTCTGACAGACTTCACTGGCTGAAGCCTGGACTGCACACTCGACTGCAGCTCCCGCACTCTGGCCAAGTCCAGATCCAAGTGCCGCTGACAGAGCGGCTTCGGTATCTGTGCCCCTGTGCCAACAGCTGCCTGGACGCAGGTTTTCACGGAACAGTCTTGACGGCCGCTGATTTGAGTTCTTTGGGCCATACGGCTAGAGCTGAAGAGAAAAAGGCAATCAGCATCAATGACCAGCGCATTAAATTCATCGTGTAACCATGTCGCTATCATTTTTTATTATACTGTATTGATTATATTATACAGAGCAACGTTTAGTTGTCCTTGTCACCTTCGACGATACTCACTGAATATCTCGACGATAAAGGGCGGAAAATTGCACTTTCACAAAGTAGGCTGCGGATATTTGAAATACCCCGTGTTATTTTCCCAGGTGACGATTTTTTGTCGAGAAAAATCATTTTCCCAATTTTATTTCCTAACTAATTAATCAAATAAGAAGTCTGAGCTTTGTCTATAAAAGCCAATATTTTTCAAAATGGGAAAAATGAAAATTTTTAAGGAGCATAAAAAGCAAGGAGCATCTTATTAAACTTTAACATAATTTAGGCAAAAATTCTATAAAAAGTAGATTTCATTCCAATAGTAATAGCATAAGGCAAGCTTATAGATTGTTAATCACAGTTTGGAAAAAAATATGGATGACGGAAGCAATGGAACAAAGTGATATACACCTGAAAAGCTGGCTATAGCAGCTCCTATGAAAGTTCAAAGAGTTTAACAGAAAAACTAACAATAGAAAACACACTGAACATCAGGAAGCAATTCTTATTTAGTTTCAGCTGCTGAAGCATTTCAATTATCACAAATCGAAAAATCGTCAAATTGACACTTTAGAGGCCTCAGAGTAATTAAGAGTTCAAGAAAAAAATAATTTTTGGTGCTTTCATTTCTAACTTTCTTTGAAAATACGAAGAGCGGTTATCAATCGTATGATGAGCGATGAACATGAGCTTTCCAGTCTAGCTGTTCATCGTTGTAGAAATCTCATCGCATTAGAATACCAATAATTAAAATTGATATTAGACAACAGAGACATTTAGAGAACAGATAACACTTTGTTCTTGGTTAAATAGTTTTCAATGTCAAACTAATGAGTAAAAACATAGTCTCAAACAGGAATGGATGCCTCACAATTCAATTCAACTTGAATATACTCAATCTTTCACTCTCTCTCTCCGTGACGACAAGCAGTTCTTGTTCACCATGGAGCAGCACCGTGATGCCATGCGGTCTCTCCAGGCGACTGTCTTTAGCCGCGTCGCTTTTCTTGCTGCCTAGTGTTTGCAAAATCTCCCCACTATCACTCAGAATGTGCAGCACGTTGCACAGGTAGTCGCAAACGAAGATCATTCCCTGGTGACTGGCTGCCAAATCTGACGGACCCGTATTCAATCTGCTTGTCACCACCTGCTAATAGAGAGGCCTTGAGTTCACCTGTTTTGGCGCACACTTTGTGTATGCATCCTTTGTCAAACTGAGTGATGTAAATGTAGTCACCGTGCATTACAAGCGCTTCAATAAAGGTGCGTTTGCAGTCGTAGAAAGCTGTCACACTGTGGTTTACTTGTAACTCAGTGTCGGCATTTCGAACTATTCCGTGCAATCTTTTCCCGATCTGGTCGAACATGAACAGGCTGTCCTGGCTGCCATCAATGCCTGAGAAGTGGACAATCGGCTCGGCTGATTCGATCTGGCGCAACACGCGTCCATTCAGTCTCATAACAATCGCTGCCCGACGCTGCAGCACATACAGAAGCTGACGATCGCTATTGCAGTGTAGCCCTGTGATAAAATAAGACCAGTCGATGTCACTCTGGCACTTCAGCCTGACGGATCCGTCAAGAGCCAGGACAAGTAGGTATTTTCTGCCCTCGCACGACACAATCAGACAAGGTTCCGGAAGTCTGAGTCCAGAGCTCTCGTCTGCCTCAGCCCTAACAACGAAATTCAAGGAGTCATAGACGAATCCGCTTGTGTTGCTGCACGCGGTAATCCAAACTGGCTTGTCGCCTGAGATTTTTATTCTGTTCAAAAGTTTGCAGCAATTGCTTTTCATTTCAGTGATCATCGGGACATTATTAGTAGATCCCGATACATTTATGTCACATTCTTTTGACGGAGTCGAATTATTGATTTGATTAAGAACTGACATGTGCAAGTCTCTCAGACTAGTTCTCACATCTGTGTGCTCACTTTGATCTTTCTCAAAAGACTCGACGCCCTCAGCAGCATCTTCGAGGTCGCTGCATCCCAGATCCATTTGGGAGGCCAGCTCGAAAATCTTTCTAACATCGTCAGCCTGCTGAGCTGCAGCGATTGAAGTGTCGAACTCCCGTAAGACGTCAAACTCGGCAAGTTTTCGCTTCGCAGCATCACTCCTGGCGTTCAGCTGACACATAACTGCCTCCTTGTACTTTGTCACAGCATCAACAGTGGCTGAGAGCAAATTTTCTGCTTCATGCAGCTCTGCCTTCAACAGCTGCTGGCGAGCTTGAAGTCGGTCACGAGCTGCTCTCATTGGCTTCAGCTTGCTTTCCACACTGGCTTGAACTTCCAAGACTCGTTCCCTGTCTCTCTTCAAGTGCTTCTCACACATAGGCAAGGCTGTCTGGGCACCTGCTGCCACAGCAACAGCGTCGCAATTTCTAATGGTACACTTCTCTTTCAGTTGTTCAGTCATCGTTCTTTTCTGAAAGAAATGTGACAATGTTTTTGAAGAATCTGTTTATTTGTTCAGTTATTGCATTTCAACTTAACTTGACCATAAATAAACCATAGGGGACCTACATCTAGCCGAAAGCAACATTTACTGCTTTAAAAAGCTCTTCGGAAACGATCTGTACTTGTTTTTCACAGTTAATCTGAGAATTTCGCCAGTTCAAAAACAGACATCTATGAACTTCTTCTTTGTTTAGATAGAAAATGAAAACAAAAATAATTTACTTTTAATCACTAAAATACAATAACCTGACTTTAAATTAAAAAACGTCGCATAAAAAACCTCATAGCTAATAGATATAAGGTAAATTTTTATGTACAGCCAAAATGTATAAAAACACATAGAGACGATATGAGCATATATAGTATAGCTAAAAAAGTTTATTTTTTTAAGCGACAGTCTTTCAATTCGCAGATTCAATCATTTTTTATTGCTACATTAGACTGTACTGTTACTTGTTTCAATGTTTCATAAAAGGATACATAATGTATCCTTTACATAAGATTTTATGTACATAATGTAATGTATATTAACAAAAATATAATTTCTCATTATCACTATACATTTTTATTATAGATTCCCTGCAAAAGTTATGGCTTAAAAACAATACAAACTCATCTAGGAAGCAGTAATCATTTACTCATTGAGCCATATAAGTATGCTAAAGCCCCAGTTTTAGCATTTAAGCTTCAATTTAAAATACAGTTTACACAGTTTTTGCTGAGTCTAAAAAAGCTGCGAAATATAAGTTTTTTATATCATATCCAGATTATCTAAAATACTTATAAGATAAATAGGAACAAGACAAGCACATAGCCACTGTGGTTTGAATAGGTGGCTTAGGTCTTAAATAATCCAATACTTGAGCTGGGCCCTTTTCTACAACAACAACCAGGCTTCTAAATACAAGCTTGAGTAGTTTAGAAAAAAATATATAATTTATTATCTCTTCACAACATGTTTTCTTTCGTATTGACATTTGTTCTCTTTATAATTCTGACTACTCACTAAGAAGGAACGAACTGCTTTCGAAGAAAATGATCGTTTTAAATACAGAGTAAAAACAACTGTACTTAAACAAAATATTATTTCCGAGAAATTAAAATGCAAAGCGAAAGTTCTTATCATCTGCATATTCAATTCTGAGCATTACTCAGCTAGAATTTTCTAGTTATTTTATTTTATTTATTATAAAATTTGTTTTTAATTTATTTATTTATTTATTAACTTTTATTTATTATTTTGATGTTTGGACAAAAGCTAAATATTTAAATATTTATTAAATACTCTAAATTCATAAAGGCCATTACAGACATGGCATTCTGATGCTTGTCCTCGTATAAGAGCCAATACAATTAGATATACCATGTGTAATTGATGTATTCTATGGGTCATTCAGAAATCTACTTGGGATGACTCAAGCATGGAACTGAAACCGAATCACTTATTTCGTCTTCAAAGACAAAGACTTTTAGCACGTCAACTTGTACATTCAATATACGAGTACTTATGGGAAATTCGTCAAATTCCTCATTCTAGCGGCTCTTGAGTACAAAGCTTGCATATGGAACAGGGACTACTTAAACTACCGGGACGGAATCCTAGGCAAATCATGCCGAATTTCTTACGAGGTTGGCTTTTTTCGCTGTCTATGGTTCTTGTTTTCTTTTAAACTTTGCCAAGCAAATGGGTAGAAGTAGCTAGTCAGTTGAATAAGTATGTGATCTCTCCCGTTAATTCATTTATCTGTGGCCGTCAGAACGACTGAGAACTTGTTTCTCGGCCGAGGCGCAGCCGAGTCCAGAGAAACGAGTTTGAAGTCGTTCTGACCATAGACAAATAAATAAACGGGGGAGATAGTATTCTTCCCCAACTTGGCCCGGTCTTGTGGAAAAAAAGAACGCTATAGCTCAACAGTATATGGTTCTGATCGAAACGGATCCAAATAATTAAATCGTTTCCTCGTCCGGGACGAATAGATATTTCTTCGTCCCGGACTAATAAATGCTTCAACACTAGACCATAGACTTATTTGACCGGGACAAGTGGGGGATAAATACATTGAATTATTGAATTAAAAAACTTTTAGTTAAAAAATATTTGTGAATGTTATAAGTATTGAAAATCTAGATTTGGCTAAACTTTTCATGGTAAAGGTAGTTTGCTAATTATTACAGATATTCCGAATCTTACGCAGACGCGCACCTGGGTGCTGTCAAACTAATATGCCAATTAGCTTCAAAATGGCTTCATGTGAAAATAAACGGTATGAAATTTTCTTGCATCCTTATCTATAGGTCTAATGCAAGCAGTGCATGGCATTGTACACCAGCTTATGCACGTTTATAGGCACATGTATAGGCACACTAGCTTCTGGCTTTCGTGTCTAGCGCCTGGTACGGTATCAGGGCACTCATGCATAAATTCCAAAAGAAGCGGTGTGTGACAGATTAAAAAATTAGGGTTCTAGTTCATAAATTTTTTACGATTTTGATACTGACTTCTAGACGCATATGATATTCATTCCCAGCTACATTTAGGAGATGGCAAACAAAGTTGAACGAGAAGCATTTGCTATGCCGCCTGGTGAGACCACCTTTGCGAGGCGAGTTCGCTCGGAGATGTCAGATCCGGCTAGATTAGAAGCGTTTTCCCAGCTCAAAGAGCGCCTTCAAGACGTTTGGGTTGAAGACTTCAATGACGACATCTATCTGTACAAGTTCTTTAAGGCGAGAGAGTTTGACACGGCGAGGGCTGAAGTCATGGTGAGAAATCATCTGCGCTGGCGCAAGGAGTATCGAGCTGACGACCTGCTAGCTAATGATGGATTTAAGGTGACCTTTGTCTATGGCTATTGCACGAATCCTTAGAGAAATTAGGATTGATGTGGTGGCCAATAAACACCAGTCTCCGCTTTACAATGTCCCGCAGGAAGCCGAGGTGATCACTCGCTACTACGCAGGTGGCTTCTGTGGCGTCGACAAGGAGGGCATTCCGGTTTGGTACGAACCATCGGGCCTCATCGATCCTCAGGGCTTCGCCAAGTCGGTGACGCGGGAGCATCTGTTGCGAAGCCGCATTCACATAACTGAACGCTTTGTTAGACAAATCCTGCCAGATCTGAGGCGCAGGACAGGCAAACCTATTTACTCTTGCACGTTTGTTGTGGACATGCACAACTACGGCAGGCGTCACATGTGGGCTCCGAACCTGGAGTTCTACGCCGAGTTTGTGCGGACCTGCGAGCAGAACTATCCAGAAACGATTGGTACGGCGTTTATAGTAAATGCACCGGCCATTTTCCCCATTGTCTTCAACCTACTGAAACCGCTGCTGCATACGGAGACTCAAAAGAAGATAAAAATTCTAGGAAAGAACTATAAGCAGGTAAGTATTTTTGTTTTTCCTCGGACGTAAAAGTAGCGTTCAACACTGTGTACGTGTGAAAATGTAGCGATATAAAGAGACGTCGCGGATGTTAGTTTACTTAATGATAATGAGCACCCACCCTTGCTCTCTCGCATCTCGGTTTCATTTTGCGTGGCCTCTTCCCCCCTTTTTGCTCTCTCTCAGTTTACTTTAACTAGCTAGAGTCGCGTCGCGAGCGGGCCGCGATTGGCTCGCCCGGGCTGGTGGATGAGGCTAACGCCGAGCCCTGGGCCAGCTAGGGTTTTCTCTGACCCCTCTCGCGCGCCGTGATTGGCCGAGAGCTGAGTAAGACCGAAGAGCTCTGCCCTGCCCACTGTTTGGGGCAGCCGCGCCGCCCGCCCCTTCCAGCGCATTTAAATGTATGAAAGGCCAAGAGCCGGCATCATCTGTTTGCCCGGTTTATTCTGTTGTCAAATCTAGCGAAATACAAATAAACGCGCGCTGCATGGCCTGCACACCCTGAGCCTGTGTACCCTCGGAACGGTAAGACTGTTTTTCTTGCTCATTTGAGCGTCGCACCGAAGTCCCCGGACTGGTGAACTCTCGCCGTCCAGGACAGGTGAACTCTCGCCGTCCAGGACAGGTGAACTCTCGCCGTCCAGGACAGGTGAACTCTCGCCGTCCCGGATTGGTGAACTCTCGCCGTCCCGGATTGGTGAACTCTCGCCGTCCAGGACAGGTGAACTCTCGCCGTCCCGGACAGGTGAACTCTCGCCGTCCGGGATTGGTGAACTCTCGCCGTCCCGGATTGGTGAACTCTCGCCGTCCCGGATTGGTGAACTCTCGCCGTCCCGGATTGGTGAACTGAGTCTGAGTCGTGGGCTAAGCGAAGGTCTGGACCCAGGTGTCTCAGGCAGTCGAGTCAAACCCCCCAGTATTGATTACGTCAGAACTTTTCTCTTCTTTTTTTCTTATAAACTAAAAACGAAAATCTTGCTTGTATGTTAGCAATCGACTATCTCCCGAACGGCTCAACCGATTTCACAATTCCTTCACCAAACGATCACGAAAATATCATGGTCCCGAATCGGTACACGTATTTTTATTAAGCTTAATTTCATTTCCAAGGGGATTAAATATTCGAAAACTGTTTTAAATAGGCTTTTCCAATGCATTCATTTATTCAGCTTGTGCACAGTGAGGCTCCAGTGCCAATTTTAATGATTGCATCAGAGCCTGTTTTGTTAGGCGAGCGTACTGATAAGAAATTTCTCACCCAAATGTGCATGGCTGTGTCAACCCCACTGGCGAGATAATTACTGCCCAATGTGCACAGGCTGAGCTGGCTTCTGTTATCTGTTCGGCACTGAGATATCTTTTTGTTTCATTTTTTCAGTTTTATTCAACCAATATAGCAGATTCACAGCATACTTCAAATGCAAACAGCTCGGAACTGAAATGATGCAAGTGATCGGCCTTTCTTGGCAGCAAGTAACTCGTTTTTCAGAGAACAGCGAAACACCGAATTCCAGGAATTTGAACCGTTTTCCAGACACAACAATGACACATCCAGACAGCATTAATACAAATCCAGGCTCAGAATCGACAGAAATCTAGGCTCGGAATGGATAGATATCTAAGCTCAGAATTGATAGATATCTAGGCTCGGAATAGATAGATATCTAGACTCAGAATCGACAGAAATCTAGGCTCGGAATGGATAGATATCTAAGCTCAGAATTGATAGATATCCAGGCTCAGAATCAATAGAAATCTAGGCTCAGAATTGATGGATATCTAGGCTCAAAACTGATAGATATCTAGGCTCGGAATAGATAGATATCTAGACTCAGAGTCGATAGAAATCTATACTCGGAATGGATTGATATTTAAGCTCAGAATTAATAGATATCTAGGCTCAGCATTGATAGATATCTAGACTCAGAATCGATAGACATCTTGGCTCAGAATGGATAGATATATAAGCTCAGAATTGATAGATATATAAGCTCAGAATGGATAGATATATAAGCTCAGAATTGATAGATATCCAGGCTCAGAATCAATAGATATCTAGGCTCAAAACTGATAGACACCTAGGCTCAGAATTGATGGATATCTAGGCTCAAAACTGATAGATATCTAGGCTCAGAATTGATAGATATCTAGACTCAGAGTCGATAGAAATCTATACTCGGAATGGATGGATATTTAAGCTCAGAATTCATAGATACCTAGGTTCAGAATTGATTGATATCTAGGATCAGAATCGTAGAATTCTGATAATAATATAAGTTTTTCGAGTGTAGCAGCAAGTGTTATTCGATGCTAAAACTAAGGAAAGATTTTTAGCATAGCTGCAAGTTTTATCAGATTCAGAACTAGAACTATTCGAGCATAGCTAAAAGCGTTATTAATTTTTAAGTTTTAACATTTTTTCAAGCATTGCTTCAAGCGTTATTCGATTCAAATCTCAATTTAATCGAATTTAATCGAATCGAAGCTTTTAACGTTATTCGATGCTAAAACGAAGGAAAAATGTTTGAGCATAGCTGCATGCGTTATCAGATTCAGAACTAGAACTATTTGAGCATAGCTAACAGCGTTATTAATTTTAAATTTTAACATTTTTTCAAGCGTTTTTCGATTCAAAATAAATGAAAACTGTTCGAGCACATGTAGCTTTAAGCATTTTCAAACTCAAGAAAAGTGTTGTGAGCATTGCTGCAATCGTCATTAGATTCAAAAATAAGCAGGGAAGCAATCATTATTTTTATATATTAAAAAAAATAAGATAATTAAAAGGAAAACATGAAACTTAATAGCGCTAGATAACAATGAATAGCAGCATGAGATATCGCGTAAAATACAATAATCGGGAAAGCATTAGATATCTACGGCATATCACGATTTCCTTAAGATATAGCATGCAATTTCCAGGCGAAAAATGAGCATAAAAACATTGAACAACGCTGAGCAAGGGCTTTAATGAACATCGTTAAACTATGTCTATGGGGAGTTCCCACAGGGAATTTCCTTTGGATTCTTGTATTTCAAACGTTAAGTGTGTATTTTCATTGAGCAACGCTGGGATTCCCGCCATTAAATACCGGTGGAATGTCTATGGTGCAAACAGAACCGCTGGGAATCCCAGCGTTGCTCAATGAAAATATATACCGGCTATTTCGGGCATCAATGTCCTCAGTCACAGCCATTGACACCCTCAATAGCCGGTATATATTCTTACATTAATAATCAAGTGGGGTAGCATGAATTATCTAGGGAGAGCTTGAATTATCGACGAAATGGCATGAATTATCGAAGAGAAGCATGATTGATCGAGGTGTAGTGCAAATTATCGAAAGGAAAAGTATGAAATATCGAGGGAAAGCATGACTAATATAGGGAGTAGCATGAATTATTGAAGGGAAAGCAGGAATGATCAAGGGAAAGTATGAATTATCGAGGGGCAGCGCAAATTATTAAGAGTGTAGCATGGTTTATCGAGGAGGAAGCATGAATTGACGAGGGTAAAGTATGAACTATCGAGGGGGAGGCATGAGTTATCGACGGGTAGCAAGCTTTTCCGAGGGATAGCACGATGAATGAAAGTGATAGCACGAATAATTGAGGGGTTAGCAAAAATTATAGAGGGAAGGCATGCATTATCATGGGGTAATGCTAGTTGTATATTTAAAAATATTATTCTTCTCGGGGCTGTTCTTCCCCCAAGGGGGATCGTGGTTGCTAGTCTAATATACTAAAAATGAAATGAAACGAAATAAAATGAATAGAAATGAAATGAATAGAAATGAAATGAATTGAAAATGAAATGAAAGCATGATATATCAAATGGGTAGTATGATATTTTGAGTAGATATCAAGAAAAGTTAAGTATAATACTTATGTTGATTATTTTAAATATTTTTTTCGTCTCGGGGCTTTAAAGCATGATATTTTTTCTCTCAAAAGGGGTCTTGGCTGATAGTCTACCATAACATTCATACCCACCAGGTGCTCCTAGAAGCAATAGACGCTGATGAGCTTCCGAAAATCTACGGCGGAAATCGCACCGATCCTGACGGAGATCCGCGCTGCCCTTCGCTGATCTGCTGGGGCGGGGATGTGCCCAAGAGCTACTACCTGAAACCAAACTACCCGGACAAGCTGAAGTCCCACGGCATCGGTCGTATGTCCAAGTTTCGTGTGGAACTTCGCGTACCAGTTGGCGGTGCTGGTCAGTTGTACATCGAGTGGGATTTCCTCACTGACGATGGGGACTTGGGATTTGAAATTGTCCGAGAAGACGATTCTCAGGTAAGTGAAGTCATACACGGATTACGATCTAGATGTTATCGTGGCCCTTTACTTGACTTAAAGATCAGGAGCTTGAGGTGTACATAGTCTAAGGCAATGTCTTTGAACAGCTGCGGCTGTGCTACTGGCTGTACATTTTACATTACTAGGCTATAGTAGAAGCTGTGCAAAAGTAGCTGAACCATTCATTTCAACAGGCCGAGCCTCTGGTTGGCTACCGCAAAGTGCACTGCGGTATCTGTCCGTGCTCCGGCGCGGTGGCCTGCCCCCAGTCATCCAGCGCCGCTGTCTACACCGTCTGCTTCGACAACGCTTTCAGTTGGATGCACTCGAAGAAGCTGCGCTACTTTGTACACGTGACCGACAAGCCGATCGCTTCACCGCTCGATGCGGACAGCCGCAGAACCGACACCAGTCTTGGAGCTTGCGCTGATGCGGATACTCAGGCCTTCGAACGCAATTTGGAAGAGTTTGAGCAGTGCTCAGCTGAAGAGGGCGCAGTTTGAGGCGAGTAAACAGAGCAACTGTGGCCCGCTCTCTGAAATCAGTAGCATTAGTGATAGATATTCTATTCAATTTAGAGGAATTGTGTTTGATTCAAATTACAACATTGGCGCCTTTAACCAAACCCTTCACAGCAAGAATTATATTTTTAATTAATCACCGAATGTTTAATGCGTGCAACTAGCAAGTCCAGACAAAAGAATATGATTAATAGGCAAATCAAAGCTTTGTTTCTTACAAATTCCTAAAGTGTAGCTCTACCCTTTTCGATTTATACATGCTCACATGATTTGTGCCAAGCTGTGAAATAAAAAGCCGTTAAATTTACGTTCTTATTTAAAAATATTCAATTAAACGTTAATTTTTGTCTGTCAAAAGTAAACTATGCGCCTTTTTATATGCCTTTACTTTTCGAGGCTCTTGCGATAGAAAAAACGATGATAAACCAGGTACAAAAAACGTTAAATATTTTTGTCCCCTGACTCGAAATTCGCAGGTTACTATCTAAGTTTCATTGATTCTGATTGGCAAAAAAGACGTTCGAGTATACGAAAAAAACAAGTTTCGCAGCAAAAAATGCTTCTGCTTGCAAGATTAGAGACACATTTGAAGTGTTCTTGGGTCATTGATGCATGCCTGTCTCGCATAGGTTCTGTTTGCCTTGAGCACAAGCTAATAAGCCACCGAGAAGGGATTAAGTCGAATAATTGCTGGATTTAAAAAATACGCTTCGTAAAGAACTCAAGTGTCTAGGCGACATTCTCACTTGAGTGTAAATGGAGACGGTTAGCTCTTCGGCTTCGAATGCGATCTACAGAATTGATTGAAAAAAACTGTTGGCGATGATTTCAACCGTTTAGACTGTCGTTCAGTCGACTGACAGTGGCTTCAATCTGAAACACACACTGTTGCAAACTTTGCGATAACGTCATTAGCGAAGTGGCTGTAGACACGATAATACTCTCTGGAACCAGTTCACACGGTGTCTGCTCCTCGTGCATTTCCAGATAGGCTGCCCGTTGCTTCACAGGCTGACTGCACCAATTATCCAAGGGCACAGGCTGCTGCTGCGAGTCCGCCTCATCCGCCTTTAGTTGGCTGCTTCGACTGACAAACGGCGAGCGCTGCAGTATTTTCTCCAGAGTCTCGACAGAAGCTCGCTGCCTTCCGGTCGGTCGTTGGACGTACACATTCGACTGCACCAATTTTACCGACTGATCCACGGAAGCTCTGCATTCTAAGGGCGAAGACAAGGCCTCCATCCGACGATGCGCCCGATCCAGCGTCATGAATAATCGCGTCAAGCCGGAACTCTTGGCTACTTCGTTGCTTTCACCGGTAAAAACTGCAGCAGTGGCATCGTGACCGTTCGTCGCAGAGTTAATCTTCACGATCCTGGCCGCATTCTCGTCGACATTGTCCAACATTTCAAGGCTTGTAGCGCTGTGTTCGCTGCCACAGCTGCGTTGACTGATGCCACCATCCGCCACGTATATATTCTCTGATCGGCTGAGAGATAAGACTGGTCTCGGCTGGTCCGGTGGTAGCTCCACTTTACCGAAACTAGGCGGTTCCAAGCCATTTAAGCTGCTAGGCGAGTCGAACGACGCTTCGGCAGGCTGAAACGTTTCGCAGGTGCGCCCTTGAAGCTTAAATTCTACAGCGCTGTGCATCTGCAACTGTTGGACTGGCTCTTTATTGTGCGTAAGAGAATCTGACTGATTCCAATCGCCTCTGTTGTTCACGTTATTGTTCAGCGCGCCTTCTAAGTCTTCTTCGTCGCTATAACTCGACTCTTCATCGTCAATATTTTTCTCCTCGTACTGATTGGCTGCCACAGCATCAGAAGCTCGCGTTTTGGAGCCGCCTGTTGTTACGGTTGAGTATGAGGAGGAGGGGTCATCTTCGAGCATATCCGGAGCAACGCTGCCGGTTCTAACAATTCCCTTCTCAGATTCACATAACGCAGAGTCTTTCTGGGCGGTTTTGAACTGAGCTGAAGCATCCGAAAAAAATTTGTTCTGCCTGGCTTCATCGTGGCACACGTCATACGCTTCGCTTGCCGCTAATGGTAAATTTAGCGCTCTGACCGGTGGTCGAATTGTAACAGTCGGTTGACTCACAAATAGTACTGTGGGGCAACGCTTGTGTGCTGACAGACCCTCGGTAAAGTTGGATGCAGCTACTGAATAGCCCAAGATTATCGAAGCTGGCTGTTGCAGCTGTGCACTGCTGATTGGTCGGGCTCGCTCCACATCCATCTTGACATGGCCGGCTTTGCAAACCCTTAGTTTCCCTGTCACATAGGTTTTCTTAGTGCCAACTCTGACCACAGGACGCTGATTCTTATAGTCAGGCTTGTCCTCATCTGACGCTTGAATGTCGTCGCTGGTTAGGTGGCTAATAATATCCACCTCTGGCATTGCGAGCTCTCGACGGGTCGCAGAACAGTTTTGGTGCTGCTGTTTTCTATCATCGCTCGTCATGTCTAGCTTGTCCGAGGCGAATGTTGATATGCTTTTTCCATGTAGACTTGCAACACCGGTTTCTTCAGCAGCGGATAACAAACCCTGGCAGCTGCTGTTAGCGACTTTGCTCAGGTAGTGCTGCAAACTCATGATTGTCGCGCTATAGTCATCGCCGTAAGTGGATCTCGACTCCGTTTTACGCTCTGTTACACGACATTCTTTGCCCTTTGTTCTCAGAGAAGAGCTGTTTTGCTGCAGCTGTGCGTGAGGCTGCTTATCTTTAAGACTTTGAAGCACCTCCATGACGTTATTTAGAGCCCATCGCAAATCTCTTTGTACTTGCGGCAGCTGCTGTTGCTGCTGCTGTTGCTGTTGCTTCTGCTGTTGCTGCTGCTGTTGCTGTTGCTGCTGCTGTTGCTGTTGCTGCTGCTGTTGCTGCTGCTGTTGCTGTTGCTTCTGCTGTTTCTGCAAACATATGGACTCTGTCGCATTACTAGCATCGCTCATGGCTGCTGAAACTTGTTGATAAACTAGTTCTGCGCTCTCAACTTTGCTAACCCTTTTTGACTTGTGCAACCATGGCATTGCGTTGTTGTTTGGTATGATTAGAGAGCTATGAAATTTTATTGCTTGCCTTTTTCCGTCAAAAGGCCTTTGTCCATTAGGGAGTTTATTTTAACTAAAGTTTGAAGATTGCTCTATTAAAAGGCGTTAAGATTTTTATATGAATTCAATTAAAATTGGTGCCTATAATTAACATAGACAGTTTGTGTTTTTTGCAGATTGGTAGATTTCAAAGAAGGTGAAAGTAACCCATTCGATTATTTATAGAAAAACTTTGAAGCTGGCATATACGCTCGTAAATAAGTGTCTATGGCCTATAGAGGTGGGCTATTCTAGGAATTCCTACAATGCTTGTTAGCTATCGGTATAACGTGGTATACTATATCGCTATATGGACAATTAGCCATAAAATTAATGTTCTGTTCTGTTCTGTTGAAAAAACAGACTTAATTTTCGATCAGCTCAGTAGAGCAGGCACAAAACAGCTGACTGCTACTAATGAAACTTCATACGAGCATCTTGCAGGAGGGTGTCAGTCGTTTCAACCGATTCCTAAATCAGATCAGAACGACCTGACCTGCCTAATAAAGTTCCCACATACTGGCATATTTTGCAAATGATTATTTTCTACAGATTTTACTGTAGCTGAATTAAAATAAATGGCCCCTAAGACTTCTCTCTGGGGCCTTAGGTGCCTTAAATAACTAGATGAGAAATCAAGTTGCAGTAAAAATGAAATAAATTTGAAAAAACAACCTTTTTCAACGCCGGCTAAGTACTCGTAGCTTTTCTCAATCTTTATGAAACACGTAATTTTGTGTCTCAATTTTAAATTGTTTATTAACTCAATGATTGGACACGGACACGCGCACTTTATGAACAGTCCTTGAAAGGTATGTTTTAGACTTCCGCCTTGTGTTTCATACAAGCCCCATTTAACTCTTAAGTGCTAGCTACGCTACTGTTCCACTTTTTAAACAATTCATTCTCTTCGGGGTATTATTACGCGTTTTTTCAAAGTAATCAGCATTTTTATTTACTTTTTGAAGGAACTTTGAAAAGCCAAAGTCCGCTGCTCATACTAGCAGGTCACCGATGATGCATAGTTGGCTAACGACCAGGTCCCCCAGTCCTTCTCAGGTGCTTAATCTGGTCGAGCCTGTCGGCGCCCTCGACCGCGTCGCAATGTCCGCCAAGGTCTAGAAAACCGCAGGATCGCTTGGACGTTTGGACTGGTCCACTTTGGGATGTTTCAGAGGAGGTTCGGGTTTGCGTTAGGGTTTGAATCTACGCCAAAGTCTGAGTTCGATTCCGCTGTGAAGCCGCATTCATTTGGGGCGAAGGTGCTTAAGAGAAGGCCTAATTGGATGCTTGAAGTGTACACTCGCCCCGACAATGAGAAAGTCAAGGCGGATGTACGCCTCTTATGTCCACGGACTGTAAGATTCTTGTCAGACCAGTTCACAAAATTTTCAATTATGACCTCTAACAATCAAAATATGTTCGGGAAAAAGGAAATCTGTGAAATCTAGCGAAGCTAGCGAAATCCCTGTTGGGATTAGCGGGAGAGAAGTTACATGGGGCGACATTTTGCAGCGAAGTGAAATTTGAGACAAAAACTTTCTGCTCAGAATTAAGCCCCGGGTGAAAATGACGTGACTTGTGGTGATGTTTGCTCACAATTTTATCCCAACGAATGCTTACAACAAAGAACATCCGACAAAGTCTTCTCCCACTTACCCGATGTCCTTATCTATGACGTCATTTGAGTTCGAGACGGCGGGGTCTTCCTCCAGTGAACGACTAATGACCAAGCAGCTACAAAATGATAGATTGGCGCCACAGTTATGTAACTGCCTATACCAGTATACTTCTTCAACTTGTGTAACCGTGCAGGCTAGACTAGCAATCCATTCTATTCCCTCGTCCGTGTAGGCTAGACAAGCAATCCATTCTACTCCTTTGCCCGTGAGGACTAGACTAGCAATCCATTCTACTCCATTGCCCGTGTGGACTAGACTAGCAATCCATTCTATTTCTTCGTCCCTTAAAACAAAAGTTGCAAAAATCCTAAACTTCGTTTTATTATTAAAAACTGTTTCACCAATCCAGTGTCAAATCTAAGTTGCTAAGCAGCAAACTATGAGTACTTACTTTGACATAGCCAGAAAAGCGGCAAACATGATTAGTCCAGCGAGACAATACAGCTTCATAGTTGGAAATTTTCTCTTATTGATACTGCTAATCAGTTTAGTATTTTTCTCATTCAAATCCAGACAAAATCGCGGGCAGAAGATTGGTAACGAGAGAAATCTGAATAAAAACCCTTAGTGTAGACTGTAGCCTAGCATAGTGAACAGCTTTAATTCGCTCACCCCCCAGCCTATCAAATGCTACCTAATACAAAATCCTCCGAATCCCCAAACCTCAGAATCCCCAATCCTCAGAATCGTAAATCATTAAAATCCTCAATCCTCAGAACCCCCAATCCTCAGAATCCCCAATCCTCAGATTTCCCAATCCTCAGAATTCCCAATCCTCAGAATCCCCAATCCTCATAATCCCCAATCCCCAAAATCCCCAATCCTCAGAATTCCCAATCCTCAGAATCTCCAATCCTCAGATTCCCCAATCCTCCGAATCCCTAATCGTCAGAATTCCCAATCCTCAGAATCCCCAATCCTCAGAATCTCCAATCCCCAAAATCCCCAATCCTCAGAATTCCCAATCCTCAGAATCTCCAATCCTCAGATTCCCCAATCCTCCGAATCCCTAATCGTCAGAATTCCCAATCCTCAGAATCCCCAATCCTCAGAATTCCCAATCCTCAGAATCCCCAATCCTCAGAATTCCCAATCCTCAGAATCCCCAATCCTCAGAATTCCCAATCCCCCGAATCCCAAATCCTCAGAATTCCCAATCCTCAGAATCCCCAATCCTCAGAATTACCAATCCTCAGAATCCCCAATCTTCAGAATCACAAATATTTTAAATCCAAAATATTTTGAATCCCATTTTTCAACCTAAATCCTCTGTGTTTCAAATCCTTAAAATTCCAAATGCTCAGAATCCCAAGTGCTCAGAATCCCAAATGCTCAGAATCCCATTTGCTCAGAATCCCAAGTGCTTAGAACCCAAAATGCTCAAAATCCTAAATGCTCAGAATCCCAAATCCTCAGAATCCCCAAGATTGTTACCAAGAATCGTACCAGGATTTCTTCCTGCAATGTTTCTATGATTCTAGTGTTTTTTCTTGGCACTGCAACTACTACTTTTATAAAGTAGTATTTCATAAGGTACTGTTTCATTGTACTACATAAAATATTACATAAATTTCTGGACTTTTCCTGCCTACCCAATAGAAAATTAAGGGAGAGATGAGAACCCGGAGAGATTGGATGAGATGCAGGAGAGAGATGAGACACAGGACAGATGAGACAGGAGAGAGATGAGACACGGGAGAGATGAGACACGGGAGAGATGAGACACGGGAGAGATGAGACACGGGAGAGATGAAATATGGGAGGAGAGATGAGACAGGGGAGAGATGAGACACAGGAGAGATGAGACAGGGGAGAGATGAGACATGAGAGAGATGAGACATGGGAGAGATGAGACACGGGAGAGATGAGACACGGGATAGAGATGAGACACGGGTTAGAGATGGGACGGTAGAGATGTTCGAAACTTGTAAAAGCTTTCTAATATGAGTACTACAGGAAATGAGAGTTTTATTTGTGATACGTTTATCAATTTTGTCTTTCTGATTTCTGCCCTGATTGTTTGTCCTTAAATTTTGTGTTAAATTAGAAAATTTGGTATAAATCGTAGAAATCGGTCTTTATGTTTGAACGAGACAACTAACTTTAACAATCCATCTGTTGGGATTGGCAAACAGGTTCAGACTGATGAGGAGAGTCACAGGTAGGCGCTAGTGAGAGTTGAGCCGTTTTTTCCCGACTCTTCCTTAATGATGAGTGTAGTTGAGTTGCTTGAGCTGAAATTCAGCAAACAGAATGTACGCAGGGGGGTAAACTCCCCCTAGATAGGATATCATTCTCATGATACTCCGGAATTCAGAGTGTACATCTTCAGTCAACAGTGTTGCAATTTACATTCATTTTTAGCCTAAAGGGGGACGAGAATTATTTCATGTGTACATTGGTTTGTTCCCCCGCTATGCGCCAGACTGTCTGTCTAAGTCAGCCCGGCCTTTTTTATCCAGAGCGCCGGCCCCAACCCCCCGCCAAATGTCCAGTCCCAATGTACATGGTTGGAAGGGCCGCCTTCCTGTCTACCCCCTTGCCAGGGTCAGGGAGTGAAAAGAAATAAACCCGTGTTTTAAGGCCTCTCACATTTTGGATTTTGACAGGACCAGAACAGAACTAGGCCCTATTCGAGCCAGCTTACTCACTTTAATAGCCCAAACTAACACGCAAGCGAGACTAATACACATAATTACCTGCATTTTCGGCGTTCAGGCAGGCCAATAATAAGGCTCAAACCGAAGCCCTAGCTTGGTAAGTTTCTATTGAATTGTGAAGTTTTATTCGTTGTGTATGAACCTTGGCCTAGCTGCTTTATTATTGGTTAAGCAAACTTGGCTGTCTGTCATCGATTCATCGTATAAACTCAACGTTTAGGTTTAGAGTTCAATATTCAATATGTTCAACAGTAGAAAGACCAGAGGGTACTTAAAATAACTGTCGGATATCATTGTTAATTGTATTGCAATATTAGTTATCCTTGTCCACCAGGGCATTCGGCAAGAATCGTTGACTATCTCGACGACGCTAACGTCGGACGGCTTTGAAAGTTAGTTCTAGCTGTGCTTCAGAAAACGGTTGAACAAAAAGCATTTTTTTGTGAGATTAACGCAATATCGATAATCGATAAATCGTTACTTTTTACCATCGCAAACAATTGTAAGTAGGCCTAAGACTCCATCATTTAGTGGGGGCATTACTCACTAGCTACATGTGTTCTTAAATCACGTGCTGCAGTATGTAGGGCCTACTGTAAGTGCAAACACTTCCAGCAAAGGCTAATTAAACAAAAAATGCAAACTTGCGTCATTGCAATTTTATTTTAATCAGCTGTTGCTTGTTTAGTTGTTGAAAAGCTAGTCAAGCCGTGCAAAGCTTCATTTTGCAGATAATCGTCTTTCTGTCCGCGCAGTTACACTGCTATAGTACAACTGAAGCCCTAGTTATTAGACAGGCACACACACACTGCCTGCCTGTCACATTTCCTAAAATCTATTTTTTCTAAGGACACAATCCGACCCTAGCTAATGACATTCTGCTATCTGATCTGACTGCAAGTATTCTTACAAGTTCACTTTTCGTGACACAAGTGTGTACATTGTATTTTACTCGTACAATATCCAGATTCTGTGACACATTTAGGTTCGCATAAACTTTTTTGTTGTTCAATTTTCATCAAACTTGGTTTAGGCAGAATTCTAAGTTTGAATGCTTCAATTGTGTTCACAAAATTATCCAGAAGATCCGAACATCAAGCTAGATTCTATCCGAACATCAAGCTAGATTCTATCCTAACATCAAGCTAGATTCTATCCGAACATCAAGCTAGATTCTATCCGAACATCAAGCTAGATTCTATCCGAACATCAAGCTAGATTCTATCCGAACATCAAGCTAGATTCTATCCGAACATCAAGCTAGATTCTATCCGAACATCAAGCTAGATTCTATCCGAACATCAAGCTAGATTCTATCCGAACATCAAGCTAGATTCTATCCGAACATCAAGCTAGATTCTATCCGAACATCAAGCTAGATTCTATCCGAACATCAAGCTAGATTCTATCCGAACATCAAGCTAGATTCTATCCGAACATCAAGCTAGATTCTATCCGAACATCAAGCTAGATTCTATCCGAACATCAAGCTAGATTCTATCCGAACATCAAGCTAGATTCTATCCGAACATCAAGCTAGATTCTATCCGAACATCAAGCTAGATTCTATCCGAACATCAAGCTAGATTCTATCCGAACATCAAGCTAGATTCTATCCGAACATCAAGCTAGATTCCGTCCGAACATCAAGCTAGATTCTATCCGAACATCAAGCTAGATTCTATCCGAACATCAAGCTAGATTCTATCCGAACATCAAGCTAGATTCTATCCGAACATCAAGCTAGATTCTATCCGAACATCAAGCTAGATTCTATCCGAACATCAAGCTAGATTCTATCCGAACATCAAGCTAGATTCTATCCGAACATCAAGCTAGATTCTATCCGAACATCAAGCTAGATTCTATCCGAACATCAAGCTAGATTCTATCCGAACATCAAGCTAGATTCTATCCGAACATCAAGCTAGATTCTATCCGAACATCAAGCTAGATTCCGTCCGAACATCAAGCTAGATTCTATCCGAACATCAAGCTAGATTCTATCCGAACATCAAGCTAGATTCTATCCGAACATCAAGCTAGATTCTATCCGAACATCAAGCTAGATTCTATCCGAACATCAAGCTAGATTCTATCCGAACATCAAGCTAGATTCTATCCGAACATCAAGCTAGATTCTATCCGAACATCAAGCTAGATTCTATCCGAACATCAAGCTAGATTCTATCCGAACATCAAGCTAGATTCTATCCGAACATCAAGCTAGATTCTATCCGAACATCAAGCTAGATTCTATCCGAACATCAAGCTAGATTCTATCCGAACATCAAGCTAGATTCTATCCGAACATCAAGCTAGATTCTATCCGAACATCAAGCTAGATTCTATCCGAACATCAAGCTAGATTCTATCCGAACATCAAGCTAGATTCTATCCGAACATCAAGCTAGATTCCGTCCGAACATCAAGCTAGATTCTATCCGAACATCAAGCTAGATTCTATCCGAACATCAAGCTAGATTCTATCCGAACATCAAGCTAGATTCTATTCGAACATCAAGCTAGATTCTATCCGAACATCAAGCTAGATTCTATCCGAACATCAAGCTAGATTCTATCCGAACATCAAGCTAGATTCTAACCGAACATCAAGCTAGATTCTATCCGAACATCAAGCTAGATTCTATTCGAACATCAAGCTAGATTCTATCCGAACATCAAGCTAGATTCTATCCGAACATCAAGCTAGATTCTATCCGAACATCAAGCTAGATTCTATCCGAACATCAAGCTAGATTCTATCCGAACATCAAGCTAGATTCTATCCGAACATCAAGCTAGATTCCGTCCGAACATCAAGCTAGATTCTATCCGAACATCAAGCTAGATTCTATCCGAACATCAAGCTAGATTCTATCCGAACATCAAGCTAGATTCTATTCGAACATCAAGCTAGATTCTATTCGAACATCAAGCTAGATTCTATCCGAACATCAAGCTAGATTCTATCCGAACATCAAGCTAGATTCTAACCGAACATCAAGCTAGATTCTATCCGAACATCAAGCTAGATTCTATTCGAACATCAAGCTAGATTCTATCCGAACATCAAGCTAGATTCTATCCGAACATCAAGCTAGATTCTATCCGAACATCAAGCTAGATTCTATCCGAACATCAAGCTAGATTCTATCCGAACATCAAGCTAGATTCCGTCCGAACATCAAGCTAGATTCCGTCCAAACATCAAGCTAGATTCTATCCGAACATCAAGCTAGATTCCGTCCGAACATCAAGCTAGATCCCTTATTTAAACACCTTGTTAATTTCAGGGCTCGAGTTCTAAATTCCTACCTTGAAGCGAACACTGTACAGAGCAGCCTTACGGAGGTCTGATCTCTGAATATGGCTGCAAAGACCTTGAAAACAAAAAGCATGCATTTCCGACTTGACCAATATCTGCCGGCAGTTCTATTGCTGACCATTGCCCTGTCAGCAACACACACTGCCTACGCTGCTTCAACCAATCATCCAGCTGCTTGCACAGTTGCTAGCTCAAACAGTCAGCTGCTAACTTGCCGAGGCCTGAGCCGCTCCGATTGGCTAAAACTATCTAGCCAATCGGATCCGATCTGGACTGGCCTACTTGTGCGAGACTCGCCTTTGCTGCACGACTCCAACGGAGTCTTTAGTCTATGGTCGGATTTGTCTATGGGCTGGAGGCGAAGGCTGGAATCGTTGGCTATTTTAAACAGTGGCCTGCAAGTTTTGACATCTACGGAGAGTCAATGGGTTGAATTTCCGTTATTGTTGGCAATTGATTTGTCTGGAAATCGATTCGTGTCAATCCATAACGCCGGATTTAACAACCTGTCGGCGCCTCTTCTGCGCAGCCTGCAGTTGGCCGACAATCTATGGACGGAGCTGTCTGCGAACGATGGCGAATTGATCGGATCTCGATTCTACCGATTGAGACTGATTGATTTTTCCCAATCGTCTGTCCTGACTAAAGTGACATTCAGCTTCGGAGAGGCCCTACTGCCCAGACTGAAGGAACTGAGGGATCTGAGATTCAACAACTGCTCAAGACTGGCTGTCTGGGAGTGGGCGCCGGAATTGCGCGCTCTGCTCAGAACTGGCGGCACCATCAGTGTGAAGGTGAGGAGATGAGCAGTCTTGGGGTGATCCGGTGAAATATAGAGAAAGGAAGGTTGGAGGAAAGGAGAAGAAATGTTGGAGGAAAGGGGAAGAAAGGTTAGAGGAAAGGGGAAGATATGTTAGACGAAAGGGTAAGAAAGGTTTGAGGAAAGGGTAAGAAAGGTTAGAGGAAAGGGGAAAAAAGGTTAGAGGAAAGGAGAAGAAAGGTTAGGGGAAGAAAGGTTGGAAGAAAGGGGAAGAAAGGTTCGAGGAAAGGGGAAGATATGTTAGACGAAAGGGTAAGAAAGGTTTGAGGAAAGGGTAAGAAAGGTTAGAGGAAAGGGGAAGAAAGGTTAGAGGAAAGGGGAAGAAAGGTTAGGGGAAGAAAGGTTGGAAGAAAGAGGAAGAAAGGTTAGAGGAAAGGGGAAGATATGTTAGACGAAAGGTAAGAAAGGTTTGAGGAAAGGGTAAGAAAGGTTAGAGGAAAGGGGAAGAAAGGTTAGAGGAAAGGGGAAGAAAGGTTGGAAGAAAGGGGAAGAAAGGTTAGAGGAAAGGGGAAGATATGTTAGACGAAAGGGTAAGAAAGGTTTGAGGAAAGGGTAAGAAAGGTTAGAGGAAAGGGGAAGAAAGGTTAGAGGAAAGGGGAAGAAAGGTTAGGCGAAGAAAGGTTGGAGGAAAGGGGAAGAAAGGTTGGAGGAAAGGAGAAGAAAGGTTGGAGGAAAGGAGAAGAAAGGTTGGAGGAAAGGAGAAGAAAGGTTGGAGGAAAGGAGAAGAAATGTTGGAGGAAAGGGGAAGAAAGGTTCGAGGAAAGGGGAAGATATGTTAGACGAAAGGGTAAGAAAGGTTTGAGGAAAGGGTAAGAAAGGTTAGAGGAAAGGGGAAGAAAGGTTAGAGGAAAGGGGAAGAAAGGTTAGGCGAAGAAAGGTTGGAGGAAAGGGGAAGAAAGGTTGGAGGAAAGGGGAAGAAAGGTTGGAGGAAAGGAGAAGAAAGGTTGGAGGAAAGGAGAAGAAAGGTTGGAGGAAAGGAGAAGAAAGGTTGAAGGAAAGGAGAAGAAAGGTTGGAGGAAAGGAGAAGAAAGGTTGGGGGAAAGGGGAAGAAATGTTGGAGGAAAGCTACGTGAAAAAAGTAGTAAAATTTCGAATGATGACGTATAGTCAAATTAGTGGTTGAGTACAAAAGATGTCTTACAATTGGCAGAACACTTCGGCCTGGAACTGCAGCTGCGAAGCGGCCTGGTTGGCTAATTTAGCATCCAACTCACTCGCCGGAGCAGTTTGTGCTCAACCAACCGAGCTTCGAGGCCGTTCGATTATTGGATTGAACTTTACCGCGACAGACTCGGCTGTTGCTGCTGCTGCTGGTTTCACTCCGCTGGGCTGCAGTGCGCCTAGGATTGCCAACTTCTCTGACAAGGCCGGCTATGCTGTTGGAGACACGGCGCGCCTGCTGTGTCGCGTTGTGGCCAACCCACCCGCCTGCGTCACCTGGACTACTAATAGGGGCGACAATGCTACGATGAAGCCTAAGATGCTGCACCTGTGAGCTTCCGATTGGGGAGGACTTGCTGAAAATGAGGGTGACAGATGTAGGGTGGGAGTGACATGTAGGGTGAGTGACAGATGTAAGGTGAGAGTGAGGGAGTGGCAGAAGTAGGGTGAGAGTGAGGGAGTGACAGAAGTAGGGTGAGAGTGAGGGAGTGACAGAAGTAGGGTGAGAGTGAGGGAGTGACAGAAGTAGGGTGAGAGTGAGGGAGTGACGGAAGTAGGGTGAGAGTGAGTGAGTGACGGAAGTAGGGTGAGAGTGAGGGAGTGACAGAAGTAGGGTGAGAGTGAGGGAGTGACGGAAGTAGGGGGAGAGTGAGTGAGTGACAGATATAGGAGGGTGAGAGTGAGGGAGTGGCAGAAGTAGGGTGAGAGTGAGTGAGTGACGGAAGTAGGGTGAGAGTGAGGGAGTGGCAGAAGTAGGGTGAGAGTGAGTGAGTGACAGATGTAGGAGGGTGAGAGTGAGGGAGTGGCAGAAGTAGGGTGAGAGTGAGTGAGTGACAGAAGTAGGAGGGTGAGAGTGAGTGAGTGACAGAAGTAGGAGGGTGAGAGTGAGTGAGTGGCAGAAGTAGGGTGAGAGTGAGTGAGTGACAGAAGTAGGCGGGTGAGAGTGAGGGAGTGGCAGAAGTAGGGTGAGAGTGAGGGAGTGGCAGAAGTAGGGTGAGAGTGAGTGAGTGACAGAAGTAGGCGGGTGAGAGTGAGGGAGTGACAAAAAGAAGGGTGAGAATTTCTTACTGTTAAAGTGTGAGTGAGTGTGTATCTGTGTACAATATCTCGTGCTCAGGCGTTAGCGAAATTAGCCGAATTGCCTCGTATCTATTTAGTCCCATCATAACTGGTTGCTGTATCCCGCCTACTCCGAATGTCAGCTACCTATCGCCTTCCGACACCTACGCAAACACGTTCCACTCGGATCACCAGTGGCACTGGGACTCGAGCTACACCGAGGAGAAGTCTAGCGAAGGCCTCGGCAGCGGCAGAATTCTTGTCCTGCGAGACGGCTCGCTCTATATCGACTACGTGACCAGATCTGATGCCGGGCTGTACTCGTGCCACGCTGACAACGGCATCGGGCCAGGACCCGTCGCCAGGGAGGTTGGTTTTGAAGACCTCTGTGTGGGAGGAGATTGTGCATGAAATGTGCTCATTGAATGTTAATGGATGACTATGTACATTGAATGTTAATGGATAAATATTTACAATAAATCTTAATGGATGAATTGATACATTATGCATACGTCGAGAATTGTGTTGTAATTTGATAGTCCATAAACTTACGTTAGATATATTGCACATTGATAAAGATGTGCATCAAATGTACACCGAGAAGTATGTACATGGAATGTACATCGATAAGTATGTACATTGAACGTATATTGTAAGTACGTACATTGATTCTAAATTGATGAATTAATTGATGTACCTTAAATCAAGATAGATAAAGGCGTACGTTTAATGTTCATCGACAAATATTTCTAAAACTGAATCTACATTCGGAAATTTTGGAATGAAGCGTAAATTTTAAAATGCGTACGTTCAATCTACTGTTAAAAATCCTTCAAGTATGTACATCTAATGTACAGCGATAAATGCGTATATAGAATATATATGTAAATTGAATGTACATTGAAAAGCTACATGCGTTAATAACCACGCACCAGAATGTATATCGAATGCTCATAAGCCAATTTTTCAACTCCAGCTCAACTTCGCACTGAAATACGAAGTGCTGCGCGAGGTCAAGAAGTACGGCATCATCGTCGGGGCCGCCAGCGCCGCCACCCTGCTGGGCATCGGCTTCTTCATCGGCCTGATCCGACTCATTCTTCGCAAATGCTCCGAGGAGGAGAGAAAAAAGCAGAAATCAATCAAAGAGATGCTGGAACACCTGGAGTCTTATCGCGGCGCCAAGATGGAGCAGTTCAAGGAGTGCAAGGATTGGCTGAGAGCCTACGGCACCAATCAGATGGGGAATTACAATGCCAGGGTTGGCAAAGTTAAAGAGTCCTGCATTAACAACATGCTGCACATGCAGGAGACTTACAACAGGCGCATTGTCAAGATCCGTGACCACTGCGACTGCCAGATGGAGAGGCTGCGTGAGAGCTACAACAGCCAGATGGGCCGCATCAAGGACTACAAGTCTAGCCAGGTGGGGACAGCTGCTGGTTTTCTATGGGATTTTTTTGTTCATTTATCTGCTTTTAGCACTTTGGAATCGGGAGTTCAGGATCTCTTAAATCTGAGATCTTTGTGATCAAACATATGGGATTTCTGTGATTGGGAATCTGAGACCTTTTGGGATCAAGAATGTGGGATTTCTGTGATTGGGAATCTGAGACCTTTTGGGATCAAGAATGTGGGATTTCTGTGATTGGGAATCTGAGACCTTTTGGGATCACGAATGTGGGATTTCTGGGATTGGGAATCTGAGAACTTTGGGATCAAGAATGTGGGATTTCTGTGATTGGGAATCTGAGACCTTTTGGGATCACGAATGTGGGATTTCTGGGATTGGGAATTCGGGATCTTTAGGATCGCGAATGTGGGATTTCTAGGATTGGGAATTTGGGATCACGAATGTAGGATTTCTGGGATTGGGAATCTGAGACCTTTTGTGATCGCGAATGTGGGATTTTTGTATTGGTAATCTGAGACCATTTGGGATCAACAATGTGGGATCATACCTTTTGAATCATAACTCCCAGCTAACATTCCTCCGCTGATTCCTCCATTGACTCCATGAAGAAAGAAGATCTGTTGCCAATGCCAAGGCTAACTCCAAGACCTTGCTTATGACAAAACTCCAACCCTGTTTAGTTAGCTGCCATTCTGCATGTTTAGGCTCATTTCAGTTGACAATAATTATACGTTTCCCAGCTAATTAGCTTATTTTGCTAGTTCTTATGACTTTTTATTCGACACCTGCGTGCATTTATATGCTAATTAGCACCTGTGCGTTTGGGGTGGGCTGCTTGGCAGAGCGGTTAACGCAGTTGCCGCTCGCACCAAGATCCCTGAGCTCGATTCCCAGGCGTGGCCGCATTCATTGATTATCATTGAGGATTTCAAATAGAGACTGTAGACATTCTGTCTGATTTAGATTTTATATCTGTCAGTTTAGCATTTTGAAACCAGTCTGTTTAGCATTTTAGAAACTGTCAGTTTGGGGATTTAAGAAACTGTCAGTTTGGGGATTTAAGAAACTGTCAGTTTGGGGATTTAAGAAACTGTCAGTTTGGGGATTTAAGAAACTGTCAGATTGGGATTTTAGAAACTGTCAGTTTGGTATTTTAGATACTGTCATGTTTTTAGATTTTAGAAGAAACAGTCATATTGGGATTTTAGAAACTGTTAGTTTGGGATTTTAGAAACTGTCATATTGGGATTTTAGAAACTGTTAGTTTGGGATTTTAGAAACTGTCATATTGGGATTTTAGAAACTGTCAGTTTAGAATGCAGCAGTTTGACACCAGTCTAACACACCGCTGCGTTCCTCAGGTGGAGCGGGTCCGCGACCAGTACAACCAGCAGCTGTTGCGCATCAAAGAGTACGCTGCTAATCAGCTTGAGCGATTGCGCAGACAATACCAGGCTCAGCAGGCCTACCTCATGAAGGTTCTGGAGTCTGTGTCCATAGACAATTGCGTATCAGCCGAAGTCGAAGCTATGGACGAGCCCAACCTCACCGAGTTAGGCTTGAACATCTCGCCTGACCTCAGCGACTCCGAGGAGGCGGCTGACGATGTGGCCGGAGCTGCTGGTGTTTCGACAGCTTCAACTAGCCGGAGTCGCCCATATCGTCGAAGTCATTTGAATGTCGCCGATATTGCCGCAGCCGCTGCAGCCGCCTTCGATGAAGAAGTCGAAGACGAACCTCTGGAGGACTTCATGACTGCCAGCATCGGCTCGATGTCCGCTGATCGACTAGACCGAATTGGCGACGGCTGCACCAGCGATGACGACAGTCGACACTCCGTTGACGATGATGGAAGGGCTGCCAGACGTCAGCAACTGGTTCGCGTTGAAGTCCTGACCGCGCCTGAGCCGATGCGAGCTGTCAGCGGCGTCTCGCTGCCTGAAATGGCTGATCAGACGGAGCTGGGCGTGTCAACGGACTGGGGCCGGCCGGCCGTTTCTTAGAAACACACATTCATATTCTAACAAACATGTACCTTAGAAACGCGTATTTTTCTTAGAAACAAAGTCTATGTTTCCTGTCTGAAAAGTTTTTGTCATTTAGTCATATTTTCCACTAATCAGTTCTCAACTGTATGAAAAACCTAGATTAATCCCATCGTAACAGTCTAGCCTGTGATGTGCTACTCACCTGTAATTACTACGGTAAAAGGGTATTTAATTTCCAACTGCGCACCATCCTAATAAGATGTCTAGCGATTTCAGTCCGTCTTATGTCAGTGTGCCAGTTCTTTCACTGTTGTGTTTTTCCTCCTATTAATTCAGCTGAACTTCGCCAATTTCTAACTAATAATTTTCCACTTTTTTACTTGTCATTCTAAGTCATGCTACTGAGTTTTTTTTCAAGTAGTATGTGTTGATTGCGATTTAAGTTATTTATTATCGTCAATAACAGTCGAATTGTGAGCTGTGCAATTTATAAATTTTGAGTTAAACCATGTTTGCAGTTTTTTATTGAAAATAATTTACAACAGATATTGATTTTCATTTTTAGTTTGAAAAAAAACTAATCAATGGCAATTGTGATAACTGTGACTTTGCTTGTACTGAACTATTAGTTTATCGTTTAATTGTACTTTTAGCTCGCAAGCCCTGTGCAATGACAAATCTTGATTGTCTGTCAGCATATCATCTTATACCTTAGCAGGCCTTGTCTGTTGACTTCGTTATTTTAAATTGATTCATTTTCGCTGCAAATTATCGCTTCGCTATTTTTGTGTTTTTGTCCACTTTTAATTTTACTAAATTAATAACTACAGCAATTCTCCACACAAATGCAAACACAAGCGAAAAGCTAAAATATGTTTTTAATCTGCTTCTGAAATTTATCAACTCGAATTGTCATGCTAATACTCATTCTACTCGCAGCTACTAATAGTAGGTTAGTAACGCAAGTTGTTAATATTTTTTTGTGCAAGAATGTTAGGTTCCGATCCTTACTCGTATTTAATTATGAAGATTAAAATAGTACCCATCACACTAGTCTTTGTCAGTTCAATTAGTAACCTCGTCACACTCTTTATTTCTTGTATAATTCCGTAGTCTTTAGTCTGTCAGTCTTTGTACTGTCTCCCGTGGCACAAACTGTCTACACTCGTTTGCACATATTATTGTCCTTCTAATTGGAACTGAATAAAAATTCCCATTTGCCCGTTTATTCGCTTCGACCTTATACTGCAGCTTTATGACTTGCGTTTTTTATTTTGCATTTATTCACTACCTTTCCCAATGACCCCTAACTGACACCCAATCCCAATGACCCCTGACAGACACCCAATCCCAATGACCCCAAACTGACACCAAATCCCAATGACCCCTGACTGACACCCAATCCCAATGACCCCTGACTGACACCCAATCCCAATGACCCCTGACTGACACCCAATCCCAATGACCCCAAACTGACACCCAATCCCAATGACCCTTGACTGACGCCAAATCCCAATCACCCCTGACTGACACCAAATCCCAATGACCCCTGACTGACACCCAATCCCAATGACCCTTGACTGACACCCAATCCCAATGACCCTTGACTGACACCCAATCCCAATGACCCGTCACCCCTGACTGACACCCAATCCCAATGACCCGTCACCCCTGACTGACACCAAATCCCAACGACCCCTGACAGACAACCAATCCTAATGACCCCATCAGGTGTTCGGAGTCAGAATCCATGTATAGTCAGCTAGTTCAGTCAGTGCTGATTCTGGTCGCAAATCAAAGCTGCACGCAGTCAGCAACACACAGCCAAGTGGCTTATCAGATGTTACACCTGCTTGTTGTTCAGAATAGCTGCTGCATAGCATATCCTGTAAACGGATGCGCGTTAAACAGTAAACATTCTTAGATCTGCATTTTTTATCTTTAATATTTAATGGCACTGCTGGCTTCCGGTCACCTGTAAGCTAGCAAAATATTTAGCAGCATAGATGAGATACTGCCACACCAAACCCGCTTTGCAGGCGAAGGCTTTGAATATAGCTGAAAACTCAACCGAGCCTTTAACTAAAGACATTTCCTGTGAGCAGAACTGCTGCCGAGATTCACAAAGGCTAAGAACTCGTTGCCACAGAGCTCATGCAGTTTCAGCTGCGGGTAAGTAGCTTTAGTCTGATAGGCTTTGCACTTTTACAGCTTTGTACTTTTGACTCCACAGATTGCACTGTCTCCAAAACAAGACCCCGCCCTCCGACTGTCCGCCCTCCGGTTGTCCGCCCTACTACTGTCCGCCCTACTACTGTCCGCCCTACTACTGTCCGCTCTACTACTGTCCGCCCTCCAGCTGTCCGCCCTACTACTGTCCGTTCTACTACTGTCCGCCCTACTACTGTCCGCCCTACTACTGTCCGCCCTACTACTGTCCGCCCTACTACTGTCCGCCCTCCTACTGTCCGCCCTCCGGTTGTCCGCCCTACTACTGTCCGCTCTACTACTGTCCGCCCTCCGGCTGTCCGCCCTCCTACTGTCCGTTCTACTACTGTCCGCCCTACTACTGTCCGTTCTACTACTGTCCGCCCTACTACTGTCCGCCCTACTACTGTCCGCCCTACTACTGTCCGCCCTACTACTGTCCGCCCTCCTACTGTCCGCCCTCCGGTTGTCCGCCCTACTACTGTCCGCTCTACTACTGTCCGCCCTCCGGCTGTCCGCCCTCCTACTGTCCGTTCTACTACTGTCCGCCCTACTACTGTCCGTTCTACTACTGTCCGCCCTACTACTGTCCGCCCTACTACTGTCCGCCCTACTACTGTCCGCCCTACTACTGTCCACCCTACTACTGTCCGCCCTCCTACTGTCCGCCCTACTACTGTCCGCTCTACTACTGTCCGCCCTCCGGCTGTCCGCCCTCCTACTGTCCGCCCTACTACTGTCCGCCCTCCTACTGTCCGCCCTCCTACTGTCCGCCCTACTACTGTCCGCCCTCCGGCTGTCCGCCCTACTACTGTCCGCCCTACTACTGTCCGCCCTACTACTGTCCGCCCTCCGGCTGTCCGCCCTACTACTGTCCGCCCTACTACTGTCCGCCCTACTACTGTCCGCCCTCCTACTGTCCGCCCTACTACTGTCAGCTCTACTACTGTCCGCCCTCCGGCTGTCCGCCCTCCTACTGTCCGCCCTACTACTGTCCGCCCTCCTACTGTCCGCCCTCCTACTGTCCGCCCTACTACTGTCCGCCCTCCGGCTGTCCGCCCTCCTACTGTCCGCCCTACTACTGTCCGCCCTACTGCTGTCCGCCCTACTACTGTCCGCCCTACTACTGTCCGCCCTCCGGCTGTCCGCCCTCCTACTGTCCGCCCTACTACTGTCCGCCCTCCTACTGTCCGCCCTACTACTGTCCGCCCTCCTACTGTCCGCCCTACTACTGTCCGCCCTACTACTGTCCGCCCTACTACTGTCCGCCCTCCGGCTGTCCGCCCTACTACTGTCCGTTCTACTACTGTCCGCCCTACTACTGTCCGCCCTACTACTGTCCGCCCTACTACTGTCCGCCCTCCTGCTGTCCGCCCTCCGGTTGTCCGCCCTACTACTGTCTGCTCTACTACTGTCCGCCCTCCGGCTGTCCGCCCTCCTACTGTCCGTTCTACTACTGTCCGCCCTACTACTGTCCGTTCTACTACTGTCCGCCCTACTACTGTCCGCCCTACTACTGTCCGCCCTACTACTGTCCGCCCTACTACTGTCCGCCCTACTACTGTCCGCCCTACTACTGTCCGCTCTACTACTATCCGCTCTACTACTGTCCGCCCTACTACTGTCCGCTCTACTACTGTCCGCTCTACTACTGTCCGCCCTCCTACTGTCCGCCCTACTACTGTCCGCCCTACTACTGTCCGCTCTACTACTGTCCGCTCTACTACTGTCCGCCCTACTACTGTCCGCTCTACTACTGTCCGCTCTACTACTGTCCGCTCTACTACTGTCCGCTCTACTACTGTCCGCCCTCCGGCTGTCCGCCCTACTACTGTCCGCCCTCCGGCTGTCCGCCCTACTACTGTCCGCACTACTACTGTCCGCCCTACTACTGTCCGCCCTACTACTGTCCGCTCTACTACTGTCCGCCCTCCGGCTGTCCGCCCTACTACTGTCCGTTCTACTACTGTCCGCCGTACTACTGTCCGCCCTACTACTGTCCGCCCTACTACTGTCCGCACTACTATTGTCCGCCCTACTACTGTCCGCCCTACTACTGTCCGCCCTACTACTGTCCGCCCTACTACTGTCCGCCCTCCTACTGTCCGCCCTCCGGTTGTCCGCCCTACTACTGTCCGCCCTACTACTGTCCGCCCTCCGGCTGTCCGCCCTACTACTGTCCGCCCTACTACTAGCTGTAGCTGATCCCATCCACATCTGATCCCATCCACATCTGATCCCATCCACATCTGATCCCATTCACAGCTGATCCCATCCACATCTGATCCCATCCACATCTGATCCCATCCACATCTGATCCCATCCACATCTGATCCCAACCACATCTGATCCCATTCACAGCTGATCCCATCCACATCTGATCCCATCCACATCTGATCCCATCTACAGCTGATCCCATCCACATCTGATCCCATTCACAGCTCATCCACAAATGGGACAGAAAATCAGCTTTGAGCGAGCGGTAGCAGAGGGGAAGGACACAAAAGTTCGAAGTCACCTGAACTCAATCGAAAGCATATTAAGACGAGATCAGCTGTGTGAACTGAATTGGTGTCGTGCAGTAAGACACGGTCAATGGGACATTGTGAAGCTTCTGGTGCAGTCGGTTGCTGACCAAACAATGAGAGATCAGTGCTGCAAGGAGGCTGCGGAATTGGCTGCATGGAATGGTCAGTGGGAAGTGGTCACATTTTTGGTGCAATCAGTTGCTGACCAAACACTGAGAGATCAGTGCTGCAAGGAGGCTGCGGAATTGGCTGCAATCTATGGTCAGTGGGAAGTGGTCAAATTCTTGGTGCCGACAGTTGCAAACAGAAAACTGAGAGATCAGTGCTGCAAGGAGGCTGCGAATTTGCTGCTTACACTGGTCAGTTGGAAGTGGTCAAATTTTTCGTGCCGAAAGTTGCTGACCAAACCCTGAGAGATCAGTGCTGCAAGGAGGCTGCGGAATCTGCTGCAAGGAATGGTCAGTTGGAAGTGGTCAAATTTTTTTTGTCGACAGTTGAAGACCAAACACTGAGAGATCAGTGCTGCAAGGAGGCTGCGGAATCTGCTGCAAGGAATGGTCAGTTAGAAGTGGTCAAATTTATTGTGGCGGCAGTTGAAGACGAAAATGTAAAAGAAAGTTTTCGTTTTGCCTTTGCTGTCGCGGCTTGCTCTCATCTCCACGAAGATGTCGTCGCCTTCCTTGGTCTTCAGCCAGAGTGGCTCGTCCAGTCCAGCCAAGTCCTCAGCTTCACCGCCTCGATGGCCTTTGTGGGCAGGAACTCTGTTCTCAGCCAGACTCTGTCTCGAATGCAGCCAGCCCAGATCACACAGCTGCTGTGCGTCTCCATCTCCCATGGCCATGTCGCACTGGCTCTCACACTTATGAATGATGAGCGATTCAGCAGAGAAAATGTCGATCTGCCAGACGGCACAGGAGCCACTGCTCTCATGCTGGCAGCTGATGCAGGTCATCACGAGCTCATTGAGAGGCTGATGGATCTCGGTGCGTCAGTGCGAGCTGAAGACAGTCAGGGTCGGACAGCTCTGTCGCGAGCTTGTGAAGCGGGTCACGTGCGAGCAGCCAAGACTTTGATGGACAGAGGAGCGGATGCGAGTCATCGTGACTGTCGGGGCCACACGTGCGTGCAGGTGGCGGAGCAGCTGGGACATCAACAGGTGCTGCGACTGCTGGAGAACCGAATGTCGATGTGAGTCCGGTCTCATGTTATGGGTTTATAAACTACTGTTTTAGTTCTTGAAAACTTGATAAGGTAATATTACAAGAAAACCTATGCTATAATAGTTAATCTAGTTTTTTAATCCTTCTCTGCCTCCTCTGACCCTTCATCCAGCCTCCTCTCGCCCTTCATCCAGCCTCCTCTCACCCTTCATCCAGCCTCCTCTCACCCTTCATCCAGCCTCCTCTCACCCTTCATCCAGCCTCCTCTGATCCTTCATCCAGCCTCCTCTGACCCTTCATCCAGCCTCCTCTGACCCTTCATCCAGCCTCCTCTGACCCTTTATCCAGCCTCCTCTGACCCTTTATCCAGCCTCCTCTGACCCTTCATCCAGCCTCTTCTGATCCTTCATCCAGCCTCCTCTGACCCTTCATCCAGCTTCCTCTGATCCTTCATCCAGCCTCCTCTCACCCTTTATCCAGCCTCCTCTGACCCTTCATCCAGCCTCCTCTGACCCTTTATCCAGCCTCCTCTCACCCTTTATCCAGCCTCTTCTGACCCTTCACAGATCAGAGATCACATGAATACTTGATCCACGCTGGAAAAATTTTTGAATGAAGCAGTGGAGCATCATAGCTCTGAAATCTTGATGAAGCTGCAGCTTCATTTTACTTGATTGATTTTTTCTCCTGAACTTTTCAGCGACTCAAGGGCCCGCGAGGCAGCCGGACTCTGCACCGAATCGGGTCTCACTGCGTGAGCTGCTGATTCTGTTGGTCAGCTTGAGATGCCAGTCTGTGCAGGTGTACAATCCATCAGCTGACTCAATTCCTCATCATTCCAGGCTCCGAGACGACTCGCAGCGGGACAGGCAGCTCAGTGAGGATCTGCACCGACTGCTCAGCGAGGCGGGATTCACTCAGGAGAGAGCAAAGTGTCAGCAGGCAATGGCTGACTGGCTGCAAGGAGTCGCTCAAATGCTCAACCAGAACGCGGATGTGCGGATGACAGGCAGCTACGCAGAGGGCTGGGCCAACAGTCTGGTGCAAGTAAACGGCAGGACAGCGGCTGACTCAGATATTGACTGGACTGTGCTGGTTCAAGGGCAAGAGCTGCATCTGGAGGGCCGCTGCGAAGGGATATATGGAAGCTGCGAAGGTGCCACGAAGCTACGTGTCACAGAGGGTCACGCGCAGGTGGCAGTGGGGTCAGGTGAATGACATCTGATGGTTCATGTCTTTTATCTCATTAGTTTAATAATGCAATATTTGATAACAAATTAGAAGCAAATATATCAATAAGTATAATCAGATAACCAGTTAAACCGATTTAAACTCAACTGTCACACCACAACTCAGCTGTCACACCACAACTCAACTGTCACACCACAACTCAGTAACCACACCACAACTCAGCTGTCACACCACAACTCAACTGTCACACCACAACTCAGTAACCACACCACAACTCAGTAACCACACCACAACTCAGTAACCACACCACAACTCAGTAACCACACCACAACTCAGTAACCACACCACAACTCAGTAACCACACCACAACTCAGTAACCACACCACAACTCAGCTGTCACACCACAACTCAGCTGTCACACCACAACTCTGCTGTCACACCACAACTCAGCTGTCACACGACAACTCAACTGTCACACCACAACTCAACTGTCACACCACAACTCAACTGCACACCACAACTCAACTGTCACACCACAACTCAACTGCCACACCACAACTCAACTGCCACACCACAACTCAACTGCCACACCACAACTCAACTGCCACACCACAACTCAGCTGCCACACCATAACTCAACTGCCACACCATAACTCAACTGCCACACCACAACTCAACTGTAACACCACAACTCAACTGCCACACCACAACTCAGCTGCCACACCACAACTCAACTGCCACACCACAACTCAACTGTCACACCACAACTCAGCTGCCACACCACAACTCAACTGTCACACCACAACTCAACTGTCACACCACAACTCAACTGCCACACCATAACTCAACTGTCACACCACAACTCAACTGTCACACCACAACTCAACTGCCACACCACAACTCAACTGCCACACCACAACTCAACTGTCACACCACAACTCAGCTGCCACACCACAACTCAACTGTCACACCACAACTCAACTGTCACACCACAACTCAACTGCCACACCATAACTCAACTGTCACACCACAACTCAACTGTCACACCACAACTCAACTGCCACACCACAACTCAACTGCCACACCACAACTCAACTGTCACACCACAACTCAACTGTCACACCATAACTCAACTGTAACACCACAACTCAACTGTCACACCACAACTCAACTGCCACACCACAACTCAACTGTCACACCACAACTCAACTGTCACACCACAACTCAACTGTCACACCACAACTTAGTCACTATGGCGTGTGCCCTATCCCCTTTTACCTTGGGATCAGCTCCGCGAAACTTTATTTCGTAATTATTGTTTTTTTTATTTGAGTTTAATTGTCATTGAATTAGGCTGAAAACGTAAACTTTAGTAACTATATTATTCAACTAATTACGTTTAAGTTACTCATAAACTTATCAGTTAAATCTTATTTACTGTTGTCCGCTCACTGCAGGCAGCCAACCTGCCGTCTCAGCCAAAGCATTCGGTGTGCGGCCTGCTCAGGACACGTGCCATGCGATAAATTGCTGCCACTACTACTGTGAGAACATGATAATAAAAAAGATCAGACAAAATAAGTCGAGCACATGCAATGCATACTACTACTCTGTTCAACTCGTAAGGGCGACCAGACCAAACTCGACCAATGAGCTCAGAGTGAGCTTCAGCTTCCAGGAGAAAGAGGCCATGAGACAGCTGAGCACAGTCCAAGGACAGCTGTTCTCAATCATCAAGTTCGTCTTCAAGAGACATTTGCCACTCACTCTGGACACACCTGGACTCAAGACCTACCATGCAAAGACACTGCTCTTCTTCATGCTGGAGAAGCATGGCACAGACTCTGAAGCGTGGCAGCCTCAGAATCTGATCTCACTGCTGAAGAAGTCTCTCGAGATGATGCTGAACTTCATCGACTCAAGCAGCTCACCCGATGAGTGCATGCCGCACTTCTTGATGTCAGACGCTCCGCTCTACTTCAAGAACGCTGGAATCGGCGGCGACTTCGACAACACGCAGGCGAGGGTTCGAGACCGACTGAGAGAGCTGAGAAGCGATATCAGCGGAGTGGTTGAGCACATTAGAAGACTCGTGAGACCTCTGCAGTCAGAGAATTTCTACTTTCATCCGTTCAGTCTGCTGCCACTGACAGCGCCACCAGCTGTCACTCAGAGAAGAGAAGAATCAGCTGATAATAGTTTGGAGGTGTCAGCTCGCATGTACAGTGTGGTGCACCATTGCGTTCGCGAGCTGCAGTCAGAGTCTGCAGACAGAGATATTATGATGAGGCAGCTCAGTCTCCTGCATCAGCTGCGGTGGTGCAAGTGCGCCGCCCTGTGCATGACCGCCGTGGCGCGTTTGAAGTTCGGAGACTCCGAGGAGGCTGAGAAACTCGCGATGGAGCTTCAGAGTCACAGAGTTCGGAGTGGAATGAGGCCTGGTGATGTCGGAGATTCGCTGCCTTCAGATTCGGACTGGGCGTGGAGGTTCTGCCTCCCCGCAGACACTCCGCCTCGATTCCCATTCCTTCCCGAGTTCACGCAGACTCTGCTCACAGACAGACTGTCGCAGCCTCGCTCTGAGCACCTGTACGTGAACTTCCGCTGCCTGAGCTGGAGTCTCCAAGCTGAGCTGCTCCGCAATCGCACAGTAATCGACTTCGACGCGTGGCTCTCAGAGCTGCAAGAGGACCCGGACTTGGAGGAGCTGCTCACTCTGGCTCACTACAGCGACCAAGTTGAGCACGTGGAGTTCAGCCTGCGACAGATGGAGACCGTCAGGGACGAGAGACGCGTCGCCATGGAGACGCAGGATGAGGAGAAGATCCGCTGGGTCAGGGAGAAGTTGGAGCGACTCCGCGAGCGTACAGTTCAACTCGAAAGCGGCATTGGCGAGAGCATCTGAGGCCAGGCAAATCAATCCCAGGGGCAGCCTCCATTTTGACCAATCAGCTCTGACCAATCACCATCCACTCTGACCAATCAGTCTCAAGTGAATATAGTTCAAGTTGTTCAACTGTTGGTTAATTTTTGGTCTGTGTTTCGCAATTGAATGTAAAAGTGCTTGCTGGCTGGTTGCTGAGAACCGTTGCTAAGCAGCATGTTTTTTTCTGACGCGCAGTTGTTGGCTTTTTTTAGTTTGCACTTGTTTGCACATTTTCCAGCACCGTTTCTCAATAGCTCCTTATATTTTATTTTGTATCAATAGCCTAATAGGTTATTTAGTTTTCGTCTGCAACTAATTTTGACTTTTCATAACATGTCTATAGATCTGTTAACTTGAGCTGATGTCTATATATCTGCTAACTAGAGCTGATGTCTATAGATATGCTAACTAGAGCTGATGTCTATAGATCTGCTAACTAGAGCTGATGTCTATAGATATGCTAACTAGAGCTGATGTCTATAGATCTGCTAACTAGAGCTGATGTCTATAGATATGCTAACTAGAGCTGATGTCTATAGATCTGCTAACTAGAGCTGATGTCTATAGATATGCTAACTAGAGCTGATGTCTATAGATCTGCTAACTAGAGCTGATGTCTATAGATATGCTAACTAGAGCTGATGTCTATAGATCTGCTAACTAGAGCTGATGTCTATAGATATGCTAACTAGAGCTGATGTCTATAGATCTGCTAACTAGAGCTGATGTCTATAGATCTGCTAACTAGAGCTGATGTCTCTGAAGGAGAAAGATGATGATGGCGAGCTTTGGAAGTAGCAGATGTCGGGCAGATGAACAAGTTTGGAGCACAGACAAATAAATAACTCGTTAAAGCTTTTCTTACCGGGAGGGATCGAACGCTGCACTCATTACAATCGAAGTGTCTCAGGCTACGAAATTTATTCTATAACAATCGTTCGCGCCTAACCTCCTATTTAAGTTATTGCTCTAACTCAAGACAGCGTTCTCAAGGTACTACTCGGGCGGAGCGGCGCTGGTAAGCTGGCCACGGGCAGCGCGCGCGAATAAATAACAGCGTGGGGTGGGGGGGCGAGAGCATAGGGCTGGACGGGGCAGAGCGGAGCAACGCAGGGCTGGGGGTGGGGTTAAGCCACGCAGGGCTGGGGGTGGGGTTAAGCCACGCAGGGCTGGGGGTGGGGTTAAGCCACGCAGGGCTGGGGTGGGGTTAAGCCACGCAGGGCTGGGGTGGGGTTAAGCCACGCAGGGCTGGGGGTTGGGTTAAGCCACGCAGGGCTGGGGGTGGGGTTAAGCCACGCAGGGCTGGGGGTTGGGTTAAGCCACGCAGGGCTGGGGGTTGGGTTAAGCCACGCAGGGCTGGGGGTTGGGTTAAGCCACGCAGGGCTGGGGGTTGGGTTAAGCCACGCAGGGCTGGGGGTTGGGTTAAGCCACGCAGGGCTGGGGGTTGGGTTAAGCCACGCAGGGCTGGGGGTGGGGTTAAGCCACGCAGGGCTGGGGGTTGGGTTAAGCCACGCAGGGCTGGGGGTTGGGTTAAGCCACGCAGGGCTGGGGGTTGGGTTAAGCCACGCAGGGCTGGGGGTGGGGTTAAGCCACGCAGGGCTGGGGGTTGGGTTAAGCCACGCAGGGCTGGGGGTGGGGTTAAGCCACGCAGGGCTGGGGGTTGGGTTAAGCCACGCAGAGCTGGGGGTGGGGGCAAAGCTCACAGGGTCGAGAGCCGAGAGAGAGAGAGAGCAAAGGAGGAAGGCTAGCCAATCAGAAATCTCCTTGGCGAGAGACCTGATTGTGCTAGCACCCAAAGCGAAGACGGCGCAGGGGGCAGCCAATGGGCGAGCGAAAAACAAAGATAAAGAAGGGTAGGCTAAGATGGGGCCGGGTAAAACTGGATTGAGCAGGTGATTATGGGTGGAAGGGTAAGAGAACGCAGGGGTCGGGGCAAGGGCATTGTGAGACGCAGCTCACAACACTTACTATTTCTAAGTAAGGCAGTAGAGCAGTTGGAAAAAATCTAAAAATATCTACTGGGCATTGACTCCTCTCTCCATTGACTGCTCTCTCCATTGACTGCTCTCTCCATTGACCCCTCTCTCCATTGACTGCTCTCTCCATTGACCCCTCTCTCCATTGACTGCTCTCTCCATTGACTGCTCTCTCCATTGACTGCTCTCTCCATTGACCCCTCTCTCCATTGACCCCTCTCTCCATTGACTGCGCTCTCCATTGACCCCTCTCTCCATTGACCCCTCTCTCCATTGACCCCTCTCTCCACTGACCCCTCTCTCCATTGACTGCGCTCTCCATTGACCCCTCTCTCCATTGACCCCTCTCTCCATTGACTGCTCTCTCCATTGACCCCTCTCTCCATTGACCCCTCTCTCCATTGACTGCTCTCTCCATTGACTGCTCTCTCCATTGACTGCTCTCTCCATTGACTGCTCTCTCCATTGACCCCTCTCTCCATTGACCCCTCTCTCCATTGACTGCTCTCTCCATTGACTGCTATCTCCATTGACCCCTCTCCTATTAACCCCAATCTTCCCCTGACCCCTTCTCTCTTAATGACCCGTATCTCCCACTAGTCCCCTCTATGAACTGATCCCTTGTCAATTCGATGACTATTTAATTAATGCACCCTGCCTTATTTTTTCAGATTTTCAGCAGGTCCTTCTCGCTGAAAGGTAACGACAGACAACGCTACAGGCACTTATTTCTAAATGAAATATTTAAAATATTTTTCCTATATTTCGAAGCGAAACATTCGCGACTCTGAACCTGTGTGAACCTGTGTGATGAAAATGATGTCATATTACTGATTATGTAACAGCATTAGTGAACTGATTTGGCATATTTTGGTGAAGAAATGGTGAAAATCGGTTGAGCCGTTCGGGAGAAAATCAATTACAACCAACCAACCAACCAACCAACCAAGCAAGCATTTCATTTTTAATATAGTGGATGTCCCTGAAAGTAGTACATGACAATAATGGTCTGCGGTCTAACAGATGCTTTTTATTGAAAAATATTTCTGACGTGCAAAATTGTAAATCAAACTACCACAGTCGCAATTTGAAGGAACACTCGCCATAAAAGTACATTTGTTATAATGCAAAAATTATGTGGCATGTGACAGGCCTTGAGTTGAATATGTAAATAATAATGGAATTAATGAATGCAAGTTTTGGCTTCAAGTTTAACACTAGGAAGATAAAACTGGAGGAAATGAAAATTAAAGTACTTTATTTCAAAGCAGAAAAACAAGGCTTGTGTGTGGCTTGAAAAGTACGTCCAGCCCTGCTTTGCTTTCAAGAAAAGCAGAGAGATAGCATTGTGATAAGCCAGATTTTATGTTTGGTTAGTTGACACAGCCAGGTACTAAAAGTAATGTACACAGTGCTGCTTTATCTATTAACTTAGTTGTAGAATAGTTTTTTCAGCGACAAAAATTGGATCAGTTATTGAGCTTTGGAATCTTTAAAAACTGATGGCTTGCTGCCGGAGTTGTTTACCTGCACTTGCGGTCTTTTTCCAGGAATTTCTTCTGTAGAAAGACATATGTGAAGGTCCAGGGTTCAATTCCTGACACAACCTCTGCATTGCTTCAGTTCACCCAGCTGTTAAATGGGTACCAGCATTAGCTGGGGTAATTCATGGTAAGTGTGGCGTCCACCAGTAAATGTAGACTATATCCTAATGCTAGTATCCATTTTACAACCAGGAGAACTTAGAGTAATGATGAAGTGTCTTGCTTGAGAATACAAATTCCCCATTGAGCTGAGATTCGAACTCCGGACCTTTTTGGTTAGGAATCCGAACCTCCGAAATTTAGAAAAAAGAATCTGGCATTGGTTATCTGCTATACTAAATTCGTTTCTTGGTTCTTAACTTGGTTTGGCATCAATTGATCAGTACCTGTAACTTGCTAACATCCTAATTAGATAGGTAAATTTGTCAGAACAAAAAGATCCATATGCCAAACTCAGTCAATGACAAACTACTAATAGTAGACAAGGCTTGCGTGATGCTCCCATGCCGCGTATTCCGAGAATTCAGTCACGTGAGCAAAGCTCGGCCGATAGCTGCTAGTGAATCTTTCAAACTGGTCCACTGGCAGCCTGTCTGTAATCTTGCTGCCCCTGATCTTCTTCTTAGAGCTGGACTTCACCGCTGCCACACGATAGTTCTGCCCGTTGCCGTTGTCCCAGAACGTCTGGCCAAGATTGGCCGCTTCAAAGCCGACGCAAAATTCAAAGTCAATAGCCGGCTTCGGGCAGGGAAAGGAGAAGGTGAAGCTGTCGCTGGTGCTGCCCTCGGATCCGGGACAGTAGGTGGCGTCGAAGTCTTTGTAGCTGCTCCAGGAGTCGAAGGTGGCCCGAACAAAGACTCGCTTGTCGAAGCAGACATTCTTGACTCCGATGATGCCTAGAGCTGTCCAACCTTCGAAGTGCAGGCCGCTGAGGCAGACGCAGTTGCGCTCGAGATTCTCGCGGAACAGGATGTATCGCGAGCCGGGCTGCTCAAATCTGCACTCGAATCGGCAGCGATCCTCCGCCCCCGCGCTGGAGCCCTCTGTCTCACTGTCTGATGCCGAGTCAATCGCCGATTGTGCTGTCTTGAAGGCCGCCAAAATGTCTGGTCGGGAATGAGGTTGCTGGTTAGATCGAGTGAGGTGGGTGCCCTGCGTATAAGTTGTGATTGGATGGGGGCAGGCTAGCTGGAGTGAGGTGGTTGTCCAGGGAATAAGTCGCTATTGGATCGAGGGTTGCTAGTGGCTGGCTTGCTGGAGTGAGATGGGTGTCCAGAGAATAAGATGCGATTGGATTGTGGCAGGCTAGCTGGAATGAGGTGGGTGTCCAGGGATAAGATTCTAGATCTTGGGAGTAAGGAGCTTGGGCTTTTGTCACCCCTCTACGAGCAATTTAACAGCCATACGGAGCGAAACTCACGTCTCGGTAGCACCGGCGGAGCAGAGGAAGGCTCGCTCATGACGCGAACCTTGGCCAAGTCGAGTCCCATTTCGTCGGCAAACTGAACTCGTCTTCTCTCGGCTGGTCCTCTAGGGCGGCGGCCCAGTTTGTCAGCCGAATTGCAAGATGCCACTCGGCGCATATCTTGGCCCTGCTGCTGAGTCTGAGTCTGCTGCAGCAGCTCCTGATGCTCTAGAAATTCATCTCGGTTTTGCAGCCTAGGTAGCTGAAGTTTTTCGCGTTGCAAATCCGCCTTCTTCTTAGGAAGGCCGTTTTGTTGATTCTTGCTGCTGCTGGACTCATTTTCTTTGAGTTGGAATTGTGTCGTTGGCAGCTTTGACTCTTTTTGTTGTGTTTCTGTCCAATTATCTTGATTCTTTTTCCTTTTTCCATCTAAACTGTCCAGTCCATTCTGATTCGATTGGTCAAGTTTCTGAAGCTGGTCCTGCTCCGCTTGAACCACATGCTGTTGCTGTTGTTGCCAATGACAATACTGCGCCTGTTCCACTTGTAAACACCTCAGTTTAGCTTCTAGACAAGACATGTTTCACAATGGGTCTAATTGTCATTCAATATACCCTTATTTTCGAGCTAAAATAAACGGTTTTTTAAATAATAAAACAATGACAATGGTTGTAGAGCTTCTGCGTCTGTATCTACCTGGCTGAGAAATAGCAAATGCATAAATAAACCTGATGAAAACGTATTAAAAATGGTTTGATTGTTGAGCTTGCTACTGTTCAAGTGTGCAGGCAGGCTGTCTGCAGCTGAATAATGGGGTGAGGCCTACCTACTTAGCCTGAGCAGGAGGCTACCGCGTGCGCGTCACTAAACAAAATCTTGTCTTTGAAGAGACACAACGAGGGTTCTGCATTAGGGCTGCTCTTGCTTTTTATTTAGTGTTTCTCTGTCCACCGCCTCACCCACTCGCCACGACCCGCCATGTTGTAACCCTTAGCTTGGGCGAGCGGCCAACCCCACGCCAAGCTGTCGGAATGAAAGAGCAAGCGGCCCGCAGATTTCTATAGTATCGCTTTTCGGAACTAAATGGCTTAGCTTAGGGTCAGGGTGAGGCATTTTCACGCAGCGGGCAAGTGTTCAGCGGAGGTTGGGGTGGCTAGCGGGTCCAGACTATAGCGGGTTGGCAAATTGGCAAATGCAAGGGAATCCCGAAGCTATTTTTAGACCACAACTTTTAAGTAGCAGATCAAGGGCTTCAATGAAATTAGACTCTACATTTCACTTGCAATACACTACTGTTAGTAGGATGACTTTAAAGTCTTTGAATATTTTTTTCGTTTCCATTTTTTCATTTTAGTACTCTTTACAACCAGTTAGTAAGTGACTTTTCGTTAACGATTTTATTAGAATCCTGTGATTAGAATCCTGGAATCCTGATACAATCTAGAATCCAAGGATCTGAAATCTGAAATCTTCACAGATCTGAAATCTATATCTGAAATCCTTTCGAATCCTGGGATTCTGAAATCCTTTTGAATCCTGGGATTCTGAAATCCTTTCGAATCCTGGGATTCTGAAATCCTTTTGAATCCTGGGATTCTGAAATCCTTTTGAATCCTGGGATTCTTAAATCCTTTCGAATCCTGGGATTCTGAAATCCTTTCGAATCCTGGGATTCTGAAATCCTTTCGAATCCTGGGATTCTGAAATCCTTTCGAATCCTGGGATTCTGAAATCCTTTCGAATCCCGGGATTCTGAAATCCTTTCGAATCCCGGGATTCTGAAATCCTTTTGAATCCTGGGATTCTGAAATCCTTTCGAATCCTGGGACTCTTAAATCCTTTCGAATCCTGGGATTCTGATACAATGTAGAACCCTGGTATAAACTGGTATTTTGGAGTGACCTAAATTATTTGGCGGTTCATCCCAACTGCTCTTGTCAATCAAACTTCAGCCGGATGAGACAAACGGAACAGGAACTAAAAATGTGTTTTCTAGTTGTCTATCTGGTTTTGCGGCAATGGCGAATCCATTGCTCTATATCTAGCTTGGATTCTGTCGAACTCAATCTCTCTCTGTTAATCTCTCTCTGCTAGCGGCCCTATTTTGACAGCTTTTGATCGTTGGCAGGGTTTGTAAGCAAAGGGCAACTAGAAAAACTGTTGCAGAATTCCGGTTGGATCTTTAAACACTGTGCGGGCATTACGTAACTATGCAGAAGCTGGTCAGTTGCGGTACTGTTACACACTGGTACGCCCATAGCATTTCATCAACTATTTGACCACCCTGAGACCCTAGGACCTTGTGAGAATCTAGCTCATAGTTCATTAGAGTATTAGCACTTGCTTCCATGCGTCTCTTTTGCTCTCTGTATGTCCGGCCTTACTCATCTCCCCTCTACATATTTCTCCCCTCATCTGTCTCCTCTCCTGATCTTTCTCGTATCCTCGTGTTTCTCCACTCCTTATCTCTACTCATCTCTCTCCTCTGCTCATCTTCCCCTCTCCTGATCTCCCCTCTCCTCATCTCTCCGCTCTCCTCCTCTCTCCGCTCTCCTTACTTCTCCCTTATTTTCATCGCACTCCTCTCCTCATCTCTCTTTTCTCCTCCTCTCTCTATTCTCCTCCCCTCTCTCTATTCTTCTTATCTCTTTATTCTCCTCATCTCTATATTCTCCTCATCTCTATATTCTCCTCATCTCTATATTCTCCTCATCTCTATATTCTCCTCATCTCTATATTCTCCTCATCTCTATATTCTCCTCATCTCTATATTCTCCTCATCTCTGTATTCTCCTCATCTCTATATTCTCCTCATCTTTCTATTCTCCTCATCTCTCTTCTCCTCATCTCTCTATTATCCTCATCTCTCTATTCTCCTCATCTCTCTCTTCTCCTCATCTCTCTATTCTCCTCATCTCTCTATTCTCCTCATCTCTATATTCTGCTCATCTCTCTTCTCCTCATCTCTCTATTCTCCTCATCTTTCTATTCTCCTCATCTCTCTTCTCCTCATCTCTCTTCTCCTCATCTCTCTATTCTCCTCATCTTTCTATTCTCCTCATCTCTCTATTCTCCTCATCTCTCTATTCTCCTCATCTCTCTATTCTCCTCATCTCTCTATTATCCTCATCTCTCTATTCTCCTCATCTCTCTATTCTCCTCATCTCTATACTCTCCTTATTTTGCCCGTCCTCTCATCTTTCCATATGCTCAGAATTTTAATATTTGTGTCGTTTAACCTTTTCAAACTCGAATCTCGTCAAAATCTGATGGCTCATGAGCATGCAAGAGACTTGTATTTTTATAATTGAAGCTTGAATTTTCAATGAATTAAATTGGCCTTATTTGTCGTTAACTAGTCGGAAGTCTTTAAAATCATATATAACCTTGCCTAAAAATCTAATTAAAGTCGTGAGTGAGCATCTGAATTACTTTATTATTGCACTTCATTAAATTCCTAAATCTTGTCAGAAATTGTTAGTTGAAAATATTCTTATACAATATTTTACTATGAATTTTTACCCTTTACGTCTATGCTCTGAAATGATCTTTCTACCCCTACTTGTCTTCCTACCCCTCCTTGTCTTCCTACCCCTCCTTGTCTTCCTACCCCTCCTTGTCTTCCTACCCCTCCTTGTCTTCCTACCCCTCCTTGTCTTCCTACCCCTCCTTGTATTTCCATTCTTCCTTGCCTTTCTACCCCTCCTTGTATTTCTACCCCTCCTTGTATTTCTACCCCTCTTCGTATTTCTAATCCTCATCTTCCTACCATCCTTGTATTTCTATCCCCTTGTATTTCTATCCCCTTGTATTTCTTCCCCTCCTTGTCTTCCTACCCCTCCTTGTCTTTCTACCCCTCCTTGTCTTTCTAACCCTCCTTGTCTTTCTACCCCTCCTTGTCTTTCTACCCCTCCTTGTCTTTCTACCCCTCCTTGTCTTTCTACCCCTCCTTGTCTTTCTACCCCTCCTTGTCTTTCTACCCCTCCTTGTCTTTCTACCCCTCCTTGTCTTTCTACCCCTCCTTGTCTTTCTACCCCTCCTTGTCTTTCTACCCCTCCTTGTCTTTCTACCCCTCCTTGTCTTTCTACCCCTCCTTGTCTTTCCACCCCTTGTATTCCTACCGCTCCTGGTCTTTCTACCCTTTCTTGTCTTTCTACCCCTCCCTTGCATTTCTACCCCTACATCTTACCTTTCCATCTCTCAGTACTCGCATCTATGTTATTTTCTCAATCAAAAATACTCAGAGTTATTTCAAGCTCACACTAATTCCGTCGCAGAGTTTTCTTGACGCAAATAATTATTCTCGCTGGCCTACGTGTAGTTTCTGTTCCCCAAAAATAGCAGCGTGCGCGACAGATTTTCCCTAGCGCCGTTTCCTTTCTGATCAGACAGCCAACCCTTTCATAAAGCCAGCACCATCTATAAATTACTGCAGCTGCTCTCTTTAAGGGGCCTACCCAAAAAACCGAGCTTGTCCTTCCTGTTGCTCGTTTGAGATGTGTTTTCTGACTGCATTTCCGACAGCCCTCCTGGAGCTTGAGTTCAGCTCTGCTCTCACGTGCCCTCGTAAATATTGCTCGAAAGGCCCTGTTAGGCCCTTATAAGAATAAGCTTAGCTATTATGCATGCATAAAACATATAGGAAATCAATGAGCCAGCTCTCCTATGCAGTGTCAGCGGGATGATTATCAAGGGGTCACAAAGCTGATTTGGATCGAATATGGACAGTGGAGAATGAAATACTGTTAGGAAAATATTTGACGGCCGAGGAAGGAGGTTAAATGGGGAGAGGAGCAGGGAGAAGAAGGGGAGAGAAACAGGGAGAAGAATGGGAGAGGAATAGGGAGAAGAATGGGAGAGGAATAGGGAGAAGAATGGGAGAGGAACAGGGAGAAGAATGGGAGAGGAATAGGGAGAAGAATGGGAGAGGAACAGGGAGGAAAACAGGGAGAGGAACAGAGAGAGGAACAGGGAGAAGAATGGGAGAAGAACAGGGAGAAGAATGGGAGAGGAACAGGGAGAAGAATGGGAGGAGAATGGGAGAAGAATGGGAGAGAAACAGGGAGAAGAATGGGAGAGGAACAGGGAGGAGAACAGGGAGAGGAACAGGGAGAAGAATGGGAGAAGAACAGGGAGAAGAATGGAAGAAGAACAGGGAGAAGAACAGGGAGGAGAACAGGGAGAGGAACAGGGAGAAGAACAGGGAGAAAAACAGGGAGAAGAACAGGGAGGAGAACAGGGAGAAGAACAGGAAGAGGAACAGGGAGAAGAACAGGGAGGAGAACAGGAAGAGGAACAGGGAGAAGAACAGGGAGGAGAACAGGGAGAAGAACAGGGAGAAGAATGGGAGAGGAACAGGAAGAAGAAGGGGAGAGGGAGAGGAAGAGGAAGTGGGATAACAAGGGAGGTAGATAAATCTGAGTAGAATGTGTGCGGTGGAGGAAAAAAAGGATGCAATCTTCAGAAAATCGATAAAGAGCAAAAAATATTTTTAAGAAAATTTCATATGCCTGCCAAATATTTCATTTCATTTTCTGTTAATCTTTTAAATGCCAAGTCAAAGTTTTTTAGTTGATTTTCTTTGGCCTGCTAAACTTGACAGAATTGTGATATTCGTCAGTCAGGAGTTTGGTAGATTTTCGTTCGCAAACATATTTTACAAGTAGGAAGAAAGGATTTTTACAGCCGCCTTGGACCCACTTGAGAAATTTTCTGGTTTTTGGTTAAAAAATGTCCAACGTGCGGAACATTAGCCTACATCTGTACACGGGGGGCATTGTAATTGTCATTTTGTGACCAGTTACTAAATTGGCACACATTCCAGATGCATCATTGAGGGACAACGAAAGAATGACCGCATAGTGTCACAGAATGCGTCTCTTGGACTGATCTTTCGCACATCATACTGAACATTCCGGTCTGCCAGGCCTGTGAAAATTGAAGGGAGGATGTTCGGAACGAAGGGAGGATGTTCGGAATGAAGGGGGTATTCGGAATGAAGGGAGGATATTCAGAATAAAGGGAGGATATTCGGAATGAAGGTAGGATATATGGAATGAAGGGAGGATATATGGAATGAAGGTGGGATATATGGAACGAAGGTAGGATATATGGAATGAAGGTAGGATATATGGAATGAAGGTGGGATATATGGAATGAAGGTGGGATATATGGAATGAAGGTAGGATATATGGAATGAAGGGAGGATATATGGAATGAAGGTGGGATATATGGAATGAAGGTGGGATATATGGAATGAAGGGAGGATATATGGAATGAAGGGAGGATATATGGAATGAAGGGAGGATATATGGAATGAAGGTGGGATATATGGAATGAAGGGAGGATATATGGAATGAAGGTGGGATATATGGAATGAAGGTGGGATATATGGAATGAAGGGAGGATATATGGAATGAAGGGAGGATATATGGAATGAAGGGAGGATATATGGAATGAAGGTAGGATATATGGAATGAAGGGAGGATATATGGAATGAAGGTAGGATATATGGAATGAAGGGAGGATATATGGAATGAAGGTAGGATATATGGAATGAAGGGAGGATATATGGAATGAAGGTGGGATATATGGAATGAAAGTAGGATATATGGAATGAAGGTGGGATATATGGAATGAAGGTGGGATATATGGAATGAAGGTGGGATATATGGAATGAAGGTAGGATATATGGAATGAAGGGAGGATATATGGAATGAAGGGAGGGTGTTCGGAATGAAGGGAGGATGTTCGGAATGAAGGAGGATATATGGAATGAAGGTAGGATATATGGAATGAAGGGAGGGTGTTCGGAATGAAGGGAGGGTGTTCGGAATGAAGGGAGGATATATGGAATGAAGGTGGGATAGCAAAATTTGATGTGAAAAGATATGTAATGCGAATGATGCTGGCATTCTCACTATGGCAGAATATTGTGTTTTCGGTTGTACGAGTAGAATAACAATTCAAACAAGACAAAGTTTATCAATTCCCGCAACATTTTCTCTGTTGAATGCGCTGCCAATGAGTCACATGCCACGTGCTTGGTTACTAACAGCTGTTTCTGGGTTGGGTCAATCTGAAACCCTTTTCTAGGCTCGTATGCCTAGATGAATATGCATTCTACCGTGTTTGAAGCACCCAATAAATGTATTAGGGAATGTGTAATTGATTTGGCTTTAGTGCGAAATAATAAACTACAAAACTGCAGCTACATCTGTGTGACCTTGCGGGTCATCCGGATTAGCTGAGGTCGCAAGAGTTGGATTAAGTGCGAATTACTGAGTCACATGAGAGCACTTACAGTTACAAGCATCCTAGCTGTGATCCATCGATCAGCTGCGATGTCTTGCAAACTGTGACAATGTTGAAGTTGTCAGACAACAGTTCTCTAAAACTGTTTATCTCATAGACCATGCGCCTCTACAGATCTGAGTTCCCTGACCCTCGCAGCCTTACCTGTCTCTCCGTTCCTCATACCTCTCTTAGCCTTACCTGTCTCTCCGTTCCTCATACCTCACTTAGCCTTACAGCTGTCCCTCTGTTCCTCATACCTCTCTTAGCCTTACCTGTCTCTCCGTTCCTCATACCTCACTTAGCCTTACCTGTCCCTCTGTTCCTCATACCTCTCTTAGCCTTACCTGTCTCTCCGTTCCTCATACCTCACTTAGCCTTACCTGTCTCTCCGTTCCTCCTACCTCTCTTAGCCTTACCTGTCCCTCCGTTCCTCATATCTCTCTTAGCCTTACCTGTCTCTCCGTTCCTCATACCTCTCTTAGCCTTACCTGTCTCTCCGTTCCTCATACCTCACTTAGCCTTACCTGTCCCTCTGTTCCTCATACCTCTCTTAGCCTTACCTGTCTCTCCGTTCCTCATACCTCACTTAGCCTTACCTGTCCCTCTGTTCCTCATACCTCTCTTAGCCTTACCTGTCTCTCCGTTCCTCATACCTCACTTAGCCTTACCTGTCTCTCCGTTCCTCCTACCTCTCTTAGCCTTACCTGTCTCTCCGTTCCTCCTACCTCCCTCTCTTAGCCTTACCTGTCTCTCCGTTCCTCATACCTCTCTTAGCCTTACCTGTCCCTCCGTTCCTCATATCTCTCTTAGCCTTACCTGTCTCTCCGTTCCTCATACCTCTCTTAGCCTTACCTGTCTCTCCGTTCCTCATACCTCACTTAGCCTTACCTGTCCCTCTGTTCCTCATACCTCTCTTAGCCTTACCTGTCTCTCCGTTCCTCATACCTCACTTAGCCTTACCTGTCCCTCTGTTCCTCATACCTCTCTTAGCCTTACCTGTCTCTCCGTTCCTCATACCTCACTTAGCCTTACCTGTCTCTCCGTTCCTCCTACCTCTCTTAGCCTTACCTGTCTCTCCGTTCCTCCTACCTCACTCTCTTAGCCTTACCTGTCTCTCCGTTCCTCATACCTCTCTTAGCCTTACCTGTCCCTCCGTTCCTCATATCTCTCTTAGCCTTACCTGTCTCTCCGTTCCTCATACCTCTCTTAGCCTTACCTGTCTCTCCGTTCCTCATATCTCTCGCATCCTTACCTGTCTCTCAGTTCCTCATATCCCTCTCAACCTTACAGCTCTCGTACATCTCTCACTCTACTTGCATAACGCCGTAGGGTTTGATTATTATTATTAATAAAATATACTTATTTCGATAAGTTAATGTACAATTACAAAATTATGACTTTGTATTTGCATATTTCAGATATAAAGAAGACCAGAAGATTATAATTTTTTCTTAAAAAATGGCAATAGCGGCTTAACTTCAAACAATCTAAGAGTCTAAAATTATCCGATGATGCTGTAATAAAATAAAACTTTGAATCGCCCGCGATCTAATTTTATTTGGCCCTTTAAAGATAAGCCCCCCTCACACCTCAGCCAGGTGCAGACAGACCCAACATTCCAGCAGCTATTTTGCACGGCACACAGTCAACCTGAAATTCCATTATCCGTCCTAATGTGCCTCTCTATGTTAAAGGCTTAACGGATAATTCCTTTTTTCAGACACGCCAGTCGAAAGGTGCGAAAAAGTATTTGACACCTTGGCTAGTAGATTAAATGAGCTTTGTATTAAAACTCTTCAAAGGAGTCCCGCTGTTCATGCACAGAAATTCAAGGTGCACAGACTATTTTTTTAAAGATTAACCTTTAGCCATGAAATTCGTTCAAAAGTTTCATTTGCACAGATTCTAAGAAATCTATTTGCGAGAACAGTAAGCTATTAATTAATCTTAGCTGACTAAATCAAGGATTTGAATCCCAACACCCGAATGACTGACGCACAGATCGCCTCTCTGGCATAACTAAAGGTAAAAATCGTTTTATATATCTGATCTATCTATTATCTACCAGTGAAATGAAGTGCCTTTGTGAAAAAAAATAGGCCCGTTACTTTGACTTGTCAATCTTTCGATTCAGCCTCCTAAATAGAATAATAAGCCTTGAATGTGGAGTCCTTAGCAGCACACACCCAAGTGCAGTGAGCGTCAACAGATGGGTGCTCAAAATTGCCGGCCTGAGTTCTCTGCAATCCGGCAGTCCTTTCTGCCTCTTAATTTTTCCAAAGTAGAGGGGAAGGATGTGATTGCATAATCGCATGGGACAGTAGAGATCGCGGGGAAGCACAACTGAATCACTTCCTTCCCGACATATTTCTCCTTCTTTTTTCCCTTTCGTTATTTAAACGCGCATTTTTAAATGGCAAGCGAGACAGATTAAAGCAATTTTGTATAATATATCATGACTCAGCAGCAGACTCTGCTGATAATTAAAACACTAACCTAATGAGCAGGCAATCCTTGGTTTGACTATTATCACTTTCACTGACTCTCAGTTGTCTCTCTCTGACTCTCAGCCGTGTCTTTCTGACTCTCAGCCGTGTCTCTCTGATTCTCAGCAGTGTCTCTCTGACTCAGCAGTGTCTCTCTGACTCTCAGCCGTGTCTCTCTGATTCTCAGCAGTGTCTCTCTGATTCTCAGCTGTGTCTCTCTGATTCTCAGCTGTGTCTCTCTGACTCTCAGCCGTGTCTCTCTGACTCTCAGCCGTGTCTCTCTGATTCTCAGCAGTGTCTCTCTGACTCTCAGCAGTGTCTCTCTGATTCTCAGCAGTGTCTTTCTGATTCTCAGCTGTGTCTCTCTGACTCTCAGCCGTGTCTCTCTGACTCTCAGCCGTGTCTCTCTGATTCTCAGCAGTGTCTCTCTGATTCTCAGCTGTGTCTCTCTGATTCTCAGCAGTGTCTTTCTGATTCTCAGCTGTGTCTCTCTGACTCTCAGCCGTGTCTCTCTGACTCTCAGCCGTGTCTCTCTGATTCTCAGCAGTGTCTCTCTGACTCTCAGCCGTGTCTCTCTGATTCTCAGCAGTGTCTCTCTGATTCTCAGCTGTGTCTCTCTGACTCTCAGCTGTGTCTCTCTGATTCTCAGCTGTGTCTCTCTGATTCTCAGCTGTGTCTCTCTGACTCTCAGCCGTGTCTCTCTGACTCTCAGCCGTGTCTCTCTGATTCTCAGCAGTGTCTCTCTGACTCTCAGCAGTGTCTCTCTGATTCTCAGCAGTGTCTCTCTGACTCTCAGCCGTGTCTCTCTGACTCTCAGCCGTGTCTCTCTGACTCTCAGCCGTGTCTCTCTGACTCTCAGCCGTGTCTCTCTGACTCTCAGCAGTGTCTCTCTGATTCTCAGCAGTGTCTCTCTGATTCTCAGCTGTGTCTCTCTGACTCTCAGCCGTGTCTCTCTGACTCTCAGCCGTGTCTCTCTGACTCTCACCGTGTCTCTCTGATTCTCAGCTGTGTCTCTCTGACTCTCAGCTGTGTCTCTCTGATTCTCAGCAGTGTCTCTCTGACTCTCAGCAGTGTCTCTCTGATTCTCAGCAGTGTCTTTCTGATTCTCAGCCGTGTCTCTCTGACTCTCAGCTGTGTCTCTCTGACTCTCAGCCGTGTCTCTCTGATTCTCAGCCGTGTCTCTCTGATTCTCAGCTGTGTCTTTCTGATTCTCAGCCGTGTCTCTCTGATTCTCAGCCGTGTCTCTCTGACTCTCAGCAGTGTCTCTCTGACCCTCAGCTGTGTCTCTCTGACTCTCACCATGTCTGATCATCTCTATTCTGGAAGAGATGTGAACTATGTTTCTATTTTCGAATCAGACCACACTCGAGTAGAGTTGCAGCGAGTGCATCTGGCATGACGAGTTTTTACTTATCTAAAGCCAAATTTGCTCATAAAGGTTCAAGGCACGGCCTGAGAATATTTTCCGGCATCTTTGAAGCGAGAAAGGTGTTTTCCAGCATCTGAGACGCGCTGGAATTCAGCATCAGGAAATAGCTACTCAAAAGGTGTGCTCAAATACTCCTATTGGAGACCGAAGCGTTATTATTTCTCTGCTTTGAAAGCAACTTGAGAATTACCTTTGTCAAAGCTAGGCTTAGAGAAGTTTTAGAGCAGCTTCGCAGGTAATCTCAGTTGTTTAAAACTTCTGAATCCGTTGTTGAGTCCATGATGAGTTTGCAATCTGACCATATGAGTGTACTTTCTTTTAGGCAGGTGCAACATAATTATATGGCTTGGTGGAGTTTTATGCTCGTAGGTTCGAGAAATTTCTCTATGCAAGAACTCGCAGCTATGTGCTCAGAGTGTAGGACTTCTAACTAAGAGGTCGTGAGTTCGACCCAAATTTGAACCCTAAAGAAGACAATTTTTGTCCTTGAGCAAGAGTAGACGCTTAATCCCTTACCTTTGAATAGTAGGGCCACTGCCACTAGAAATGTGTCATTTCGTTTCTACCGAGCTGTGTCTCTAAGTGAAATGGAAAATTTCATTTTCAAGTTTTTATATGGCACAGAGTTGCTTAGCTAACAGACTGACTCTGAATGGAGCTTTAGCGGAGGTATAGATTTCCACGATTTACTCAGGTAGTGTTAACTATGCTAGTCGATATGTAATCGTTTCGTACCCAAGATGATGCTGATGACTCACAAGTTCTGTAAAAAAACAGTTTTTCTAATTCCGAAGTTCACTAGACCACTATTTGAGACGGGGGGGTATGAGAGGGTCTCAGACTCTCAGCCTTAATATCGACCTGGAAGTAGCTCAGAGTCTGTGCCGCATATCTATAGCTTCCCTTACAGCTTCATCTTCACCGTGTTGTCCCCGATCTCGATATTCAAGCGATCTAAGATCCGCCCCTGCTGAGAAATAAAACAGAACACACAGACCCGCGTGTTCCACTTCTTTTCTTATTAAACAAGAGCTGATAGGGAAGGACTCGTCTATGCTCAGTGGAACTTTGAGGACACGCCAACCCTGCCGGCAAGATGGGGGGGGAATCATCCCTCCTAGATTGCGTAATCCTGCAGCCTCCTTGAAATTCCGCTGCCAAAAAAACTTGCCCCAATCTTGGGGATCTTGCCCAGAGTGTGTAGATGAACTCCACCCAAAGCCTTCGTTGAGCTTCCAGAATCTCTTCGCCATCATCTGCTCCGAAGCCCCTCTGGCCCTCTTAGCGACCCGAAGCTCTCTCTCACACACGCACACTTGCCCTTGTGGGTATGAAATAAGCCGGTATTGGGCCGTGTTTCTGCGGTGGCCAAATTGAAAAAAAGAAGTTTTCCATTAAGACTTTCCACCTGGTAGTAAAAAGCGATGTCGCTTGCGTGTCTTTTTATATTACTGTAAGTTCATCTGGGTCCACTTCGAGTCTATATTTCGACCATCTCTCTATATCAGTGTCTACAAGAATATGTTTCCGTTAGCATCTCTGCCTCAGACGAAGGTATCTGCTTGATTTTTCACCCAGTGAAGATTTTACTGCGCTTATAACACCTTCGCCTCAACTTCTCTATCCTTCGTCTACGCAGGAGACGAACTGATAATTCTCTCCTCTCCTCTCCTCTCCTCTCCTCTCCTCTCCTTTCGTCTCCTCTCCTCTCCTCTCCTCTCCTCTCCTCTCCTCTCCTCTCCTCTCCTCTCCTCTCCTCTCCTCTCGTCTCCTCTCGTCTCCTCTCGTCTCCTCTCGTCTCCTCTCGTCTCCTCTCCTCTCCTCTCCTCTCCTCTTTTCTCCTCTCCTCTTTTCTCCTATCCTTTCCTCTCCTCTCCTCCCTCTCATCTAAACTGTGTTAAATTAGTTGGCCGACAAAATGTCACCTTAGAAATGTCGACCCACCTCTCAGCTTGTCGAAAACATCACAAAACAATAAATAGTTTAGCAGTTTGCCAGTGTTTTCAAGAGTAAAAATACCCATAGTTTTTTGGCGATTCAAATTACTTTTTTGCGTAAAAAGTGTAAAAAAAACTTCAAATCCAGCTTGGCAACAAAACAAACCCTTTAATGCAGATTGCTTTCCGTGCAGCCGAAGCCGGCAAATTAGAATCCTTAAATCTGATTGCAGGCATTCAGCTATGCAGAAGCCTATTTTGAGAAAGCTTAATGGCTTCAGTATGAAAATTGAATCTGAAAATTCTAGAGTATTCTGAGTGGCTGCAGCAGCTTTTGAAACTTGAACAATGTCCTGCTTTGGCTTTGAAAAAACTGTCGTGCTAGTTTCAATTTCCATACAAAAAGTCCTCGACAAAGCACTTCCAGATTCACTGAAAAAATAGACTTTAGAACAATGTGGATCAATTGCTTTTAGCACAAGAACCTACAGAAGCTATCGAAGCTCTCAGGGTGTAACCTGTTAGATCCAATTCTATCAGGGTATCACCTGTTAGATCCCAATCCATCAGGGTGTCACCTGTTAGATCCCAATCCATCAGGGTGTCATTTGTTAGATCCCAATTCATCAGGGTGTCACCTGTTAGATCCCAATTCATCAGGGTATCACCTGTTAGATCCCAATTCATCAGGGTGTCACCTGTTAGATCCCAATCCATCAGGGTGTCATTTGTTAGATCCCAATTCATCAGGGTGTCACCTGTTAGATCCCAATTCATCAGGGTGTCACCTGTTAGATCCCAATTCATCAGGGTATCACCTGTTAGATCCCAATTCATCAGGGTATCACCTGTTAGATCCCAATCCATCAGGGTATCACCTGTTAGATCCCAATCCATCAGGGTGTCATTTGTTAGATCCCAATCCATCAGGGTGTCCCCTGTTAGATCCCAATTCATCAGGGTGTCACCTGTTAGATCCCAATTCATCAGGTGTCACCTGTTAGATCCCAATTCATCAGGGTGTCACCTGTTACGAGCTAGATCCCAATTCATCAGGGTGTTTGCCATCAGCTCTGTCCTTCTGATGTCTCCGTGTATTAAAATATTCTGGTTTAAACTTGGCATATCATTGTATATGACGAGCTTTAGTATAATGTTAAAGTAATATATAAAGGATTTCCATAAAGTAAAAAATTCCTAAAATCAACACAGGATTATCCTGATTATTTTTGGGTATTATTTTCCTACTCAGCAGGTGCTGATTCCCATGATAGTTGTGTTCAACTGTTGACATTTGTGAGCATATCAATGCTCTAATCCGTTAAGTAGGGCCGCCCATTGTGACAATAATCGGCCGATTAAGGATAATTTTCCCAGTTGAAGATTCGCGCTGTTCATACATTGTGAGTGGGATTTTTGCCGACACACTTTCCATTCGAAGAATCAGCTGATGGGAGATTTCTTGTAGCTGATAGACCGCACGTAGGGGTGTCTCGATTGGCTTTGGCTACAGCTCGATTGGGAGAATAAGTCGGCAATCAAGAATTATCCCCATCCCATAGACCGGAATCCCAAAGATTAGCGCCCACCGTCTGAACCCTAGAATTGCGGCTGTCAATAACAATTCGATCCGCCTTGCTTAAACCCGGCCCCCTCAGCACAGACTTCGAATCGCAAATCCGCCAGCCCGGGGGCCGGGATTTCATGCGCTCAAATCCCGAACTGAAGCCATTGCTAACAATTTGCTCCAAATCGGGTCAAATCCTCGCCACAACCTCCTCTCTCCGTGCGTGAAACGATGGGAGAAAGGCCGGACAGCCCTAACTACTCAATCAATAACTGTTCGAGTCGAGTTTTCATGCTTCTCCAAAGGCAGTTTCTTAGAAACACCCGGCACACTGAGATATTACGCACAGCCGTATGAGAATATTATGAAAACCGTGTGATAGAATTGTGAGAACGGTGTGGGAGTATTATGAGAACACTATGAGAGCATTATGAGAACCGCATTAATAGGCACGAGTTCAATGTGAGAGCAGTGTGAGATCAGTGTGAGAAGAGTGTGAGAACAATGCGAAAAGCGTAGGAGATTATTATGAGAACCATATTAGTTTAGCATGAGATCCGTGTGTGAATAGCATGATAATTTTATGTGAATAGCATGAGAACCCTATGAGTCTAGCGTGAGAACCGTATGTGAATAGCATGAGAACCGTATGTGAATAGCACGATAATTGTATGTGAATAGCATGATAATTGTATGTGAATAGCATGAGAATTGTATGTGAATAGCATGATAATTGTATGTGAATAGCATGAGAATTGTATGTGAATAGCATGATAATTGTATGTGAATAGCATGATAATTGTATGTGAATAGCACGATAATTTTATGTGAATAGCATGAGAACCGTATGTGAATAGCACGATAATTGTATGTGAATAGCATGATAATTGTATGTGAATAGCATGATAATTGTATGTGAATAGCACGATAATTGTATGTGAATAGCATGATAATTGTATGTGAATAGCATGATAATTGTATGTGAATAGCACGATAATTGTATGTGAATAGCATGATAATTGTATGCGAATAGCATGATAATTGTATGTGAATAGCATGATAATTGTATGTGAATAGCATGATAATTGTATGCGAATAGCATGATAATTGTATGTGAATAGCATGATAATTGTATGTGAATAGCATGATAATTGTATGTGAATAGCATGATAATTGTATGTGAATAGCATGATAATTGTATGTGAATAGCATGATAATTGTATGTGAATAGCATGAGAATTGTATGTGAATAGCATGAGAATTGTATGTGAATAGCATGAGAATTGTATGTGAATAGCATGATAATTGTATGTGAATAGCATGATAATTGTATGTGAATAGCACGATAATTTTATGTGAATAGCATGAGAACCGTATGTGAATAGCACGATAATTGTATGTGAATAGCATGATAATTGTATGTGAATAGCATGATAATTGTATGTGAATAGCACGATAATTGTATGTGAATAGCATGATAATTGTATGCGAATAGCATGATAATTGTATGTGAATAGCATGATAATTGTATGTGAATAGCATGATAATTGTATGCGAATAGCATGATAATTGTATGTGAATAGCATGATAATTGTATGTGAATAGCATGATAATTGTATGTGAATAGCATGATAATTGTATGTGAATAGCATGATAATTGTATGTGAATAGCATGATAATTGTATGTGAATAGCATGATAATTGTATGTGAATAGCATGAGAATTGTATGTGAATAGCATGAGAATTGTATGTGAATAGCATGAGAACCGTATGTGAATAGCATGATAATTGTATGTGAATAGCATGATAATTCTATGTGAATAGCATGAGAACCGTATGTGAATAGCATGATAATTCTATGTGAATAGCATGAGAACCGTATGTGAATAGCATGATAATTGTATGTGAATAGCATGATAATTGTATGTGAATAGCACGATAATTTTATGTGAATAGCATGAGAACCGTATGTGAATAGCACGATAATTGTATGTGAATAGCATGATAATTGTATGTGAATAGCACGATAATTTTATGTGAATAGCATGAGAACCGTATGTGAATAGCACGATAATTGTATGTGAATAGCATGATAATTGTATGTGAATAGCATGAGAATTGTATGTGAATAGCATGAGATCCGTATGTGAATAGCATGATAATTGTATGTGAATAGCATGATAATTGTATGTGAATAGCACGATAATTGTATGTGAATAGCATGATAATTGTATGTGAATAGCATGATAATTGTATGTGAATAGCATGATAATTGTATGTGAATAGCACGATAATTTTATGTGAATAGCATGAGAACCGTATGTGAATAGCACGATAATTGTATGTGAATAGCATGATAATTGTATGTGAATAGCATGAGAATTGTATGTGAATAGCATGATAATTGTATGTGAATAGCATGATAATTGTATGTGAATAGCATGATAATTGTATGTGAATAGCACGATAATTGTATGTGAATAGCATGATAATTGTATGTGAATAGCACGATAATTGTATGTGAATAGCATGAGAACCGTATGTGAATAGCACGATAATTGTATGTGAATAGCATGAGAACCGTATGTGAATAGCACGATAATTGTATGTGAATAGCATGAGAACCGTATGTGAATAGCACAATAATTTTATGTGAATAGCATGAGAACCGTATTAGCGTGAGAACCTTATGTGAATAGCGTGAGAACAGTGTGATAAAAGTGTGAGAACAAACAGAGGCGATCTGCTGTCGGAGGAGGCAATCCTAATCAACTTGATTCCCCGAAGTCAATAGCATTTGGGGTGCACTTGAGTCGCATCACGGAGCAGTTGCAGCACTTGTATTTAAAAAAATCATTTCCTAACTGGCCCATCACGCTAGCCGAATAACACAGCCGCACGCAAAGCGTATACTATCAATTATAGTTTATTGAGTCCGCTTTGGAAACGGTCCAAACCTGTCACAGACACTGCTCGCTTCGCCTCGTTGAGCTCTCTCTCTCTCTCTTTCTCTCGTGCTTGTTACGAGCAGGTTGAATTTCTGTGTCGGTTTTAAATCTAGTTATCTTTGTAGCGTGACATGTAAGCAAGCTGAGGGGTACTTTCAATCGAAGCAGCAATGTCCTGCGAGGGTTTTTGGTCCGGTCTGAATGTAGACTCCAATTTTTGGTTTGTCCTCATCTTTTTGGCCAGGTGCGGAATCGGATGAAAGCTCCGTTGAGCTTCATCATCAACAGCCAGACTCCTTTGAGCACTTGCTATAGACAGAGAGCCAGTCTGTTTGCTCAAGAGCGAAAGCACTCTCGACCTCTTCCTGTCTCTGCAGCCTCCTGATTCCTTCATCATTCACTCCTGCTCTGCCCGTGCCGCGTTTTCAAACGCCAAAAGCGGAGTGCCTTTTTTATATTCACGTGGGCAGGTGGGATTCGTTTTCTTGATCAGCCTTTTTTGCTTGCTTTGAGCTGTTCTGCTGTCATTTTCTTAACAGTTTCTGCAGTTGCCTTTCATATTTTTTTAAATTTTATATTCAGTATTTAACTGTCCTGTCTGCTTGACTGTCACCATGTCACACTATATCTAATACTGCTTCATTCTTGGTCGGCCACTTGTCCACTCTCAGGTAGATCTGTCACTATGTCACTCTCTGATCTGTAACTTTTTCACTCTCTGATCTGTCACTCTTGCACCCTCTGATCTGTAACTCTTTCACTCTCTGATCTGTCACTCTTTCACTCTCTGATCTGTCACTCTTGCACTCTCTGATCTGTCACTCTGTCACTCTCTGATCTGTCACTATGTCACTCTCTGATCTGCAACTCTTTCACTCTCTTATCTGTCACTCTGTCACTCTCTGATCTGTAACTCTTGCACTCTCTGATCTGTAACTCTTTCACTCTCTTATCTGTCACTCTGTCACTCTCTGATCTGTAACTCTTTCACTCTCTTATCTGTCGCTCTGTCACTCTCTGATCTGTCACTCTGTCACTCTCTTATCTGTCACTCTTTCACTCTCTTATCTGTCACTCTGTCACTCTCTGATCTGTAACTCTTTCACTCTCTGATCTGTCGCTCTGTCACTCTCTGATCTGTCACTCTGTCACTCTCTGATCTGTCACTCTTGCACTCTCTAATCTGTCACTCTTGCACTCTCTGATCTGTCACTCTGTCACTCTCTGATCTGTCACTCTGTCACTCTCTGATCTGTCACTCTTTTTTATTTGATGGTCTGTCACTCTTTTACTCTATGGTCTGTCACTCTTTTTTTCTATGGTCTGTCACTCTTTTTTCTATGGTCTGGCCCACTTTTACGCTACGGTCTGTCAGTCTATCTATCTTCACTCTCTGGTCTGTCACTCTTCCTTTTTCGCTGTTTGTTCATCTCCTTCACTTTAATTGCGAGTCTAGAAAACCGAATAGTCCAGAAAAGTGCGAAAACTATATATATGCGGTTTTACTAATAGTTTGGCACTTTTTGAGAAGGCTCGCGTGCATTGCTTTCTGATCTGCCTGACGCCAGCACCCCCTCCTCTGCCAGTTCGTTGTCTACAAAATTGACGATTTTTTGCGGCTGCGCATTAGCATTTTATGTAAAACGAGCGTTTGAGAAATAAAACAGTCTCCGCGTGTGACTTCTTTCTCTGAATTGCTTTTCGGGAGAAAAATAAAAGAATTTTCTTCACTGAAGTCGGGAAAATGCACTAGTCTTCACGCATTCTCTCAGTCCCTTGTTGAATTTGCACATTTAATTAACTTATCGCCAATTAGCACACGAAAAGCTGCCTGCTCAAATGGTGCTCAGAAATTCGAAGGACATTTTGCAGGCTTTAAATTTTAGGTCCTTTATTGAGTGAGGCCTTTGTTTACAATACTAAAACATGTACAAATTCAAACAACAACAATGCCCAATTTTGAAATTAGTTTGTCGCCGTATTTATTTTCATAATCTAGATTTGAGCAACACGTGAATGAGTCACCATTCTCTCATTTCCCCCTCTCTTGCCTTGGTGTATAGTGGACCTTTATAGATTTTCTATTCTGACAAACTTGGCTTCCATAGCTTGCCGCAATGCAAGCAACACAATCACACACGCAACTGAATGAGAAAACTCTGAAGGCCTCATAAATACTTAAGAAAACATGCAGGGATGAAAGCTTCTTGTAGTGCCTACAGCATACCTCTTCTCTCCCTCGCTTTGAGGACAACTAAAAACTGGCAGACTCAAAAAAGAGACGTAGGTACAGTGGTGTTGGCTAAGCTGAGGGTAGTTAGCAGTTGGCATACAGAGATAGAAATGAGACAGCAAAGTCATTCGCATTACTTTTAAGCCAACTGTCTCGTCTCTCTCTTCCATTCTCACCTGTCTCATCTCATTCTCTTCCATTCTCACCTGTCTCATCTCTCTCCCATTCTTACCTGTCCCATCTCTCTCCCATTCTCACCTGTCTCATCTCTCTCTCTTCCATTCTCACCTGTCTCATCTCTCTCCCATTCTTACCTGTCCCATCTCTCTCTCTTCCATTCTCACCTGTCTCATCTCTCTCTTCCATTCTCACTTGTCCCATCTCTCTCTCTTCCATTCTCACCTGTCTCATCTCTCTCCCATTCTCACCTGTCCCATCTCTCTCTCTTCCATTCTCACCTGTCCCATCTCTCTCCCATTCTCACCTGTCTCATCTCTCTCTCTTCCATTCTCACCTGTCTCATCTCTCTCCCATTCTCACCTGTCCCATCTCTCTCTTCCATTCTCACCTGTCCCATATCTCTCTCTTCCATTCTCACCAGTCCCATCTCTCTCTCTTCCATTCTCACCTGTCTCATCTCTCTCTTCCATTCTCACCTGTCCCATCTCTCTCCAATTCTTACCTGTCCCATCTCTCTCTCTTCCATTCTCACCTGTCCCATCTCTCTCCCATTCTTACCTGTCCCATCTCTCTCTCTCTTCCATTCTCACCTGTCCCATCTCTCTCTCTTCCATTCTCACCTGTCCCATCTCTCTCTCTTCCATTCTCACCTGTCCCATCTCTCTCTCTTCCATTCTCACCTGTCCCATCTCTCTCCAATTCTTACCTGTCCCATCTCTCTCTCTTCCATTCTCACCTGTCCCATCTCTCTCCCATTCTTACCTGTCCCATCTCTCTCCCATTCTTACCTGTCCCATCTCTCTCTCTCTTCCATTCTCACCTGTCCCATCTCTCTCTCTTCCATTCTCACCTGTCCCATCTCTCTCTCTTCCATTCTCACCTGTCCCATCTCTCTCTCTTCCATTCTCACCTGTCCCATCTCTCTCTCTTCCATTCTCACCTGTCCCATCTCTCTCCAATTCTTACCTGTCCCATCTCTCTCTCTTCCATTCTCACCTGTCCCATCTCTCTCCCATTCTTACCTGTCCCATCTCTCTCTCTCTTCCATTCTCACCTGTCCCATCTCTCTCTTCCATTCTCACCAGTCCCATCTCTCTCTCTTCCATTCTCACCTGTCCCATCTCTCTCTCTTCCATTCTCACCTGTCCCATCTCTCTCTTCCATTCTCACCTGTCTCATCTCTCTCTCTTCCATTCTCACCTGTCCCATCTCTCTCTTCCATTCTCACCTGTCTCATCTCTCTCTCTTCCATTCTCACCTGTCCCATCTCTCTCTCTTCCATTCTCACCTGTCCCATCTCTCTCTCTTCCATTCTTACCTGTCCCATCTCTCTCTCTTCCATTCTCACCTGTCCCATCTCTCTCTCTTCCATTCTCACCTGTCTCATCTCTCTCTTCCATTCTCACCTGTCCCATCTCTCTCCCATTCTTACCTGTCCCATCTCTCTCTTCCATTCTCACCTGTCTCATCTCTCCCTTCTATTCTCATCTGTCTCATCTCTCTCCCGTTAATCCAGTTTAATTTATTTTATTAACTAAATTAAATTATCAACTATTCATTTGTCAAAAATCGAGTAATATATATATTTGAACAGAAAAAATAACTGAAACTCTAACAAGCTGTAATTATTTTATTTAGAGAGAATACTCGCTTGTAGAACAATGCGATGAAGCAATTTACGAGAGTTAATTAGGCATCCATTGTTCCAGTCCAGAATTGTTATCGATTTCAGGTGGGATATATTTTAATCCCATGATTTTAATCCCTTTTTGACAATACACACGTGTGCACAAATTTATCGATGGAGCTTTAAATCATCTAATCGCATTCTTTCACCTGCCGTCGAATATTTACAACAAGTGTATCGATTGATACAATCAGCATTGCTTCAGATCAATTATTATATACATTGCATCAAGTTCGGACTATAGCTCTTCGATATTGGAAGATACATTTTATAAGTTAATTGAATTTCAAATTAGAAGATCAACAGCACTGCGTGAATTAATGCGCATTAAATAATACACTAGACTGAAAGGTGCCATGAAAAACGGATAGTTTTGATGAAGAAATTAGATGTGTAATAATACTACAGGAGGCCTGTTGGCAATGGCACATCATTTCTGCCCATTTCGCTGACTCCTGAGCACACACTCACACAGGTGTGTACATCTGCCGACTTTCTCATCGTCAGGCAGTGGAACTGAAGTGTACACTTTTGCGTCATTGATAGTGCAATGTCAATGTCTCTGTCCTCTGTGCTATGTGATTTGGCAGTAACTCTTTTAATTCTACATCTTCACAAACCATCAAGTAGAGGACATTTTCTGATGTATACTTCATAATTTAAAGCACATTAACTTGAAGAGAATATTGAAGTAATGTACTAGTACTAAGTTATGTACTGATGAATAGACGTGGTCTATTGACACTATTGCAAAAATAAAAAATGAAGCCTCGATAAATCAAGGTCACTTGGGTCACGTTTAATGCATCCCTCAGATGGGTGTTAGCCTGGTTAGTAACAGAATTGATAAGTAAGCAAGCGATCTCATGGATTGAAGATTGTGCAAATGGAACAATCGTATATATTGAAGGCCAAAGGTAAAGCTACATTTTCATTAGGTTGCCATGAACTGTGAAATTTCCTAGTTCTATAGTAAAGAAAATCAACAACCTTTTAATGTGTTGCTGGGTCGATTGGTCTAACAGAAAAAACTGCTCTTCCATTTGAGCAGGGTTTCACCTTGCGAGTAGTTTTAGCACATCGGTGCGGCCTTAGATCACTGTAGAACAACCATTCCATCGCGAGTTAAGAAAGGAGAAATCTGAAATTCATGACGCAATGAGCCGTCCAGAACTTTCGCGCCTAATTTCAGTTCCCGCGTTAAAATTATTGCAATAAATGCAATTTAGTGTTGACCTTTCCATTTCGGAGGCCGAGAATCCACAGGTGGTGATCGATTGAGTTGGCAACAAATTGAATGTACAACATTGGCCCTGTTTTAGCACCTCGCAAATGCACAGATTTCACTAAAGCCCATTGTTCTCGTTCCATTGTATTCAATCGAATTTCTCTCTACAGTTTTAAATGTCAAACTTCTCAGGTGTCAAATGTTTTTGGTAGGGGGGGGCAAAGACATTGTGCATTGAATTAAAGTGTGATGCAATCTCGTGTACTATGCAGCATCGATAAGCGAAAGGCTAAAAGGCTTATTATAACAACAAGGCCCACGTAATCAGTTTATCCTCATTTTACTAATCAAATCTTATTCCATGTCAGCTAATGGGGACATTGGGAATGGCGTTTCCAGAATCCCCAACATGCTTGTTGAATGATGAAAGCTGCATTTCAAAAACGCGTGGCGGTCGTGACGGTCAGTGCCAGATCGATATCCACAATTAACTGGGGATTATTGTGGGGATCTGTACAGAAAGGAAATTTCCCAATGGTTGGAACCCCACAAGAAGCTCGACTCAGTGTCAGTCAGACCAGTGTAGTTGTATAAGCTTTTGGGAGAAAACTGCAACTTGTCTTGGGATTTCACATGGCAGAAAACTTGCGATTCGCAAACGGTCCGCTCAGGCATCCAAATTCTATCCTCAGATTCCCAATCCTCAGATTCCCAATCCTCAGATTCCCAATCCTCAGATTCCCAATCCTCAGATTCCCAATCCTCAGATTCCCAATCCTCAGATTCCCAATCCTCAGATTCCCAATCCTCAGATTCCCAATCCTCAGATTCCCAATCCTCAGATTCCCAATCCTCAGATTCCCAATCCTCAGATTCCCAATCCTCAGATTCCCAATCCTCAGATTCCCAATCCTCAGATTCCCAATCCTCAGATTCCCAATCCTCAGATTCCCAATCCTCAGATTCCCAATCCTCAGATTCCCAATCCTCAGATTCCCAATCCTCAGATTCCCAATCCTCAGATTCCCAATCCTCAGATTCCCAATCCTCAGATTCCCAATCCTCAGATTCCCAATCCTCAGATTCCCAATCCTCAGATTCCCAATCCTCAGATTCCCAATCCTCAGATTCCCAATCCTCAAAATTTCAAAATTTCAAAATTTCATTCCCATAAAACAGAAATGCTATTTTTGTTTGAAAAAAGTCAACTTCGAGCTAGCTATGCCAGGGTGTTTCATTCTATAAATTTCCCGATTTTTACCTCACTCCCTGTCGCTCTTCTATTTCCATTCGTAGTCGTACAATCCAGTAAAAATTCATAGCCATTGACGAAAAACACAGCAAGCAACTATATAACGATCGCCAAAAAAATCTTGTGCAGTAGCGCAGGTCCGCTTTGCACCTGGTGCCTGTTAAAGAGGACACACAAGATTCACTCAGCTACCAAACCGTGAACTGAAATTTACTAGCTTTTTTAAATACTTCACCTGAGAAACACGGAAGTGTGAGAGGAAATTTACGAGCTAAATTTGCAACTCCGATTTCTGCGCCTGCTGAGAACAAGTGAGAACAGTTGTATAATGCAATTAGAAAATGACAGGTAATGCTCTGAGAGATGAGAGATAATACTCGTAAATGGGCTCTATGGCAGATTCGCAGTGAGAGGATGTTAAACGAAAGATCGTTAAAGTGGTGAAATTTTGGCATAAAAGGCAGGTGAGAATGTAAGGAAGAGAGATGAGAGAGCTGAGAATGGAAGGGGAGAGAGATGAGAGCGCTGAGAATGGAAGGGGAGAGAGATGAGAGCGCTGAGAATGGAAGGGGAGAGAGATGAGAGCGCTGAGAATGGAAGGGGAGAGAGATGAGAGCGCTGAGAATGGAAGGGGAGAGAGATGAGAGCGCTGAGAATGGAAGGGGAGAGAGATGAGAGCGCTGAGAATGGAAGGGGAGAGAGATGAGAGCGCTGAGAATGGAAGGGGAGAGAGATGAGAGCGCTGAGAATGGAAGAGAGAGATGAGAGAGCTGAGAATGAAAGGGGAGAGAGATGAGAGAGCTGAGAATGGAAGGGGAGAGAGATGAGAGAGCTGAGAATGGAAGGGGAGAGAGATGAGAGAGCTGAGAATGGAAGGGGAGAGAGATGAGAGCGCTGAGAATGGAAGAGAGATGATAGAGCTGAGAATGGAAGGGGAGAGAGATGAGAGCGCTGAGAATGGAAGGGGAGAGAGATGAGAGCGCTGAGAATGGAAGGGGAGAGAGATGAGAGCGCTGAGAATGGAAGGGGAGAGAGATGAGAGCGCTGAGAATGGAAGGGGAGAGAGATGAGAGCGCTGAGAATGGAAGGGGAGAGAGATGAGAGCGCTGAGAATGGAAGGGGAGAGAGATGAGAGCGCTGAGAATGGAAGGGGAGAGAGATGAGAGCGCTGAGAATGGAAGGGGAGAGAGATGAGAATGGAAGGGGAGAGAGATGAGAGAGCTGAGAATGGAAGGAAGAGAGATGAGAGAGCTGAGAATGGAAGGGGAGAGAGATGAGAGAGCTGAGAATGGAAGGGGAGAGAGATGAGAGAGCTGAGAATGGAAGGGGAGAGAGATGAGAGAGCTGAGAATGGAAGGGGAGAGAGATGAGAGCGCTGAGAATGGAAGGGGAGAGAGATGAGAGCGCTGAGAATGGAAGGGGAGAGAGATGAGAGCGCTGAGAATGGAAGGGGAGAGAGATGAGAGCGCTGAGAATGGAAGGGGAGAGAGATGAGAGCGCTGAGAATGGAAGGGGAGAGAGATGAGAGAGCTGAGAATGGAAGGAAGAGAGATGATAGAGATGAGAATTGAAGGAATAGAGATGAGAGCGCTGGGAATGGAAGGGGAGAGAGATGAGAGAGCTGAGAATGGAAGGGGAGAGAGATGAGAGCGCTGAGAATGGAAGGGGAGAGAGATGAGAGAGCTGAGAATGGAAGGGGAGAGAGATGAGAGCGCTGAGAATGGAAGGAAGAGAGATGAGAGAGCTGAGAATGGAAGGGGAGAGAGATGAGAGAGCTGAGAATGGAAGGGGAGAGAGATGAGAGCGCTGAGAATGGAAGGGGAGAGAGATGAGAGCGCTGAGAATGGAAGGGGAGAGAGATGAGAGCGCTGAGAATGGAAGGAATAGAGATGAGAGCGCTGAGAATGGAAGGGGAGAGAGATGAGAGCGCTGAGAATGGAAGGGGAGAGAGATGAGAGAGCTGAGAATGGAAGGGGAGAGAGATGAGAGCGCTGAGAATGGAAGAGAGATGATAGAGCTGAGAATGGAAGGGGAGAGAGATGAGAGCGCTGAGAATGGAAGGGGAGAGAGATGAGAGCGCTGAGAATGGAAGGGGAGAGAGATGAGAGCGCTGAGAATGGAAGGGGAGAGAGATGAGAGAGCTGAGAATGGAAGGGGAGAGAGATGAGAGCGCTGAGAATGGAAGGGGAGAGAGATGAGAGCGCTGAGAATGGAAGGGAGAGATGAGAGCGCTGAGAATGGAAGAGAGAGATGAGAGAGCTGAGAATGTAAGGAAGAGAGATGAGAGAGCTGAGAATGGAAGGAGAGAGAGATGAGAGAGCTGAGAATGGAAGGGGAGAGAGATGAGAGAGCTGAGAATGGAAGGGGAGAGAGATGAGAGAGCTGAGAATGGAAGGGGAGAGAGATGAGAGAGCTGAGAATGGAAGGGGAGAGAGATGAGAGCGCTGAGAATGGAAGGGGAGAGAGATGAGAGCGCTGAGAATGGAAGGGGAGAGAGATGAGAGCGCTGAGAATGGAAGGGAGAGATGAGAGCGCTGAGAATGGAAGAGAGAGATGAGAGAGCTGAGAATGTAAGGAAGAGAGATGAGAGAGCTGAGAATGGAAGGAGAGAGAGATGAGAGAGCTGAGAATGGAAGGGGAGAGAGATGAGAGAGCTGAGAATGGAAGGGGAGAGAGATGAGAGCGCTGAGAATGGAAGGGGAGAGAGATGAGAGAGCTGAGAATGGAAGGGGAGAGAGATGAGAGAGCTGAGAATGGAAGGGGAGAGAGATGAGAGCGCTGAGAATGGAAGGGGAGAGAGATGAGAGCGCTGAGAATGGAAGGGGAGAGAGATGAGAGCGCTGAGAATGGAAGGAAGAGAGATGAGAGCGCTGAGAATGGAAGGGGAGAGAGATGAGAGCGCTGAGAATGGAAGGAAGAGAGATGAGAGCGCTGAGAATGGAAGGAAGAGAGATGATAGAGCTGAGAATGGAAGGAATAGAGATGAGAGAGCTAAGAATGGAAGGGAGATGGATTAGATAGGTGAGATTGGAAGGTAGGGGAGAAGATTGGTGAGAATTGAATGCAAGAGAATAGTGAAGAGAAAGTACTCATGAGATTAAAGAAATACCACAATAATGCAGGAAAGTGATTGGTGAGTGTAGTTTAAAATTATAAAGAAGTAGAAAAAAGAGTGAAAGATGTTTGAGTACTAACAAATTAACAAAAGTCAAAACTTCCGTCCTCCGACTTATCCTGCCTTATTCATATAACCGAATTAATATTTTTGCTTTCACATAACAGAAAATATGATATCGGATAGGGTCATGGAATCGCTACACCATCAGCAGTGGTTGGCCTGTCACAATGGCCTGTGTGATCGGGATTTAGGAGACAAATATAACGTAGCAGATGGATGATAGTTGATGTCTGTTAACGCCGTCACCCGCACCACTGTCTGGCAATTGTGGCATCTTGTTTTGCCCGTGGAAATAAGCGATTTGGTTTGCCTTTTTATTCTCATGTTGACTCGATATTCTGCAGCAGCAGCAGCAGCAGCAGCAGCAGCAGCAGCAGCCTGTTGCATGTAACGAGTCAGCCCGAGTCCCGGATCGTTTTTCTGCTGAGGGCCACTGCATGTAGAGATGAATTATCGAATCTCATAAGGCTGACGAAGCTCATTTTTGGTCTGGATAGAAGTGTCGGAAATAAAGATGCATTATCAGTTGGCCGTCATCGATTGTTAAACACCCTCTGTTCCAAAGTCCATCTTTTTGCATTCACGAATAATGTGAATATTAAGAATTGTGTACAACCTTTTTGCGTGCGAATGTTGACAAGGCTAGATAAACTAAATGTTGGCTACATTCAGTATCTTTAGTTTTCAGCTGGAAAACTGCATTACATATATAGCCATCGGTTTATCATACTCCCATCGCAAATAAAATGTCCAATCGCATTAACTGGACGCTGCATTGTTCCCTGCGACACATTCACCTGACTCTAACACATTCTCTTCTTCACCGACCATACGGCATCTTCTGCCCTCTTATCATATCCTCTCTAATCTTCTACTCTCTCTCATCATCTACCCTCTCTCATCTTCTACCCTCTCTCATCTTCTACCCTCTCTCATCTTCTACCCTCTCTCATCTTCTTCCCTCTCTCATCTTCTACCCTCTCTCATCTTCTACCCTCCCTCATCTTCTACCCTCTCTCATCTTCTACCCTCTCACATATTCTTCCCTCTTTCATATTCTACCTTTCTCATATTCTACCCTTTCTCATCTTCTACCCTCTCTCATCTTCTACCCTCTCTCATCTTCTTCCCTCTCTCATCTTCTACCCTCTCTCATCTTCTACCCTCTATCATCTTCTACCCTCTCTCATCTTCTACCCTCTCTCATCTTCTACCCTCTCTCATATTCTTCCCTCTCTCATCTTCTACCCTCTCTCATCTTCTTCCCTCTCTCATCTTCACCCTCTCACATATTCTTCCCTCTCTCATATTCTACCCTTTCTCATCTTCTACCCTCTCTCATATTCTACCCTCTCTCATCTTCTACCCTCTCTCATCTTCTATCCTCTCTCATCTTCTACCCTCTCTCATCTTCTACCCTCTCTCATATTCTACCCTCTCTCATCTTCTACCCTCTCTCATCTTCTATCCTCTCTCATCTTCTACCCTCTCTCATCTTCTACCCTCTCTCATCTTCTACCCTCTCTCATCTTCTACCCTCTCTCATCTTCTATTCTCTATCATCTTCTAACCTTTCACATAATGAAGTTGTACATCTTCCCTCTAAGATCTGCGACCGTCGAATATCTTCTACTTTCTCATCTTCTACCGTGTATCACTTCACTCACAAGGTAATGTTGCATTTCTGAAGCGGTTACCCTTAACCAAATTCTTGTCAACTAGTGAAAATTTGAAACTTTGCACAGCCCTTGTTCATTGTGGTGTATTTCAGAAAACTCTACCCAATAGAGGGGACTTCTAGACAAATGAATATCCCGAACCAAACATATCCCCAGATTTCTGTGGTTGTGCTGCCCGATGTACACAATTGTGTAGGAAGGGACGTTGCTAATGCTTAGCCTCGGGTCCGGTATGCATTACATCGCGTCATATCAGCATTATCCCCTTCCTTCCTCTTTTTTCGCACCCCCGAAACCGAAAAAGCCGGGAAACGAAACGACGCTCTCATAAATTGCTGGGCCTCCACTGGCCGACCCGCTCTTTTTGGGAGTCTGGCTGTGGGATAAAAGGGGAGGATAGATAGACTAAGCGAGAGGGTAACTGACTGCTTTGGGGACGGGTTAAACGACCTTTCGGAGGCTGCGCTGCAAATTTGGGAGGCCTGGCATGGATTAGGGAAATCGGGATTGTTCTGAGTTTTAACAGCTACAGCTAGTGGGGTGCGTGGGGGGCCAGACAACGGGAATTGATGAAGTGCTGAAAACTACCGGTGATAGATAGCAGAGAAAGGGAGACTGTGACAAAGAGAAACACCTGTTTACCATGCATTCATAATCTTTTTTATCCTGACTTGTGTTTTAAAAATGCGCCGAGCGGAAAGTAAGCTCACGCCAATTTCAACATACATAAAATAAAGTTCGACAATTTCAACGCGAAGCTGGACTGTGTTGTTTGAGGTGGATGCCCTTTGGTCCAAGGCCCGCCTCAATTCAATCCCTCCCTTCTTGTCCTCATTGGCTGGCCGGGTTTAACCCGAAAGTCCCTTTCTCGGGGTCCGGACTGGAGCTAGTTGGGGTGGCGGGCTAATCACACCCTGCCCCAACCCTCCCCACACAATTAGTGGAGCGGGGTAGGCCAAGGCCCCCATTTTATTTAGCGCCAGAAGCCCAACCCAAATCAGGCCCCCAATCTGAGAAAAAGTCCCTTTACGACACCCCACATCCCTCTAACTTTATAAAACTAACGGTCTAATTTAGCTGACTTTATATTATACTCGTTTAGGGCACTGAAACTTTCCTTACTGAATTAAATTTAACTGTTTACTACTTGATTTTTTGCTTAAAAGCCACTCAACTAGTGACAATTCACGCAGCACGGACAGCGACTTCAGTTAAACAAAGCGAAGTTTGATTTTGGAATCGGCGTCGACAATTTGTTCAACTAGCACCCTCATCTGGCAAATTTTGTGTAAGTCTTATTCGACTCTGTTAAATCCCATTTTAAACAGTAGACTAACAGTAGTGAGAGTCATATGATCGCTATTGACGGATCAACATTGGGGCAGTCATATTGATTTACACTCCCCTAGTCATCGATTGCTTGCCCATTATAGTCCGGTTGGTTAATTAAATTAATCAACAGGAGAAGAATCGACAATAAATGGATAGGATATGTTTCATTTTTGTCATTTAGACTCTACATCGCTCTCTTGGTCATTGCTTGTTTTCATTGCACGTGTGCGAGAAGACTTGGAAAAAAGGCAACTCAAACATCATGACGGAGTTGCTAGCAAAAGCATTATTGGTAATACGACACTTGAGAAAAACAAGAATGCTTGCTAGTTCTCGCTTTGAACACTTGGTCTTTACAACAAGATTTGGACATTTTTCTAAGGATTAGTTAAAGGAACTGTGTGGATTAGTTGAGGGCATAATATTAACTGAACTGAATACCGTTGGTAGTGGGCATTAACATAATCTTTGGTCCACCGCCGCTATTTCCCAAATCTTAAATAGTCAATAAATAATTAAGGCTAAGCATGCAGACTGCACTTTTATGTCCTGTCAGATAACACGCTCAACATAGGGGAAATTTTACTTTCTTTTAGTGGAGTCAAGAAGCGACAAAAGAAATTATAGTAAAAAAGCCTGTCTAGATTGAGAAGGGAAGTCTGTCTAGATTGAGTAGGGAAATCTGTCTAGATTGAGAAGGGAAATCTGTCTAGATTGAGTAGGGAAATCTGTCTAGATTGAGAAGGGAAATCTGTCTAGATTGAGTAGAGAAATCTGTCTAGATTGAGAAGGGAAATCTGTCTAGATTGAGTAGAGAAATCTGTCTAGATTGAGTAGGGAAATCTGTCTAGATTGAGAAGGGAAATCTGTCTATAATGAGAAGGGAAATCTGTCTAGATTGCGTAGGGAAATCTGTCTAGATTGAGTAGGGAAGTCTGTCTAGATTGAGTTGGAAGTCTGTCTAGATTGAGTAGGGAAATCTGTCTAGATTGAGAAGGGAAATCTGTCTAGATTGAGTAGGGAAATCTGTCTAGATTGAGAAGGGAAGTCTGTCTAGATTGAGTTGGAAGTCTGTCTAGATTGAGTAGGGAAATCTGTCTAGATTGAGAAGGGAAATCTGTCTAGATTGAGTAGGGAAATCTGTCTAGATTGAGTAGGGAAATCTGTCTAGATTGAGTAGGGAAGTCTGTCTAGATTGAGTTGGAAGTCTGTCTAGATTGAGTAGGGAAATCTGTCTAGATTGAGAAGGGAAATCTGTCTAGATTGAGTAGGGAAATCTGTCTAGATTGAGTAGGGAAATCTGTCTAGATTGAGACGGGAAATCTGTCTAGATTGAGTAGAGAAATCTGTCTAGATTGAGTAGGGAAATCTGTCTAGATTGAGAAGGGAAATCTGTCTAGATTGAGTAGGGAAATCTGTCTAGATTGAGTAGGGAAATCTGTCTAGATTGAGTAGGGAAATCTGTCTAGATTGAGAAGGGAAATCTGTCTAGATTGAGTAGAGAAATCTGTCTAGATTGAGAAGGGAAATCTGTCTAGATTGAGTAGAGAAATCTGTCTAGATTGAGAAGGGAAATCTGTCTAGATTGAGTAGAGAAATCTGTCTAGATTGAGTAGGGAAATCTGTCTAGATTGAGAAGGGAAATCTGTCTAGATTGAGTAGGGAAATCTGTCTAGATTGAGTAGGGAAATCTGTCTAGATTGAGTAGGGAAATCTGTCTAGATTGAGAAGGGAAATCTGTCTAGATTGAGTAGGGAAATCTGTCTAGATTGAGAAGGGAAATCTGTCTAGATTGAGAAGGGAAATCTGTCTAGATTGAGAAGGGAAATCTGTCTATATTGAGTAGGGAAATCTGTCTAGATTGAGAAGGGAAATCTGTCTAGATTGAGAAGGGAAATCTGTCTAGATTGAGATAGGAAATCTGTCTAGATTGAGTAGGGAAATCTGTCTAGATTGAGTAGGGAAATCTGTCTAGATTGAGAAGGGAAATCTGTCTAGATTGAGAAGGGAAATCTGTCTAGATTGAGTAGGGAAATCTGTCTAGATTGCGTAGGGAAATCTGTCTAGATTGAGTAGAGAAGTCTGTCTAGATTGAGTAGGGAAATCTGTCTAGATTGAGAAGGGAAATCTGTCTAGATTGAGTAGGGAAATCTGTCTAGATTGAGAAGGGAAATCTGTCTAGATTGAGAAGGGAAATCTGTCTATATTGAGTAGGGAAATCTGTCTAGATTGAGAAGGGAAATCTGTCTAGATTGAGAAGGGAAATCTGTCTAGATTGAGTAGGGAAATCTGTCTAGATTGAGAAGGGAAATCTGTCTAGATTGAGTAGGGAAATCTGTCTAGATTGAGAAGGGAAGTCTGTCTAGATTGAGTAGGGAAATCTGTCTAGATTGAGTAGGGAAATCTATCTAGATTGAGTAGGGAAATCGGTCTAGATTGAGAAGGGAAGTCTGTCTAGATTGAGTAGGGAAATCTGTCTAGATTGATAAGGGAAATCTATCTAGATTGAGAAGGGAAATCTAAGGACCCCTTGCTGCCTGGTTACTAAGGCGGTGTGGTATACTCAGCTAGATAGACAGGCTAGCTACTTATCCACTGGTGCGAAACGGAAGGGTGATGTGATTGTCCACATTTTTGTTGGCACCCATTTTATTGTCTTCTTTACAATTACCTTTCCTAGTTCGTTGTTACACAATTGGCAACTCAAAATATGAGAGTGATAAAAGTCAGGTTTATTCAGGAGAAAATACGTTCTTTATCAAGATGGACAGTTAGCTAGCTTTTGAAATCGAAAATTAATATCGAAGAATGAACACGTTGGCGATTGTTAAAATGTTATGTCTCCGACCAACGTGTGTGTAGAATACGTGGGACCTAGGTAGGACTGTACGGCTAATACAGAAACATATTCAATTTGTCACATCTTCTCAACTCTCGATTCGATGTTTAAAGTGTTGTGCGTGTTTAACCTAAGCAAGAGATTAGATCAATTGACTTGATTTCAGAACTTGGATAAATGAGGCTAACAAAGTAGAAGTAGAATATTGTACCTTGGCAATCCTTCTGCCTTCTGTGAAGATGGTTTTACCATCATCTTATCTGTTTCTTGAGTTGTCCCTAATTTTTAGGGTTACGGACTTGTAGACAGATGGCTAGCAGGCCAAATTTCAGCACAATATCATACCATTTGCAGAGGCTGTTGATCTTATTTACCCCAACCAATTACCATCACAGCTGGTTTCTGGTTTCAATGCTGAGGTCCACAAACCTTATTTACATCGTGGACTATACAGTATTAAATATAATACAATAGTCAGACTTAAAGACAGGGCAGGGGGAGATTAGACAGGGGAGAGATGAGACAGGAGAGAGATGAGACTGGGGAAAGATAAGACGGGATGAGACAGGCGAGAGAGATAAGGCAGAATAGAGATGATATAAGTGAAATATAAGGCTGATGAGAGAGGATGTAGGGGAGAGATGAGACGGGAGAGAAATGAGGCAGAAGAGAGAGGTGGCGGGGGAGAGATAAGACGATACAGAGATTAGATGGGAGACATGAGACAGCAGAGTCAGGGAGATGAGATGGGAGAGAGATGAGACAGTAGAGTCAGAGAGATGAGACAGTAGGGTCAGAGAGATGAGACAGTAGGGTCAGAGAGATGAGACAGTAGGGTCAGAGAGATGAGACAGTAGGGTCAGAAAGATGAGACAGTAGGGTCAGAGAGATGAGACAGTAGGGTCAGAGAGATGAGACAGTAGGGTCAGAGAGATGAGACAGTAGGGTCAGAGATGAGACAGTAGAGTCAGAGAGATGAGACAGTAGGGTCAGAGAGATGAGACAGTAGGGTCAGAGAGATGAGACAGTAGGGTCAGAGAGATGAGACAGTAGGGTCAGAGAGATGAGACAGTAGGGTCAGAGATGAGACAGTAGGGTCAGAGAGATGAGACAGTAGAGTCAGAGAGATGAGACAGTAGGGTCAGAGATGAGACAGTAGGGTCAGAGAGATGAGACAGTAGAGTCAGAGAGATGAGACAGCAGAGTCAGAGAGATGAGACAGTAGAGTCAGAGAGATGAGACAGTAGAGTCAGAGAGATGAGACAGTAGAGTCAGAGAGATGAGACAGTAGAGTCAGAGAGATGAGACACTAGAAACAGTAGAGTGATGCCATCTTGTTTCGTTAAACCGCATAGTGAGGTGAATCAACCTTATCAATTTCTCTCATTAACGATTCTTCAGGTGTTAAGCTTCTCTACAAGCCACTCTACTATAAATTAGTTACCTATGGTGTAATGTTTACTAGTCCATTACAATATTCTTTGTTCTAAATTCTAGCCATCATTCACAGACAAACAGTATCCGAAATCTAAAGCTATGGAATCATTGACTCACCTGACAAAGGTGAATTAATAGAGTTTCAGTTTCCAGTTATAGCGGACTCTGGGATCGGGAAAAAATAAGAGGAGGAAAGATTTTTTTAAAAAGGCCCGGCAAACCCAGCAGATGCTTCAAAGAGAGACAGCGATAGAGGCATTGCTAATGCGACCCTGTAATACAGGGCGCATCACGTGGCGGTGCATTTTAATAAGATCCCTATGCCCAGTGCCCACCCCGACCCAGGGCCATGCTTGTGTAGGATGAGAACAAGGGATCAAGGTTGCAGGGGTCGGTATATGCGAGACCTGATTATAGCATCAGGTATGTTTTTCAACACACTGAATCAGAGAGGCTTAGGTAGATCGCTTACTAATTTTCAGAATGGCTAGATTTCTAGATAGAATAGTATAGAAATCCTGGAATTCAAAATTCAATCAGACCTTTTATATTCTCTTTTTTTCTGACACCTTACCGTGACTCAACTGTCACTTTTCAACTGTCTAATTTTGTGGGGCCAAAGCTGAGCACATTTGAAAGAAATGCCGACATATTTGCTCTTTCTCTCTACTCGTATTTCCTCACTGGCTTGTTCTGCCTTTTGCATTCACAGCCTTAAAAGTGAGTGTGTTCCTTTTGGCTGCGAGACAGACTGCTGGAGAAATTGTCCTAACTATTCCTCATGCAGTGCAGTGTTTTAGTCTTATATGCACACCGTTTACAAGATTTTCTCAAGGTTTTCTTAAATTCGTGTCTCTATACAGTGTGAGTCCGTGCTCAAATGGCTAGTTATCAATGCAGACTATAGATCCTGTTCTACAAAAATTAATTCCTTTAGTGCTTTTTGGGTGATTACAAAAATCCCCAGCACACTTGCACACAGATTAAAAATCCGCTGCTGTTTAAAGGGCCATGCTTAAAATGCGAGAGTGGACCTAGAAATAATTCGCGACCTGTTACGTCAGCTCGTCAGTGTTATTTTATGTATTATAATTATTCTCGAGGTCACAAGTCGTGTTGAATCAAATAAGATAAATCAAATTAGCATCACAGGCCAGCTTCGCTACATTCATGAAGTTAAGAGACTCAATCTAAAATATCCATATTATACTGCAGATGACTCACTCGTGATAGCTCACAGAACTGCAGATAATCAGTGTGAGCTCAATTTTTTTTCGACGAGGAATAAACAACACACACCGCTGTCTGTGTGTGTCAGATCCCTCTAATTAAAGTCGAACCTGTGTGATGCAATGCATTCCGAGCAGGCTTAAATATACGCTCGTATATCAGCCGAAAAAATGTAACTGCGAATTTCAGCTAAAAAATAGAACGTGACATGGAGCTTCTACTTTTTTCACAGGAAAAAAAGAATTTCTTCGATGTCTGATTAAACAAAAGCGGTTATTAATTTTTGGGAAAATCTCAAATTTTGCTAATGAAGCAACTGAATTTAATAAATGACAAATAATTTTTTAACAAATCGAAGAATGACAATATTGGCAGTCTGATTTGAAACAGAAAGTCACGCGTTCCACCTTGTCTTTTTCTCTATTAAAATCCGCAGTCAGATTAATCAATTCTTCGAAGTCGATAAAAAATAAGCCATACATAAGAAATCCATTGCCTTGCATTATAGTTTAAAGGATTAATGATTAAGATTAATTTCTAATCAGATCAGAATTAAAATCGGGACGCATAATTTTGAAAGTAGAAAATGCTCTGCTGTTTGCAATGAGTGCTTATATAGACTCGGTTACCATCTAGATTAGCAAATAACTTTATACTATTTCTAAGCAATCCAAAATAGAATTGCACAGCTACTCAATTTTAGGCACCGCATCGGTTCTGATTGAGACTAGATGCTCATACTTAGAATATCCCTCCAGTGGCCCTACTAACCCGAAACGAAGTGCTGGACAGTTCAGAGCAATTAATCTGATTTCAACGTTAGCCCAGTCTATCTACAAGTTTCTCCCGCAAAGCTAAAGGGCATTTCGCTACTTCTCACAAGGTTCAGCATGCGATTTGAAATGATCACTTCAACACTTGCAAGAGAAATTTAGGCTTGGGATGCCACAGTTTTGGGGATTTTAGACTTTGGGGAATGTAAATCTGTAATATGATCTGTTTTATCCCGTAAGTTTTTTAGGTTTGTAGGATTTCTGATCCCTATAAAAAAATTTGAGATTTTGGAATTTCTATAAATCTAAAAGTAAAAATCCCCTAAGGATTAAAAAATGCAAAATATCGATTCTCAATCTCAATTGAAATCCCCGTATCTATTTCATTGCAATCTGTGAGGTCCAGAACAAAATAGGCACTGGCAGCTGATGAGATGGAATACTCGAGGTTGATACTTGTAAATGAACAGCGGCCCTTTAAAACTTTTCTCCTCTCCGTCATCCATACTCAACGGCTCTCCTTCTCTTCTCACGAGAAGAGAAGCCTCTCAGAACTATCCCGCCTTTGCCGCATCTTCGCCGCCAGCACTGCCCAGAAAAATATGCCTGGAACAGATCGAATTTCTTTCTTCCTCTGATTATCGATCTCAATGGCTATCCAGTATCCAGCCATCAGGCGGGAATCAATCCCTGCTCCATCGCCAAGCCAACGACAACTTCGGCCAAAGACAGCGAGAACAGCTTCCTCCACCCCTGTCCACATTTTCCCATTTCCCACTCCTGCCAGGAGCCGTTACTATACCCCGACTATTGGGGACGAAAATCTGCTTGTCCATTGCGCTGCGTATATATTGCTTCCCAGGGACAAGCCACTTACTTGATCAGGTAAAAAGCTGGTCAATAGTTTTCTAAAATATAGCTCAAATATATCTCAAATATCTCAAACTAATAGTTAAATTTTAGAAATAAGCCGAACGGACAGTTTGAAAAGAGAAATAGGATTTTTGGGAGCTTTGCTGAACTCTGCTTTAGAATTTAATCCCTTCTGGTTGCTAGGCAAAGCACATCCGGACAATTTTTCCACCTGGTGCGTGACATCGCGGCCTGGGGAGAACCAAGGGATGGTTTGGAAGATATAACAAATCCTAAGGCATGATATGACACAGCTGCTGCTGCTGCTGCTTTGCTTGTAGTAAAGGAAAAAACCGCTTCTTTATTCCCAGCATCTTTTGCGAATCTAGAGATTCTGTTTAAATAAGACACGAGAGGACACGAATCCGGGCTCATTGCATCGTCTCCTTATTTGTTTTCTCTAAAGACAGAGAAGTGCAAAAGCAGACAGGCAATCGGCCATTGTAGTTACCATTTTCTACCAGATTCCATTTTCACTGCTTAAATGAATGACTCTTCAAAGATTAGCTGGCCCAACCTAGTATCCGGGCGGACCTAGCAGCTGATCCGCCCTTTAAAGGTCTTCCTTTAAGGGCCCGATCCAGAGTCTGGAAAACTAGCTTTGTTCATCTAAAAGAAAAATGTCACTCAAAAAAATAATAATCTTTGCATGGCTTTGAGAAACCCCACCTGAAAGAAATGCAGTAAGATTATTTTAATTTTGATTAAAAGTTGCCAAAAAGGAAACAAAAGGCAATTAAGTTGAAGAAGCCTAGCAGATTCCGCCAGGTATGCTTAGCCACACCTGGTATTTCTTCTTCAACTTACATTTCCCTGGAGGTTGCGCAGAGTCCGCACCTTGCTACACCTATCAGGTAATCCATCCTTGTCTCCTATAGTCGTTGGTTGCGAACAACAGTTAAGCTTATTGGAGGCTGTCAAGAAAATCCCACACAGCCTTCTTAAGAATTTCTTCCATTTTCAGCACAAAAACCGATTGGGGCTTCAAGCCTTGTTCTCGGAATGTTCCAGACTAGACCCTAAAGAAGCAGTTGGACGGAGAAATGCTGACGGCCAAAAACCATATTGATTGTGACTTCTTGTCAGACAGATTTGGAAAGCTTAGCTAAAACATTTAGAATAACGTGAAATTTTTATCCTGAAGAACAATTTGTTGTTTTACTATCAGGATCAGGTTAGTCGTTCCCAGATATTTTTCTGGACCTTTATTATTTCGGAAAGGTTTGACTAATTGACAAATATCTGTAATACAACTCAATGCACGAGAGTAGAAATAGCCACACAAATAGTGTTTTATTGTTTTACGATTCTAGGCTAAAACACCCACTCTGCGAAAATTTTCTAATCGCTGTGAGAACGCTAGTTTCATGTGCTTAGCCTTTAATATAGTGTCAATTCTCAGAACGGTAAGTGACCCACTAGAGCTAGTCAAACACACACACATGCACACCTTAGTACTACAGTGTGAGAGCGAAAGGGAGAGAGGTCAGGTAGGTGAGATAGGAACAGGAAGCTCATTGAGAGATCCTCATTTGGGATTTTGTAGCTGTGAAGTATGTAATATATAGTACTATAGTATTTAGGAAACCTGGCAAGCTGGCTATAGGCTCTCAGAGTGAGTCCAGTAGGTAAGAGATTAATAACTCACTCATCAGGGATCACAGAATGACAGGTCCTTTGGAAATTGGGCCATTAATTAAGAACTGAAGTCATCAGACCAGTGTCATTTCAGTTGAAAGGGAAGTGTTTAAAATTATTATTTTTTAGATCATCAATCATAATTGATTGATTTGCGTAGGCTTTGATGGTCCAGAAAGTGATAGCCTTTGATCCAAGAAGTAATCCCATTTTAATCCCGACAGACAATCATCAAGGCATGCCTCCGCAGCTGCTGCTGCTGCTGTTGCTGTCAGTTCAGCCCAGCCTGCCATTGGCTGTCAGCGCATTGTCAGCTAAGAACGGCGGCTGTAGATTCGTAGTGAACGAAGAACAGGTGCCAGTTAATGCAGCCATCAGCGGCCCGAACTTGTACAGCTGCCTGGGCGGACCTGAGGGCCTGCGAGCCGAGAGCGGCGATGACCTGCAGCTGCAGTCACCTGAGTGGCCGATGGTCACTGACTCAGACAGAACTGGGAAACAGGTAAAAAATCCAGATCTCACAACCCACATCTTATCATTTTTTCTAATCTCCCTGTATTCATCTCCTATCCTTTTCTCCCAATGCTACATCTTTCAAATCTTTATCATCTTTCCCCCAACCCCCTCTATCCATCTCTTATCCTCTTTCTCCAAATCTCACTGTATCCATCTGTTATCCCCCCTCTGTTATTCCTTTTCTCCCAATATCTCTCTATCCATCTCCATCTCCTGTTTTGCCAATATCGCTTATAACTTTCTCCCTACACAGTCTGATTCCACTCTCCCCGCAGGTGTGGCAGCTGCTGAAGGTGGGCTCCAATGGCAGCCTGCATGTGGCCAGCCTAATCGATCGCGAGGAGCCCAGCCTTCGCTGCTTCAATCAGGCGATCTGCTCCAAACCATTCAGCATTGTCCTGCAGAATACCCGGCTAAACCGGATGCTGCGCCAGTTGTCTGTGCTGGATATTCACGACTACAACGACAATTCGCCAGTGTTTGGCAGGGAGAATAGGGAGCTTAATGTGTTCGAGAATCAGGTGAGTCAGTATTAGATTCATATTTACCTTCTGGGATTATCTATATGAATAGTTAGCGCATAACCAGTAGATTAGCGGTAGAAAAAAAGATAAATAGATAATTAGCGTGGTGGAAGGTAGATAGAGGACATGGTAGACAGGTTAGTAGATTTGTTAGGCAGGTAGATTGTAGTGACTGTTAGATAAACGAGAGGTAGACGGGTAGATAACTACTCACTACTTATCTGGTAGTTAGACAGGTAGATAATTGGCAGTTAGACAGGTAGATAATTGGTAGTTAAGCAGGTAGATGATTAGTAGTTAGACAGGTAGATGATTGGCAGTTAGACAGGTGGATAATTGGTAGTTAGACAGGTAGATAACTACTCACTACTTATCTGGTAGTTAGACAGGTAGATAATTGGCAGTTAGACAGGTAGATAATTGGTAGTTAAGCAGGTAGATGATTAGTAGTTAGACAGGTAGATGATTGGCAGTTAGACAGGTGGATAATTGGTAGTTAGACAGGTAGATAAATGGTAGTTAGACAGGTAGATAATTGGCAGTTAGATTAGAGAGTTAGATAATTGGTAGTTATATTAGACAGGTAGATAATTGGCAGTTAGACAGGTAGGTCGATGGCAGGCAGGTAGGTAGCAGTTGTATACATATTAGGTGCTCAATTAACCTGCAAAGCCCACCCGAACCCGGCTCTGGACAAGTCTCCTATGCTCAACCTGCCATCTGTATCGGACGCTGACGCGGGCAGGAACGGCCAGACAATGACTCGAATTGTGAGTCACGACGCCGCGGTGCCTCGGTCTGACTCGCTGATCAATCCAAATAGCAGAGACCCGCTTCTACAGATTTCACCGGCTCTGGACTACGAGAAGGTGACTGGCTACAATATCACATTGGAGGCGTGCGACAATGGGAATGTGGCCACGCCGTGCACTAGGATACAGGTAACAAGCCTAGGAATTAGGCGAATATATTCAATTATCAAATCATGATTTTATAATTTTCTAAATAAATCCAAAACCAACCAAGGTTCGAATCTCGGTTATTGACGCGAACGACAATGCGCCGCATTTTGTTCAGCGCGAATTCGTCCTACCAGAGCTGGCCGAGGACGCCTTTGAAAAGGCCGGCGGCGGCCCGCTGACCATCGGAAAATTGGAAGCCAGCGATCCAGACGGTGGGGACAACGGCCGGATAGAGTTCAGCATTATCCAAGGCGAGGGCAGCGATGCTTTCGCGGTGAGCAGTTGATCTACTCACTGATCTATTCACACTGATCTACTCACTGATCTATTCACACTGATCTACTCACTGATCTATTCACACTGATCTACTCACTGATCTATTCACGCTGATCTACTCACTGATCTATTCACACCGATCTACTCACTGATCTATTCACACTGATCTACTCACTGATCTATTCACACTGATCTACTCACTGATCTATTCACACTGATCTACTCACTGATCTATTCACACTGATCTACTCACTGATCTATTCACACTGATCTACTCACTGATCTATTCACACTGATCTACTCACTGATCTATTCACACTGATCTATCGTATATGCATCGTGATCTAATAGTAGTCAATTACCTAATTCCCAGGTGGGTCCCCAGACTGGTCAGCTGCTACAGGTAGCCAAAGTAAACGCTGCCGAGCTGCCCAACGTGTCCCTGACTGTTCAAGCTCGCGACTTTGGCAAGCCCTCTCGCCTGACGGACACGGCCACCGTGCGAATACGTCTTGTCGATGTCAACGATCACAGCCCGACGGTGTCAATCATCGGCTCCCAGGAGCCGCGCCTAGTCGAAGGTCGAGCCAATCCGAACTTTGCCTACATCTTTGCCAGCGACCGCGACTTGGGCGAATTCGGCCGAGTGTCCTGCAGTCTTGACGCCGATTCCGCTTCGCGCTTCGTGCTGCAACAGGTGAGTGACAGGTGTTAGATTGGAGTTGTCAGGTGTTGTCAATCTCCCTTTTATATCACTCTTATCTATCTCTCTCTTGTCTGATCTGTCTTATCAACCTATCTTATATATCTGTAGTGTCTCTACTCACGCACAATGTCACTACTCCGCAGATAAACCAGATGGGCAGCAGTGGCGTGAAACAGTTCTCAATCTCCACTGGCCCCGGCCTTATCTACGACCGCGAGCAGCAGGCTAGCGACACGGTGGCCATTGTTTGCTGGGACCACGGCAGCCCCGCCAGGACTGGCAGTCTAACGCTGACGGTCTCCATTGAGGATGTGAACGAATTTCCACCGGTATTTAGCGACACTGTTGAGTATAGCTTCCGCGTGGCCGAGAACCAGACAGAGGGCGAACTGGTTGGAACTGTGAGTTGGGCTTGACATTTAAATCATTCTGGGATTTTTGTATAACCTGGTGGTCTTTAGATCTCAGTTTGTAGATGTCTCTAGATCTTAAGTCTGTATATGCTTATTGATCTGAGTCTGTAGCACTGTAGATTTTTTAGTCTGTAGATTTAGTCAATTAGATGTCTGTAGATCCTCTGCCTTGCTTTATCGAGAAGATTAATGAAAAAAACAAGTTTTTCCGGCCAAATCGGAGAGGAAAATTGGTTCCAAAACAAGGCCCTACCAATATTAATATACATTTACGCCCCTCTGCAGATGACAGCCTACGACAAGGACGCCACAGCCAGCATCGCTTACAGCATCTCAGACGATTACATGGCTGTGGGCTGCTTCGTCATCAACTCCACGACCGGTCAGATTCGCACTAAACGAAGATTGGATCGCGAGGACGCCGACCTCGCCAGATCCGGCCGGCCTGTGTACGTCATCACCGTCCAGGCCACGGACGGTCGCAATTCGACCACCGCCAAAGTCAACATCCGCATTCTGGACGTCAACGACAATCCGCCACTGTTGAACGCAGTCGCCGCAGCCGGCCTGTCAGTCAACGAGAGCTTCGGCGGCGAGTCCTTTCACCCGCGCTTCGTCGGCCAGCTGGCCTACACGGATGCCGACGAGCCGGACACCGCAAACTCGCGCGCCTCGTTCAGCCTGGTGCACACTCTGCGCTCCACGCCGGAGCTTCGATTCCTCGTCAGTCCTGACGGCCGCGTCAGCGCCAGAGGCATCCTCGACCGAGAGGCCTCGCCGCGCCACCTGCTGGTAGTTCGGCTGACGGACCAGGGCAACCCGCCGCTGTCCTCCACCGGCACCGCCACGGTCCGCCTGCTGGACTTAAACGACAACCGGCCGAGCATTTGGACGCCCCGACCGCGGCAGCAGTTTAACCTCACCGAGGACAGCCCGCCGGGCATCAGCTTCGCCACCGTCAACATAACTGACGCTGACGCCGAGTGCGAGCGTCTGTCATCGTTGGACTGTCTGCGGGCTGGCGGCTTGACACTGCGGCTAGAGCGCCAGGCGGCGACACTGTTCAGCGTGAACTCCACCAGCGGCCAGCTGATGGTGGCCAATCCGCTGACCCAGGGCCTGCACCGGCTGAACCTGACTGCCACAGACCGCGGCTATCCGCAGCCGCTGACCAGCTGGGTGGAGTTCTCGGTGCTGGTCAGTCCCAGGGCCGATCGGAGCAACCACCTACTTGGCGGCTTGCTAGGCTCCGCTAACAACTGGACTGTACTGCTGGTCATTGTGGTGGCCTCCAGCTTCATCACCGTCATCCTAGTCGTAGCCATTGTCCTGTTGAATCGTCGTCAGCCTTGCTTAGTCGGTAGCGGCGGCAGCTCCGGGCGAAGCAGCGGCGACTCCGACGACGTCGTCAATGGCAACGGAATCGGCGACAAAGATTTTCACGCCGGCCGGCGGGACTGTCCATTAGGCGGCGGCCTGGTGATGGACGGGACTATGCGCTCGCAGCAGCTGCCGCCGCCGCCGCCGCCGGCGCCTCTGTCGCCGATGATTGTCATGTACGGCCAGCAGCAGCAGCAGCAGCTGTACTGCTCCATGCGACGAGAGGTAAGATAAAAGTGGCTTGTTTTCTGTATAGGTTAGAGCTTTGTTAAATAATGTTGCCTTAAGCTAGACATTGCAATCCCCGTTGCGGCTTTCCTCCAGTCCATGGACTGAAATTTTTGCGCAGCCGCGGTGAGAAGGCTTGGGAGGCTTGTCGTGCAATTTACTCCCTTGAAGGGCCAACCTCCATATAGCACAGTGAGTGTACACTGCCTGACGATGAGAAAGTCAGGGCAGATGTACACACCTGTGTGAGCGTGTGCCTGCGTAAGGTATCTGCGTGAGTGTGTGCTCAGGAGTGCATGCGCTGGCTGCGGGTCTAGTGGTACCAAATTATGTGCCATTGCCCGCAGCCCTTTATAATAAATAATAATTGATTACACCTGCCCCAATTGGGCCAGATGTGCAGCCGACAGCACAGCCGCAGCAAATGCGCAGCGTATCTGAAGGCTGCGTACAGCTGTTCAGTCCACGGACTGGGTGGACGCCACACCCACCTTCAATTATCCCAGCTAACTCTGGTACCCATTTAACAGCTGGGTGAACTGAAGCAATGCAGAGTTAAATGTATTGCTAAAGGACACAAATTGTTCCAGTGGAGTCGAGAATCGAACCCCCGACCTTCAAGTCGTGAGTCCGACGCCCTAACCACTAGGGCGTCGGAGGTTGTAGCAGTTGTTGCAGTTGTAGCAGTAGCAGTTGTAGCATAAAGAGAGGTTGTAGCCTACCTAATAATAGCTTTATTAATATTAAATTATAAAGCTAACTGTAGTTTCCTTGAACAGTTAACTATCATATGATATTCAAAGTTACATTAAATCGCATAAAATGATTAAAAGCAGCAAATAAATTCATGTCAGCCCAGGGCAATCTAGCTTCTATAGGAAAGTTTAAAGTTGATAAAAATACTTTTTTTATCTTAAAGTGTGCTCAAACACAGGCTCTCTGAGTCCTGTGCAACACCGCGGAGAGGTGGGGCTAAGCAGGATTTTAATGGCGCCGCCCGGTTGAAATCCCTAATTTAACTTCCCTTTCTCTCCGTATTGTGCTGGAAGATTTCCCCCCATCGATTTTCCCCATCCGTGAGTCACTTTCACCTCGCCCACCGATTCAACTCTACTCAGAAGCGCGTCGGAAACTGCCACTAGGACCTTTCTAAATTCCCCTCACTCCCCAAATCTTTTTTTCTCCCATTATTTATCCGCTCCACTCGCATTCTCGGATCTGGGATTTATTTCCCCAGAATCTCGCCCTGTCTGTGGACGATAAAATACAGCCTTTTGCAGCACCTCTTTCTGCCGCTATGAAAAAGGCCAATAAAATTAGAACTTAGCACAATAGGCGGAGCACTGATTTTAAGTACATATATTAAATTGAATAATATTTTTTCCTGAACTCAACTCGATTGTCGTTATTTTCCACTCTAATCGACGGAAGAGAATGTGACAACTCACGCGAGCCTGGCTTAGCTGAGAATTGCTTAATTTCTTAATCTGGCCTCACAAACTATAAATGCATAGATTGGTCTATGGGATAGAGAGGTTGGTGAGCTGGCTCTGGCACAGGGTAGAGACTGAACGGAGACAGAAAAAATCCAGTTGGCTTGAGCTAGCTTTTTTTCTTCAGTTTGTTTTTCTGTCGCAACGGCCCCTCTGTCAGCTGGACTTCCTTGAGCTATGTCTTGAGCACACACACACGTCACCCAGCTGCCTAAGTTTTGTAGCAGCAGCATCAGCAGCAGCGGCAGTCAGCTCTTCATCAAATTCTGAGTAGGCTAAGCTGGCAGACACACACTGGAACCAGCAAAAAATACTCACACACAGAACTTGCCTACTGAAGATGGGAAAACTTTTGGCTGGACCCCTCAAGCCGCATCTGCTGCAGGCTCAACTGGGAGCTGTGGACAGAAAAAAGACAAGTCAGACTAGCGTGACACACAAAAGTAGTCACGCGCGATTACTACTAGCCTTGGGCTGCTTGCAGAAGCAACAGAATTGTCTGCTGTGTGCCTCTGAGTCTATTTGAGTAGTTGCAGCTAATAGTCTATTTAATCAGCAAGGATTGAAACATAAATTTGGACTTCCGAAAAAAAGACACAATCGTTTTGAGTCCACCTGTAGTCCTGAGAAATGGGCGTTGTTGGGTTTTAGACAATCAATCAACGCCGGTCAATGCAATGCGGAATATAGTCCCCTATTTAGCAGTCAGCAATGGCGATCGTATGATAAACTGAAATTTAAAATCGCTTAAAAAACTTAGAGTATATTTTTATCCCAACAAAAAGCCTACAGATTAATAGCAACTAAACATTGTGCGGCACTTAATAATGCTGTGTACAGACTGTACATTCTTTTGTTGCAACTGAACTATTAATTAACACCTGAGATTTAGGATTACTCAGCATTGAATTAATCGAGTTGCTTCTTAGAAACAAAATGAACTTGTTCTCTCAACAATGGCATAGAAACTATCTAAACAAGCACTATCATTGTCTCACATCTGGCTTCCGTTCCGCTCATGCAAGCGCTACCTCCTCCATCGCAGGTATAGTCCCAGTTTGTGTCTCCCATACTCAACTCACAAGATATTCCAGACTGAAGGGCGCCAGTTGTCTCGCCCTACCCCTCATCTGACACACAGGTAGTAAGCTTTGGGCGCCTACATAGCACACCTAGGTAGTTGACTAGGGCTGTCCTACCTTTTTAGTGAGTCTATCTGCTCAAAGCTTCTATGCTAAGCTCTGTTCATAGCTTGAGTTTTACCTCTGTGCTCAGATAACGAGCTAGGAGATTTAGGTTAAGAATCGAGGGACAAGAGGGTGAGAAGTAGGTTTAGAATTAGACATCAGAAGTAAGAGCTTGATTTGAAAACCGAGGGATGAGTGAGAAGTAGGTTGATTATCAAGAGAGATGGGTGAGAAGTAGGTTGATTATCAAGAGAGATGGGTGAGAAGTAGGTTGATTATCAAGAGAGATGGGTGAGAAGTAGGTTGATTATCAAGAGAGATGGGTGAGAAGTAGGTTGAGTATCAAGAGAGATGGGTGAGAAGTAGGTTAGGTATCAAGAGGGATGGGTGAGAAGTAGGTTGAGTATCAAGAGGGATGGGTGAGAAGTAGGTTAGGTATCAAGAGGGATGGGTGAGAAGTAGGTTGAGTATCAAGAGAGATGGGTGAGAAGTAGGTTAGGTATCAAGAGGGATGGGTGAGAAGTAGGTTAGGTATCAAGAGGGATGGGTGAGAAGTAGGTTAGGTATCAAGAGGGATGGGTGAGAAGTAGGTTGAGTATCAAGAGGGATGGGTGAGAAGTAGGTTGAGTATCAAGAGGGATGGGTGAGAAGTAGGTTGAGTATCAAGAGGGATGGGTGAGAAGTAGTTTGAGTATCAAGAGGGATGGGTGAGAAGTAGGTTGAGTATCAAGAGGGATGGGTAAGAAGTAGGTTGAGTATCAAGAGGGATGGGTGAGAAGTAGGTTGAGTATCAAGAGGGATGGGTGAGAAGTAGGTTGAGTATCAAGAGGGATGGGTGAGAAGTAGGTTGAGTATCAAGAGGGATGGGTGAGAAGTAGGTTGAGTATCAAGAGGGATGGGTGAGAAGTAGATTTGAGAACTTCAGCAGGAAGAAAACTTCAGTATGCAATACTTTCCAGGTGAGATGTAGTACGGATTCTGAGGTGCTCAAAAAGTATACTTAGGACAATTTAAAGGGGAAGATTCGGGATACTGCATGGGAGATGTCAGTAGCAGAGGCGTCACTGACTTCCGGGCCTGTCCTATACTCAAGCTGCTTCTAAATTGACTGACTGAATGAGTGAGGGTGAATGAAGCTTTGAGCATAGCCGCCAATTCTGTGTGTACTAAAGCAAAACTACCGCTTGAGTTCATTGTCCATTCACTTAACACTTCTCATCCCAGTGACTCTCTGAGTAGGCGTCCTTCCCCCCCACCAAAAACCAACCCAGTTTTCCAATTTCCCCTCTTTATTTTTACACGGCTGAGAGACTGAGTGAGGGACAGAGAGTGAAAGTGACTATTGAAGCGCATACACATATTATTATATATTGAAGAATTCATTAGGCTTTGGGCCAATAACAGCCTCGAAGGAAATTCTTTGGACAACAGCTCATTTGAGGAACTGGAACCAAACTGGTCAATTGTCAACAGCTCTGATTTAATATCCCGCTTTTATTGAATGGAATGGAATTTCTTGAGTCTGAATCTCACTGCGGTTTTAGAATTGCTATTAGTCCAATCTCAGAAGTATAATCTACCATTTTCATATTCCCTAAAGCGATATTCTCAGGTCTCTCAGTATACCTTAAGATCCCATTCTTAGATCTCCTAAGATCCCATTCTTAGATCCTCTAAGATCCCATTCTTATATCCCCTAAGATCACATTCTCAGATCCCCTAAAGATCCCATTCTCAGATCCCTAAGATTCCATTCTTAGATCCTCTAAGACCCCATTATCACATTCCTTATGATACCATTCTCAGATCCCCTAAAGATCCCATTCTTAGATCCCAATGATACCATTCTCAGATCCCCTAAAGATCCCATTCTTAGATCCCTATGATCCCATTCTCAGATTCCCTAAAGATCTCAAATCTTAAGCCCCGAAGGTTCCGACTCCAATGTTAGATTCCGAAGCTCATATCCCCAGCACAAAATTTTCCGTTTCGCAGAACGGAGGCGGCGCCGCCTATCACCTGATTCCACAGGCCGCACCGCCGGCTCACTACGGCAGCAACGCGCTGCCCTGGCCTCTCGGCCTAGGCGACTATGACGGCGCTTCGGCCGACTCCGGTCACGGCGCCAGCGAGGAGGACATGCACGGTGAGGCTGGGGGGGATTTGGGATTATAGGGGGATTGGAGTCCTTCTAAAGGGTGTATTAATTAGTCAAAAAAAGTTATGAAATCAATAATTCGACGATGGGATTTTTTCTCTTCAGACGCCAATGAGCTTGTCTTACGGAGGTCAAAAAGTGGCTGGTCCAACAGTGTTTTTATCGACCTCCGCTCAGCGCTACAAAAATTCTCCTCTCTTAAATTGAAGCACTTTGGGTGCTTATAAAAATTAGCTTGTGTCTTGCAGTCAATCAATCAATCAATCAATCAATCAATCAATCAATTGGAAATGTTCAGTTCAAAGGGAAGAGATAAAAAGGGAAAAGTTCAACTTACACTGAACTGAATGTAGCCTCTTATCTGTCTACTTATTTTTCTTATTATCTACCTGCCTATCTGCCTACCTATCTACCTGCCTTTCTACATACCTACCTATCTGCCTACCTATCTACCTGCCTTTCTACATACCTACCAACCTATCTACCTACCTTTCTACCAACCTATCTACCTACCTTTATACCAACCTATCTACCTACCTTTCTGCATACCTTTCTACCAACCTATCTACCTACCTATCTGCCTACCTATCTACCTGCCTTTCTACATACCTACCTATCTACCTAACCATCTACATACCTACCTACGCATTTTTCTATCTGACTACCTATCTACTTAGCAACCTACAGACAATGCATGCCTGCTCTCTAATCTATCCGCCAATCTATCTATCTATTTAGCAATCTACCTAATCTACCTAGATAGATAGGTGTGTAGATGAGTATGTTAAAAGGTAGGTAGATATGCGGTAGATAGACCTACCTTTATCAGTTACGTTTCTACCTATCTACCAGCTTACTTACCTACATTTCATCGCAATGTATCTATTACGTGAATAAAGAAAGTAGATTCTGGTCATGATTTAATACAAGCAGACATATTAGAACAGTATACAACGGATGCGCCTTCGCTAGGCCGCTGGATTAGACAAGCAACTGTCGTGCCACGTATGATGAGAGACACTGGAGACAGACCTGGCCAGAGGCGCATGCGGAATGAAAGGGTCAGTTGTTAAGATAGACAGTTCAGGTATCAATACCTGGCTGGGGTAAAGGCTTTTTGGCATCGGTGGTGGCCTGGTCCGGCGCTTTGGAGAATTCAGTGTCTTGTGGGGATAAATTGAGAAATGTGAAAAATGCACACAAAGATAGAGAGGAGAGAGAGAGTGGTTGCCAGCTGTCCAGACCGAGCGAAGCAACAACTATGCAAGGAGAAATTTTGAAAGGTCTTCCTCTAAAAGTACTCGTTTTTTTATAGGTGGACATAAATTATGTCTTATCTTCTCATTGCCAACTGCTCTAGCTGAGCATTTGAAGTGGCTTAAACCTTGAGGAAACTAATTTATAAAAAAAATCCAATGATTCCCAAACAGGTGTGCCTCTGTAGATACGAGTAAATCAAAGTTAAGAATAGCAAATTGGTCATAGAAGTCAGATAGCGAATTCTAGAGGTCAGGGTCTAATGTATGTTTAATTAGCTTTTTGATAGATGAGAAGCGTAAAATTTTCATCCTAACTTTACCATTTGAACTTGAATACTTTTTTATTCAGTTTGATTTTATATTTTTATATTTAATTAGATTTGATTTTTTGATTTTTTTACTTAATATAAGTACGAAAAATTCAAAATTAATTATTTTGAAAATTAATTTCAAATGGAATTCATAGGAATTCCCCAACGGAAATTCCAGGTATTCCGAAATGAAAATCCCATGAATTCCCTTATGAGAATCCCAGGAATTCCTTGATATAGATGCTAGTAATTCCTGAATGCAATTCCCCAGAAATTCCCCAATATAGATGCTAGGCATTCCCCAGTGGAAATCCCGAAATTCCCTAATAGAAATACAAGGAATTCCCCTAATGAAAATCCCAGGAATTCCCTGATATAGATACTAGGAATTCCCGAATGGAATTCCCCAGGAATTCTCCAATATAGTTACTAGGAATTCCCCTATGGAAATCCCCGGAATTCCCCTATGGAAATCTCAGGAATCTCCCACATAGAATTAATAAACGAAAATGAATATTTAATGAACCTAAAAACATGCGAAAGTTTAAAAATAAATGCCAATTTTTGTCGGTGGACCAAAAAATTCCCTCATCCGGTGAGACCTACTTCTTCGAAAGCCACTGGAGACTGGAGTTTGATTTACCGCCATTTTCGATAGCCAGAACTGCAAGCTCCACCGAAAGCTGATATTCTTAGGGTGTTCGCCCCGGGGGGTATGAATAGTATATACCAACTCTCAAGACCCAGGAATCCCCCATTTCCCTCTTATGAGGATATTACCTACAAGGGGAAAGTATCTTTTGACTATTTTTTTGGCCACACGCGCGCAAAGAGGCCACGCAGTGACAAGTGGGAATGTCAGTGCGCTTGTCATTGTGAGGACCGATGCCTGCCTGCTTTGCCACTATCTAATTCAATAACCCGCGGCGTATCCCTGTGTCCCATCTCCCTCCCTACCCTAAAGTATAAATGCGTGTATTACAAAGAAATCAAGCTAGATATAGATTCATTTAGCATTTATATGATGATATCTGAAAATACATAGCAAAATAAGTCTATAATAACTACTGATTTTGTTATTTATGTTAGTAGTATGGGCAAAAAAAATTTGTGTTCAAAAGCCATTGACATTGTTTTGTATTTTACAGTTAGTATTAAGACTACTAAACCATATCTCTTCTCTGATTGGTCAAGGCTTTAAAAGAGCAGTAAAATCACAGCTCTTCTCTGATTGGTCAAGAGTTCAAAAGTGCAGCCAAACACAGCTCCTTTCTGATTGGTCGGCACCAATCAGAATCTTTCTAACCAAAAGGAAGACTGAAGAAGTAATTAACCTCTCCCAACATCCACAGGTGAGCACGCGAGCCGCTTCATGTCACTCGGACATCAGCCGGGCGGCTCATTGCAGCCCCGATCACCTGGCGGTTTTGGCGGCTATCCCAGCATCACCGAGGAGGACCTGATGCTGCCGCCACCGCCGCATCATCAGCATCATCAACAGCAACAGCAGCAGCACGAGCACATTCCTTTGACTAAAACTGGCGCCGCCTGCAGCACCTTCGGCCGGCAGCAGCAACAGCAGCACCATGCCGCGCTGTACCAGCCGCAGCCGCCGCAGGCCGCCCTAATGCTGTGCGAAGAGCCGCAATTTCAAAATGTCACCCTGGGCCGCTCGCCAAATCGATTGACTCCCATTGTGGGCAGTCGATCAGCTACGCCTCAGCAGCAACTGCACAGCTTCGGCGCTAGTCCGCCGTCATCTTCGACTGGCGCTGTCGGTGGCCCGAAAACAGCGGCTGTATGATTTGACTGTGTTCAACATTTTATTTTACTTCGTTTTTTTCAATGACTGTCAGTGGTGTAATTAGCATTCAGTTTTCTCAGGTAGGGGAGAAATCCTAGAGATTAGGACCGGAAAGGGAAGATCTGATCCGGATTCCCCCTGGAAATCCTATTGGCATTCCCCAGGGATGCCCGATCGGGATTCCCTATTGGGGTTCCCTATCGGAATTCCCCTTGAAATCCTATTGGGATTCCCGAGGGACACCCAATCGGGATTCCCTATTGGAATTCACCATGGAAATCCTATCGAAATCCAATTGATATGCTCAAGAAATCCTATCAGGAGTCCCCAAGAAAATTTAATCGAAATTTCCCAGATAGCCCTACAGATATTCACAATTAATTGTCGATAAAAATTGGATCAATGTATACCGTTAAGGAAAGCTTATGCTTTATGCTTATTGAATCTAGTGCATAGATCCTCAAGTGTTTAGGATCGACTATTTACTTTTTTCTTCCTAAAGCAAACTGATATAGCTATGATAGCTCAGCGTAAAAATTTACACAACTCTTCGAACTTTGTGTCCTACGTATCCTAAAGTTCATTTTCGCGATTGCGTCATCCGAATTCCTTCAATAACGAGTTTTTTTAGCGAAAAAAACATTTGACTTCAATTTATTGCTTATATTTTTTGCTTTCCGCAGGAAATTGAATTTTGCAAAGTTGCTCGGGTAGAAAATCTTAAGCAAAATTTTGTGCATGGTATTTTATGCGGCTGAATACGCTGTAAATCTGTCTAAAATTTGTCGCAAATTTACTAACATTTCTACTCATAGTAGTCTGCCTCGTTTGGCAATGTCTTTATTTTTTGTTTCCGAAAAGTTCTAAACTTGCCACGCTATCGATAATTCACTTCAACTTACCCTATTCAATATTTTTGCTTTGTTTTTTGTCTTCGCCTCAAAATACGATCGATGTGTTTTGTTTAAAATTGTGAACAAAGAATCACTTTATTATTATTACCAAGACGGCTCCGAAGCAACCTCGTTTCCGACCGTGCATTTAACTACGCGAATATATTTTATGTTTTCTTCATGCCAAGTAACTAGCTTGGCCTACAGAAAACAATGCCGAAAAATTCTATTTCTGCTTTAATAATCATATCGCACTACTTACCACTAATTATTTTATTAGTATGTACTTCAGTAAATGTATTTTTTCAATTTGATTTTTATTAATTTTTACGAGTATTGGTATTGTCAATAATTGGTGATAATATGAACAGCGAGTGATTTGAGCTGTTATTATACTCAGCCCAACAAAAAATGTATTGCTTTGCTATCAATATAATCTTTCTCTATTGCTCTATCAAAGTGCTTCAACTAGCCCGCTAGTCCAAAAGGCGGACCTTCTCTGCTGGGATAAAATTTAATTTACTGCTTCAACATTGTGTTCATATCTTCATTTCTTATTAATCCTGACTTGTGACCATGGTCTGTAGGAGTCAGCAGCTGAAGCAAAAACATATTTAATGGCTCAAAATGTATAATTTATCGAGGGTTCGCGACCCCTAGCGAATTGAGGGTTCGCGACCCCTAGCGAATCGAGGGTTCGCGACCCCTAGCGAATCGAGGGTTCGCGACCCTTAGCGAATCGAGGGTTCGCGACCCCTAGCGAATCGAGAGTTCGCGACCCTTAGCGAATCGAGGGTTCGCGACCCCTAGCGAATCGAGGGTTCGCGACCCCTAGCGAATCGAGGGTTCGCGACCCTTAGCAAATCGAGGGTTCGCGACCCTTAGCGAATCGAGGGTTCGCGACCCCTAGCGAATTGAGGGTTCGCGACCCCTAGGGAATTGAGGGTTCGCGACCCCTAGCGAATCGAGGGTTCGCGACCCCTAGCGTTTTTTTTCAACTACAATCGAGGTAACATTTTTTCTTAACATTTATGTCCAACAAAAATGCTTACAATTTCGACGCCACATAAAAACTTCCTGTAGATAAAGACAATACGTTAAAATGTTTATATTTCTACTAAGCAGAAAGTAGTATAAAAAACGTACAACTAAAATTTGCGTGAATTGCCCATCTAGAAAATATAAGTATCTGTGGAACTTGGTAGTTTAATACTGAGCTTGTGGCGGCCAGACGATACGCGACCAGAGTGCAGTGCAGTTGCACTTACAACGCCTCCGCCTCAGACTGGGGTGGGGTGGGTGCACCTAGCCAGCCGGATTGCTTAGACTGGGGGTTACAAAAGTACGCCAACTTTAAGCACCTCCCTGCAGGTGCGTAAAAGGTGAATGGGAGGCTCGCTGATAATAGTTGAATAGTCCATGCAATTTATGACTTTAATTGTTTAATAAATAAATGTACGATAAGAATAGATACTAATAATTAGTAATAACTAATAAATGGTAGGTTAAAAGAACAAAGACTAACTAATATGCAAAACATGGCTGTCTGTTTGCCTGCAACAAAAAATAAAGCGGCTTCATCATCGGCCGCTGCGGCGTCCGCGGGTAAATGATCGGCGGCTTCTGCATCAGCGGCAGCAGCAGCTGATGACTGGCCGGCTGGCTTAATATAAAAATAATATTAATTGCAGGAGGGCTGCGGGCAATGGTACATTAATTCGTGACACTAGACCCGCAGCCAGCGAGGAGGCATTTCTGCCCATTTCGCTGACTCCTGAGCACACACGCACACAGATACTGTACGCAGGCATACGCTCACACAGGTGTGTACATCTGCCCTGACTTTCTCATCGTCAGGCAGTCTCACTGCGCTATATGTAGGTTGGCCCTTCAAGGGAGTAATTTGCACGACAAGCCACCAAGCCTTCTCTCCGCGGCTGCGCCCCAAATAGATGTGGCCTCGCCGCGGAATCGAACTTAGGGACCTTGGTGCGAGAGGCAAACGCGTTATCCGCTTTGCCACCGACCCCCCCCCGGCCGGCAGGCTACAGGTTAATTCTGCTCTACACAATAGTTTCATTTCCATCGACTAGAATAATCTAAAGAACTACAGGCATCTTAGGAACCACTGTGTTCTTTGCTTTTTGGTTTTTCTCGGCAGCACTTTCATGTCGTACAATCATCTCGACGCTTTTTCGTGTCTCATTTTTATTATTAATAGTCCAATTTGCGTACATAACGAAATATTCGCAATTTCATCGCCCTCGCAAGCGTTTAATATTTAGTGCATGTTGCAACAATAGTTGACAGCTCAGTGTAAGGCTCAGGAACAGTCAAATCTGCGTCCAATGCAACTGAGGCCAAAGTATAAATGGCAGTACAGAATCTGCAAATATCCGTGAGTTATCAATGATTTATGGCTACTTCCGATGGGAGAGCAACTGCGGAACATCCGATCCGATCTAGCGGGAACTGGGCACTGCTTCTCATTCTGTCTGCTTCTTCCTCATTCTCATCTCACCTTGTCTCTTAACATCCTTCTCGCCATTTTCTGATTCGCTCTTCCTCTCCCGTCCGCTGCCTCATCTCTTCCATGCCTCATCTCTCCCATGTCTCATCTCTCCCTGTCTCATCTCTCCCTGTCTCATCTCTCCCTGTCTCATCTCTCCCTGTCTCATCTCTCGCGTCCGCTGCCTCATCTCTCCCATGTCTCATCTCTCCCGTGTCTCATCTCTCCCATGTCTCATCTCTCCCGTGTCTCATCTCTCCCATGTCTCATCTCTCCCGTGTCTCATCTCTCCCATGTCTCATCTCTCCCGTGTCTCATCTCTCCCGTGTCTCATCTCTCCCGTGTCTCATCTCTCCCGTGTCTCATCTCTCCCGTGTCTCATCTCTCCCATGTCTCATCTCTCCCGTGTCTCATCTCTCCCGTGTCTCATCTCTCCCATGTCTCATCTCTCCCGTGTCTCATCTCTCCCATGTCTCATCTCTCCCGTGTCTCATCTCTCCCGTGTCTCATCTCTCCCGTGTCTCATCTCTCCCATGTCTCATCTCTCCCGTGTCTCATCTCTCCCGTGTCTCATCTCTCCCATGTCTCATCTCTCCCGTGTCTCATCTCTCCCGTGTCTCATCTCTCACGTGTCTCATCTCTCCCTGTCTCATCTCTCCCTGTCTCATCTCTCCCTGTCTTATCTCTCGAGTCCGCTGCCTCATCTCTCCCGTGTCTCATCTCTCCGTGCCTCATCTCTCCGCTATCTCACATCATTCTGTCTCATCTCTCCAATGACTCTACCCAATGTCACTTCCCGTAGCCGTGTTATTCAGCCCGTCGTAGTATTTTGTATTTTGTCAGTTTGAACCTCGCACTAGACTATATAGTCGCATTGCAAGTACGGTTCGCAAGTCGCCGACCCTGGGCTACAGTCTTGTCTCTCCAGTTGAAATGCACTCACTCTCTTGTTCCTTGGTCAACAAATGTCAGAATAATCAATCCACATTTCTGCCCAACCATAGCAACAAATCTCTTTGAGCACAAGTTAGCTTTCCCCCGCGTTCGGCAAGCATGTCAATCAATTTCAGTTTCTAACGCAGCTGAGAGTAACAAAAAGTACTCGTGGGTAGATTAAGAAGATAATAAAAGGCTTTAAACATTGGTTCCCGCGCCTCGATCTATATCTAGAGGTAGAGATAGTTCATTCTGAACACTATGTTTTAGATAATCCTTTAGCTAGGACTCAACTGAGTACTCTTGTTAAGTACATGCTAGTATAGGCCCGACTGGTCTGTCCCGCAAATACACTGGGCAGATAGGCAATTGCTGATGCACTAACTAGGAGCTAGGAGCAAATCACAGATTAATTTTCTTTTATATAACGGATTTTCTAAAATTTGGTTTTACAAGAATCGTAAAATAGTTTCTTCGTTCTATTTAAATCTTGTGAGCTATATCGACAAAGGAAGTTTAACAAAATAGGTGAATGTACATTTAGAGAATTGATAAGGATTGCTTTTTGAGTACCTCCTCACTCATGCCCCCACTGTACTCATCTGTACTCTCTCCCTCTTCCCCAGCAGAATGTTCTATCCCACTCAGAAATGTACAATTTTAGGATAGGGAAATGAGGAAAAGGAATACCAACAGACATTCTAACCAAGGGCGAGTGTATCGCCTACTGTACACTATATTTGAGTAGGCTCCGAAGCTCCATTTAACCTCTTATTTCTGTTGCGTCTGTAGAGACAACAAGAAAAATTTAAATTCTCGTCGCTAACTGTCGGGTAAGTTTTGGTTTCTTGTTTTTCCCAACAATTATAGTCAGCAAAAACAAGAAATATTTTAAGACAGATCTGAATTCGCTATCATGCAGGGTCAGAGCTAGTCTTATTTGGCTCATAATTTCCGGTTAAGATCAGTAGCGCCTTTCTGATCCAGAACCACCGATAGCTGTAATTGCATAAACTGTTTATCAGTAGGCCATTGCGTGGCGACAGGCAATGAATCGTACAGACTCCAGTTTATGAGGCTTAACTAAATGCAGACTGTTTAGCTATGCAATTTCGCATTTCCAAGTCTAGTCTTTCTGCACTTAAGTTGTGATTTTGTCTTCGCCTTATACGAGCGCAGATTAACTTCTTTCTATGCGTGTTTAATGTCCATAAAAATTTCAGACACCTTTCAAGATACCCTCTGCTTCTTCCTCATCCTCTCCTCTCCTCTCGTCTGCTCTCCTCTCCTCTCGTCTGCTCTCCTCTCCTCTCCTCTCCTCTCGTCTGCTCTCCTCTCCTCTCGTCTGCTCTCCTCTCCTCTCCTCTCCTCTCCTCTCCTCTCGTCTGCTCTCCTCTCCTCTCCCCTCCCCTCCTCTCCTCTCCTCTCCTCTCCTCTCCTCTCCTCTCCTCTCGTCTGCTCTCCTCTCCTCTCCCCTCCTCTTCTCTCCTCTCCTCTCGTCTCCTCTCCTTTCCTCTCCCCTCCTCTTCTCTCCTCTTCTCTCGTCTCCTCTCCTTTCCTCTCCTCTCGTCTGCTCTCCTCTCCTCTCCCCTCCTCTCCTCTCCTCTCCTCTCCTCTCCTCTCGTCTGCTCTCCTCTCCTCTCCCCTCCTCTCCTCTCCTCTCGTCTCCTCTCCTTTCCTCTCCCCTCCTCTCTTAACCTCACCTCTCTCCTCTCTCATCTTTTCTCTCCTCACTGTCTCACGAAAAAGTAGAATTTTAATAGCTAGCAGGCCGATACAAAAAGGTAAGTTTTCCTGTCTTGCGAACAAGAAACCCCCTCCCTCCGAAGTTGAATTTCTCCAGGCAAGACAGACGCTAACACACACAAATATAGAACCAAAATTAAGTGTTAACACGCCGAAAGAGACAAAATAAAAAGCGAAATCACCGGTAGCTTCAAGCCTAAAATGTAGGACGGCCAGTTAGTTGCAGTTGTCATTGCTTAGCAAACAGTAAACACCATACAGCAGTGTTATTCACCTGACCGACCAAACTAGACCTAGGAGACGAAATTCTCAATCATTAGCTCTTCTGAAGTTTGCAATTACAAAAATTTGGCGACTATTCGGAGCAGAAAAAAAGCAACCTGAACATATTGTTAATCCAGTAAATTTATTTCAATATCCGAATATTTTAACAAGAGTAATAACTAAAAGAAATGGCTATTAAAGGTCATCCTTGTATTGCTTTTCAGACCAGGTAAGTTTTTAAACTCCAAAACTGTACCGATCATTATTGATTATAGCTTTAGAATGCGACCTGACCCAATGTAATTACACCTGACACAATGTAATTACACCTGACACAATGTAATTACACCTGACACAATGTGATTACACCTGACACAATGTAATTACACCTGACCCAATGTAATTACACCTGACCCAATGTAATTACACCTGACACAATGTAATTACACCTGACACAATGTGATTACACCTGACCCAATGTAATCAGACCTGATCCACTTAAACCTGACCATTGCAGATCTCTATCACTGATGGAGCCGCTGCATGAGTGCCTGATGGAAAGCGATCCACAGCATCAGCAGCAGCAGCAGCAGCAGCAGCAGCAGCAGCAGCATCGATTTCAGACGATACAGCAGCCGCCTCATCCTCGTGACTACGGGCTGTACCGCAAGCGCGAATCTTCCACCGCGTCATCCGGTGGTCAGGTCGGCAGTGGAGTCAGCCGCAGCAGCTCGAAAGCTTCTGTGGGCTGCCATTCAAGCCACCGGGACAGCAGAAATCTTGACGAAGTGTTGGAACAACTCAACATGGACCTCGGCAGCTTGAGACTGCACGGACAGTACGGTGAGAAAACTGGGTAAAGTAGATTGAGGAGACAGGGAAGGAAGAGGGGTGGCAGAGGGGAAGCAGATAGTTGTGAATGGATTGGAGACAGAATGGATGCAACTGTCAGATTAGCACACATGCCACATGCTACTTACAGTACAGTAGCGTCAAGAAAAAGCTTTACAAATACGCAATAAATAAAGTGTTGAAGTGTGAGTCAGCCAAGAGCAGCTAGTGATATTAGCGGAGCGAAATTAATCTGTAGCAGGCAGCATATACTGCAAGCATTGCGAATTGACCTGCACCAAAGTGCAATAAAAAACGCAACTGCCTCAATTTCTTGTCAGTGGTTCTTGTAAAATCGATTGGTATTAGTAAAATACACAGCTAAAGCAGTATGCAGCTAAGTGAGAGTTGTGTTGCATTTTGCTACAGTTGTGTAAGATTCAACACACACAAACATTGCGAGGCTGCACAGTTTAACTTATTCTCTCGGGTATAAAACGTCTCGTGGGACGAAATATGGACTTTCACTGTTTCTCTCAGTGGTGAATCAGTGGTCTTACAGTTGGTGGAAGCAGAAAGTTCTTAGCCAGTATGCCCATAAGGAGTGGCGGCAAATCTACGAGGTCACAGCCAGTGCTGATCAGTAAGTATAAAAAAATAAACGTCATTTTTTCGCCAATCTAGAACTTAAAAAAAGACAGATTTTCTGCGCTTTCCATTCTACGAGTATATGCGTAGATCAGCCCGTCAACTGTCACGTGATCTGATCTATCTGATCTATGCCTTAGCTAGATAGCTAGATCACTCTCTTCTCTTCTTTTGTCGTCTTCTGATTGGCCCGTCTCTGAACCTCCAAGCCGCATTCTTTAACCCCTTCTTTCCGGCACCAACACAATCGCTATTGTCAATCTAAATGATAATTTGGATATTCAAAACGATCTAGTGTGTCTGGTCTCATGCTATCGGATGGGTCTGCAGACGCCTCACTGGCTGTCCCTTGATTGAGCGGCCTTGGGAGCGCCTAAGCCAAAGGTTGAATCCCGTCTCATCAAGGTAGACGGTAATTTGAACTGCAGGATCCAGATGTAGCATAAAATCCGCGTACTCTCTCTGGGCGCAGGTCACTTAAGGTGGAAAACGTGTTGTTCTCCAGCTCCAGCTTGTTCTGAAGGCTGGCCTTCGTCACCTCGTCCACTTTGCATTTTTGCTCTCCTTTAGCCACCTCTTGGTAACGCTTGAACCCTTCCTTCCTGCGTATATGCTCGCATGATTGTATACGCAGTTGCAATGGGTATTTGCAGGTTGCCTGTCGACTGAGGATATTGGCGGAGAGCAAGGCAAGGGAGTGTTTCAGCTTTCCCTTCCGAATTTTATCATTTTGGTTGTCTCTAGTCTATGGTCGAAAGGGTGAATTTTCTTCTGAGTGTCTGAACTCATTCTCGTATTGGCTGTCCAAACGTCTATGTTCTCTAGGGGGGCGAGCCATTGTAGCCATTATCGTTTTGAATGCCTAAATTATCACTTAATATCGAAAAGCCAAGCAAAAAATATTGTTTAAGACTTTCGCATTGGTACACTGGTTACCTAATAACTTTATTGGTGATAAAATAATATTTCGTTAAGTTAAATTAGATCTGATTTTTAAATTATCAATGATAACTTTTTTAAAGTACATAAAACATGTGAGAAAAGTTCATAAAAATGTTAAAAGTACGTAAAAATGAAAAGTCGAGCATATTGCCGTTAGAGTTAAAAAACTAGCACAAAAATGCTACTTTAAAATGGTTTTCCATTGACATTTTTCAGTTGATAGCATAAAGATAGCATATTAAACGGAGCAGTATTATTTCAACTAATCGATTTATAGCGATCTTGAATTATCCCATCGACCTGGCTGTGTTGGTCGGTGATCGAGCCATTGACCTCGTTTGGTTAGTCAAAATCGTTAGAGTTGTAGTTTTTGGCTTGCGACTCAGCCACCGAGGCAATAAAATACTTTATAGATGAGGTTGCCAGCAGAATCTGATTAAATGATGCGATTCTTACCTCTTAGCAATGAAATGCTCGTGACTTGCCTTTCCCGGCTCTCTCCTACCACTCTTATCTCTCCCATCTTATCCCATCTCTCCCACCCCTTCGATCTTTCCCATCTATCCAATCTCTCCCATCTCTCCCACCACTCCCATCTCTACCATCTCTCATATCTCTCATATCTCTCCATCTCTCCCATCTCTCCCGCTATCTAATTTCTCCCAACACTCTTATCTCATCCATCTATCCCACCACTCCCACTTCCATTATTCCCATCTCACATTAATGATGACGACGACCGCGTGAACTCCACTGTAGATGAACATAACTGTGCGGATTTTGTTAGCGCTGATTTGCAGGCAGTCCTGAAAATGTTTTCATGCAAGCAGCTTTAGATAATTAAAGTAGAATCCACTAGAATCCACTAGAATCCACTAGAATCCACTAGAATCGACTAGAATCGACTAGAATCCACTAGAATCGACTAGAATCGACTAGAATCCACTAGAATCCACTAGAATAGACTAGAATCCACTAGAATCCACTAAAATCCACTAGAATCCACTAGAATCGACTAGAATCCACTAGAATCCACTAGAATCCACTAGAATCGACTAGAATCGACTAGAATCCACTAGAATCCACTAGAATCGACTAGAATCCACTAGAATCCAGTAGAATAGACTAGAATCCACTAGAATCCACTAAAATCCACTAGAATCCACTAGAATCGACTAGAATCCACTAGAATGCACTAGAATCCACTAGAATCCACTAGAATCGACTAGAATCCACTAGAATCCACTAGAATCCACTAGAATCCACTAGAATCCACTAGAATCGACTAGAATCCACTAGAATCCACTAGAATAGACTAGAATCCACTAGAATCCACTAAAATCCACTAGAATCCACTAGAATCGACTAGAATCCACTAGAATGCACTAGAATCCACTAGAATCCACTAGAATCGACTAGAATCCACTAGAATCCACTAGAATCCACTAGAATCCACTAGAATCCACTAGAATCGACTAGAATCCACTAGAATCCACTAGAATCCACTAGAATCGACTAGAATCCACTAGAATCCACTAGAATCGACTAGAATCCACTAGAATCCACTAGAATCCACTAGAATCCACTAGAATCCACTAGAATCCACCACTAGAATTCACTAGAATCCACTAGAAGTCACTAGAATCCACTAGAAGTCACTAGAATCCACTAGAATCGACTAGAATCCACTAGAATCCACTAGAATCCACTAGAATCCGCTAGAATCTACTAGAACAGCTGCAGAGCACACCTGTTTATGTATGGCGCCTGATGCTCTAGCTTTCTTCAAATCGTAGATATCGCTACAGTAGCCAGCCACATTCGGCCTGGTTATTTCCCTCTTGTCGAAGCTATTCAAGGAGCTGCAACAGTGGATAGGCAGCATCAGACGTGCCGGTTTCTTAGAAATTAGGTCCAAATTCAAGTCAACCTGCACATCTGAATTGGCTGTCAGTTTCTTGTACCAGGTGGAGTTCTCGTACAGGGTAATTGAGGCATCACTGCCCGCCCAGCCGCAGCACAGCTCCTAGAAGAAGGACGATGTGTGACATTTTAGTGGACTTGAGGCCGGATAGTTCAAAGGTTATGTACTTTAAAGAGGAGTTTTAAGGACAGTTTAAAGTACTTAAGCCAGAGTAGGCTAGACTCCAATAATACATAAACGATGACGTGTACAAGTACACAATGCGGGACAGGTTAAAGTAGCAATCCAAAAAGTAGCTTGAAAGTTTGAAAGTACATTAAGCGGGAAAAATAGAAGTACACATGCTCGACAGTAAAAGTACGCAAGGGAGAGGAGTTAAAAGTACGTAAGGGGTCAGATTGAACTGCGTGAACAATGCTCCACAAAGCCTTACAAATAAAACGGGCAGTTGTCAATTTGACAAACCTTTTCAGCGAAACCATTCACAGCCTTAGTAAACTGACTCGTGGTGACATTTTCATAGCTGCCGTACAATACGATGACCTCGCTCATTGCGACCATTGTTGAGCCGAACGCTTTCTGGTAAGACAGCAGCATAAGTACGCAAAGAGCTATGCGAAATACGGAGTCAAATGCGACAACAACCAGCAGCTGAGGGTATTGATGCGAAATAATTTATTATCCGGATAATAATGTTATTACCATTACCAGACAAACGTAGGAACAGATTGACGATACACAAATACGAAATGGCTGAACATGAAACCTAGAAATATGGATATCCAGGATAGAGACGGAAAACAGCAAAAAAACTGAAAATTCGCAAACAAAAATACAGAAAATTACTCACAGAATAACAGACAATAACAGAAATAAATACAGATAAAAACAGACACAAAAACAGACAACTACAGACACCAAAACAGACAACTACAGACACCAAAACAGACAACTACAGACACCAAAACAGACAACTACAGACACCAAAACAGACAACTACAGACACAAAAACTGGCAACTACAGACACCAAAACAGACAACTACAGGTAACAAAAACAGCCAACTACAGACACCAAAACAGACAACTACAGACACCAAAACAGACAACTACAGACACAAAAACTGGCAACTACAGACACAAAAACAGACAACTACAGGTAACAAAAACAGACAACTACAGGTAAAAAACAGACAACTACAGGTAAAAAACAGACAACTACAGGTAAAAAAACTGACAAACTACAGACACAAAAACAGACAACTACAGACACCAAAACAGACAAATTCAGACTAAAATGCAGAAAAATACAGACACAGATCAGATATGAGACGTTACCAATGTTGTGATGATGAATTTAGTGGCGGTACAGAATGCTACGACACCGCACAGACCAACTAGTGTGCTGCAAATGGCCAAAACGAATGACAATACCCTCTGCAATTTGTCCAATCTCGAAGCGACTGCTTTGGTGAATTCTGGCGATTCTTTGCCCAAATGTTGCACTGTTTCAACATCGAATAGCAGCATAGTTATGCCGATGGATAATAACAGGAAGCTTAGAAACTCAAGAGAGACTCCGAAAAGTTTTGATGAACTTGCCATTGCAGTTAAAAATTCTTCTCAATACTTCTTGCTGTCTCGAACTTGTTTACATAAAACAATATAATAGCCTCTCTGGGGCTTCAGATCATGAAGGAGTAGTCTATGGGTTTGACCATAGACTATATCGAGAGAATTGCCTTGGGCCAGATTTGTATGCATTGAGCTCGATTCCGAAGCGAGACCATTTTAATTTGGGGCGCGGCCGTTGTGAGAAGGCTTTGGTGGCTTGTCGTACAATTTAATGTACACACCACACCTGTTTGAGTGTATGCCTGCGTTCCGTGGGGATACACTCATACAAAATTTAGAACTATTCGCACTATCCGATAAAAAGATAAACCTTTCTGCTGCCAGGAGTCAGCGAAATGGGCGGAATAGCCTTCTCGCTGGCTGCGTGTCTACTATGACCAAATTATTGGGCTTATTTCTAAGAAACAAAGGACAGCCAATCAGATTTCTTGGCCAATCAAATTTTAGGATTTAGAAGCCTGCCCAACGCGCAGTCCAGTCTAAGCTGCAGCACGCCCCAGCAGAAGCGCAGCGCGGCCAACAGCGGCTGCGGCGGCGCTTCGAGCTGGCGCTCCAGTCGCGAGGAGGCCGACCTGATGGAGAACATCGCCGAGCTTGACTCTCTGCTAGACCACACCAGTCAGGGACAAATCGACGATAAAGTTGACGCAACAGTCGACCTGCCAGTCTTCTCTCCGGCTATCGCCGCTGACAATGTCGAATCGTCTTCGCCGACGGAGGTCAACCGGATTGCCAAGTTTCGCTGGTCGTCCTTCGCCCGCTGCCACCGGCCCAGTCTGCAGCTGCAGGACGCCCAGATCGCGGCGCTGACGGTGGCGCAGATGCAAGAGGCGAAAAGCTCCGCGTTTGTCGAACTAAACCGGGTTGTGAGGGACCACTGTCCGCCTAGCAAGTCTTTGTTGTCCTGGTAAGCAAGTCATGCTATATGAATCATATGTCTTTGTCATCTTCCTCAAAGCTTTGGGGGTGAGTGGCAGAGTAGTCTGACGCGTTTGCCTGTCGCACGAAGGTCACAGAGCTCGATTCCGCCTTCCGGAGAGAAGGCTTGGGGGCTTGTGATGCAAAATAAGCCCTTGAGGGCCAACCTCCAAGGCACAGTGAGTGTACACTGCCTGAAGATGAGAAAATCAGGGCAGATGTACACACCTGTGTGAGCATGTGCTCAGGAGTCAGCGAAATGGGCGGAAGTGCCTCCTCGCTGGCTACGGATCTAGTGTCACCAAATGATGTGCCATTCCTGCAATTGTAATTATTACTGATAACTATTTTTATTTTCCTTAAACAGGTTCAAGCCAAAAGTGTTCCGGCGTCAAAAATCTGTACTTATCAACGTCGGTACAGTGACGAGCGACTGTGAAAAACAGCAGCAGCAGCAGCAGGCTGTGAATGAGGTGTTCGGTGTGCCATTGTCTACAGTGCAGATCAAATGCGGCCAGCCCCTACCAGCTGGAGTTGTACACCTGATGCGACAGCTTCGCAGGTGAGTATGAGCAGAACTGCCTCCTCGTTGCTCATCTAAGTCGTTGCCTAAAAGTAATAAAATGCAACTTTAATTTCGAATAGGTGCGGCGTGGCGGCGCACGGGATTTTCCGTCGAGCCGGCGGTCGGGCTCGAGTAGCCGCATTGAAATCCCAACTGGACGCTAATCCTGATTTCGCCGACTTTGCCCAGTACCAGCCCTACGACCTGGCCGACCTAGTCAAGATGTACCTAAGGGAACTTCCTGAGTGTCTAACTACACAGCGCTTGTCACCAACTTTGATGGACATATTCACCTACGTTGACTTGGCTGAAACTAGGCTGCTGGCTATGCAGGTAACACATTTGAGCACAAGTAAAGTGTAAAACTGGACCTATTCGAAGTCCCAACTGGACCCATTCAATGTGGACTTATTCAAAGGCCAAACTCAACCTATTGAGAGCCCATTCACTAGTCTATTGATGGCAGCATGAAAAAGAGCATATTTGATTTTTTTAACCTTTGCATTCCAGAGCGCCATGCTGCTACTGCCGGACGAGAATCGCGAGGTTCTACAGGCTCTGCTATATTTTCTAAACGATTTCGCGGACTGCGCCGAGACTTCGCAGATGGGCGCATCGAACCTGGCTGTGTGCCTGGCTCCGTCGCTGTTTTACTTTCCTCACGAGGCGGCCACCGGTCTGCGAATTGGCGGCGTCGGGGCAGTGCCACCGCGACGATTGAGACGGGCGACAGGTGAGAGAGAGCCTACTTAAAGTAGCGAAGCAAGACGGGGCTCTTGATTTTAGCTATGATTCATCGTTTATGGATAAGTTAGAATTCATCTAATGTACATCTGCGATGAGTCATCTAATGTACATCTGCGATGAGTCATCCAATGTACATCTGCGATTATTTATCTAATGTACATCTGCGATGATTCCTCTAGTATACATATGTGATGAGTTATCAAATGTACATCTGCGATGAGTCATCAAAAACGTACACACGCCTCGTTTTCAGCTTGCCTCGCCCGATTTGTTGCCTTTTAGCACTGCCAAGCAAAACTAGGGTGATAGTTTAAAAAAAGACAGTGTACACAACACCAAGCAATGAAATCTTATCCATTGGCAGGTGTACCAGACGCCAGAGATCTAGCCGATCATCAAGCTGCCACCGCGTGTCTAACCTTCATGATAGAATCTTGCCACCAGCTGTTCATGCTGCCAAGTACAATGCACTCGAAGCAGCAGCAGCAGAAGCAGCCAATAAATAAGCTACCACAGCAGCCGCTAAGTCTGGACACGGTGGCGCCGAGAGACTCCAAGGGTCAGCGGCATTGCTTCTCATTCGCTGAGAATCACAGCCAGTCGCTTGCCAGGGAGTGTCACGGCTACACCAGCTCGTCCGCGTCGGCCGCATCATCAGCGGCGGCCATATGGCGACTATTTAGCCAACGCAGCGGAGTTGACACATTTTATAGGTGCGTCGGAGACGGCCATCCGCTTCGGCTATGGAAGGCCGTCATTGGAATTGACGCAGATCCTATTGATGTGCTCAACAAGATTGTGACGGACAGGTGAGTAGTGCTTTCATTTTGGAAACATTCTTGATAATTGAGTAGACAGATATAAACTGCTCAAACTACCATTAGTTTGAAGGGGAAATACTGTCGAAACAGACGGCAAGTCTATGCAAAGACAGGGAAATCCGAAGACAGGGAAATCCGAAGATAGGGAAATCCGAAGTCAGGGAAATCCGAAGTCAGGGAAATCCGAAGTCAGGGAAATCCGAAGATAGTGAAATCCGAAGATAGGGAAATCCGAAGATAGGGAAATCCGAAGATAGGGAAATCCGAAGACAGGGAAATCCGAAGATAGGGAAAACCGAAGATAGGGAAATCCGAAGATAGGGAAATCCAGAAGACAGGGAAATCCGAAGTCAGGGAAATCCGAAGTCAGGGAAATCCGAAGTCAGGGAATTCTTAACCAGACAGAAACAGGAAAACCCAACCCGATGACATGGAAATCTTACAATATAAAATTCCGAATAATATAAAATTCTATCCAAAAACATGTAAATCCAAAGACATGGAAATCCTTCCTGAGGACAGGGAAATACTTTCCAGATACACGTAAATCCGAAAAAATGGAATTTTTAGCCAGAGACTGGGAAATCCAAAGACAGGGAAATCCGAAGATAGGGAAATCCGAAGACAGGGAAATCCGAAGATAGGGAAATCCGAAGACAGGGAAATCCGAAGATAGGGAAATCCGAAGAAAGGAAATCCGAAGATAAGGAAATCCGAAGACAGGGAAATCCGAAGACAGGTAAATCCGAAGACAGGGAAATCCGAAGATAGGGAAATCCGAAGATAGGGAAATCCGAAGATAGGGAAATCCGAAGACAGGGAAATCCGAAGATAGGGAAATCCGAAGATAGGGAAATCCGAAGACAGGGAAATCCGAAGATAGGGAAATCCGAAGACAGGGAAATCCGAAGACAGGAAATCCTACCACTAATCGAATCAAACACGAATCCAACGCAAAACATGCCGTACAGGCCCAGCTGGGACCCGGATATCCACACGGTCCAGACCATCGAGACCATAGACGACAGCGCCGACGTAGTCCGCTTCGGCGTTGCTTCGCCTCCGGCACAGCCGCCGCGCGAAGCCTGCCTGCTGAGAACTTGGCGCTCGGACAGCGCCAGCAGTCACCGCCTGCACTCGATATCCGTGCAGATGCAGCCGAGTCATCAGACCCTGCAGGTTCACGTGCTGACTGAGGACTGGCTGGTGGAGAGGATCTCGGCCAGCGGTCGTACGCCGATCGGAGGTCGCTGCCGAGTGACGCTGCTGTCCCGAGTGGACGTCAGAGGACGAAGCGTTGATTGGTACAATCGGATCTGGGGACACAGCATCGCAAGGGTGTTGGTTCACCTGAGAAAGGCGTTCGCTTCGCAGCCTGCAATAAAATAGAATAGTGCAGGCTGACTGATTTCAAGCTAAGCTTTTTAGTATAATTATTTTCCAACATTTATTAACAGCCCGTTGAACCTAGTAGAAATGTTATCAATAAAAACACGAGTAAAGGAAATTCAGGGGAAATCCAAAGGAATTCCAGATAAAACGAAAGTAATTTCGGGGGAAAGCCAAAGGAATTCCAAGGGAATTCGGAAGGAATTCCTGGGGGAATCCAAAGGAATTCCAAGGGAATTCGGAAGGAATTCCTGGGGGAATCCAAAGGAATTCTAGATAAAACTAAAGTAATTCCTGGGGGAATCCAAAGGAATTCCAGATAAAACTAAAGTAATTCCTGGGGAAATCCGAAGGAATTCCAAGGGCATTCCAAATGAATTCTAAGGGAATTTTAAAGGAATTCCAAGGGAATTCTAAAGTATTCCTGGGGAGATACAAAATACTTCCAGGGGAAATCCAAAGGAATTCTTGGTCTTGGTTAAATCCAAAGGAATTACAGTGGAAATCCGAAAAAATTCCTGGGGAATTCCAAAGACTTCCAGGGGAAATCAGTTGGACTTACGAGGGAAAGGAACTCCGAAGCAATCCAAATTATTTTTTTCAAGAGAATTCCGAGAAAGCTGAATCATACTTCGTAAATTTTTCGAACGTAAAGATAAGTTAAGTCCTGCAGTTTTATTTGCTTGGATTAATACATTTTGTACTCCTAGCGAAATGAGGCTTGTTAACCAATTTGTAGCTATGGCATGCCTTTTATTAGATGTTTGAAAGCCAGATAAAAACCTAAATTTAAATCTGCGAGCTTAAATTTAAGAGAAAAAATGTTTTTTTTGGCTTGCACTGTTTTACAAGCTTTTTCGAAAACTAACGCTTTTGCCTTTTGCTACTATTGGCAGTAATGTTTACTGTATTTATATACAATACGTTTTTCTATTGACTAAAATCGTGAACGCACTGTCTCATTTAAACAAAAGAAATGGCACAACTCGAAATCTGTTCCGCTTCCAAAAATAGCTATCACATAATTTGAAATATCTGCTTTTGAAATATTTATCATCAATGAAATATCCCATATGAAGGAAATAGAAATATTCCATTTTTCTCTTTATCTGTCAACATTGATCAATTTATTCATATTTTGATAATTGAAAGCAGACTGATAGTGTACCTTCGCAATCACTAATCATTCAAAGTTAAATGTAAAACACATCTGTAAAAATCGTGAAACAGTTTTGTTAAAATCACGGCGCAAACGCAAACACGCGATTTTAAATTACAGGGCGACACAATGTTTAGATTATATTTCAATTCTAGACAAAAAACTGAAATTTCTCGAAGCAATAAAAGTTATTTTTTATGTTTTTAACTTTTTCTATTGTTCACATTTATATTCTATGAAAGATAATTATTTTTGCACTAACCTATCTCAAATGCACCAGTGTGTTTTATTATTTGAATAAGTGTAAATAATAAATAAATAATCAGTATATTTAAATAATAACAATGATAGTAAAAATCGTGTAATTATATCTTTTTAATACTGCTTTTTAGGTGAAAATGTGACAAAAATATTGAATGACAAAAAAACAAAAAACTGACGAAATTCGTGTTAAGACAGAATTCTATTATTGGATTAGATAACATTTAGTAAGAACCAATATAGTATTAAAGAAACTAATTTGCACATTTTCATGTAGAAATTGAAACAATACGCTGTGACCTGTTATGCTCTGGGCATAACAGACAGAAACAGAACAGAACAGACAAAAACAGAACAGAACAGACAGAAACAGAACAGAACAGACAAAAACAGAACAGAACAGACAGAAACAGAACAGAACAGACAGAAAAAGAACAGGACAGACAGAAAAAGAACAGGACAGACAAAAATAGAACAGAACAGACAAAGACAGAACAGAACAGGCAGAAACAGAAAAACCGGAACAGAACAGACCAAAACAAAAAAAACAGACAAAAACAGAAACGAACAGACGAAAACCGAAAATAACAGACAAAAACAGAACAGAACAGACAGAAAAAGAACAGGACAGACAAAAACAGAACAGAACAGACAAAAACAGAACAGAACAGACAAAAACAGAACAGAACAGACAAAAACAGAACAGAACAGACAAAAACAGAACGGAACAGACAAAAACAGAACAAAACAGACAAAAACATAACAGAACTAAAATTGCTTTCTCAAGTGAAATCAGTTTCAGTTAACGAAGAGAATCAACTATTGCTAGAAAGTTGCCATAGCAACCAGGATGCCATCCAGCTCAGATCTCATAAGTCGGCCTATAGATATGCTCGAACCGTTTCAGATGCTTCTCAACCAGTTTGTCAATTCGTTGGCTGTCAGTTTCGTTGAAATAATTGCGCCAATCGCCGACGTCGCCTTTGCGATAGAATCCACTGCCGCAGCCGGAACCGTCCTCGAACAGGTGGCCCATGTCGGAGCCCCTTGCCTGCCGCATCTCGGCGAAGTCCACAGACTGGCAGATTCCTGACAGCAGTTCGTCAGACAGCCTGTCTGAACAGTCGGACATCAGGAATTTATCCAATCGGCGAATCTCTTCCGCGGTGTTCGACTTGAGCTTCTCGTATTCGACCAGGTGAATCCTGTCGGCTGGCAATTGTCTAGTTGACAATGCTTCTAGTAGCAATTCTGTGTGCTCAAAATATGAGCCGCCGTCGACAGTGCCAGGCTCAAATAGGCCGGCAAGGAAAGCTGGGAATGCGCCAGTGTACCTGTAATCCCCGATTCGAGTATAGTGGTGATACAGCGATACCGCGACATCTTTTGGGTTCCGCAAAGGAACAATGATCTTTGTTGAACAATTTGGTTGCAGAATCTGCTTTGGCAGGAGAGGCAACGGTAGGTGACTATTAAGTACACGAGGAGGTGCAGCAGACTCCAAAACAGGCAGGCCAACAAACTCCAGCATGAGTTTCTCTTTATTAACTGGTCGATCAACGCACTGTCGGGTAAGCAGAAAGTGACTGATCTCATTTAGCCAATGAGTGCCGCACTTAACGTACGCCCAGATCAGCACATCGTCATGTCTAGGCTGAAAATTGGCCAGCAAATTTTCGAGACGCGATTCGATTCCGGTGAAATCCACCACGTAGTAGCCGCGCCACAGGCGGCACTGGACGGCGTAGCCATCGGAGTCTCGACGCTCAACTTGGCCTTCCAGAGGTACGCCAGTGTCGGGGTCCAGCAGTGGCCTCATTTGCGCTCGAGTACTGGAATTAATGAGCCGAAAATAGAGAAAAAATGATGAGTCGCGCGTTTAATTAAAACTTCGCCAATTAGACTCTGTAGTTAATTAATATCAGCAAACGCACTAATTAACTAGCCCAATACATCTTCTGTCAAGCACATAATTGGGCAACTTGACAGGTTCTGCAAGATAATTGCCATTGCTTCACGAAAAAAGATGCTACAGGTAGGGGGTCAGTGGCAGATGGTCTAACGCGTTTTGCCTCTCTCGCCAAGGTCCCTGAGCTCGATTCCGCGTAAAGAAGGCTTGTGGGCTTTTCGTACAATTTACGCCATTGAGGGCCAACCTACAAGGCGCAGTGAGAGTGTACACTGCCTGACAATGAGAAAGTCAGGGCAGATGAACACACCTGTGTGTCTGTGTGCGTGTGTGCTCAGAAGTCATCGAAATGGGCAGAATTGCCTCCTCTAGTGTCACCAAAATGATGTGCCATTGCCAGCAGCCCTCCAGCAATTATTATTTTTATTATTGCTATTATCAGCTGCAAAAATTGCGCGGTGTATTCTAAGACTGCAGTTAAGCGACGGAACCTACCCTTCAAGCAGGTCAAATTACCGCCTGAGCTAATAATGGTAGAAAACTGCATCAAGCAATCCATTGGTTATATTTCTAGGGTTTCCCCACAGGCAAGCATGTCTAAAAATAGCTGCATCTCAAACCCCATTGGCTAAAACAACCGTTCAAGGTCACTTTTCACGCCATAGTTGAGTGTTACATCCTATTCTTCATCGTTGCATGCCGAAAGTACATTACTTCAACACCATAAAGTTAAATGTCAAGAAAAAATTATTATGTTCTTGTTTAAAATGAAGCAGAATATTCTTACTATATAAAAGTGCAACTTCTTGTTTATTTTAGGCCGATGTGTAAAAGAATGCTTTTTTGTTCGGATACAAAATAAAATAGATTTAATAGGCAGCAATGAGAGAGAACTATAAACGAAAATTTCTGTTTATTCTTTTCTGTTTCTTGTTTCTTTTAGATAACAAAAAACGCAGGTCAAAAAATTAAGAGAGCATTAAAAAATGGCGGCATTAAAAATAGTGCGAACGGATACAGACATACTCACACGAGGAAAGTTCCAGTACTCAAACTTTTCTACTTTACTCTTTAGCGACACCAGTTGAAAATGCATGCAGCTTTGTTATAAAATGTTATAAAATGACCGCAACTTTTAAATGGTGGGATTTTGAATTCCTATTTTTGTTCCGCCGCTGCATACATTTTTTTCGTTCGAAACAAAAATAAATAAGTTTAGTTTTCTTTTGCTTTTTTGTTGCTGTCGCTGCTGCTACTGTTGCTGTTGCTGAAAGACACACTTTTAGAATCGTAGAAGAATAAAAATAGCAACTGAATTTGAGTGTTTTTTGCATCAGTTCGGCTGTATATAGTCTCCGAGTGCATTTGATTTGATCAATCAATAAATTTATCGGCGAGATGACAACACAGACAGTTGAAAGTTTGACAGGGCGAGTAAAGAAAAACTGTTTTTAAAAAAGCGATAATGAAATCCGTTTTTTAATTATTCAAAGAGGAAATTTATTACAATGTTGAAAAATGGTAAAGTCTTTGAAAAGAAACATACATTTGAATTAAAGTCAGTTATTAAACTTTGTATACTACTTCGTTAGACTGAAGCACTTGAATGGCCATTAGTAAAAAACTGTGAAATAAAACGCTTTAAAGGAAAAGGACTAGAAAATTAGTGCCTTACAGACACGAGACAGACAGACACAGATGAGACAGACAGACACAGATGAGACAGACAGACACAGATGAGACAGACAGACAGAGATGAGACAGACAGACACAGATGAGACAGACACAGATGAGACAGACAGAGATGAGACAGACAGACACAGATGAGACAGACAGACACAGATGAGACAGACACAGATGAGACAGACAGACAGAGATAAGACACAGACACAAATGAGACAGACACAGATGAGACAGACAGACACAAATGAGACAGACACAGATGAGACAGACAGACACAAATGAGACAGACACAGATGAGACAGACAGAGATGAGACAGACAGACACAGATGAGACAGACACAGATGAGACAGACAGACACAGATGAGACAGACAGACACAGATGAGACAGACAGACACAGATGAGACAGACACAGATGAGACAGACAGACACAGATGAGACAGACAGACACAGATGAGACAGACAGACACAGATGAGACAGACAGACACAGATGAGACAGACAGACAGAGATGAGACAGACAGACACAGATGAGACAGACAGACAGAGATAAGACACAGACACAAATGAGACAGACACAGATGAGACAGACAGACAGAGATAAGACACAGACACAAATGAGACAGACACAGATGAGACAGACAGACAGAGATAAGACACAGACACAAATGAGACAATATAAACATGAATGGCATCTACGACACCTAGCTAGTTAACGAGATTGAAAACAAGCATCACAAGCCAAAGAAAATACAAAAAGAACACGCTGCTGATCTATTGTTATTGTTTATAGAGTCATATTATTGCCAGTTCAGACACCACAGACGCACCACTGAAATTGCAGACTAACTAATAACAAAAAGAATATCAACTGGGCAGCCTTGCAGTTATAGAAAAGCATGCAGTTAAGCATTAGTCTACTTAATAATATAGTCCTGCTCATCTAGCAGAGATTTAATATAAGCCTCCTCTGGCCAGGGAAATTCAGCATCCAGCAGTGGGCCAGACAGGTTGTTGTCGGACACTGGCGACCACCGATAGCCAAGCCAGTGTGACACTTTGCCGTATGGGTCGGCCCCGATTGCACAGTCGCCGCCTTCGCCGGAGTCAATGAACAGGCAACGCTCGGGTACCTTGTGGGCAAAGGTTTATAAATATTTGACTCGCCGAATACCTGCTAAAATAAGTACCTGGACTGCCCGCTCGAATCCTAGATCTTTTGTCACTCTAATCCTAGATCTCCCACTCTAATCCTAGATCTCCCACTCTAATCCTAGATCTCCCACTCTAATCCTATATCTCCCAGTCTAATCCTAGATCTCCCAGTCTAATCCTAGATCTCCCAGTCTAATCCTAGATCTCCCACTCTAATCCTAAATCTCCCACTCTAATCCTAGATCTCCCACTCTAATCCTATATCTCCCAGTCTAATCCTAGATCTCCCAGTCTAATCCTAGATCTTCCCTCACTCTAATCCTAAATCTCCCACTCTAATCCTAGATCTCCCACTCTAATCCTAGATCTCCCACTCTAATCCTAGATCTCCCACTCTAATCCTAGATCTCCTCACTCTAATCCTAGATCTCCCACTCTAATCCTAGATCTCCCACTCTAATCCTAGATCTACTCACTCTAATCCTAGATCTTCCCACTCTAATCCTAGATCTTCTCACTATTATCCCAGATCTCCCCATATAATCCTGCATCTCACCACTCTAACCCAAATTTTCCCCACTCTAATCCTAGCCCATTTCTTTCTCATCCCATTGGACGCGGCCGTATCACACAGACCTCCAGTGTGATCAGTTCCGCGCCCCTCAGTGCGGCCAGGCCCACGATGGTGTGCACGCTGACGCAGTAGCCATAGATTGCCAACTCCTCCAAGTGCGGGCAAGTCCAGGCAATCATCATCAGGGGATCTAGGCGACCGCCGCGGCGACTCAACGGCAGAGACTGCCGACAGCAGCAGCCGCCATCCGTCATCCATTCAACGACTCGAAGACAGCGCAGACGATGGGAATGCCTGGCGCACAGGTGATCAAACAGGCCGGCTGGCAATCTTCGACAAAAGTACACGCGTAGGCGAGTCAAAGGCAGGTCGGCCGGCAGAATGGATCGATAATGCTGCATTGAGCTGGGTGAGTGCAGCTGGCGGAGGTTGGGGTGGGCGGACGAGAGTTTGAGACAATTTTTAGCGGGCAGTCGGTAATTATTAGCAATAGTCAACAATACTATTTGCACTAGATCGAATCGATCGATTGCAAGTAAATTCGCGCCAAGTCTAGTTAAACCTTTGTACTTTGCTGCACAGTCTAATAACTAGCTTTAAAATTATTAAAAGGGGGGTTTAGCCTAGCGTCGGACTCACGACTTTAAGGTCGGGGGTTCGATTCTCGACTCCACTGGAACTGTTTTGGATACTTTACCAGTAAACTTTATTTAGCAAAAAGTGCATTGCTATAGTTCACCCAGCTGTTAAATAGGTACCAGCATTAGTTGGGGGTAATTAAGGGTGGGTGTGGCGTCCCCCCAGTCCATGGACTGAACAGCTGTACGCAGCCTTCAGATGCGCCGCGCAATAGCTGCGGCTGTGCTGTCGGCTGCACATCTGGCTCAATTTTGGCAGACCCAAATATATATTTCATATCTTCAAAGCCCTCAGACTTTTGCTTCTGTCTAACAGTACATTTATTAAGAGTTTTTAGTTACCATGGTAACGGAAACCTGGCAGCCGATGCTGCCAAGTGCGGCCCAGCTGCGAACAGTCAGAGCGGGCATAGTGGCCGTGACGTCGTCGTGGACAAACATCGACAGTTGACGCAAATTTCCATTGCGGGCCAGCGAAGCTACAAGATCTTCTGACACCTGTGAAATTTTAGATAAAAAATGTCAGGTGAGGACTGAAAAAACAGCTCACCTAAAAGTATTAAGGTTAGGATCTAAGAGAGTTGGGACATTTAAGAGAGTGGGATCTTGAAATTCGGGATATGAGAGAGTGGAATATTGAAATTGGGGATCTGAGAAAGTGGAATATTGAAATGGGGGATCTGAGAGGGTGGGATCTTAAAATTGGGGATCTGAGAGAGTGGAATATTGAAATTGGGGATCTGAAAGAGTGGAATATTGAAATTGGGGATCTGAGAGAGTGGAATCTTGAAATTGGCGATCTGATAGAGTGGAATCTTGAAATTGCGGACTTAAGAGAGTGGGATCTTGAATTTAGGGACTCAGAGTGGGTATTTAAAATGGAGATTAGGAAGATCTATAAAAAGGGGAATTGATATAGATTATGTTTAAAGATAATCATCAACTGGGACCAAGGTTGGCGAACATTTAAATGTTGCTATAAGTATAACAGTATTTTTAGAATAGCTAGCTCGAATTCTTACCTGGTTGAGATCTAGACTGAGTCTAGTAAGGTGGAACTTGCGGAGTAGCCTATTATCAATGAATGGCACTTGCGAGCTAATGGGATCTGATCGAAGTGAAGCCAAATGCAGAGATCTAAGGCAGCGATGCTGTTGCAGATTGTGCAATAATTTGTTCTGCCAACCATCGAAGCAATCAGTTAGGCCAAGTGACAGATGACGCAACTGATGAGAATGACAGACTAGCGATAGAAGGCTGCGGCACAGTCTAAGGTTTTAGTTTTAGTTTGTTTTTATCAAGCAAACATTAACAAGTTCTTTTAGGATTTAAAATAACTTGCTTGCTAGTAGTAAATTTAAGAATTTCTAGAATTGAAAATATGCAAAAATGCAATTTTTTATTATCTATAGGATTGTACTATATATGTAAAAGCAAATAATTGAATTGTATATTGATTGGATCAAGTTTGTATCATAAAAAATGAAACCAAAAAAATCTAAATGGTAAATATCTAAATATATAGAGTACTGAATAATTGCTAATTCTAAATATTGACTTCAATTGGGCTTTAAGCAAATTTAGCACAAAAAACCCCAGTTTTAGCACATACATTAAATTATGCATATGACTGACTATAACAAGAGTTTTTATTACAACTACTTTTCTAAAAACAGAATGACATTTTTGCATTATACATAAGGAGATTAAATCCCACTTACCCTATTGTAGCCACAAAATAAAACATTAAGAATATAATGGAGCTTTTATACAGTTAGAGTATGATGCATTTAATAAAAAAATATTTATATTTACTGCAAAAATAATATGCTTACCTTTGCATCACATCACAGGAGGCCCATTCAGGGCCATCAAAATGTAGACCAGAATTTGTAGGCCTTAGTGAAAAGGACTGCAGACCGTCTGCATTTGCTAAAACACAAGCATTTATTACCTCGCATAATGCTTCAATACAACCTTCACAGTGTGAGCTAAAATGAACAGTCAGATATTGGACTGCTCTAAGTGACATAAAATGTTCAAATTTATTGCTTGTTAGATAGTGACTTTCTGAACAGTCAAGTGTGAAATCAATGAACGCAGATCTCCAAATTCTTTTTATGGTATAGGCCGCTCGGCGCCAGTTGAAGCATATAAGACTAAAGTTACGAGCATCACGCTTTGGCAGGTAAGAAAGAATTTGCTGCAAAACGTTGTGTGGTAGCAATTCCCATCTGCTGCGCAAGTTCTGCTCTTGCATCGCCCAATAAGCAATTTAAAGTGCGGTCACGTCTACAGTACAACTTAAGATTAACCAGTTTATTGATACTAACCAATTATAGTTATTTTTAAGAGGGCTCTATTCTATATTATGCGACTGGACTGTATAAGCTTCTTCCGTCACGATTTAAAAAATTCTGAGAAAGCTGTGTGAATTTAAATGTATTCGTTTTTTTAACTTTTTGATAAAACAAAGGTTGTTTATAGAGTTGAAGTTAGTTTTCTAAATGCTCTAAAAATGGCTTAGTTTTTGTTCTTTTTAATAATTTATATAATATTGGCTACTTTTATGCTTTGTATACTTCTTGGACTATCAGTGATATTTTCAGAGAAACAGAAATTTCTAATGTTTGCTGTGTCGTTTGTAAAACAATTAGCAAGCCTCTCCTTATTCAGCCCCCGAGCACCTGTGATGATAAATGTGTGCAATAGCATGATACAGATATGATAGTGATAGCAATAACTCATGATCAGATCCATCTATGTATGTAGGTGCACCGGCATAAAATTTATTCCGTCGTCGTTTTTTGTTTTATTCAAGATGCGATGAACGCTAACTCTTGCTAAGTTTTTTAGGCCTAATTCATGTAATTCATCTTGCTAACTCTTGCTAAGTTTTTTAGGCCTAATTCATGTTTAAAATTGGCCTACTTGTTTGGGATGTGTAGTGGTTAGTGAGTAGTGGAAGCTATTGACCTATCAATTACTGTGTTTTTTAATTTTCAATTAAATGGCACTCTAAACATAGCTTTTTCCTCCTTTCAGAATCTACTAATTTGAAGCACAAAATGGAAATAGAAGTAAGGAACATAAAAAACTTGATTTTCAGTGTGGTTAGTGGCCTAGTGGCTAATAATATTACAAAAACTTGGGCATTGTTTTTTAATTGTTTGTTAAACAGTTTTTCTGTTAAGTTTCATAACAAATCAATGCGACAACTTGGAACTTTGATCATTAAGTTTGCTTTTTGCACTTAATGAACTAAAACTGCTTCTGGGGTTTTGGGGAATTTGTCTGTGGCAAATGTTCAGTGAGAGGAGATAAAAGCAAAATGGTTTGACATATTTAGGAGTAGGAGTGTCTAATGCCAAAAAGGATGAGCTAGTTAGTGGGAGGGGAAGTATTAGCACATCTTCTGCATTATGCTAGCAGGCTCTACAAATTTTCTACTGTTAACTAACACACACTTGAAGTCTATTAACACCATGCTAGGAGGCTGCCTGGCAGCACTGAAAAACTCCCTTATTATTACCCCTGCTGAATTTTGACATTTGATCCTGCAGAATTTGTAGAAAACATTTAACATACCAAATCAGCTTCCTATTGTTTCAAAATGATTTCCTAGTGTTTTCTAATAAATGAAAAATGAAGCTTTGCAGGAAAACTGTTTAAAAAATGATTCAAAAAGAATTCTAAAACTTGTAACAATTTTAGGTGTAATTGCAGCAGTGAATGGTCCTACGCTGGAAAATCATGGGATAAAAATTAGACCCATTTCCAACAGATGACTACTGACTTCTAAGCACACATACAAATAATGTATACCACCATATTCTCACATATGTGTCTACATCACCCATTACTTTCTTTTGTCAACTATGTTTGCATTCCCAACACTACACTGACCATCAGTTGGATAGTCCTGAAATTTCATACATGAAAGCCCCAAGCTTTCTCTTACATTTTTACTATTTATTTTAAATTATTTTACATTATTTTTATTTTACTTTCTCTTTCTCTTAGCAGGTTGAACAGTCCAACTGTCCAACTTTTAGGCAGGATTTTGGTAGTAGAATAGAAGTTGATGTTATCAAGCCTTATTAAGTTATTCATTCCCCAATCTGAGAACAAAGTATAAAGATATGAGTATATTTAAAGCTATAACCTATAGCTAGAGTTATTAGTGCCAGCCTTTGTGGCTATCTAACACTAGTTGAAAACCTTCTTAAGCTAAAAATCTGTCCTTTTGGTAGCAAATCTTCTAATTAGTATATAGGCCTGTATGGAATTCTTGAGAACACAGAGACATATAATTTTTTGAAATCTAAATAACTTTTTTGTTGCTATTTAGCTAATTCTTAAAAAAGAATTTCTTGTATATTTTTATAGCCTTTGATGTGATCATTTTTAGACTCCTAGCTACTCACAATTAGATAACTAAATAAACTTACAAAGCTGCATTCATATTTAATTTCCCAGCCTCTACTGGAAGAGCTATTACAATTTCATCAGCATCAGCTGCTTCTATGGTCGAAGCGGCTCGATTGCTATGAGCGAATGAATTCTCGATTAGATCAACTGCTTAGACCTTGGCCTATAGCCCTAACACTAACAGACTCTGGTGTTAAAGAGCACCAAGCTTCTGATCGCGAAGATGTTCATGAAACTCGGGAGCTTGATAAAACTACAGCCGATCACAGTTCTGAGTCAGCCAGTGCTGAACTAGTTTCCGAGGTTGATCGTCTACTTGCCAAAGCTAATAGTGTCATTGCAGCGAAGCCTTCTGCTTCTTCAAAGACTTCAGCTAGAAAAACTGTACAGAAATTGGTACCCGTTGAAGTGTCAGCGCCACAGCGCGTGTCAAACTCGGCCAACAATGTAAAGACTAAGCCACCTACTCAGACTCAGATAAAAGTCGCACCAATTGCTAAGCCAAAGCCTATAAGGCCGGCAAAATTGTCTTCCGGCTCGTCAGTTTCCTACAAACCGGCTCACGTGACCGCCCCATTTCGCACCGATCCAAATTTGCATAGGCGAGTTGCCATCAATCAGCAGTACAAAACCGCCGGTAGAAATAGGGCGCGAGTCCAAGCGGCTGAGGCTGCTGCGGAAGCTGCTAGACCAGCTAGATTAGTTGGCCAATGGCTTGGCAATGAGGTTGCCGCCAATCATAACAAAGGTCGAATTAGTAAATCGGCGGAAACTGCTAATTCATCGTCTTCTAATATTGAATCGGCATCGGTTAATGAGGCTTTGCCAGTACAATCAATATTATCTCAGCCACAATCTGCTCGTCGTTCATTATCAGCAGACAATCCAGTTCCAAATCAGCAGAACAATCAGCAGACAACAGCAAATAATCCGCAGTCTAATAAGCCGAATTTCATACGGTTGCGTTCCGTTATTGTTCCAGAGCCTGTCTCATTGGCTGTTGATAAAAATCGCCGGTTGCGTCAACGTCTAAGCTTGGCCTTGTCCAATGGCAAATTTGATATCTCTCAGGCTGCTAAATCGTTTACTAATCGACTAAAATTAAATGGAATCTTGACTAGAACCAAGCCGGAAACTGTTCAAGCTCTGACTAGCCTGTTGAGTTCTTCTATTGACGAGTTAGATCGAACCGATCCGAGTTTAGAACAATTGACAAAAATTAGACAATTGTATAAGTTTATAAAATCGATACGATTAAATGATAACTTTAGCAACAAAGACTTGTTTCCATCTGCATTAACGCTAGCCGATCTGCCGGTTCTTTGTCCGTTGAATTCAACTCGTTGCTTAGCATTGTCAGCTAAACTGCCCGCACTGATAGTGCAAGCTGATTTATCTTATCTATTGTTGCGCAGTTTAAAAAAGCTGGAATCAAAGAATTCTCTGATTTTGTCTTCTGCGGCTGCCGATCCCGTGGCCCTGCGACAACTGTGGGCTTTGGCAGGCGGCGGCGTCGCGGGTTCGCGCTCCTCATGGGCGACTAATGGGCGGCGGCCACACCTGCCAGTGACTATTAGCACTGTTCCTTGATAAGCTCAACATTGAGATGATTTTAGTGAAGCATGCTCAATCAATTTACTCGAATCTTTCAGCTGTTTAGTGATAACTCTTTGATTTTCCTGTTTAGTGATACCAACTCAAAATATTTGTCTTCTAGTGATCCCTACTCTACATCATAGTCTCTAGTGATCCCTACTCTACATCATAGTCTCTAGTGATCCCTACTCTACATCATAGTCTCTAGTGATCCCTACTCTACATCATAGTCTCTAGTGATCCCTACTCTACATCATAGTCTCTAGTGATCCCTACTCTACAATCTACATCATAGTCTCTAGTGATCCCTACTCTACATCATAGTCTCTAGTGATCCCTACTCTACATCATAGTCTCTAGTGATCCCTACTCTACATCATAGTCTCTAGTGATCCCTACTCTACATCATAGTCTCTAGTGATCCCTACTCTACATCATAGTCTCTAGTGATCCCTACTCTACATCATAGTCTCTAGTGATCCCTACTCTACATCATAGTCTCTAGTGATCCCTACTCTACAATCTACATCATAGTCTCTAGTGATCCCTACTCTACATCATAGTCTCTAGTGATCCCTACTCTACATCATAGTCTCTAGTGATCCCTACTCTACATCATAGTCTCTAGTGATCCCTACTCTACATCATAGTCTCTAGTGATCCCTACTCAATACTTCTCATTCTCCTTTTTAATCCTTACTTAAAATGGATTTGGTGGTCACAGTCTAATTCCTATTAAAAAAATAGCATTTAATGAGAGTATTTAATTTTATTCATGAAACCTGGATACTGTTTGTCTTTGTATCCAACTTTGTATCACGTTTCTAAAACGTGCTCACTGCTACTTAAAGTTTGAGAAGATATTAACGAGTTTTTAGTCTTTGACCTTTGATTTAATATATCTCAAACGTACATACAGTCAAGTGACTGTCTCGTTTGTAGTTTAAATTTAGTGTAACTTTATTTAACTTTCCTATCTAATCGTTTTTAAGACCCAATATGTTTTAGATAAGTTATCTACTGTTGCCGCGATGTCTACTACTTACTGTGAGTAGGAAAATGTGAATATGTACGTCTAAATTCGATCTGTTTATGTTTTTTAAACAATTTTTACGTGCCAACTTATTTAACTTAAACATGTTTGCTAATTTACAATCTTTTAATGAACTTTTCCGTCCCTTCAGAAACAAGAACTAAAAAAACTATTGCGTGCTTTAATGATGACCAAGTAAAATTGATTTCGACACAGTCGCTGTGTTCTATTTCAACAGATTTAATTTTGACGAATTCTACATTCACATTTTTTTGTATCTTAAGTCTTTCTTTTATTAGATCAGATCCCAAACTTCTAGATCCCAGATCTTGGGCAGTTGCCCTAATAGATCGATAGTTCCTAGAATTCTAGAACTGAAACCCCAGATCCCACGTTTCGAATCCCAGATCTGTGAATTCCTGATCCCAAATTTAGTTTCTCGTATTTGTCTCATCCTGGATCGCATAGCCCAGATCCCAAATCCCTGGCTTTAAACTCCCGATCTTTAAACGATTTTCCCGATTTAGGCCCAAAAAGTTCTAGATCCTAAATCCTGGGTCTGAAACCCAATCCTAGATCCCAAATTCTAAATCCCATAACTAGAATTTCTAATCCCGGGTCGCAAACCTGAAATCCCAAATCCTAGTTACCAAATTGTAAATCCCATAACTAAAATTTCTAATCCCGGGTCGCAAATCTGAAATCCCAGATCCCAGGTGCACAGCAACCCGAATCCTACTCTCCAGATTCAAGGGGTGCCACAATGTCCAGCTCGGAGCAGCCGCTAATTCAGCGCATCCTGGCCGCCTCGGCCTCCAGCGCAGTCCGCGCCAGTCTAGTTATTCGCCGCGTCATGGCCAGCGGCGATTTGGGCATTGTTGAGAAGGGCAAAAACGATCTGCAAACCGCGGCGGATCGCGGCGCCCAGCGAATCATCACCGCCAACCTGCGCCTCGCCTTCCCCGGCCTGGCTGTCATCGGCGAAGAGGAAGAAGATCCCAACGCTGAGCCGCTGACCGGTGACGAACTGGTACAGCCTGATCCTGCAGTTCTGGCTAAGGAGTGCCCGGCAGAGCTGCGCAATGTTCCCCTGGGGGATATTACGGTTAGTTGCTTGGGGAGAATTGCATATTTGATTTGCATATGTGACTTCTTGCTGATGCTTTTCCTGTGTCACCCCGTCCTTCAATCTTCTTCCGCCCCTTCTTTCATTTTCCTCTCCCCTTCCTTCCATCTTCCTCTCCCCCTCCTTCCATCTTCCTCTCCCCCTCCTTCAATCTTCCTCTCCCCCTCCTTCTATCTTCCTCTCCCCCTCCTTCCATCTTCATCTCCCCCTCCTTCCATCTTCCTCTCCCCCTCCTTCCATCTTCCTCTCCTCCTCCTTCAATCTTCCTCTCCCCCTCCTTCTATCTTCCTCTCCCCTCCTTCCATCTTCCTCTCCCCCTCCTTCCATCTTCCTCTCCCCTCCTTCAATCTTCCTCTCCCCCTCCTTCCATCTTCCTCTCCCCCTCCTTCAATCCTCCTCTCCCCTCCTTCCATCTTCCTCTCCCCCTACTTCAATCCTCCTCTCCCCCTCCTTCTATCTTCCTCTCCCCCTCCTTCAATCCTCCTCTCCCCCTCCTTTTATCTTCCTCTCCCCCTCCTTCAATCCTCCTCTCCCCTCCTTCCATCTTCCTCTCCCCCTCCTTCTATCTTCCTCTCCCCCTCCTTCAATCCTCCTCTCCCCTCCTTCCATCTTCCTCTCCCCCTCCTTCCATCTTCCTCTCCCCTCCTTCAATCCTCCTCTCCCCTCCTTCCATCTTCCTCTCCCCCTCCTTCTATCTTCCTCTCCCCTCCTTCAATCCTCCTCTCCCCTCCTTCCATCTTCCTCTCCCCCTCCTTCCATCTTCTACCTCCCTCTTTTCTTTAACGTCTTCCATCTTCCTTCCACTCTACCAATCTTTAAAAAATGCCCAGTGGAATTCGTAATTGACCTACCTTTATTTCTCCCAACATCCTATCCAGGTGTGGGTTGATCCACTTGACGGCACATCGGAATTCGCCGACAACCTACTTGACCACGTGACCGTACTAATCGGCCTGGCTGTTGGCAGTCGTGCCGTAGCCGGCGTTATCTGCCAGCCGTATTACAATTATCAAAGCCTGCCGCCAGATCAAATGGGCCGTCTCATCTGGTCACTGGATGGCCTGGGCGTCTTCGGCTTATCCAACGACGCTACCGTCGCTCCGCCTGGCAACATCATAGCAACTACTCGTAGCCATAGCAACCAGACTGTTAACGACGCCGTGGCGGCTTGCGAACCAACCGAAGTATTGCGCGTTGGCGGCTGCGGTCACAAAGTTCTGCTGCTGATTGAACGCCGAGCTCACGCCTACGTATTCGCCTCGCCTGGCTGTAAGAAATGGGACACCTGCGCTCCCGAAGCTGTGCTGCGAGCTTCGGGCGGCTGCTTGACAGATATCCATGGCAACCAGCTGCCCTACAATGCCACAGCTCCTCATCCCAATAAGCAGGGTGTGTTGGCCACACTCAAACAGGAGGATCACGCCAGATTCGCCGCCCGCATTCCAGAGAGTGTGCGTAAAGCTTTGCCGTGATTTGAAGTTTGAGCACATTTCAAATGTGAGATTTGATTACAGATATATTGACAGTCAGATTTTGGGAACTGCCTTCATATCAGAGTGAAGGGTGTGATTTTTAGTACACTTTTGATCAAAGAGTGAGACAGGAGATTTTGAAAACTGTCTTGATCTCAACTTGAGTAGTGAGATTTTGAGAACTCTCTCTTGATCTGAACTTGAGTAGTGAGATTTCGAGAACTCTCTTTATCTTAATTTGAGTAGTGAGATTTTGAGAACTCACTCGATCTCAACTTGAGTAGTGAGATTTCGAGAACTCTCTTTATCTTAATTTGAGTAGTGAGATTTTGAGAACTCTCTCTTGATCTGAACTTGAGTAGTGAGATTTCGAGAACTCTCTTTATCTTAATTTGAGTAGTGAGATTTTGAGAACTCTCTCTTGATCTCAACTTGAGTAGTGAGATTTTGAGAACTCTCTCTTAATCTCAACTTGAGTAGTGAGATTTTGAGAACTCTCTCTTGATCTCAACTTGAGTAGTGAGATTTTGAGAACTCTCTCTTGATCTCAACTTGAGTAGTTCATCCGGTGGCGGATGGCGGTGAGATTTTGAGAACTCTATCGATCTCGACTTCAGTAGTGAGATTTTGAGAACTCTCTTGATCTCGACTTCAGTAGTGAGATTTTGAGAACTCTCTCTTGATCTCAACTTGAGAATTGAGATTTTGAGAACTCTCTCTTGATCTCAACTTGAGAATTGAGATTTTGAGAACTCTCTTGATCTCAACTTGAGAATTGATATTTTGAGAACTCTCTTGATCTCAACTTGAGAATTGAGATTTTGAGAACTCTCTCTTGATCTCAACTTGAGAATATCAGGAGTGAAATTTTAAGTTCTCTAAAAATAAGCAGCATACGATTTACAAAGTTTTTGACTAGGCTTAGCAAACGTGTCAATCAACATATCCTAGTTGACTCTTTATTCGCAATTTGTTATACTTTATTTATTTTTGCTTTAAAATAGATAAAAATGTGATTCTTCTTATAGTATCTTATTAGTTCTAGATTTAAGCTGGTATGTATTTGATATAATATTTGTGTTGTTAAATTGTTTTTAAGAACTAAATCTACAAGCCATTGTCGCTGTTGCATTAACGATTTAAAGAAATCGATTTTATAGTATATTTTTTATGCCTAAAATATGTTTTTAATTCTTCCGAATTTCGTAATTTCATTCGTCTCTCTGTTTTATAATAAATTCACTTAGAGTTTAGGTTAAACACTATTGATAATACATGTTTCTTTCCCTTTAATTTATATTCATTGTACAAGCATATACTAGTATGTATTTATGGAGTTATTCCTATTATAGAACACGATTATTCCAATATGATTTTATGAACTGAATTGCAGATTTCTGTCATGCTAATTATACTCAAATATAGCTTTTAATTGGTTTTCTAGGCAAACTGCTTTACAATGAAATATCTAACTAGCTGTGCATTATTGATTTGGGTCTACAGTTTCAGGTTTGACGTCAGGGTCAGTAGGTTTAGAGGGGGGTTAGTAGCTTTAGAGGGGGGTTAGTAGGTTTAGAGGGGGGTTAGTAGGTTTAGAGGGGGGTTAGTAGGTTTAGAGGGGGGTTAGTAGGTTTAGAGGGGGGTCAGTAGGTTTAGAGGGAGGGTCAGTAGGTTTAGAGGGAGGGTTTGTAGGTTTATAGGGAGGGTTAGTAGGTTTATAGGGAGGGTTAGTAGGTTTATAGGGAGGGTCAGTAGGTTTAGAGGGAGGGTTAGTAGGTTTAGAGGGAGGGTTAGTAGGTTTATAGGGAGGGTTAGTAGGTTTAGAGGGGGGTTAGTAGGTTTAGAGGGAGGGTTAGTAGGTTTATAGGGAGGGTTAGTAGGTTTATAGGGAATGTCAGTAGGTTTAGAGGGAGGGTTAGTAGGTTTATAGGGAGGGTTAGTAGGTTTAGAGGGAGGTTAGTAGGTTTAGAGGTTGGTTAGTAGTTTTAGAGGGAGGGTTAGTAGGTTTATAGGGAGGGTTAGTAGGTTTATAGGGAGGGTTAGTAGGTTTAGAGGGTGGGTTAGTAGCTTTAGGGAGGGTTAGTAGGTTTAGAGTGAGGGTTAGTAGGTTTATAGGGAGGGTTAGTAGGTTTAGAGTGTGGGTTAGTAGCTTTAGGGAGGGTTAGTAGGTTTAGAGGGAGGGTTAGTAGGTTTATAGGGAGGGTTAGTAGGTTTAGAGGGAGGGTCAGTAGGTTTATAGGGAGGGTTAGTAGGTTTAGAGGGAGGGTTAGTAGGTTTATAGGGAGGGTTAGTAGGTTTATAGGGAGGGTTAGTAGGTTTAGAGGGGGGTTAGTAGGTTTAGAGTGAGGGTTAGTAGGTTTATAGGGAGGGTTAGTAGGTTTAGAGTGTGGGTTAGTAGCTTTAGGGAGGGTTAGTAGGTTTAGAGGGAGGGTTAGTAGGTTTATAGGGAGGGTTAGTAGGTTTAGAGGGAGGGTCAGTAGGTTTATAGGGAGGGTTAGTAGGTTTAGAGGGAGGGTTAGTAGGTTTATAGGGAGGGTTAGTAGGTTTATAGGGAGGGTTAGTAGGTTTAGAGGGGGGTTAGTAGGTTTAGAGTGAGGGTTAGTAGGTTTATAGGGAGGGTTAGTAGGTTTAGAGTGTGGGTTAGTAGCTTTAGGGAGGGTTAGTAGGTTTAGAGGGAGGGTTAGTAGGTTTATAGGGAGGGTTAGTAGGTTTAGAGGGAGGGTCAGTAGGTTTATAGGGAGGGTTAGTAGGTTTAGAGGGAGGGTTAGTAGGTTTATAGGGAGGGTTAGTAGGTTTATAGGGAGGGTTAGTAGGTTTAGAGGGGGGTTAGTAGGTTTAGAGGGAGGGTTAGTAGGTTTAGAGGGAGGGTTAGTAGGTTTAGAGGGTGGGTTAGTAGCTTTAGGGAGGGTTAGTAGGTTTAGAGGGAGGGTTAGTAGGTTTAGAGGGAGGGTTAGTAGGTTTATAGGGAGGGTTAGTAGGTTTATAGGGAGGGTCAGTAGGTTTATAGGGAGGGTTAGTAGGTTTAGAGGGGGGTTAGTAGGTTTAGAGGGAGGGTTAGTAGGTTTAGAGGGTGGGTTAGTAGCTTTAGGGAGGGTTAGTAGGTTTAGAGGGAGGGTTAGTAGGTTTAGAGGTTGGTTAGTAGTTTTAGAGGGAGGGTTAGTAGGTTTATAGGGAGGGTTAGTAGGTTTAGAGGGTGGGTTAGTAGCTTTAGGGAGGGTTAGTAGGTTTAGAGTGAGGGTTAGTAGGTTTATAGGGAGGGTTAGTAGGTTTAGAGGGTGGGTTAGTAGCTTTAGGGAGGGTTAGTAGGTTTAGAGGGAGGGTTAGTAGGTTTATAGGGAGGGTTAGTAGGTTTAGAGGTTGGTTAGTAGTTTTAGAGGGAGGGTTAGTAGGTTTATAGGGAGGGTTAGTAGGTTTAGAGGGGGGTTAGTAGGTTTAGAGGGAGGGTTAGTAGGTTTAGAGGGAGGGTTAGTAGGTTTAGAGGGTGGGTTAGTAGCTTTAGGGAGGGTTAGTAGGTTTAGAGGGAGGGTTAGTAGGTTTACAGGGAGGGTTAGTAGGTTTACAGGGAGGGTTTGTAAGTTTACAGGGAGGGTTAGTAGGTTTACAGGGAAGGTTTGTAGGTTTACAGGGAGGGTTAGTAGGTTTAGAGGGGGGTTAGTAGTTTTTGAGGGAGGGTTAGTAGGTTTCGATCAGGTCAATGGCATGAAATGTACTAACGTATTGTGTTTCAGTCTGCCAGTTAGGAGACCCAACAGGCCAATCAGCTGCTAGCCAGCATGTCCTATCATTGGCCAAAGCGATTGTCATCCAACACCGAATCTCCAACTCTTCCGTCGACTCCGGCTTCGTCGGCTGTCTCGGTGGCCGCAACAAATGCCGCGGTTGATCTGTCAGCAGAGGAGGGTCTGGCTTCAGCCTACGAGCAGCTGTCGGCTCGATTCAATCAACTCGAGAACGCGTACCGCGCCGCTAAAAGTGCAGGCGGCGGCGGCGGCAGCTCCGGTGGCGGATTCATCTCGCGCCTGCCATCCTGTCTGCGTTCGTCGGCGGAGGATCAGTGAGTAGGCCTGTGTTGACTCGTAGGTAGAAATGATTTCACGATCATTTTACATCCCAGATCCCAACAACCATTTTTCATCCCAGATCCCAACAATAATTTTTCATCCCAGATCCCAACAATCATTTTGCATCCCTGATCCCAACAATCATTTTATATCCCTGATCCCAACAATCATTTTATATCCCAGATCCCAACAATCATTTTGCATCCCTGATCCCAACAATCATTTTATATCCCTGATCCCAACAATCATTTTTCATCCCAGATCCCAACAATCATTTTACATCCCTGATCCCAACAATCATTTTATATCCCTGATCCCAACAATCATTTTATATCCCTGATCCCAACAATCATTTTATATCCCTGATCCCAACAATCATTTTTCATCCCAGATCCCAACAATCATTTTACATCCCTGATCCCAACAATCATTTTATATCCCTGATCCCAACAATCATTTTACATCCCTGATCCCAACAATCATTTTATATCCCTGATCCCAACAATAATTTTTCATCCCAGATCCCAACAATCATTTTACATCCCTGATCCCAACAATCAGTTTATATCCCAGATCCCAACAATCATTTTACATCCCTGATCCCAACAATCATTTTATATCCCTGATCCCAACAATCATTTTATATCCCTGATCCCAACAATCATTTTACATCCCTGATCCCAACAATAAATTTTCATCCCAGATCCCAACAATCATTTTGCATCCCTGATCCCAACAATCATTTTATATCCCTGATCCCAACAATCAGTTTATATCCCAGATCCCAACAATCATTTTATATCCCTGATCCCAAAAATCATTTTATATCCCTGATCCCATCAGTCGAGTTTTCCAACAATCATCTATACGCAAAAAGCATTCCAGATCCATTATCCCAACACTCCTCACTATCTTTCAACATTTCAGAAGTGAAATGCCTATAATAATCCACTAATCCCCTAATTTTTCCCCTCTTCCAGGTGCGCAGACGAGGATTGGCTTGCAATTGACGGCGGCGGCAGTGGCATAGCAACCGGATCTGGGATAGGCAACACCCCTGTGGCCTGCCTGCTAACGGAGTTGGCTCGAGCTCAGGCTCGCGCTAAGCGGGCCGAAGTTCGAGCCCTGGCCTGGGAGCGCAGATCCCGCGAAGCCGCCAGCCTGCTGCGTCAAGCTGCCGAACGGCTGGCCGAGGCGCGCCGGCAAGTCGATTGTGAGGCCAGCGACGCCAAGCGCCATTGTCGCGTCCTCGGCCTCGGAGTTGCCGCTCTGGGCGAGTTGGCCAAATCCCAGGGCCTGCTGCTGCAGAAACTGCTTCTGAGGGAGCGACTGCGCGGTGGCCAGCAGCTGCTGCGGCTGCGCCAAATCGATGAAAGGTGACATGCCACGCTTCTCTTCAGACAGCATAAGGCTGTCGTGTTGGGTGTCTCGGGTGGGTGTTTGAACCCAATCAGTGATTGGTCAACGAACCCTATCTTCTTCTTCACTCTAAAATTACCCCGACTAAGAATACTAAATCCTTAGATTTATCCCATTTTGTTTCTAGATCCTAAAAATTATCCTACTTACATTCGAGATTCACAGATTTATCCCATCTAGTTTCTAAATCCTCAAAATTATCCTACTTACATTATAGATCCTCAGACTTACTATCTAGATCCTAGATCCTCATATTTATCCCATCTACTTAGACTGTCCTTGAGTTCGAATCCGCGGCGAAGCCACAATTATTTGGGATAATTTACGAAGGTCATCCCCAGATACAGTGAGAGTGTACAACAATACCTGACAATAAGAAAGTCTAAGCCAAAGCCCATTGCTATCCATCAGCGCTGTCGAATTCAACGCTTTCGCCGACGATTCACTTCCCACCCTGACATCGGCTGGCGAAGCGGCCGCGCTGGCGGCCTCGCCACCCCTAGCAGCCCCTGAGTCCGCCGCCGATGATACATCGTCTTCTTCACTGAGTGTCGCCGGCAGTGCCAGTCAGTTCTGTCCAATGTCGCCGCTTCTCTGTCACGATCGTCTAGGCATCGTCGGTGGCATCGATGGAGTGGGCTACAGCGAGCCGAACTGTTTTTATCACCCTGGCAACGGCGCTAGCAACAATGCCAATCGCAATCACGTGGACTCTTCCAATTGGTGGCCCTGGCCAGATCGTCGGCTGGCGCCCGACCAGAATCTTGACGATTTTCGCGACAACGTCGACAATAATGACGACGACGACGAAGAGTTTGACGATCAACATCAACCTGGCACTCTAGGCCGCAACGGAGTGAAAATGCGCTGTCCCGTGTGCGGCCTCTTTATCGACTGCAGCGACGTCGCCGACGGAGGCGCCGACGAGTTTCATCAGCACGTCGATGCCCATTTTGGCGGCGAAGGTGTGTGCTAAAACTCTCATCAACATCCGCTTGTAATCTTCCCGTGCTGGCGTATATAACAGCTTAGCAACCATATTTTATTCATCGATTAATTTTTTTAAACATTCTCTAATTTTTTTCTTTTTCATGCTAGTCTAGTCAATAATTTGAGATTTTTTAAAGTCCGTCTGGGACTTAGACCTGCTAGATTTTTATAACTCTGTCGTGATTTGTTGTGTGATTTTGAAATCGGTCATGATTTGTTGTGAGACTTTGAAATCGGTCATGATTTGTTGTGTGATTTTGAAATCGGTCGTGATTTGTTGTGTGATTTTGAAATCGGTCATGATTTGTTGTGAGACTTTGAAATCGGTCATGATTTGTTGTGTGATTTTGAAATCGGTCATGATTTGTTGTGTGATTTTGAAATCGGTCATGATTTGTTGTGTGATTTTGAAATCGGTCGTGATTTGTTGTGTGATTTTGAAATCGGTCATGATTTGTTGTGAGACTTTGAAATCGGTCATGATTTGTTGTGTGATTTTGAAATCGGTGATGATTTGTTGTGAGACTTTGAAATCGGTCATGATTTGTTGTGTGATTTTGAAATCGGTCATGATTTGTTGTGTGATTTTGAAATCGGTCATGATTTGTTGTGAGACTTTGAAATCGGTCATGATTTGTTGTGTGATTTTGAAATCGGTCATGATTTGTTGTGAGACTTTGAAATCGGTCATGATTTGTCGTGTGATTTTGAAATCGGTCATGATTTGTTGTGAGACTTTGAAATCGGTCATGATTTGTTGTGTGATTTTGAAATCGGTCGTGATTTGTTGTGTGATTTTGAAATCGGTCATGATTTGTTGTGAGACTTTGAAATCGGTCATGATTTGTTGTGTGATTTTGAAATCGGTCATGATTTGTTGTGAGACTTTGAAATCGGTCATGATTTGTTGTGTGATTTTGAAATCGGTCATGATTTGTTGTGTGATTTTGAAATCGGTCATGATTTGTTGTGAGACTTTGAAATCGGTCATGATTTGTTGTGTGATTTTGAAATCGGTCATGATTTGTTGTGAGACTTTGAAATCGGTCATGATTTGTCGTGTGATTTTGAAATCGGTCATGATTTGTTGTGAGACTTTGAAATCGGTCATGATTTGTCGTGTGATTTTGAAATCGGTCATGATTTGTCGTGTGATTTTGAAATCGGTCATGATTTGTTGTGAGACTTTGAAATCGGTCATGATTTGTTGTGTGATTTTGAAATCGGTCATGATTTGTTGTGAGACTTTGAAATCGGTGATGATTTGTCGTGTGATTTTGAAATCGGTCATGATTTGTCGTGTGATTTTGAAATCGGTCATGATTTGTTGTGAGACTTTGAAATCGGTCATGATTTGTCGTGTGATTTTGAAATCGGTCATGATTTGTTGTGAGACTTTGAAATCGGTCATGATTTGTCGTGTGATTTTGAAATCGGTCATGATTTGTCGTGTGATTTTGAAATCGGTCATGATTTGTTGTGAGACTTTGAAATCGGTCATGATTTGTTGTGAGACTTTGAAATCGGTCATGATTTGTCGTGTGATTTTGAAATCGGTCATGATTTGTTGTGAGACTTTGAAATCGGTCATGATTTGTTGTGAGACTTTGAAATCGGTCATGATTTGTTTTGAGACTTTGAAATCGGTCATGAAGCAATTGATAAAGTAATCGACATCTAGCAACGTCATGAATCGCTGCCTTGTTTCATGCTCGAATTCAATTATTGTGCCTTTTAATTTCTTAGCCTTATTTTGTTTCCAGAAGTTGAAAAGTAATACCAAAATATTAGATTATTGTCTTAATGCCCTGTTTCATACCGCGATAAGTATTATTTAGAATTGTTTTTTACTTAAATAAAGTTTATTCACAATAGCTTCCATGTTAAGTTGCTACGCTTTGCATGCATTGATCCACCGTTTTTTGTACTTGTATTTTGTCTATTACTTTTTGGTTTTCTATGTTTGATTTTTTTCAACTTCTGCGCTTGAATATTGAATCTAGTCAACAAAAAAGAGGAATATATTTGGCTTCATTTTTGGCGCTTAAATATAAAAACTACTCTTGCTTTGCTATTTTTGCTGGCTACCTTAAATACCTTGAAGTTATTTGTTTTTTTATCTACAACTTGCTACTTGCTTTGTAACCAAATATTAAAGGATACTATTAGATTGTCTCATCTCTCCCGTGTCTCATCTCTCCCGTGTCTCATCTCTCCCGTGTCTCATCTCTCCCGTGTCTCATCTCTCCCGTGTCTCATCTCTCCCGTGTCTCATCTCTCCCGTGTCTCATCTCTCCCGTGTCTCATCTCTCCCGTGTCTCATCTCTCCCGTGTCTCATCTCTCCCGTGTCTCATCTCTCCTATGTCTCATCTCTCCCGTGTCTCATCTCTCCCGTGTCTCATCTCTACCGTGTCTCATCTCTCTGGTGTCTCATCTCTCCCGTGTCTCATCTCTCCCGTGTCTCATCTCTCCCGTGTCTCATCTCTCCCGTGTCTCATCTCTCTGGTGTCTCATCTCTCCCGTGTCTCATCTCTCCCGTGTCTCATCTCTCCCGTGTCTCATCTCTCCCGTGTCTCATCTCTCCCGTGTCTCATCTCTCCCGTGTCTCATCTCTCCCGTGTCTCATCTCTCCCGTGTCTCATCTCTCCTATGTCTCATCTCTCCCGTGTCCCATCTCTCCCATGACAATATATCTACAATAATAGTCAACATGGTTACATGATGAAATTATCTTAGCAGAAAAATTGTGCCTTCATTGGCGGTTTTTGCCAGCAGACACCCTGAATTGTTGAATATCTTGAAGATGCCGGTGTTTTTTGATTATCTAAAGGCTGTTTTATCTGATAAGAGCGGAAAATTTTAACGCGTGTTCTGGATTTTTATGCCGATTCGTTGAATATTTTGGGAGGTAAAGGAAAAAAGAAAAAACATTTATATTTGAACTGCCATCTGTGTGAGAGACAAGAGACAAAGACTCCTTTTTGTTCATTGCCGAGAAAGTGCAATTAATTCAGGGTTAAAATTGTTCGTATATTTATTTAAGTTTAAGAAAGGGAATAGTTAGTTTAGTAGAATAGCTAATGTGCATTTAGACATAAAATGTTTAGCATACATATTTTTGTGCACAAAAATGACAGATTTTCAATTTGAATTCGACAAATAATTTCATTGCCCCGATTTTTTTTCGATATATTACAAAAAGAAAAAAGTAAACCAAATGTAAAATTCTAATGTGAAGCCAATTTCAATTAGGTGCCAATCCAATGTAGAGCTTGTAGATCAACAAACAGCCTATCCTTGCAATTAGTCACCGACAAGCTAGTGGTGTTAAAAAACACAGCCGCGTCGCCAGAGTGAACTAAAGCCAAATCGCCAAACGAAGGAGCTGATAAGCTCGGCTTTTTGTCCAGCTTATCGTCTGCAATTAGCGGAAAGTGTCTAGTGCTGTTTATTGCAGGCGGAGGTGTCAACCCCATTCCAGTGGCTATAGTGTTGTTTATTGCAGGCTGAGGTGTCAACCCCATTCCAGTGGCTATAGTGCTGTTTATTGCAGGCTGAGGTGTCAACCCCATTCCAGTGGCTATAGTGCTGTTTATTGCAGGCTGAGGTGTCAACCCCATTCCAGTGGCTATAGTGCTGTTTATTGCAGGCTGAGGTGTCAACCCCATTCCAGTGGCTATAGTGCTGTTTATTGCAGGCTGAGGTGTCAACCCCATTCCAGTGGCTATAGTGCTGTTTATTGCAGGCTGAGGTGTCAACCCCATTCCAGTGGCTATAGTGCTGTTTATTGCAGGCTGAGGTGTCAACCCCATTCCAGTGGCTATAGTGCTGTTTATTGCAGGCTGAGGTGTCAACCCCATTCCAGTGGCTATAGTGTTGTTTATTGCAGGCTGAGGTGTCAACCCCATTCCAGTGGCTATAGTGTTGTTTATTGCAGGCTGAGGTGTCAACCCCATTCCAGTGGCTATAGTGCTGTTTATTGCAGGCTGAGGTGTCAACCCCATTCCAGTGGCTATAGTGTTGTTTATTGCAGGCTGAGGTGTCAACCCCATTCCAGTGGCTATAGTGCTGTTTATTGCAGGCTGAGGTGTCAACCCCATTCCAGTGGCTATAGTGCTGTTTATTGCAGGCTGAGGTGTCAACCCCATTCCAGTGGCTATAGTGCTGTTTATTGCAGGCTGAGGTGTCAACCCCATTCCAGTGGCTATAGTGCTGTTTATTGCAGGCTGAGGTGTCAACCCCATTCCAGTGGCTATAGTGCTGTTTATTGCAGGCTGAGGTGTCAACCCCATTCCAGTGGCTATAGTGCTGTTTATTGCAGGCTGAGGTGTCAACCCCATTCCAGTGGCTATAGTGCTGTTTATTGCAGGCTGAGGTGTCAACCCCATTCCAGTGGCTATAGTGTTGTTTATTGCAGGCTTATTTATAGGGACAGAGGAAGCACTTCATTCGATGTACTTTTGTCAAGAAAAACTGTCTTGGCTTGACTCACCAAAAACTAATTGGAACACTCGTGCTCTCAAGTCGATGACCAGAATGGCTCCATCTCGCTGGGTCCTGGCCAAAATTCTCAGGCCACCATCCGGACTAGCCTGGAACTGGGCAGACCGAATGCCGATACCAGCAACGTCGTGAAGTAGCAGGGAAAGTTCACCTGGTTAATCAGAGGTCGGACCGGTCACGTAACACGGAATACACGTTAACGAAAATCAAAATAGGCCTAAATTGCGATTAATATATTTGCAGATGTGCAGCCGACAGCACAGCCGCAGCTATTGCGCGGTACATTTGACGGCTGCGTACGACTGTTGAGTCCATGCACTGGGAGACGCAATGACCCTCAATTACAACCAGCTAATGCTGCTACCCATTTTAAACCTGACTGAACAGAAGCAATGCAGAGTTAAGAGTCTTGCTGAAGGACACCAATTTTTACAGTGAAGTCGAGAGTTCAACCCAAGAACTTCAAATCGCGAGTCCTCCAAGCCTTTTCTCCGCGGCTGCGCCCCAAATTAATGCGGCCTCGCCGCGGAATCGAGCCGAGCGACCTTGGCGCGTAATTGTTTGTTATCTCATATCTCACCTGTAGACAATACTTCGTACACGTAGACATTGCTGCCAGACAGGTGCAGAACGTGTCGACCATCTTCGGACGCGAACACTCGACCAGCTGGGTTGGTCTCTCCGTTGGGCTCTTGGCCTAGATTCCGGTCGATCGCTGGAAACAGGTGACGCCGAGTGATGGCAACGCCAGTTCGCAGATCCAGGGCTAGAATTGTTGGCTCGGATCCATTGGCCATGGATGAGTGAAGAATTAGAGTGCCGCCTGCAGTCGATCGGTTTGGAACAGAGAAAGAACTTCACGACTTTCCTAATTAAAACTAAATATTATAAAAGAGGCCACTCACCTTGAACCAGCAGATCAGCCCGGTCCAAATTGGTCTCCGTTGAAGCGAGTCCAAAGCGAACCAAAGTTTTAGCATCTTCGCGTCCGTCGGTCACATCAACGACCAACACGTCGAGGCTTGGCGTTGCTGCCGATGCCGCTGTGGTCGAGTCGGAGTCAACCATCGCGACAAGGAGTCCGGACCTGCTGTCTGGCAGTCTTAGAACCCGTCTTAGCTTCATCTTCGCCTCGTTGACATTGCCATCGTTGACAGCTTTCTTCACAGTCCATCGACGTGCCAGGCGTCGGTGACCACTAGTTGTAGTCGCAGAGGCGGCGGAGTCAACGACAAAGATTTCAAATTCGTCTTCGCGGAGGCCGCACGCGATCCACAGCTGGTCGGTTGGCTGCCTGTACGCCAGCATGACAGGCGGGCAGTTCAGCTGGACTGGCTCGAAGGCCAGCCATCGTTGAGGCTGCATGGCCAACAGTCGGCCGAGGCTGGGCTGCGCGGCGTACACAATGTGCCTGCCAGCAGACGCGACAGGACCCCATGCGCAGCTGACGAGGTTCTCGCACAATGTAACGTCGTCAAAATCGGCGCTGGCTGCGCTGCCAACGCTGCAATCGGTGGGGTCGACCACCGAGCAGCCGCCAGCGTGGAAGGCGGCGATGACGGTGCTAGTCGGACTCAGTGGATAACTGTTGTAGTCTGGAGAGATTCACAATACTCTTTAAACTACTTAGTAGTATGTCAGGAGTATGAACGCAAATTTTTTTTCTATTGCTTTAAAGAAGTCTATGGCTGTAATCACTGCTGCGTTAAAAAGGTGGAAATATCCTGGAATGAACTGTCTTAATCCCCAAGACCCCTAACGACCCTCATGCCTTAGTTGCAGCCGAGGTAACCATGCCAGTGTGACTTGAATTTAATTGATTCTCTGTGTCGCTCAGTGGTTAATATTGATTGCCCCAGCTATAATGCTAAAAGATAATCTAATAGCCGTGTGAACTGAAGCTATTTGAAATTATATAAAGTGTATTGCTTAAGGGCACGATTTGTTTTGAAATAGGGTAGGATTCGAACTCTCGACCTCTACAAGCTCCTCTATTTGCTAATAGGAAATTTTGCGTACAGTATAACGACAAAATGTTTACAGATTGCAATCGCCTTGGCATTACCGGTTTCTGTTGGCAGTCTAACGTAGATTGTGGCCGCAAACTCTGCCACTCCGGCGACATTGCTAGTCCTACAGGTGTACATACCAGTGTGACTCCGGTCGATCTTCGCGATGTACAGACTGGACCCGATGTCTGTGATTTGAAATGTGCTTCGTATGAGAAAGATAAAATATTTATATTAAATACGAATAGGATAATATTCAAAAATCTATGATTGACTCGATGGGATAAACATGACAGATTAATGATGATTTTAATGAGATGAACATGAAATATTTTCTATGGATTCGATAGGATAAAACTAATATATAATCGATAGATTTGATTTGATAATACTGATGGATTATCGATGGATTTAATGAGATAAAACTGATGGATTATCGATGGATTTGATTGGATAAAATTGCTGGATTATCGATGGATTTAATGAGATAAAACTGATGGATTATCGATGAATATGATTGGATAAAACTGATGGATTATCGATGAATATGATTGGATAAAACTGATGGATTATCGATGAATATGATTGGATAAAACTGATGGATTATCGATAGATTTGATAGGATAAAATTGATGGATTATCAATGGATTCGATAGGATAAAATTGATGGATTATCGATGGATTTAATGAGATAAAACTGATGGATTATCGATGAATTTGATAGGATAAAATTGATGGATTATCGATGGATTTGATTGGATAAAATTGATGGATTATCGATGGATTTGATAGGATAAAACTGATGGATTATCGATGAATTTGATAGGATAAAATTGATGGATTATCGATGGATTTGATTGGATAAAATTGATGGATTATCGATGGATTTGATAGGATAAAACTGATGGATTATCGATGAATTTGATAGGATAAAATTGATGGATTTGATGGGATAAAACTGCTAGATTATCTATCGATTTGATAGGATAAAATTGATGGATTATCGATGGATTTGATAGGATAAAACTAATGGATTATCGATGGATTTAATGAGATAAAACTGATAGATTATGCGTAGACCACACACAGGTGCAAGGCGTAGATAATCCATTTTGTTTTTGCGTATAGCACAGAATATTTAATCTCAACCCTTTTGAGACTTCGGGTATGCAATTTTTTGGGTAGGATGAGAAAAGTTTCTCATTGATTTAATCTTTTTCCCTCCAACGAACCCACTGCACCTATACATACATTGTGGCTGTACAAGCTTGCCAGCAGTGGATGTGGGACATTTTTGCCCGCTTCATTGATCCCACCAGGTCCGCCCTGACCGGCGCTTGTCGTTCCGATCTGATTTCCAATTTCGATTGTCGCATATATATAAGGAAGCACGGATGAAGTATTTGTGGATGAGCTAGAGCTAGTTAGACGGGGAAGAGATGGCCCAAATTGAACCAGATGGCGTGTTCCCGATCGTTCGAGTCCCGTTGCAATCTGGTTCGCTCACCCTACCGGATTACGTAACTTACTGCTCAAACTCATTTGAGTAGCCTCCACCCCACCAACAATCGAAGCCGGCAGCGTCGTGTACAGATGGACTTGGCTTTTTCGAATTAATTCAACTGGCTGGCAGGACTTGGATCATGTCGACTGGGTGACGGAGTGACACGCGAGATGAGAGAACGAAAAAAGTTTTTTCATAGAACGGAATTAATTTCGCCACATATCTCTAATTTAGTTAACTAACTAAATTGTAACTAAGGCTGCAAATGAGTTTTTTCCGTATGCCAACACGATACATTTTGTCGAGAATTTTAGAATTCTAGTTTATTTGATTACTTGATCATTCTGCTTTTGATGCATTGAATTTCCTGAATTAATGAATTAATAATTCTCAATTTATTGATTCATCATTCTAAACTGATGCATTGATCAGCCTACATTGATGCATTGATCAGCCTACATTGATGCATTGATCAGCCAACATTGATGCATTGATCAGCCAACATTGCGCTCACCAGTTTTTTGCACTATAACATCCGCGCCAGCTCCTTGTACATCGCTGACAGGAGCTCCATTGAATAGCCAGCTGAGTCCGCCCTGAAGTCCTGGTCCGCCGCCGGTGACGTCACAGTCTAGCCTCGCCGATTCGCCCAGTCGACGTACCAATATCGAGGGCTTCACCTGGACGAAGGGCGGCGCTGGAGAACAGGGGCGATGATGATTTGAGGTGGGATTGGCTTCAACTGAGCATGAGTTCTAGAATCTAGACAAAGTGAGACTTAGAGTGAGATAGAGAGAGGTAGTGTGAGGCAGAGTGAGGTAGAGTGAGATAGAGTGAGATAGAGTGAGGTAGAGTGAGTTGAGTGAGTTGAGTGAAGCAGAGTGAGATAGAGAGAGGTAGAGTGAGTTGAGTGAGGCAGAGTGAGTTGAGTGAGAAGAGTGAGATAGAGAGAGGTAGAGTGAGTTGAGTGAGGCAGAGTGAGTTGAGTGAGTTGAGTGAGGTAGAGTGAGTTGAGTGAGGTAGAGTGAGTTGAGTGAGGTAGAGTGAGTTGAGTGAGATAGAGAGAGGTAGAGTGAGTTGAGTGAGGCAGAGTGAGTTGAGTGAGGCAGAGTGAGGCAGAGTGAGAAGAGTGAGGTAGAGTGAGATAGAGTGAGATAGAGTGAGGTAGAGTGAGTTGAGTGAGTTGAGTGAGGTAGAGTGAGTTGAGTGAGGTAGAGTGAGTTGAGTGAGGTAGAGTGAGTTGAGTGAGGTAGAGTGAGTTGAGTGAGATAGAGAGAGATAGAGAGAGGTAGAGAGAGATAGAGTGAGGCAGAGTGAGTTGAGTGAGGCAGAGTGAGTTGAGTGAGAAGAGTGAGATAGAGAGAGGTAGAGTGAGTTGAGTGAGGTATAGTCAGGTAGAGTGAGGTAGGGTGAGGTAGAGTGAGGTAGAGTGAGGTAGGGTGAGGTAGAGTGAGGTAGGGTGAGGTAGAGTGAGGTAGGGTGAGGTAGAGTGAGGTAGAGTGAGGTAGAGTGAGGTAGAGTGAGGTAGAGTGAGGTAGGGTGAGGTAGAGTGAGGTAGAGTGAGGTAGAGTGAGTTGAGTGAGGCAGAGTGAGTTGAGTGAGAAGACTGAGATAGAGAGAGGTAGAGTGAGTTGAGTGAGTTGAGTGAGGCAGAGTGAGTTGAGTGAGAAGAGTGAGATAGAGAGAGGTAGAGTGAGTTGAGTGAGGCAGAGTGAGTTGAGTGAGAAGAGTGAGATAGAGAGAGGTAGAGTGAGTTGAGTGAGTTGAGTGAGGCAGAGTGAGGCAGAGTGAGATAGAGAGAGGTAGAGTGAGATAGAGTGAGGCAGAGTGAGTTGAGTGAGGCAGAGTGAGTTGAGTGAGGCAGAGTGAGTTGAGTGAGAAGAGTGAGATAGAGAGAGGTAGAGTGAGATAGAGTGAGGCAGAGTGAGTTGAGTGAGAAGAGTGAGATAGAGTGAGACAGAGTGAGTTGAGTGAGAAGAGTGAGATAGAGTGAGGCAGAGTGAGAAGAGTGAGATAGAGTGAGGCAGAGTGAGTTGAGTGAGAAGAGTGAGATAGAGTGAGGCAGAGTGAGTTGAGTGAGATAGAGTGAGGCAGAGTGAGTTGAGTGAGAAGAGTGAGATAGAGTGAGGTAGAGTGAGTTGAGTGAGAAGAGTGAGATAGAGTGAGGTAGAGTGAGTTGAGTGAGGTATAGTCAGGTAGAGTGAGGTAGAGTGAGGTAGAGACAGGTAGGGTGAGGTAGGGTGAGGTAGAGTGAGTCGAGTGAGGTAGAGTGAGGTATTGAGCAAGCTGAGCTCACCAACAACAGATAAGGCAACACGGGAGCACAGCCTTGGCCACAAGCTGCTGCAGCACTTGTAGACACCCGAGTCAAACTGGTTCGGATTTTCGATTGGCAGAGTTGATGAATTTGCGCCAATAATTTCTATGAAATCTCGTCGAGTCCATCGGATCGATTCGGCTGGGCCGAGGGGCGAACCCAGTGGACAGGTGAGGTCGACAGACTGACCGCTTTCTGACGGGATCAGGTGAGACCTTTGCGACCCAGCCAGTGTCTCCTTGGGTAGAGCTGTAAGAAGTGAAAGGTTGACATTTTGAGAATAGACTTCTTGGCGACAGGCAAGCATTTCAATGAAAGTTAAAAATCCGCCAACTAGAGGCGGGATATTTCGACCTGAGAAAAAAAGAGTTCGTTTTGACAACCGTTTCGACAGTCGGAGACAATCGATGACAAATTTGACAATCGGTGACAAATTTGACAATCGATGACAATTTCGACAATCGATGACAATTTCGACAATAGATGACAATTTCGACAAACGGAGACAATTTCGAAATCCGGTGAAAATTTTGACACCTCAGGGACGATTTCGACAATCGGTGACAATTTCGACAATCGGTAAACATTTCGACAATCGGAGGCAGTTTCGACAATCTGTGACAATTTCGACAATCGGTGACAATTTCGACAATCGGTGACAATTTCGACAATCGGTGACAATTTCGACAATCGGTAAACATTTCGACAATCGGAGGCAGTTTTGACAATCACTGACAATGTCGACAATCAATGACAATTTCGACAATCGATGACAATTTTGACAATCGGTGACAATTTTGACAATCGGTGACAATTTCGACAATCGGTGAAAATTTCGACAATCGGTGACAATTTTGACAATCTGTGACAATTTCGACAATCGGAGACAATTTCGACAATCGGTGACAATTTTGACAATCTGTGACAATTTCGACAATTGGAGACAATTTCGACAAACTGTGACAATTTCGACAATCGGTGACAATTTCGACAATCGGTGACAACTTCTCACACAGTGCTAACAAGGACTGCAATACTGTAACAATTTTTCTTTCAGTGATCTCGGGGAGTGAACTCACATTAACTCGAAGGCCAGGCAAAACTTTTAAATTAATTTTTTTATATAAAAATTCGATGAAATCAATCAAATGACCTGCTTATTCTAAACTAATTTCACCTGGAAAAACATAGTGCTAAAGCTCTAAAGCAAATCTTACGTGACTGAGTCATCGACAGCTCAGAAGTCCGTCAATCAATTCCCTGGCTTCTTCTTTCAGAACACGCGAGAAAAAGTCTGCGAAAATCTTTTTTCACGCATCACCTGATTTCACCCTTACCTCCAATAAACCATCCCTATGGCTTATCCCTGCTAATGGGATAACTTAATTTAGTTTGTCCCACGAATCTATATCCCCAGCAGGCCTTCCCAAAAGCAGATCTGTTCCCTGTATCCATGCATTCCAGAGCTGACAAATATCGAAGAAGATCCTCCAAAAAAAATTTCCAACACGCTGTTGGCAACCATCCCTAGCAACAGCGTTCTAGACACACTAGGCAAAAAAACTACGTATAGAAAATGTCTTTGCTTTTATAAACACACTATAAATTAAGCGAGCCCATTATCCTCTGCCATTGCCAACACCAGGCATCAAAGAGACACACGCGGACACAAAAGAGTATCAATATGTTATTTTTTGCTTCAATCAGTACGGTTTTTTTTTGTATGACGCTTATAATTAGATTATCTGTCGTGTGATGGCGAAAAAGTATCAAAATGTGATTAATTTGCCAAGACTAACCCAGAAATCTCACTTCTAATCTACTTAAATTTAGCCTCTTAGCTATATTTCAACACCCACCTCACCCCACTCTAATAAATCTCGTTCCTAATGTACTCTGAACTCAGCCACCTGGCGTAAATGTACATTCATACCCTTTCTAAGCACCCACCTCACGCCACTCCAAGAAATCTCGTTCCTAATGTACTCTGAATTCAGCCACTTGGCGTAAATGTACATTCATTCCCTTTCTAAGCACCCACCTCACGCCACTCCAAGAAATCTCGTTCCTAATGTACTCTGAATTCAGCCGCTTGGCGTAAATGTACATTCATTCCCTTTCTAAGCACCCACCTCACGCCAGCCATAGAATCTCATTCTTAATGTATCTTATGAGGCCGTCTTATCTTATTAGCGATAAAACTAGCAGCCGTGTTTCCTAAAACATATACATAATTATGCGGTTCCATGTACTTAAAAATGTTATGAAAGGAAAAAAGTCATGTTAACATTCTCTAATGGCTGTGTATAGCTAACTGTATGATTTATGTTTTCACTCTCGGGGACAATAACAGTGATGGGGAGAGATCAGGATAGGAATTTAGACACGGTTGCGGGGACAGTTTTACGAATCCTCAGATACAATATACGAGTAACCGTAATACGAATACTCGTAGTAACCGACTGCCTTCTGTGGCCCAAATAATTGTCACCAGCCTGTTATATTCCCTGTTCGATAGTAACAAGCGGGCTTTACTTGACTTAATTTAAAGTACACAATTCACATGTTATGTACTTTTATCGTTGCACCCAACTCGCGCCACCCGCTCTCCGTCTTCCCCGTATTGATCAATCAGTATCTAGGATGTGAAATATAGGCATGCGACTTACTTAAAGCCTCCGCCAATCGTATTCTGTCAACGCCATCGCCGCGATTTTTGCCTAGCAACCTGTTAGCAACCTCTTTCGAGCAGTCCAGTTTTGTTAGTTTCTGTACCAGTTCCAGCTCGGAAACTCGGCCATTCGAGTTCAAATCCAGGTAAGCAAAGATCCTGTCCATAATTTGCGGTGCGTCTGAAAATTTTAAAAATAGTAGGCAGTCTGGTTTTCTGGAATAATGTCTAACAGTTTTTGCTGAGCTGTATGTCTAACCTCGTGTCAAGCAAACGAGGTTGTGTCTAACATTTTAAAGGTGTGACTAACATTTTTGCTTCACATCTAACATTCTTAGTCGTGTCTAACATTCTAAAATCTTATCTATAACATTCTTAATCGTGTCTAACATTCTAAAATCTTATCTAACATTCTGAAATCTTATCTAACATTCTGAAATCGTGTCTAACATTCTGAAATTGTGTCTAACATTCTAAAATCTTATCTAACATTCTGAAATCGTGTCTAAGCTTCTAAAATCTTATCTAACATTCTGAAATCGTGTCTAACATTCTGAAATCTTATCTAACATTCTGAAATCCTATCTAACATTCTGAAATCGTGTCTAACATTCTAAAATCCTATCTAACATTCTGAAATCGTGTCTAACATTCTAAAATCTTATCTAACATTCTGAAATCGTGTCTAACATTCTGAAATCTTATCTAACATTCTGAAATCGTGTCTAACATTCTAAAATCGTGTCTAACATTCTGAAATCGTGTCTAACATTCTGAAATCTTGTCTAACATTCTCAAATCGTGTCTAACATTCTCAAATCGTGTCTAATATTCTGAAATCGTGTCTAATATTCTGAAATCGTGTCTAATATTCTGAAATCGTGTCTAATATTCTGAAATCGTGTCTAATATTCTGAAATCCTATCTAACATTCTGAAATCGTGTCTAACATTCTGAAATCGTGTCTAACATTCTGAAATCGTATCTAACATTTTGAGACTGTGTCAGACATGTTTAGCTGTCTTTCCAACACTTCTATGATATTATTTATCAAAAAAAACATAACAATGAAACCTTTTCCACTGGTTTTGTAGTCTGAGCAGCCTTTCTTGAGACCCGATTTCTGGCACTGCAGAGTCATGAGACCAGATCTCAAACTGGTCACAACTGCCGATGTCTCGCTAATGTCGCAATTGATTTTTAGTTTATTCATTAGCGCTGGAAGATTAAATAAGGACGTTAATTGTTATTTGAGTCTCAGTGATTGAAATAAGAAGCATGCAAAATAAGTAGACATGATCGCGAAAGAATGAGTGAGTAGGTGGGTGAGAAGGGTGAGAAGGGTGAGAAGGGTGAGAAAGTAGAGAGAGGTGGGTGAGAGAGTAGATATAGGATGGGTGGGAGAGTAGGGAGAGGATGGGTGGGAGAGTAGGGAGAGGATGGGTGGGAGAGTAGGGAGAGGATGGGTGGGAGAGTAGGGAGAGGATGGGTGGGAGAGTAGGGAAAGGATGGGTGGGAGAGTAGGGAGAGGATGGGTGGGAGAGTAGGGAAAGGATGGGTGGGAGAGTAGGGAGAGGATGGGTGGGAGAGTAGGGAGAGGATGGGTGGGAGAGTAGGGAAAGGATGGGTGGGAGAGTAGGGAGAGGATGGGTGGGAGAGTAGGGAAAGGATGGGTGGGAGAGTAGGGAGAGGATGGGTGGGAGAGTAGGGAGAGGATGGGTGGGAGAGTGAATAGAGATGCATGCCATATCATACTTTAAATAAGACTAAAGAAAAAGTACTTTAAATTGAGTACCGACTGTTAAAGAAGGAGAAGCAGCTACTGAATGCTAAGAAAGGTTTACCGTTTGCCTTAGCCTCTTCATATATTTAGAGTTAGAGAAAAAACGAATTTGAGTTGAATATCAGAGGCCTAATTACCATTCAAGTAATGGTGATGGATATCTCATATCACTTAATGCAAATTATCAGGATAATAAAAAGTCTAACTCAATTGAAAAAAGGAGTTTTGAGAAGCTCAGAAATCCCAAAACAAAATCCCATAGCTACGGAGTCAAGCAGTTAATTTATTTGGAGAATTAATTGAAATTTGTCTCCCATGGGCATTTAAAATGATTGCTACGAAGTATGTGGGTAGCGGGTCTGGTCTACAGAATTCTGAGTTAAAACTGACTAAATAGGTTTATTTGGAACTTACGATCTGAGGCTTAGAGTTTAAGTTTTGTATAGTCACGATTTTTTTGTTGGCTGATTCAGATGATTTGAGAAATGAAAAAAAACGAAAAAACAGGAAAAAGTGATTAAATGGGAGTTAAATTGGAGAAAAGTGACTCAAATGGGAGAACAGTGGCTCAAATGATTGAAAGTGACTCACATGGGGAAACAGTGACTCAAATGGGAGAAAAGAGACTCAAATGGGAGAACAGTGGCTCAAATGATTGAAAGTGACTCACATGGGGAAACAGTGACTCAAATGGGAGAAAAGAGACTCACAAGGGAGAACAGTGACTCAAATGGGAGAACAGCGACTCAAATGGGAGAAAAGTGACTCAAATGGGAGAAAAGTGACTCAAATGGGAGAAAAGTGACTCAAATGGGAGAAAAGTGACTCAAATGGAGAAAAGTGACTCAAATGGGAGAACAGAGACTCAAATGGGAGAACAGAGACTCAAATGGGAGAAAAGTGACTCAAATGGGAGAAAAGTGACTCTAATGGGAGAAAAGTGACTCAAATGGGAGAAAAGTGACTCAAATGGGAGAAAAGTGACTCAAATGGGAGAACAGGGACTCAAATGGGAGAACAGAGACTCAAATGGGAGAAAAGTGACTCAAATGGGAGAAAAGTGACTCAAATGGGAGAACAGAGACTCAAATGGGAGAACAGAGACTCAAATGGGAGAACAGAGACACAATTGGGAGAACAGAGACTCAAATGGGAGAAAAGTGACTCAAATGGGAGAACAGAGACACAATTGGGAGAACAGAGACTCAAATGGGAGAACAGAGACACAATTGGGAGAACAGAGACTCAAATGGGAGAACAGAGACTCAAATGGGAGAACAGAGACTCAAATGGGAGAGCAGTGACTCAAATGGGAGAAAAGTGACTCAAATGGGAGAACAGAGACTCAAATGGGAGAACAGAGACTCAAATGGGAGAACAGAGACTCAAATGGGAGAACAGAGACACAATTGGGAGAACAGAGACTCAAATGGGAGAAAAGTGACTCAAATGGGAGAAAAGTGACTCAAATGGGAGAACAGAGACTCAAATGGGAGAACAGAGACTCAAATGGGAGAGCAGTGACTCAAATGGGTGAAAAGTGACTTAAGTGATGAAAAGTGACTCAAGTGATGAAAAGTGACTCAAATGGGAGAACAGAGACTCAAATGGGAGAAAAGTGACTCAAATGGGAGAAAAGTGACTCAAATGGGAGAAAAGTGACTCAAATGGGAGAAAAGTGACTCTAATGGGAGAACAGAGACTCAAATGGGAGAAAAGTGACTCAAATGGGAGAACAGTGACTCAAATGGGAGAAAAGTGACTCAAATGAAAGAAACAGAGACTCAAATGGGAGAGCAGAGACTCAAATGGGAGAAAAGTGACTCTAATGGGAGAAAAGTGACTCAAATGGGAGAAAAGTGACTCAAATGGGAGAAAAGTGACTCTAGTGATGAAAAGTGACTCAAATGGGAGAAAAGTGACTCAAATGAGAGAAAAGTGACTCAAATGGGAGAACAGTGACTTAATTGGGAGAAAAGTGACTCAAATGGGAGAAAAGTGACTCAAATGAGAGAAAAGTGACTCAAATGGGAGAACAGAGACTCAAATGGAAGTCATGGCATGCTGTTAAAGTGAGGGAATGTCTTGGTAATGGAATAAAATCGAGGAAAATTTGATAATTGTGATGGAATCGATTTTAGGCGAAGCAAATGGGATAAACGAGAAATAAAAACAATCGAGAATCTAAGAATCCATTCAGTTTGTTACATTTCTAAAAAATAAATTCAAGATACGCATTTGACCGTAATTCAATTTTTGGATTCACAAACTATTTCTACTTTCAATGAATTTTAACTACCCTAAGGTAGCTTTTATGTGAGGTTTTGAATACATGAATATTAAACAGACTCGACTAGAAACAAAAATGTTATAGCTGAAAATATTACTACCCAGATATTTCAAGGCCACGCCCAAAATCCTAGTAATCACCTAAAGGAATTCCCGATTGTTTTAATCTGACTGAATAGGAACAATTTCAAGCATAAATAGTTTAATTTTTTTTTCTTTTTTGCTCAAAATGCATTATGTGGTTCAGAAATGCTCACTAGCTGTCTCATCACCCACTGACTCATCTCTCACTGTCTCATCTCCCACTGTCTCATCTCCCACTGTCTCATCTCCCACTGTCTCATCTCCCACTGTCTCATCTCCCACTGTCTCATCTCCCACTGTCTCATCTCCCACTGTCTCATCTCCCACTGTCTCATCTCCCACTGTCTCATCTCCCACTGTCTCATCTCACACTGTCTCATCTCCCACTGTCTCATCTCCTACTGTCTCATCTCCCACTGTCTCATCTCCCACTGTCTCATCTCCAACTGTCTCATCTCCCACTGTCTCATCTCCCACTGTCTCATCTCCCACTGTCTCATCTCCCACTGTCTCATCTCCCACTGTCTCATCTCCCACTGTCTCATCTCCCACTGTCTCATCTCCCACTGTCTCATCTCCCACTGTCTCATCTCCCACTGTCTCATCTCCAACTGTCTCATCTCCCACTGTCTCATCTCCCACTGTCTCATCTCCCACTGTCTCATCTCACACTGTCTCATCTCCCACTGTCTCATCTCCTACTGTCTCATCTCCCACTGTCTCATCTCCCACTGTCTCATCTCCAACTGTCTCATCTCCCACTGTCTCATCTCCCACTGTCTCATCTCCCACTGTCTCATCTCCCACTGTCTCATCTCCCACTGTCTCATCTCCCACTGTCTCATCTCCCACTGTCTCATCTCCCACTGTCTCATCTCCCACTGTCTCATCTCTCACTGTCTCATCTCCCACTGTCTCATCTCCCACTGTCTCATCTCCCACTGTCTCATCTCCCACTGTCTCATCTCCCACTGTCTCATCTCCTACTGTCTCATCTCCCACTGTCTCATCTCCCACTGTCTCATCTCCAACTGTCTCATCTCCCACTGTCTCATCTCCCACTGTCTCATCTCCCACTGACTCATCTCCCACTGTCTCATCTCCCACTGTCTCATCTCCCACTGTCTCATCTCCCACTGTCTCATCTCCCACTGTCTCATCTCCCACCGTCTCATCTCCCACTGTCTCATCTCTCACTGTCTCATCTCCCACTGTCTCATCTCACACTGTCTCATCTCCCACTGTCTCATCTCCCACTGTCTCATCTCCCACTGTCTCATCTCCCACTGTCTCATCTACCACTGTCTCATCTCACACTGTCTCATCTCCTACTGTCTCATCTCCCACTGACTCATCTCCCACTGTCTTATCTCACACTGTCTCATCTCCCACTGTCTTATCTCTCACTGTCTCATCTCCCACTGTCTCATCTCCCACTGTCTCATCTCCCACTGTCTCATCTCCCACTGTCTCATCTCCCACTGTCTCATCTCCCACTGTCTCATCTCCTACTGTCTCATCTCCCACTGTCTCATCTCCCACTGTCTCATCTCCCACTGTCTCATCTCCTACTGTCTCATCTCCCACTGTCTCATCTCCCACTGTCTTATCTCACACTGTCTCATCTCCTACTGTCTCATCTCCCACTGTCTCATCTCCCACTGTCTCATCACTATCTCAACATCTTACATTAGTTTTCACTTTTGACAATAATCAGTTTAACTATATAACTTTTTTTTCTAACTGTTGAATATATTAGATCGCTACTGATGTAGATGAATCGATGAATAGATACACCATGCAGCTGCAAATATTTTAGTACGAGCACACAGAAAGGCGTACAGATCAGAATCCCATATTTTGTTGTATATATCAGTGCGTTCGATTCAATCCTTCTAGTAGAAAACATAAATATATAGAAATATAAATCAAGGGACTAGGATAAATCGAAGCCTAATACCATCTAGGCCAGAATGCAATAAAACAGCTTACTCCCGCTGTAGCTATAGCTACAAGGGACACTTACTCTTAGACACAGCAGCAGCAGCAGTAGATGACTCAGAGCTGGTTGTTGATGGCAGATGTACTTTGCTGGCATCAGTTCTAGCCACACAACTTTCAGTTGGCAATGGTCGAAGTTTACGATTTGTCAGACAGGCAACTCGGTGCATCTCGCAGTGGCTCGGATAAACTCGACCATCTGAGCCACACACCGGTTTGGGTCGGCGACGCGATCGACAGGCGACGGGGGGTGCGCAGACGCAGCTGGCGACGATTTCGCTGCCGCCGCTGCTGCCGCTGCTGATGGTTTTGCAAATTCGACCTGGTTTGCAGATCTCGGTGGAGCAGGGATCTTCTGGTGGTGTTTGGGTTTAAATATTTATCTAACAGGTTTGTCTAACAGGTTTGAACATGTTTATAACAGGTTTGACCACGTTTCCAACAGGTTTTTAATGTGTTTTAAAAGGTTTTAACACGTGTCCAACAGATTTAAAAGTGTGTCTTAAAGTTCAAAAAATGTGTCTATCAGGTTTGTCTAACAAGTTGGAACACGTGTCTAACAGGTTTGACAATTGACATATGTATAACAGGTTTGAACCTGCTAACCTGTGTCTAGCAGGTTAAAATAAGTATCCAACAGATTTGAACAAATGTCTAACAGGTTTTAACGAGTGTCTAACAGGTTTGAAAATGTGTCTAATTAGTTTGAAAATGTGTCTAACTAGTTTGAAAATGTGTCTAACTAGTTTAAAAATGTGTCTAACTAGTTTTAAAATGTGTCTAACTGGTTTGATCGAGTGTCTAAATAACAGGTTTGAACATTTTGTCTAACAGGTTTGAACATGTGTCTAACAGGTTTGACTAGTGTGTCTAACAGTGTTCACTATCATATGAACACATCTGTCCAACGGTCGCCAAGTCTGACAATCAAGAACACAAAAGAGTCGCTAGCTCACCAGTCTGACTGTACGCCAATGCCACGCCAATCAAGAGGACAAGCTGGATTCCACCAAACCTGGCACAATGAGCCATTGTTAGTCAGAGTTGGACTTTGCTACCCAATTGTCCAAGTAAAACTGCAAGGCCTCCTTAATGATTTTGGAAAGAACTCGTGCTCACGATGGGAACTGGCAGGATTTGAGTGCGCCTTCCGTCTTCTATTATTTTCCTCCTATGTTTCTCCCATCCTTTTTAAATCCGTCTCTCCTAGGCTTGCGTCCTCTCTCCCCTCTGTCTCTTCTCTCCTTGTTCTGTCTTCCTGACCAATCAGTGAAGGCTGGGTGTGGCGCGTTGTGGGTACAACTATAGGATTTACATATGTAGCGGTTTGATGCACGTTTTACATCTGACCCAGCTGTTTTTTAGTTGCATAGGAATAGCCAGGATTAGAAACGATACACACGGCCACAATACAAGTTCTCAGCAGTGGTCCGCTAGCGGGTGAATAGGAGCTGGGATCTTGTGACTTAAAAAAAGAGAATGACAATTTCCGGAGGACTGATTGCCACATACGCTCCTATGTAAAATTACACATTGGCATAGACATAGGGTGTCTATTAGGTTCTTTTGGAGTCTATTAGGTTCTTTTGGAGTTTATTAGGTTCTTTTGGAGTCTATTAGGTTCTTTTGGAGTCTATTAGGTTTTTTTGGTGTCTATTAGGTTCTTTTGGTGTCTATTAGGTTCTTTTGGAGTCTATTAGGTTCTTTTGGAGTCTATTAGGTTCTTTTGGAGTCTATTAGGTTCTTTTGAGGAGGCTGCAAAAGGACGTCGCCCGTTTCGGACAGGACAGCCCTGCTGCCGACAACGCGCGTGACAATCTCACCCGCACCTACTCGGATCGCACGAGACTTTTCGTTGAGGAGGCTGTCTCGGAAATCAGGGATGCAGTTGACAACTGCAGACACAGAGCTGCTTGGAGAGCCATAAACAACCTGACCGGCCGGAAACCAAGGCAGTGCACTGTTGTTGGCGCCGACTCGGTCGAGGACAGAAAGGCTAAGCTTGTAGAGCACTATCGGCGTGTTCTCAACGCACCTGTCCCAACTGCGGTGCTTCTCCCTGTCCCTGGCTTCACCCCTGCTCGCAGCGAGGATTTCAATATCGGTCCTATCACGCCCTCCGAGGTTCGCAACACGCTTAAAAGCATGAAGCCTGATGCTGCGCCTGGTGTCGATGGGGTCCCTCCCAGGGTCCTCAGACTTCCAGAGCTTACTTCGGTAATCACCACGCTCCTCAACAAATATTCCGTTCTTGGAGGCGACGCCGGCGCCGAGGCTCCCTGCATCTGGCGCACCTCTAAGATTGTCTCAATTCCAAAGAAGGGCCTGTCCACCTGCCTGGACAACCAGAGGGGCATCGCTCTGGAGTGTACCCTGCCAAAACTCCTCAATTCGATCCTGAGGAACAGACTGCTGCCGATCATCAACCCGCTTCTGCTGGGCGCTCAGAGTGGATTCCGCCCTGGCAGATCTACTGTTGAGCAAATAGCCACCGTCCGCTGCATCATCGAGTCCTGCATAACGCGGCAAAAGTCGGTGACCATCGTGTTCGTCGACTTTCGCAAAGCCTTTGACTCGGTCAGTCGAGCTGCCATCGAGTGGCTCCTCTCTTACTACGGTGTTCCACCAACTCTAGTGACGGCAATCATGGACCTCTACTCCGACACCCGCGCTTTTGTCGAGATGAGAAAGGATGTCACCGAGACCTTCACTACCAGCTCCGGCGTTCTCCAAGGAGATACCCTAGCCCCTTTCATATTCATCATTATCATTGATTATGTCCTTCGCCGTTCCCTCTCTGAAGACGAAGCCTATGTTGTTGTTGTCCGCCGCCGCAGCTCGCGTCACCCTGAGACCACGCTGGCTGCCCTCGCTTTTGCCGACGACATCGCCCTGGTGTGCAGAGACCCTTCGGCCGCTCAGTCAGCGCTCAACAGAATCTGCGAGGAAGGTGCCAGAGTCGGCCTCGAAGTGAACGCTCGCAAGACCGAGGTGCTCCACGTCGGCATCAGCGACCCGGCTCCTCTTACCCTTGCAAACGGTGACGAAATCTCTGTCTGCTCGGATTTTCGGTACCTCGGCTCGCTGGTGGTCTCTCCGGAGGACATCGTCGCCGATCGTCGTGCGCAAGCCTGGAGAGCTGCTCGACAGCTGAGCCCCATCTTCTGCTCGCCCGTGCCTGACCAACTCAAAATCCGGATTTTTCGTGCTGCCGTAGAGCCGATATTCCTTTATGGCTTGGAGGCTCTCCCAATCACGGAATCTCGCAAGCGGGCTCTCGACGCCACTTTCAGAGCCTTCCTGCGTTTCGCTCTGGACGTACGCTACCCCGAAAGGCTGTCGAACCGTGCGCTCGCTGCTCGCTCCTGCGTCCCGCCGGTGAGCTCCATACTCAGGGCGCGGAGACAGCGGCTTCTCGGCCACGTGTTACGCAGCTACGGACGCGGAGAAACCAACCCCCTTGCGATCGTTGTGCTAAATCCGCCAAGCGATCCTTTTCGACGCGGACATGCGCGCACTGAAACTCTCTTAAAGACCTTCACTAATGAGCTACAGGCCATCAACCTCACTCCGCTTGAGGCTACTTCCTGCCCCTCTGAGCTTTTTCGCGAGCGTGTGAGCGCTAAGGGTCTCTGACTCTTCAGCGTCTTAATAATAGGTTCTTTTGGAGTCTATTAGGTTCTTTTGGAGTTTATTAGGTTCTTTTGGTGTCTATTAGGTTCTTCTGGTGTCTATTAGGTTCTTTTGGAGTCTATTAGGTTCTTTTGGAGTCTATTAGGTTCTTTTGGAGTCTATTAGGTTCTTTTGGAGTCTATTAGGTTCTTTTGGAGTCTATTAGGTTCTTTTGGTGTCTATTAGGTTCTTTTGGTGTCTATTGGGTTCTTTTGGTGTCTATAAGGTTCTTTTGGTGTCTAGAGAATTGCTAGAGAGTCTATGGGATTCCTGGAGAGTCTATGGGATTCCTGGAGAGTCTATGGGGTTCCTGTATTGTCCATGGGGTTCGCTGTAAAGTCTATGGGATTCCTGGAGAGTCTATGGGGTTCCTGTGGAGTCTATATGGTGTGAGTTTGTGTGAATTCGGACGAGACTGTAGGGTTTCTAGCGCATGCACGGATAAGGGAGAGAGTAATAGAAGTTGCTATCACATTAGCAACTGGCTAATTTATTATAATTAATAGTCGACAATCAAATTATCTGCGCCTTGACAAAAGAAGTGCTCTACTATAGTATTGATTATTCAGCGCGCAACACTCAATCATACAGCTCTAATTATCCTTTGTATCCAATATGCTTCCCCCGAATGTTTGGTAAATTGAATTGTCAGTGCTAAGTACATTGATTCCTAAGTCAGATTTATAATAATGCACTTTTAACAAAGCGATTCTTGGTACATTCTAGGTAAACGGCTAGCTGATCAACGGCGATCCGCTTTCGTAACACTTTCTGTACTTCAATGTTCAGTCATTTATGTACGTCAATGTTTAGTAGACATAGTACGTTCCATGTATATAATAATCTAATAAACGCGGCTAAACGCGTGACAAAGGCCTCCCGACAAAATGACTGTAATGGCTTGCGCGGCAGGCTTGAACTATCTTCTGATCGGAAATCTATTGCTTAGAGGCGCTTGCTTGGATTGCTTATAGATTGCTTAACTGTGGATCTCGTGGTCCGCTTCTAAAGCTTGCTCGCTACTTTACAATGCTTGTTAACAATAAAATCGCATTTTAACGACCCTCCCTAAGCGACTGAAGAGAGGCACCTTTATAGACTGCCCCTCAAAGTTGCCCTGAGAAGCTTTTAATGATTTCCAACAACTTCTTCACAAACTTGGTCTTTTTAGGGCGTTTATCGATCGTAATGCATTGCATAAAAACTAATGCAATAATTAAAAAAATATTTTTTTTCTGAATTAAAATCAACAATCAGACTTTGAATATAGTACAAAGGTGAAGGTATATTTAGATTTCGTTATTATCTAATAAATTTATTGCATTTTTAAAGATAGATTTTATTAGAAACACGTCATAAGGAAATCCATTTATTTTTAGATTTTTGTTCTTGTTCTCTTAAGCCGTTAGTCTTTATTAGACAGGAAACAATGAGTTAGTGGCGCCTAAATTTTGCTCGCGCTTCAATTTATGATATTCTACGTTCATCAATGCTTGTTTGTAAAATATAATAATAGTTAAAAAAACGTTGCCTATATTATTGCATTTTGCATCTTTATATTTTCATTTAACTGTTTAGTTAGAAGTTAGTTACTGAAGTTGTGCTTTCATACAATTTTTAACAGAAGACTATTATACAAAAAGGCGAACTTTGAGTATGCAATTTTATGTAATTGCTGGTCTATCCAATAACTAGTTGCTCGAAACTATTAACACCATTGTGTTGCAAATTTGTTATTCACAGCTCAGTGATGCTGTAATAGCCTAGCTATGCAGCTATGACCTATACTCTATAGATAATGGTTAAGCATAGTCTAGATCATGCTGGCTTCATGCTGAATACGAAGTAGTATAAATAATTTCTTGTTTAAACTACATGATTGGGTTAAAATATATATTCCACTACCCAATTGATAATCTGAGCCTAAGTTTTTGTTTTATATATCTTAAGCCAAAGTTATTTTATTTCTATATTGGTCATATATTGTATATTTGTCATGATTGCGCAAGAACATTAAAATTAAAAAAATAATCACAGATAATAGTCTTAAAGAACAGTAAAACTATTAACTAAAACTAAGGCTGGTGGGCCTAAGTCTGTTTATATATGGCCTGATCTTGATTCCCATGGGCCATAGTTTACATCAAATTAACAGAAAAGTGTAGCTAGTTTCTGCAAGATGTAGCACTACAGACAGAAAGATCATTTTCTAAAGTCCTTTAAAATAATGAATAGAACGGAAGTGAAAAATTCCTGATATTAATTTTAGTTTTAGCCAATTTAAGAAATTGTCATAATCCTTTAATTATGCTTTTCTTTGAATTCTAAATAATAGACTTTGATTATATATTATAATATAGCCATGTGCAGATATTTTTAATATGCTTATCTGAAGGCTTCATAGACTGTAGGTTATCTACAAATATGTATCTGACTATACTACAGAATCATTTGTAAAATTATTTTGTCATTTGAATTTGCACAGTGATATGTTCATAATTCCAAAACTGACATCTGTTGGCATGCCACTAATAATAAAGTAATGTGGTGCACTGCAGTTCATAAAATATCTATAAAATACAAGACATAACACATGTCTATGGCCAAAATCACTGCATCAACTTAGTGCTTTTAAATGGAAATGGGCTTGGGGTTAGAAATGTTTGCTGCCAAGCTGAGAATACTTGGATTTATGTGCTTTTCAGATAAACATGACTGGACAACCTTTCTGTACTGGGTTATCCACTATTACCTGCTATGAAACCATTTATCTTGTAACTTGGCATCAATTTTATATTAAGGTGTTTCAATGTTACTTTCTTATATTGTTATAAACTCTAGAGTTTCAAGATGCAAGTTATTCATATTGAGAAAGTATTTTACTCAATGGTAATTAGTTTAGAACAATTATTGAGAATAAATTTAACAAATTATTCTGCAGGATGGCTGTCTATCTGAATGTCTTAAGTCTACGACAATGTCTGGAAGCTTCACACTTAAAGCAATTATATTTGCCTATGCTTTTTATTACATTTTTTGGGTATCCAACTTGGCAATGTATATAAGTTTATTTAAAAGCAAAATCAGTCCTAATTATCTATTTGTGCATTTTAGCTCTCTCTGACCTCTGATCAATGATTAAAAATGAATCTGTTTGCCTGATAGTTATTTATAGGACATCTGTTCACATCATTCGATAATAATGTACATCCACCTCAACTAGACTGAGTGAAATTTCTATTTTTATCTATCTCTAATTGTAGAACATATTATTTTCAGCTGCAATGACATAATAAGCTTTTGATTAAAGAAGAGAACAAGTATAAAAAAGCAATTAAGAAGCCTCACAGTAGCTGTTTCTACACCAGTCTCTAAAATGGGCTGCTCCTATTCGAAGCATCCGTCCATTGCTGTCGAACAAAATCATCCGGCTCCTGTTGATTTTCGACTAGCGGCTGTTGCCAACGGAGCCAGCACTGCTGTTGCCACCTCAGCTGACTCCACTGATCTAACCGATATTCAAGTTGAAGAACTATGGCCTAAATTCATTCAGGCCATAGACATTACGGTCGATCGCGCCAGAGAACTATCTGCTTTGGATGACGACAAGAAGCGGCAGGCGGTGCAGAATTGGTTGAGCTCAATGCAGCCAGGCCCTGCCACCTACACTGTGGCCTATTATGTTAGCTATTTGCAGCGATGCGACAGGCATGGAAACCTAGGTGGCAGCGACAAATCTAATGTTATTAGAAGCTTGGAGAATAGTTTGAGAACCTATTCTGTACAGTGAGTGAATTCTTCTGTTTGTTTGTTAAATCAGAAACATTTCTTTCGAGACCTGAATCGGAGGTCGTTGCCAAGTGGTTAGAGCGTCGGATTCACGACTTGAAGGTCGGGGGTTCGATTCCCGACTCTACTGGAACAATTTGTGTCCCGTTCAGTTCCAGTTCACCCAGTTATTAAATGGGTAGCAATAGCTGCGGCTGTGATGTCGGCTGCACATCTGGCCCGATTGAAGCTGATATAGTAGATAATTATAATTTTTATAAGTATTTAAGTTTTGTTATAAAAGCTTCATTCCGTTTTTGTTTTGTTAGTTCAAGGGTATTTGTTCAAGGGTTTCTCGACTAGCTATTTAGCTAATTTAATTAGCAGTTAAAAATGTAAATGCTATAATTATATGGCTCATGTGCGAATTCTATGCGCAATTCTTAATTGTTATATGCGTATTTGCACTTAAATATAACTTACTGCATGCAGGGGTTAAAAAATGTAAATTAATTAAATTAAAAAAACTTCTACTAGTAGTTCGCATATATAAATACGTAGTTCTTCAGGGCTCTGAAATAGCGAATTTCATATTATTTATGCAGAAAAAAATTAGTTTAAAAATTCTGTGATTTTAAATCTGAAGGGTCTTGATCGTGAATCACTGTAGTCTTCACTCTGGTCTTGATCCTAAATCACTGTGGTCTTGATTCTGAATCACTGTGGTCTTGATCCTAAATCACTGTGTTCTTGATCCTGAATCACTGTGGTCTTGATCCTTAGTCACTGTGGTCTTGATCCTGAGTCACTGTGGTCTTGATCCTGAGTCACTGTGGTCTTAATCCTAAGTCACTGTGGCCTTGATCTTGAGACACTCTGGTCTTGATCCTGAATCACTGTGGTCTTGATCCCTAGTCACCGTGGTCTTGATCTTGAGTCACTGTGGTCTTAATCCTGAATCACTGTGGTCTTGATCTTGAGTCACTGTAGTCTTGTTCTTGAGTCACTGTAGTCTTGTTCTTGAGTCACTGTAGTCTTGTTCTTGAGTCACTGGTGTCTTGTTCTTGAGTCACTGGTGTCTTGTTCTTGAGTCACTGGTGTCTTGTTCTTGAGTCACTGTTGTCTTGTTCTTGAGTCACTGTGGTCTTGAATATGTAAATGTAAGCCAGTCGATGAATAAACAAGTAATCCTTTTATTTTTCGTTTCCCTAGGTGGTTAGAGCAGTTTCTTGAGGCTGGCGGCCTTGATTTATTACTGCGATATATCGGACGCTCTCTAGAGGAACTGATCAAGTAAGTTTTTTGATTTCGTAAATGTATATCGATTCTTTTTCCAACCGTGTTAAATAGAACAATTAGTAATGTCAATAATGGTAGGTCACAAAACGGCCCTTTTAAGGGTTGCACAAAGAATTATTTATTCTACTTTTTGATTCTGAAAAGACTCGTTTTATCTTATCAATTTATTGATAAATAAATTATCTCGTCTTATTTTCTAGTAAGCATTGGTTTATATTGCACCGTAAATTATTATTTTACTGTTTGTATAATTTCTTTGAAGATGGTGGCAAGACAGAACAGCGATTTGCCAGTCAGCACCCTATCTGTGTCTGTGAGTATAACTCAGTGCAAAACGAAGCACTAAACCTAAGCGGTACTATTGGATACAATTTTATATACTTTTCTCAGCACTACGAATAAAAAATGCGAAACGCATTAGCGGCCTCTCTGATGGCAGTCGGCGACTTAATGATTTTATGGTCTTATTATCTTATCATAATAAGATTGCTTGTTGTTCTAAATATCACACATTAATCCACAGTGCTGCTACCTAATTTGATATTTATATATATTGTAGGATTGTGAAGCTTGTTACTTTGTATTTTTGCTTGTGAAGATAATCTCATTAACTGTTAATGACTATAGAATATTACGGTTATATTAGAGAAAATAATCTAGGTCATTATCATATTCCCTCTTTGCCTTTCTACCACTTCCTAATTACAGGAGGGCAGTGGCACATCATTTGTTGACACTAGACCCGCAGCCAGCCAGGAGGCAATTCTCCCCATTTCGCTGACTCCTGAGCACACACGTACACAGGCGTGTACATCTGCCCTGACTTTCTCATCGTCAGGCAGTGTACACTCTCACTGTTCCTTGGAGGTTGGCCCTCCGTAAAGGTTGGCCTTCTAAGCCTTCTCTACGCGACTGCGCCCTAAATGAATGTGGCCTCGTCGCGGAATCGAACTCAGGCACTCAGGGACTGCATAAACGATAATTATCTTTAAAGAGTAAAACAGAACTTATGAAGATCTAGAATTGCTTTTTTTTAACCATTAGTTCATCCTTGTGACTAATTCTAGGCTAAACACAGCTTTCGTAAACGAAAGCAAAATTCAAATAATTTAACTAGATTATACTAATTAAACTAGTCTTCTCTCTCTCCCTATAAGGTTCTGTTTTTCGCTAACTAATAAAAATAAAGTTTCTATATTTAGACAATGATGAAGTGTTTTTCTCGCTTGTGTGTGTGTGTGTGTTTGTGTGCCCCATGCATTATTACCTCAAAATGTGTAGCTAGATAAAATGCTGAGTTAGTTTTCCAACCAACATACCTAGGCTAGATTCGACTGTACATTCTAAGCGCGCTATTGTACACTGATATCGCTTAGGTATCAGAGGTTTCTGTCCGTCAGATGCTGAAACGCTGGGCAAAATTACAAAACCGTTATTTACGTTAAAATATATGCAGTCAGGAAAATTTTTAATTAGGCAATTCAACTGTGAATAAAAAAGATGCTACATTTCAGGGTTTCTTTTCGCGACGGATAGCTTTGGTTACAGGGTGTACATTGGCAATGTTAAAGTTAAGATTTCAATTCTTGCTGATGTTTTGCGATATGCAATATTGTATGTGGGTGAGATTCTATCTCAGGGATCCGTATTCTTGATTATGGGGGGGGGGAATTTACATTTTCTCAAAGAGATATTGACCTATTGGATCGATAATGAAAACCGAGTTTTTATCTCATAGTGAGATTTTTTATTCAACGCCTTGACAACTGATAGCCATTAGAGTTTCAAGCGCGTTTTCACACTCCCAAAAAATGAAAATAATTATCCAGATCTGAAGACTCCCTAGCGCTGACCCAGCTGAACGGTTCTGTTCTGACCGCGGCCTCGACGTCAACCGCCGAGCGGCAGTCAGTTATGCCGAAGGACCATCGCAAACTGCAACAGAAGGAGAAGAAATCTAAGCGCAGAAAATCCGGTGCCGCCGACAGCAGCATAGCCAGCGGTCGTCAAACAAGGCGCAGGTCGTCCGTAGCTGTCAAAGTTGGCCTGAGTCAGTTTCATCGACTATTCTCTGAGCCGGATGAAAATCTCTTAAACGATGTCCACAGTGGTGTCAAATGCATGCGAGTGTTCTTCAATAACCAGCGAGCTTGTCAGATGACCTTTCAGGTTGGTTTCTGGCTAAGCCTTAACATCCTCTTCTTATTCCTCCCTTTTTGTAATTATTCTCTCCACAAAATATTCATCTTTTTCTCACTGAATATTCTTTCTTTTCTCATCTGAGTCATTTTTCCAATTTTTTTTCCGTTCCTCATCCAAAATCTTTCCCTTCTTCTCCTTCCCCTATCCTCTTTCCCCTTTCCCCCTTTCTCTTAATCTTCCTTAACTTCTTCTCCTCCTCTTAATCCTCTTTCCCCTTTCCCCCTTTCTCTTAATCTTCCTTACCTTCTTCTCCTCCTCTTAATCCTCTTTCCCCTTTCCCCCTTTCTCTTAATCTTCCTTACCTTCTTCTCCTCCTCTTAATCCTCTTTCCCCTTTTCCCCTTTCTCTTAATCTTCCTTACCTTCTTCTCCTCCTCTTAATCCTCTTTCCCCTTTTCCCCTTTCTCTTAATCTTCCTTACCTTCTTCTCCTCCTCTTAATCCTCTTTCCCCTTTTCCCCTTTCTCTTAATCTTCCTTACCTTCTTCTCCTCCTCTTAATCCTCTTTCCCCTTTTCCCCTTTCTCTTAATCTTCCTTACCTTCTTCTCCTCCTCTTAATCCTCTTTCCCCTTTTCCCCTTTCTCTTAATCTTCCTTACCTTCTTCTCCTCCTCTTAATCCTTTTCCCCTTTCCACCTTTCTCTTAATCTTCCTTACCTTCTTCTCCTCCTCTTAATCCTTTTCCCCTTTCCCCTTTCTCTTAATCTTCCTTACCTTCTTCTCCTCCTCTTAATCCTTTTCCCCTTTCCCCCTTTCTCTTAATCTTCCTTACCTTCTTCTCCTCCTCTTAATCCTCTTTCCCCTTTTCCCCTTTCTCTTAATCTTCCTTACCTTCTTCTCCTCCTCTTAATCCTCTTTCCCCTTTCCCCCTTTCTCTTAATCTTCCTTACCTTCTTCTCCTCCTCTTAATCCTCTTTCCCCTTTTCCCCTTTCTCTTAATCTTCCTTACCTTCTTCTCCTCCTCTTAATCCTCTTTCCCCTTTTCCCCTTTCTCTTAATCTTCCTTACCTTCTTCTCCTCCTCTTAATCCTCTTTCCCCTTTCCCCCTTTCTCTTAATCTTCCTTACCTTCTTCTCCTCCTCTTAATCCTCTTTCCCCTTTTCCCCTTTCTCTTAATCTTCCTTACCTTCTTCTCCTCCTCTTAATCCTCTTTCCCCTTTACCCTTTTCTCATAATCTCCCTTACCTTCTTCTCTTCCTCTTAATCCTCTTTCCCCTTCTCTCTTAATCTTCCTTACCTTCTTCTCCTCCTCTTAATCCCCTTTCCCCTTTTCTCTTAATCTTCCTTACCTTCTTCTCCTCTTCATCCCCTTTCCCATTTTCTCTTAATCTTCCTTACCTTCTTCTCCTCCTCTTAATCCCCTTTCCCCTTTTCTCTTAATCTTCCTTACCTTCTTCTCTTCCTCTTAATCCTCTTTCCCCTTTTCTCTTAATCTCCCTTACCTTCTTCTCTTCCTCTTAATCCTCTTTCCCCTTTTCTCTTAATCTCCCTTACCTTCTTCTCTTCCTCTTAATCCCCTTTCCCCTTTTCTCTTAATCTTCCTTACCTTCTTCTCCTCCTCTTAATCCCCTTTCCCCTTTTCTCTTAATCTTCCTTACCTTCTTCTCCTCCTCTTCATATCCTTTCCCCTTTTCTCTTAATCTTCCTTACCTTCTTCTCCTCTTCATCCCCTTTCCCATTTTCTCTTAATCTTCCTTACCTTCTTCTCCTCTTCATCCCCTTTCCCATTTTCTCTTAATCTTCCTTACCTTCTTCTCTTCCTCTTAATCCTCTTTCCCCTTTTCTCTTAATCTCCCTTACCTTCTTCTCTTCCTCTTAATCCTCTTTCCCCTTTTCTCTTAATCTCCCTTACCTTCTTCTCTTCCTCTTAATCCTCTTTCCCATTTTCTCTTAATCTTCCTTACCTTCTTCTCCTCCTCTTAATCCTCTTTCCCCTTTTCTCTTAATCTCCCTTACCTTCTTCTCCTCCTCTTAATCCCCTTTCCCCTTTTCTCTTAATCTCCCTGACCTTCTTCTCTTCCTCTTAATCCTCTTTCCCCTTTTCTCTTAATCTCCCTGACCTTCTTCTCTTCCTCTTAATCCTCTTTCCCCTTCTCTCTTAATCTTCCTTACCTTCTTCTCCTCCTCTTAATCCTCTTTCCCCTTTCCATTTTTCTCTTAATCTTCCTTACCTTCTTCTCCTCCTCTTAATCCTCTTTCCCCTTTCCATTTTTCTCTTAATCTTCCTTACCTTCTTCTCCTCCTCTTAATCCTCTTTCCCCTTTCCATTTTTCTCTTAATCTTCCTTACCTTCTTCTCCTCCTCTTAATCCTTTTCCCCTTTACTATTTTCTCTTAATCTTCCTTACCTTCTTCTCCTCCTCTTAATCCTCTTTCCCCTTTCCATTTTTCTCTTAATCTTCCTTACCTTCTTCTCCTCCTCTTAATCCTTTTCCCCTTTACTATTTTCTCTTAATCTTCCTTACCTTCTTCTCCTCCTCTTAATCCTTTTTTCCCCTTTTATCCTAATCTTCCTTATCTTCTCCTCCTCTTAATCCTCTTTTCCCTTTTCTATTATTCTTCCTTATCTTCTTCTCCTCGACTTAATCCTCTTTCCATTTTTCTCCTCTTAATATTTTTTACCTTCTTCTCCTCCTCTTTATCCTCTTTCCATTTTTCTCCTCTTAATATTTTTTACCTTCTTCTCCTCCTCTTTATCCTCTTTCCATTTTTCTCCTCTTAATATTTTTTACCTTCTTCTCCTCCTCTTTATCCTCTTTCCATTTTTCTCCTCCTAATCTTCCTTACCTTCTTCTCCTCCTCTTAATCATCTTTTCCCTTTTCTCCTCTTAATCTCTTCTTTCCATTTTTCTTCTCCTACGGCTCGTAATCATCTTTCCCTTCTCGTCTTAATCTTCTTCTCTTATTGCTCTTGCCTCTCGCGTCGCAAATTAAATAATTTCCCGATATGTAGCGAAAAGTGTATGTTCTCACTTGTCCTAATTTTTTTTCAGGACAAGACAGCCATCAACATTATAGTCCAATGCCTGCTTCATCCGCGTCACGCCACCAAGACTCTGGTGCTGGAGCTGCTAGCCGCACTCTGTATGCTTGACGGCATGCATCAGCATGTACTTGACGCCTTCGACTACTTCAAAGAGCGCGTCGGTGAGAGACGCCGTTGGGAGACTCTGATGTCGTATTTTAAACAGCACGACAGCCTGCCAGCTGAGCACTACTGCCTTGAGTTCATGATCAGCTGCGCCAGGTTCATCAATATCGTCCAGAATGTTAGCAATGAGCAGGTTGGCCTTAGAGTCTACCTGCAGTCCGAATTCTCCCAATTGGGATTGGACGAATTTTTGCACTCCCTGCACGGGAAATACGAGGACGCAAGGCTAAATAGTCAGCTCGAGGCCATCTTTGATAATACAATCGATGTTGCCGGCTTGTATCAGGACTCGCTGGCTAAACAAGCGGCTGTTGCTAGGTCAGTGAGTTTGAGTCAGTATCAATGTTGAGTACATATGTTATTGCTAAATATCTAACAGGAGTAGGATTCATAGTCTTTATATCCCATTTAAGGTAAGATTACAGCTTTTCAAATTTTTATAGGGTGAGAATTTTGAATTTAAAACTCTAAACTAGGGTGAGATTTCTAAATCTTCAAACTCTTATCTAGAGTGAGTTTTTAGGATCTTCAAACTCTTATCTAGAGTGAGTTTTTAGGATCTTCAAACTCTTATCTAGAGTGAGTTTTTAGGATCTTCAAACTCTTATCTAGAGTGAGTTTTTAGGATCTTCAAACTCTTATCTAGAGTGAGTTTTTAGGATCTTCAAACTCTTATCTAGGGTGGGAATGTCTGAATCTTCAAACTCTTATCTAGGGTGAGAATGTCTGAATCTTCAAACTCTTATCTAGGGTGGGAATGTCTGAATCTTCAAACTCTTATCTAGGGTGGGAATGTCTGAATCTTCAAACTCTTATCTAGGGTGAGAATGTCTGAATCTTCAAACTCTTATCTAGGGTGAGGTTTTTTCATCTTCTAGATCTTGTCTAGGGTGATATTTTTTAGTTCTAGAGCTGTTTTCTAGGACGAGATTTGAAAACAAAAATATGACTATGAGTTTTATAATCCATTTATATTTATTATTTATAGTTTTTTCTATCAGAAACGTTACTAAAAATGTCTCGAATGCCTTCTTCCTAACAGGGCAGCAGCCCTAGAGGAGCAGCTCTACCAGACTCAGGCTCGCCTACAAGAGTCTGAATACACCGCAGCCGAGCGTCTTGCCGAACTACGCGAGCGTCTAACCAGCCGAGAAGCCGACTGCGCCAGCCTGCGCGCAGACAAAGAGGCCACACTGAAACGCATGGAGAGCAGTCTCAGCGCTGCCAACAAATCCGCCGGCGAGATGCAACACGAATTGGCCGAACGTCTCGCCGAAATGGAGCGTCGGCTTCAAGAAGCCGAATCGGCTGCCGCGGCTGCTAAAGAGCGAGAGCAGAAGCTCAGACAGCAGCAGCAACAGCAGCAACAGCAGCAACAACAACAACAGCAGCAGCAACAGCAGCAACAACAGCAGGCATCAGAGACACTTGGTGTTCCAGCTGCGAAAATACCTGGCGTTAACTGTCCATCGTCTGCACCACCTCCGCCACCGCCGCCTCCTCCGCCTCCTCCACCGCCGCCGCCGCCCGGAGGATCAGGCGGCCCGCCTCCGCCGCCGCCTCCACCGCCGCCGCCTCTGCCTCCCGGCGGTCGAGGACCTGCGGCGCCGCCGCTGCCCCATGGCGGCGTGGCTGTGAAAACTCCGCTTGTGCCAAAGAATCGGCTGCCATTGTTGAATTGGACGGCAATACCGCCTAATGTGTGTCGCGGCACCGTCTTCATGGATATGAACGATGATCAGGTGAGATTGAAACTGGAAGATAGAATAATGAGACTGCTCTGTTGGGGCTGAGATTTTAGTGTGTTACTTAAGGGGAAAAGATTTTGAGACTGTTACTTTAAGTAAAGAGATTTTGAGATTGTTACCTTAGGGGAAGAGATTTTGAGATTGTTGCCTTAGGGGAAGAGATTTTGAGAATGATACCTAAGGGGAAGAGATTTTGAGAATGTTACTTTAAGTAAAGAGATTTTGAGACTGTTACTTTCAGTAAAGAGATTTTGAGATTGTTGCCTTAGGGGAAGAGATTTTGAGATTGTTGCCTTAGGGGAAGAGATTTTGAGAATGATACCTAAGGGGAAGAGATTTTGAGAATGATACCTAAGGGGAAGAGATTTTGAGAATGATACCTAAGGGGAAGAGATTTTGAGAATGTTACTTTAAGTAAAAAGATTTTGAGATTGTTGACTTAGGGGATGAGATTTTGAGAATGATACCTAAGGGGAAGAGATTTTGAGAATGATACCTAAGGGGAAGAGATTTTGAGAATGATACCTAAGGGGAAGAGATTTTGAGAATGATACCTAAGGGGAAGAGATTTTAAGAATGATACCTAAGGGGAAGAGATTTTGAGAATGTTACTTTAAGTAAAAAGATTTTGAGATTGTTGACTTAGGGGATGAGATTTTGAGAATGATACCTAAGGGGAAGAGATTTTGAGAATGATACCTAAGGGGAAGAGATTTTGAGAATGATACCTAAGGGGAAGAGATTTTGAGAATGATACCTAAGGGGAAGAGATTTTGAGAATGATACCTAAGGGGAAGAGATTTTGAGAATGATACCTAAGGGGAAGAGATTTTGAGTCTGTTACCTTAGGGGAAGAGATTTTGAGAATGATACCTAAGGGGAAGAGATTTTGAGAATGTTGCTTTAGTGATTGAGTTAATTAAGGGGTCAGGTGAGACTTCGAGTCTGTTACTGAATCAACCGCAACTGAACAAAAAACCCAGGCTCGTAGTCGCATAGATCTCGACGATTTGGAGGATAAATTTAAACTGGCCCCTAGCAACAACGCTGCCAAAGGCTTCAGCAGCACAGACGGCTCCGGTGATTCCAGGAACGGATCTACAAGTCGTCTGGCGCCGAAGAAATTAGAAAGGCCTACCTTGCTTAGTCACGACAGATTTCGTAACCTAGCCGTTACTAAGCACAAAGTTGACTCTATTGGGCTCGCGTTTGATCAGCTAGCTGGGGCTATTAAACGATTGGATTCGGATAAGATCAACGCCGATTTAGCCGAGATTTTACTGCGGCAGGGCATCCCTAGCGACGAGGAAATGCAGGCCTATAGGCAATATCAGTTTGAGGATGGCAACCGGTTGGAGGATCTCAGCGACCAGGTTAGTGTTTTTGCTTTATTTTTTGTTGATTTGTCGATCTAAGATCCTCTTACTATTGTTTTCATGATTCCAAATCATTTTTTGTTTAAATAATCACAAGATGTACTTTTTTGTTTAAAAAATCCGAAATTCTACTGTTTTGTTTAAATGAACCTACATCCTTAGATTTTGGTTTGAATGATCCCAGATCCTTAGATTTTGGTTTAAATGATCCTAGATTTAAATATTTTTGTTTGAATCATCCCAGATCCTTAGATTTTGGTTTGAATGATCCTAGATTTAAATATTTTTGTTTGAATCATCCCAGATCCTTAGATTTTGGTTTGAATGATCCTAGATTTAGATATTTTTGTTTGAATCATCCCAGATCCTTATATTTTTGTTTGAATCATCCCAGATCCTGAGATTTTTGTTTGAATAATCCCAGATCCTGAGATTTTTGTTTAAATGCTCCCAGATCCTGTGATTTTTGTTTAAATGCTCCCAGATCCTGTGATTTTTGTTTAAATGCTCCTAGATCCTGGGATTTTTGTTTGAATCATCCCAGATCCTGTGATTTTTGTTTAAATGATCCCAGATCCTTAGATTTTTGTTTGAATAATCCCAGATCCTGAGATTTTTGTTTACATGCTCCCAGATCCTGTGATTTTTGTTTAAATGCTCCCAGATCCTGAGATTTTTGTTTGAATAATCCCAGATCCTGAGATTTTAGTTTAAATGCTCCCAGATCCTGTGATTTTTGTTTAAATGCTCCCAGATCCTTAGATTTTTGTTTGAATCATCCCAGATCCTGTGATTTTTGTTTAAATGATCCCAGATCCTTAGATTTTTGTTTGAATCATCCCAGATGCTTAGATTTTTGTTTGAATCATCCCAGATCCTTAGATTTTTGTTTGAATCATCCCAGATCCTTAGATTTTTGTTTGAATCATCCCAGATCCTGAGATTTTTGTTTGAAAAATCCCAGATCCTGAGATTTTTGTTTAAATCATCCCAGATCCTTAGATTTTTGTTTGAATAATCCCAGATCCTTAGATTTTTGTTTGAATCATCCCAGATCCTTAGATTTTTGTTTGAATCATCCCAGATCCTTAGATTTTTGTTTGAATCATCCCAGATCCTGAGATTTTTGTTTGAATGATCCAGATCCTTAGATTTTTGTTTGAATCATCCCAGATCCTTAGATTTTTGTTTGAATCATCCCAGATCCTTAGATTTTTGTTTGAATCATCCCAGATCCTTAGATTTTTGTTTGAATCATCCCAGATCCTGAGATTTTTGTTTAAATCATCCCAGATCCTTAGATTTTTGTTTGAATAATCCCAGATCCTTAGATTTTTGTTTGAATCATCCCAGATCCTTAGATTTTTGTTTGAATCATCCCAGATCCTTAGATTTTTGTTTGAATCATCCCAGATCCTTAGATTTTTGTTTGAATGATCCAGATCCTTAGATTTTTGTTTGAATCATCCCAGATCCTTAGATTTTTGTTTGAATGATCCAGATCCTGAGATTTTTGTTTGAATCATCCCAGATCCTTAGATTTTTGTTTGAATCATCCCAGATCCTGAGATTTTTGTTTGAATAATCCCAGATCCTTAGATTTTTGTTTGAATCATCCCAGATCCTTAGATTTTTGTTTGAATCATCCCAGATCCTTAGATTTTTGTTTAAATCATCCCAGATCCTGAGATTTTTGTTTGAATCATCCCAGATCCTTAGATTTTTGTTTGAATCATCCCAGATCCTTAGATTTTTGTTTGAATCATCCCAGATCCTTAGATTTTTGTTTGAATCATCCCAGATCCTGAGATTTTTGTTTGAATCATCCCAGATCCTTAGATTTTTGTTTGAATCATCCCAGATCCTTAGATTTTTGTTTGAATCATCCCAGATCCTGAGATTTTTGTTTGAATCATCCCAGATCCTTAGATTTTTGTTTGAATCATCCCAGATCCTGAGATTTTTGTTTGAATCATCCCAGATCCTTAGATTTTTGTTTGAATGATCCAGATCCTTAGATTTTTGTTTGAATCATCCCAGATCCTTAGATTTTTGTTTGAATCATCCCAGATCCTTAGATTTTTGTTTGAATCATCCCAGATCCTTAGATTTTTGTTTGAATCATCCCAGATCCTTAGATTTTTGTTTGAATGATCCAGATCCTTAGATTTTTGTTTGAATCATCCCAGATCCTTAGATTTTTGTTTAAATCATCCCAGATCCTTAGATTTTTGTTTAAATCATCCCAGATCCTGAGATTTTTGTTTGAATCATCCCAGATCCTTAGATTTTTGTTTGAATCATCCCAGATCCTTAGATTTTTGTTTGAATCATCCCAGATCCTTAGATTTTTGTTTGAATCATCCCAGATCCTTAGATTTTTGTTTGAATCATCCCAGATCCTGAGATTTTTGTTTGAATCATCCCAGATGCTTAGATTTTTGTTTGAATCATCCCAGATCCTGAGATTTTTGTTTGAATCATCCCAGATCCTTAGATTTTTGTTTGAACAATCCCAAATCAAACAAGGTCTTTTTTATGCTTCTATTTTTGTTTAAATGACCAAACTTGCTCCAAATTTATTGATACTGAAATCCCTAATTTATCCCAAACCGTCAACTCCTACAGGATCAGCTGCTCGCCTGCCTTTGTCGCGTACCTCGCCTGGAGCGTCGGCTGAAAGCTCTGCAATTTATTGGTCAATTCGATGAGAATTTGAACTCTGTCGAACCGCCTCTGATAACAATCATTGCCGCTTGCACCTCGTTGGAGAAGGCTTCCAAGTTTAAAAAGGTGCCTAAAAGTTGCGTACCAACTCCCTTTTAAAAACGTTTCAGCGGCATTTTTCATGAGATTTCGGATCCTTAAACTCTATCTAGGGTGAGATTTCGGGTATTCAAACTCTATCTAGTGTGAGATTTAGGATTTTCAAACTCTATCTAGTGTGAGATTTAGGATTTTCAAACTCTATCTAGTGTGAGATTTTGGATTTTTAAACTGTATCTAGTGTGAGACTTATGACTTTCAAACTATATATAGTGTGAGATTTAGGATTTTCAAACTCCATCTACTGTGAGATTCCGGATTTTCAAACTCTATATCTAGTGTGAGATTTCGGGTATTCAAACTCTATCTAGGGTGAGATTTCGGATTTTCAAACTCTATCTAGTGTGAGATTTAGGATTTTCAAACTCTGTCTAGTGTGAGATTTAAGATTTTCAAACTCTATCTAGTGTGAGATTTAGGATTTTCAAACTCTATCTAGGATGAGACTTAGGATCTTCAAACTCCATCTACTGTGAGATTTCGGGTATTCAAACTCTATCTAGTGTGAGATTTCGGGTATTCAAACTGTCTAGTGTGAGATTTAAGATTTTCAAACTCTATCTAGTGTGAGATTTTGGATTTTCAAACTCTATCTAGTGTGAGATTTAGGATCCTCAAACTCCATCTACTGTGAGATTTCGGATTTTCAAACTCTATATCTAGTGTGAGATTTAGGATTTTCAAACTCTATCTAGTGTGAGATTTAGGATTTTCAAACTCTATCTAGGATGAGATTTAGGATCTTCAAACTCCATCTACTGTGAGATTTCGGGTATTCAAACTCTATCTAGTGTGAGATTTCGGGTATTCAAACTCTGTCTAGTGTGAGATTTAGGATTTTCAAACTCTATCTAGTGTGAGATTTAGGATCTTCAAACTCCATCTACTGTGAGATTTCGGATTTTCAAACTCTATATCTAGTGTGAGATTTAGGATTTTCAAACTCTATCTAGTGTGAGACGCCATTGCGACGCCATTGTTATGTCCTTAGTAGCACCGAAGAAAGCCGTAAGATAGTGTTTGAGCGTTGGCGGGCTTATGCCACTCATTAGCGTAGCCGCTCCCAAAAAACACTTAATATATTTCTTTGGCTCGCTAGCTGTCTTAAGCATTCAATACTGTAACGAGTATCTAGGGTTTCAACCCTAGACCCTTTTAGAAGCAGCAAGCAAACTAGGCAGCAAGCAAACTAAATCTGTGTCACGTCACAACATCCATCTACTGTGAGATTTCGGATTTTCAAACTCTATATCTAGTGTGAGATTTAGGATTTTCAAACTCTATCTAGTGTGAGACTTAGGATTTTCAAACTCTATCTAGTGTGAGATTTTAGGATCTTCAAACTCTTATCTAGGGTGAGTTTTTAGGATCTTCAAACTCTTATCTAGGGTGAGTTTTTAGGATCTTCAAACTCTTATCTAGAGTGAGTTTTTAGGATCTTCAAACTCTTATCTAGAGTGAGTTTTTAGGATCTTCAAACTCTTATCTAGTGTGAGATTTAGGATCTTCAAACTCTATCTAGTGTGAGATTTAGGATCTTCAAACTCTATCTAGTGTGAGATTTAGGATCTTCAAACTCTTATCTAGTGTGAGATTTAGGATCTTCAAACTCTATCTAGGGTGAGTTTTTAGGATCTTCAAACTCTTATCTAGGGTGAGTTTTTAGGATCTTCAAACTCTTATCTAGAGTGAGTTTTTAGGATCTTCAAACTCTTATCTAGGGTGAGTTTTTAGGATCTTCAAACTCTTATCTAGGGTGAGTTTTTAGGATCTTCAAACTCTTATCTAGGGTGAGACTTAGGATTTTCAAACTCTATCTAGAGTGAGACTTAGGATTTTCAAACTCTATCTAGTGTGAGATTTAGGATTTTCAAACTCTATCTAGTGTGAGATTTAGGATTTTCAAACTCTATCTAGTGTGAGATTTAGGATTTTCAAACTCTATCTAGGGTAAGATTTCGAATAGTTAAACTGTATCTATGTTGAGATTTCGGATCCTTAAACTCGAACTAGGATATGATTTGTTATCTACAATGTCCATCTTGAGATATAGCATATTTTCATCCCGTTTCGCAGGTGCTAGAAATAATCCTAGCCATCGGCAATTATCTAAACAGTCACAAGCGAGGCGCTGTCTATGGCTTTCGTCTAGCTAGCCTAGCCACTCTGCAGGAGACAAAATCGGCCGACAAAAAATGGACAATGCTTCAGTACATTGTTAATCTGATTGACACCAAAATGCCTGAACTGGTCGAGTTCGACACTGAATTGCGTCACTGCGAAAAGGCTGCCGGTATTAATCTGGACAATGTGAAAGCCGACGGCGCTCTACTATTGGCCGGATTTCAACAGGTAAGGAATGGCAACTCTATTACAAGTATAATTATGCGATATCTATTAGCAGGTAAAAACTAATATTTTATCGAAGGCTGCGTACGGCTGTTCAGTCCATGGACTGGGGGGGTACGCCACACCAGACCCTCAATTACCCTCCAAAGCTACTGTAAAGTGTCTTGCTATAAAATGACTTGAATCGAACCCCCGACCTGACGACTCATGACCCACACCGCTCTAAAAGTCTATATGAAATATTCATAATAAAATATCTATAGATAAGTTGTTTGTAGCGTTGTGGCTAGAGCGTCGGACTCACGACTAAAAGGTCGGGGGTTCGATTCCCGGCTCCTCTTGTACAATTTTTGTCATTTAGCTAGACACCTAACTCTGCGTTCCTTCAGTTCACCCAGCTGGCAAATGGGTACCAGCATCAGCTGGGATAATTGACGGTGGGTGTTGGCGTCCCCCCAGTCCATGGACTGAACAGCTGTACGCAGTCTTCAGATGCGCCGTGCAATAGCTGCGGCTGTGCTGTCGGCTGCACATGTGGCCTTATTGGGGCAGGTGTAATCAATTACTATTATAGACAGTTAGAATAGTTGTCTACAAACATATTGAGGGAAGATCAATAGATAGTCTCACGAATAAACTGTAGACATATTGACATGCTATGATAGTCTATAGGCTACTTATCGAGATATCTAAAGTCGTCTAGAGGCTCAATAGAAGAATAGTCTGTAGGCGTTAAAATTATATTAGGCAGTTGGAAGAATAGTGGTCTCTAGACATATCGGTTAGAGATCTACAGACAGTCTATCAACTATTATTCAGCTTCGCAGTCTAGCAGACGAGGAAGCGAATGGCGAGGAAGCCGAACTGCAGCGCCTGTCGCAATTCCTTCGGGCGCACCAGACTCGCATGGACAAGCTCAGGACGGATCTGAAGACAGCGGAGGACTGCTTCAATCTAGCTAGGACTCGCTTCGGTGAAGGCATGCAGCAGGTCAGCACTGACGCCTTCTTTGGCGCTCTGAGCAGATTTCAAATCGATGTCAGGCGAGCCAGGCATGAACTCAAGCTCAGGCGCGACGCTGAGGCTGCCGCCGAGGAGAAGTCAGCCAAGGTAAGAAGAGGGTGGCAGTTGATCCCTGCCTACGAGCTGATTTTTAAGAGAGGTCACTTGACCCCTGCCTACGAGTTGATTTTTAAGAGAGGTCACTTGACCCCTGCCTACGAGTTGATTATTGAGTGGGGTCAGTTGACCCCTAACTAAATTATTGAGAGAGGTCAGTTGACCCCTGCCTACGAGTTGAGTATTGTGTGTAGTCAGTTGACCTAAGACTATATTATTTTGGGAGGTCAGTTGACCCCTGCCTACGAGTTTATTTTTAAGAGGGGTCAGTTGGCCCTGCCAAAATGACGGAAGCCACTGTTCTGAGTTCATGATATTTAATAGATTCGAGCAAACCGTGTTTTTGTTTGTTGTTGCTTTTTGCAGGGTGAAACTTTGGACCCAGCTGAGCTACAGGTAAAAAATACCTGATTAAGGACAATATCATGTTTAACAAATAATCAGTTTGTCTTGCATGATGATTTATAAAAACTAAGTCGTGTATTTTAATTTACGGTTTCATCTAATCAAATTAATCAAAATCCTTAAAATAGTAATTTCTGGTGATTCAAACTAATTCTAATTTATTTGCTTTCATAGTCTAATATCCTTAGTTATCTGCGTTTACTTGTTGAAAATTTCAGAATTTTCATTAAATGTTATTAGACTTTAACTGGGGCTCTAAATATTGAGCCAATATTCTCCTAAATCCTCATTTTGAGCACACACAGTTCTCTCATATCCCCTGAGTCTGAGCAGTCACAATTCTCCCAGATCCTCAGTTTGAGCAGTCACAATTCTCCCAGATCCTCAGTTTGAACAGTCACAATTCTCCCAGATCCACTCAGTTTGAACAGTCAAAATTCTCCCAGATCCTCAGTTTGAGCAGTCACAATTCTCCCAGATCCACTCAGTTTGAGCAGTCACAATTCTCCCAGATCCTCAGTTTGAGCAGTCACAATTCTCCCAGATCCTAAGTTTGAACAGTCACAATTCTCCCAGATCCTCAGTTTGAGCAGTCACAATTCTCCCAGATCCCCTCAGTTTGAGCAGTCACAATTCTCCCAGATCCCCTCAGTTTGAGCAGTCACAATTCTCCCAGATCCTCAGTTTGGGCAGTCACAATTCTCCCAGATCCACTCAGTTTGAGCAGTCACAATTCTCCCAGATCCTCAGTTTGAGCAGTCACAATTCTCCCAGATCTTCAGTTTGAGCAGTCACAATTCTCCCAGATCCTCAGTTTGAGCAGTCACAATTCTCCCAGATCCTCAGTTTGAGCAGTCACAATTCTCCCGGATCCTCAGTTTGAACAGTCACAATTCTCCCAGATCCACTCAGTTTGAACAGTCACAATTCTCCCAGATCCTCAGTTTGAACAGTCACAATTCTCCCAGATCCTCAGTTTGAACAGTCACAATTCTCCCAGATCCACTCAGTTTGAGCAGTCACAATTCTCCCAGATCCTCAGTTTGAACAGTCACAATTCTCCCAGATCCTCAGTTTGAACAGTCACAATTCTCCCAGATCCACTCAGTTTGAGCAGTCACAATTCTCCCAGATCCTCAGTTTGAGCAGTCACAATTCTCCCAGATCCTCAGTTTGAGCAGTCACAATTCTCCCAGATCCTCAGTTTGAGCAGTCACAATTCTCCCAGATCCTCAGTTTGAACAGTCACAATTCTCCCAGATCCTCAGTTTGAGCAGTCACAATTCTCCCAGATCCTCAGTTTGAGCAGTCACAATTCTCCCAGATCCTCAGTTTGAGCAGTCACAATTCTCCCAGATCCTCAGTTTGAACAGTCACAATTCTCCCAGATCCACTCAGTTTGAACAGTCAAAATTCTCCCAGATCCTCAGTTTGAGCAGTCACAATTCTCCCAGATCCACTCAGTTTGAGCAGTCACAATTCTCCCAGATCCTCAGTTTGAGCAGTCACAATTCTCCCAGATCCTCAGTTTGAACAGTCACAATTCTCCCAGATCCCTCAGTTTGAGCAGTCACAATTCTCCCAGATCCTCAGTTTGAGCAGTCACAATTCTCCCAGATCCCCTCAGTTTGAGTAGTCACAATTCTCCCAGATCCACTCAGTTTGAACAGTCACAATTCTCCCAGATCCTCAGTTTGAACAGTCACAATTCTCCCAGATCCTCAGTTTGAACAGTCAAAATTCTCCCAGATCCTCAGTTTGAGCAGTCACAATTCTCCCAGATCCTCAGTTTGAACAGTCACAATTCTCCCAGATCCTCAGTTTGAGCAGTCACAATTCTCCCAGATCCTCAGTTTGAACAGTCACAATTCTCCCAGATCCCTCAGTTTGAGCAGTCACAATTCTCCCAGATCCTCAGTTTGAGCAGTCACAATTCTCCCAGATCCCCTCAGTTTGAGTAGTCACAATTCTCCCAGATCCACTCAGTTTGAACAGTCACAATTCTCCCAGATCCTCAGTTTGAACAGTCACAATTCTCCCAGATCCTCAGTTTGAACAGTCACAATTCTCCCAGATCCACTCAGTTTGAGCAGTCACAATTCTCCCAGATCCTCAGTTTGAGCAGTCACAATTCTCCCAGATCCTCAGTTTGAGCAGTCACAATTCTCCCAGATCCTCAGTTTGAGCAGTCACAATTCTCCCAGATCCTCAGTTTGAACAGTCACAATTCTCCCAGATCCTCAGTTTGAGCAGTCACAATTCTCCCAGATCCTCAGTTTGAGCAGTCACAATTCTCCCAGATCCACTCAGTTTGAGCAGTCACAATTGTCCCAGATCCTCAGTTTGAACAGTCACAATTCTCCCAGATCCACTCAGTTTGAGCAGTCACAATTCTCCCAGATCCTCAGTTTGAGCAGTCACAATTCTCCCAGATCCTCAGTTTGAACAGTCACAATTCTCCCAGATCCTCAGTTTGAGCAGTCACAATTCTCCCAGATCCTCAGTTTGAACAGTCACAATTCTCCCAGATCCCTCAGTTTGAGCAGTCACAATTCTCCCAGATCCTCAGTTTGAGCAGTCACAATTCTCCCAGATCCTCAGTTTGAGCAGTCACAATTCTCCCAGATCCCCTCAGTTTGAGTAGTCACAATTCTCCCAGATCCTCAGTTTGAACAGTCACAATTCTCCCATATCCTCAGTTTGAGCAGTCACAATTCTCCCAGATCCACTTAGTTTGGGCAGTCACAATTCTCCCATATCCTCAGTTTGAGCAGCCTTTATTCTTTGAGCAGTCGATCCCCACTAAAATCCCCACTACAAGACTCGAAGCAGTCTAACTGTACGCCGAGAACATAAATTGTCTGACTCCATTCTTCTAATTGAATAAGTCTTTTATTTTCAATAATTTCAAGCTTCGCAGTTATAATATCGGCTAAGAGATTACTAGTTACGCAACTGTTCTCAAGCCTCCACTTTAATCAGTCAGTCAGGCAGTTTAGTAAATTGAGTTGATTGACTCATTCTTTTGTTTCATTATCATTAACAGCCTTGCTCTGTTTTCAATTGGAAGTTGGCTTCCAATATTTTACTGAACTATATATAAGTAGAAAACAGCAGGCTTTTCTTTGCCTGTTTCCAATTCAATCTCCCCCTACTCTTCTCTCCTGCCCCGAACAACTCTACAGATTTTCATTTCAAGTTTATGCTTCATTCTATTGGTATTCGTGATAAGAAAAATCTTAGCTTCAATCTACTAGTAGAAAAAAAACGGAAATTCTAGTGTGTTTTTTTACCTTGTTTCAATATTTGACTTAGTCAGGCTTGAACTGGCAACAGGAGCCGCTTTTAGTTCAGAGCCCATTGTTTGGATTATAAATATTGCCTGCCAAATGCGACTAAATGGCATAGTTAACCGATTACGCAATACTAGCAATTATAACAGAGCAAGGCTAGAGCAGGGGCACCAGCTGAGTCCTACTTTGAGCTCAACTGTATAGAATTGAAGACTTTGCAACAGTTTTAGATAATCCACGTGTGGTATTTGTATTTTGGGACCTGAGTGGGTTAGTAGCTGCTGTCCACTGAAGCTTCAGGTAGGTTCGTAGCTTCTGTCCACTGAAGCTTCAGGTGGGTTAGTAGCTGCTGTCCACTGAAGCTTCAGGTGGGTTAGTAGCTGCTGTCCACTGAAGCTTCAGGTAGGTTCGTAGCTTCTGTCCACTGAAGCTTCAGGTGGGTTAGTAGCTGCTGTCCACTGAAGCTTCAGGTGGGTTAGTAGCTGCTGTCCACTGAAGCTTCAGGTGGGTTAGTAGCTGCTGTCCACTGAAGCTTCAGGTGGGTTAGTAGCTGCTGTCCACTGAAGCTTCAGGTGGGTTAGTAGCTGCTGTCCACTGAAGCTTCAGGTGGGTTAGTAGCTGCTGTCCACTGAAGCTTCAGGTGGGTTAGTAGCTGCAGTCCACTGAAGCTTCAGGTGGGTTTGTAGCTGCTGTCCACTGAAGCTTCAGGTAGGTTCGTAGCTTCGGTCCACTGAAGCTTCAGGTGGGTTAGTAGCTGCTGTCCACTGAAGCTTCAGGTGGGTTAGTAGCTGCTGTCCACTGAAGCTTCAGGTGGGTTAGTAGCTGCTGTCCACTGAAGCTTCAGGTGGGTTAGTAGCTGCTGTCCACTGAAGCTTCAGGTGGGTTAGTAGCTGCTGTCCACTGAAGCTTCAGGTGGGTTAGTAGCTGCTGTCCACTGAAGCTTCAGGTGGGTTAGTAGCTGCTGTCCACTGAAGCTTCAGGTGGGTTAGTAGCTGCTGTCCACTGAAGCTTCAGGTGGGTTAGTAGCTGCTGTCCACTGAAGCTTCAGGTGGGTTAGTAGCTGCTGTCCACTGAAGCTTCAGGTGGGTTAGTAGCTGCTGTCCACTGAAGCTTCAGGTGGGTTAGTAGCTGCTGTCCACTGAAGCTTCAGGTGGGTTAGTAGCTGCTGTCCACTGAAGCTTCAGGTGGGTTAGTAGCTGCTGTCCACTGAAGCTTCAGGTGGGTTAGTAGCTGCTGTCCACTGAAACTTCAGGTGGGTTAGTAGCTGCTGTCCACTGAAACTTCAGGTGGGTTAGTAGCTGCTGTCCACTGAAGCTTCAGGTGGGTTAGTAGCTGCTGTCCACTGAAGCTTCAGGTGGGTTAGTAGCTGCTGTCCACTGAAGCTTCAGGTGGGTTAGTAGCTGCTGTCCACTGAAGCTTCAGGTGGGTTAGTAGCTGCTGTCCACTGAAGCTTCAGGTGGGTTAGTAGCTGCTGTCCACTGAAGCTTCAGGTGGGTTAGTAGCTTCTGTCCACTGAAGCTTTAGGTGGGTTAGTAGCTGCTGTCCACTGAAGCTTCAGGTGGGTTAGTAGCTGCTGTCCACTGAAGCTTTAGGTGGGTTAGTAGCTTCTGTCCACTGAAGCTTCAGGTGGGTTAGTAGCTGCTGTCCACTGAAGCTTCAGGTAGGTTAGTAGCTGCTGTCCACTGAAGCTTCAGGTGGGTTAGTAGCTGCTGTCCACTGAAGCGTCTAGATGTACTATTTTAGACCAGTGAAGGTTCAGGAGTTATCTCCAAATATCCGCTGAAGATTTAGTATCTAATGAGTAGACACCAGCCAAAACCAACTAACAAATTTCCTTCGCTGTTTCTCCCACCGAATCCGCAGCGCAAACTGGCCGAAGAATTCAGCCAGCGTCGGGCTCGGAAACACACCCGGACTATTGAGGACGGCGCTCTGGACAACATCATGTCGGACTTCAACCGCGGCGCACTTTTAGTCGACGACGGGCTTAGACGGCAGCGAAAGACAGCGGCGGTGAGCGTCGAACGAGTGGCTGCTCAGTGAAGCCAATTCTCTGCTTCTGCTGTATTTTTACTGTTTGCTGTTTTCCGAAGAAAATATTTGTTGAAAATTATTCGAATCCATAAACGACATTTTCTATATCAATGCAATAATCAAAAACAAAATTTTTTTTTCTCTTTCTGAAAATCTACACATAATTTCACTTTCAAAAACTATGGTTGTCTTTTTTAGTAATAATTTTCTCAGTTTTTCTGTTTCTCCATGCTTCACATCCTACTGAATTTGTTTTGCCAGTAGTATGTTGTGCAGTTTTTTGTGTCGCAGTTTTTTTATTACAAAACTTATCAATTAATAGTGTTAGACTAGCAATGTTGTGTCTCATACACACTACTTTCCGTGACCTTTTCATGTAAGTAATATAAATTGCGTTTTTAATTTAATATCTATATTTTTGTTCACTTTTTGTAACAAAATCTGCTACAAATTTCCCTCCATTTCATTGTCGATCCGTGTGCCTATTTATATTAATATTTATCTATCTCTGTACATATATACCTTTATAATTATCTGTTCATTAAAACACGAATTCAATTTTTGTATTTCACAAACTGCACAAAAATCGACACAAGGCTTCCAATTGTTGAAATTGAATCTGTGCAATTGTGTTTGTCTGTGCTTATATTTTTTATTCATGTTTATTTTCAGTGACTGGCAATGTCATTGATTCAGCTAGTTGGTCATTAAAATCGTTACCTCATTAACAAAAATTTAATTTTGAAAATTAAATGTTCTTTATGGCTATACATTTTTTGACCAATTCACCTCCTGATGTTAAGCTTCATTTTTTATTTAATCTTGACTTTTTTTCTGACCCACCGATCTAGTTTTTAGATTGATATAAAATTTTACAGGACGTTAATGTAATAATACAAATATTGAAGCTTGTGTACATGGAGTGAGGTGGGTGTTGTTAAAATGGGTGTATGTACATGGAGGGAGGTGGGTGTTAAAATGGGTGTATGTACATGGAGGGGTATTAAGAGGGGTATATGTGCATGGAGGGAGGTGGGTATAATTATTGAAGCTTGTGTACATGGAGTGAGGTGGGCGTTGTTAAAATGGGTGTATGTATATGGAGGGAGGTGGGTGTTAAATAGGGTGTATGTACATAAAGGGTGGGTATTAAGAGGGGTGCTTGTACATGGAGGGAGGTAAGTGTAATTATTAAAGCTTGTGTACAGGGAGTGAGGGTAATTGAAGTGGTGGGTGGGTAATTGTGGGTAAGGTGGGTTAATTGTGGGTTAATTGTAGGTAAGTGAGGTTGGTAATTGAAGTCTGTGTACATTGGCTGCCCGTGTACAGCTGTTCAGTCCATGGACTGGGACGGAATGGCACGAACAATTGTACAACTTAGTGTGAACTAGGCACTAAAGAATTAAGTGCATTATCCAATAAAACAGTTTAATTTCCTTTTCGGCTGAGACTCTCAACCTCTCTGGACTTCGCTCGTTCAGAAGACCAACGCTATAAAATATGTCCCCAATTACCTTCCAAAGTCAATCACAGTTTTATTCTTTTCCTAAAACTGTCAAATGTATTCCTATCGCGCTTTCTTTATCCATAAAACAGAGAATCGTTTCAAATTAAAATATGAAATTTGAATAATCAATACACGTGTATTAATCTGCATAAAAGAACAAATTTGTTTCGTGATTGACCAGTTTAGTTTCAACTCGGCTAAACCTTTATTCAATATCTTTGTCCGCGGCTTGTAGAAAAGAACTTCTCTATTCCGAATATTCTTGCTGTGCCGTTTTCTTATTCGTTTATAAAGAAAGTTTTCAAGTATGTAAACATGTTTTATTTTCGTTTTACTATTTGTAGTCTGCAACACGCTACTAACAGTAGAGATAAAAGGTAGAACAGAAAAAAACGTAGGTTTAAGTTTTACCGCGTGTCAATTCATTTGAGTTTTTTACTTTCAATAAATTCTATTCTTATTTAAATATGGAGTGAGAAGCTTTGATTTGAATATTATGTAAAGTTATTTGAATTATGATTTGAGTGAGAATTGGCACATTTTCTATTCTTAAATAACAATATAGTGTAGAACAGACTAATTTAATAAAGTTGAAGCGTTTTGTCTGTCTCTTTTGCGGTCAAAAGCTTGTAACTTTCGTCTTTGATTTCTCTTTTACCGAGTCACTCCGACTCAAATGACCAATTAAAGCGAAAGTCTGTGCTGTGCGAGCTGTGCGATTCTTGTCGAAGATACTGGTGACACGGCCAACTAATGTCTTGTCCAAGAAAGGCCAAGAAAGCTCGTATTTACGAGCGTATTTTTTTCATATGTAGGACGGTTCATAAAGTAATTTTATAGTTGCTTTATATTAGCAAAGTCGCAAAAAACTCAGTTAGGACGGAGAGTTTGAAGAGAGATGTGCGCTCAGCGCTTGTGAAGTTAATCTAGATACTCCTATTATTACTCATTGAAAAATAGAGGATACTAAAGTAGAAAGTGCTTTAAGTACATTTAGTAATAAACGACAAAAATTTCAAAGTTTAATTAAAAAACGATTTAGCAGCACAAAATAACATTTATAAAAAATTAAATGAATGTTTAGTTTTCAATTCCGAAAGTATTAGGAATGAAAAGAAAGTATCTGTCTAATCTGTTTCTTTAGGGTGTGAAGGTGGGGAATGCGCACATTTTGGAATAATGTGGGGGGCCGGAGAATGCGTACATTAGGGAGTGAGGTGGGGAGTCTGAGAATGCGTACATTAGGGAATGAGGTGGGGAGTCTGAGAAGGCGTACACTAGGGAGTGAGGTGGGGACTCTGAGAATGCGTGCATTAGGGAGTGGGGTGGGGAGCCGGAGAATGCGTACACTAGGGAGTGAGGTGGGGAGCCAGCCATGCGCACCTCGGGGAATGAAGCGTTTTCGATATTTTGAGGAGCATAGGTAAAGATGGACACTGTGGAATGAGGTGTGCACTGAATCTCCATCTCAAATGTCAATACTGGTGCTGACAGAGGCGTGATCGCTCAGGCTGTCGTCCATCCAGCTGGGCTGATAGGAGCCCAACGAGCCGCTAGACAGCTGAGCAGCAAATCTTCGCTCGCTGTCCGTCATGTTGCCGCTGGCTTCACCGGCGCTGCCGCCGCCGACGGCCCTACCTGTCAGCGACACGTCAGGAGTAACCTGAGTGGCCTCGGAGTTAGCGGCTGCTTGCTGGCTTACGGGTGTTGCTGGCTGCTGCTGCTGGAAGCGTCTGTTTGATCGGTGCGCGGGGCTGCCAGCAAGGCCGCCGCTGTTAGCCGGCAGTGGCGGCTTCTGTGGCGAACTGGGAGCCGATGCTGACGCGGTGACCTGCAAGTTGGAAGAAAGAAGAGTTTGGTTTGTCAACTAACTTGTTGCCTCTTGGTTCATTGGACCCAGTTTCCTACGACCCACTTCCTAATGACCCACTTCCCAATGACCCACTTCCCAATGACCCACTTCCCAATGACCCACTTCCCAATGACCCACTTCCCAATGACCCACTTCCCAATGACCCACTTCCCAATGACCCACTTCCCAATGAGCCATGCACTTCCCTATGACCCACTTACATGTACCTATGACCTACATTTAAATGACCCACTTTCTCATGATCTGACCTGCCAATCCGATGACTCGTCGGCCCTGTAACTCGACAGAGGCGCTCGCTGATCATTTCTCTGTCCACGCCTTTGTACACCAGAAGTGATGTCACGATCATTGCCATTTTCATCTCCTCCACTGATGCTGGCTGTCGCAACGGAGTCCTCGGACCTCTGCAGGGCCAACGGTGGGACTGACGGTGGCACTGGAGGGTGTGGGGGCTTCTGCTGCTGCGAAGCTTCTATGGATGTCATCGAGGTGGCCGATGTAGCCAGGGTTGTCGTCTGCTGCGTCTCTTTCGGCGTTAAAAGTTGTCTAGGCTTTGCCTGCGGCTGCTGCCGCGACTGCTGCGGCGGCGGAGGTGGCGGCGGCGACGGCGGCGGCGGCGGCGGCGCAGGCGACTTTGACGACGGTTGCGGTCGAATCAGAGGAGCGCTTCTCTGCAGGGTAGTTTTGTCCTGAAATGCAACGTTCGATTGGTTAAAACAGTGTATGTACATAGAGTGAGGTGGTTGTTAAAATGGGGTGTATGTACATGGAGTGAGGTGGTTGTTAAAATGGGGTGTATGTACATGGAGTGAGGTGGTTGTTAAAATGGGGTGTATGTACATGGAGTGAGGAGGTTGTTAAAATGGGGTGTATGTACATGGAGTGAGGTGGTTGTTAAAATGGGGTGTATGTACATGGAGTGAGGAGGTTGTTAAAATGGGGTGTATGTACATGGAGTGAGGTGTTTGTAAAAATGGGGTGTATTTACATGGAGTGAGGTGGTTGTTAAAATGGGGTGTATGTGGGTGTGGTGGGTGTGATTTGACGTGTGTACAAGTGGAGTGAGGTCTAAAACGAAACAGTCAACATTAAGAAAAATCGCGGCTCAATTTTCTAACCGATTTTAAACTTGATCGATTTCTTCCATTTGCGGCCGTTGCCGAGTGCCTAGAAGCTGTAGGAGGTTTCGAAAACTGCTCCTGCTGCTGTTGCTGCTGCTGCTGCTGCTCGGGCGCCTGAGCCACCAGATCAGCCAAGGCGGCCGGATTTTGTCTGGCCAGCCGCCTCACACAAGTAGCCGTCAGGCCAAACTGCAGCTTCGTAGCCGGAGGTCCTCGATAGCGGGGCGCCTCCCGGATCCACGACCGACTGGGTGGCACCCCAGGCGGCGGCCGCGGCTGCGGAGTCTGTTTGCCGTCGTGCAGGCGTTTCAGAAATTCTTGCTCCGGTCTTGCGTATTCGATCGACGCTGGATCAGGATGATTGGCAGGCCGCAGTCTGACTAGGTTGGTCATCGAGACAGACCGGCCGAGGCGAATCCGGCGCAACTCGCTGTCCTCGCTGCCAACATCCTCGTCGTGGACGGCACGATCCCCGGCGCTTCGCCGGCGATGTCTGGCAGGCAAAGGTCTGGGCAAAAAGCGAAGCTGGAAGGTTGGGCGAAGGAAATCGATCATTCATCGATCAATCGATCAATAATTAGAGATGCAATTCTTAGAAACGTCACTCTGGATTCTTAAAAATATCGCTTTAGATTCTTAGAAACGACACTTTGGGTTTTTCGGAATTTCACTCACGATTCACGGAAAATTCAATCGATATTCTTAGAAATGTCACTCTTGGTTCTAAGAAATGTTATCGCAATTCTTAAAAACGCCACGCACGATTGTCGGAATTTCACTCGCGATTCTAAGGATTGTCACTCTAGGTTACTAGAAATGTCACTATTGGATTCTTCCGAGCGTAAAATCGTCACTCTGATTTTTAGAAATTTCAACCTCGGTTCTTAGAAATGTCGCTCTGGATCAGAGAAGTGTAACTCTGATTTTTAGGAATGAATTCCAAATTCTTTCAAGACAGACGAATTCTAGATACTGTGAATCGAAATGTAACACATCCAAGAAGGCGGCCTCACCCTTCTAGACTGTCCTGTTCCGTCTCTTCGTGGCGCGCCAACTGACGGCGCTGCAGCTGCGGCGACATCATCAACAGCCTCGGCAGCGGTGGCGGCGGCTGCGGCTTCTCCGCCACTCCAGGCCAGAAGCTCAGTTAGGAGGCCGTGCAGTAGCGGCATCCGGCCCTGTTGAATTTGGCGTCTAGTGAACAGCGCGGCAGCCGCTTCTGGCGGGCCCTGTGGAGAGGATGCCAACAGTGTCATTTTGTTTTTTTAACTAGCATATCATACATTTTAAATTAAACTCCTAACTGTACATTGGCTGCGCTCAAAACCAACAGCCACCTCACTCCGAATGTACGCGACTGCATATCCTAACTGACCACCAACCCCGAGATTTTTACACCCACCCCACGACATGTGAACAAGACACTATCTAATCTAAACTTATTAGCTTCAAATTAACCCATTTCGATAGTAAAGCGATTTTCACTGCCTAAGAATTATTTAAACTGTTAATCTGTTAGCAGCGATTTGTATTTCATAATTTCCATGAAAACTCGCCTGCATCTGACGCTGAGTCAAACGGCGAACAACGTCAGCGTATTTCGCGTCCTCGACCTGCTTAGCTGCAATCGGTTGCTTTTTCTTTGCTAGCTGATTCTTCTGCTTTTGAGTCAGTTTCTGCTGCTGTTTTGCTGGCTTTTTTGTCTGATTAGGCTCGAATTTTCTTTGATGACCTCGCTGCTGCTGCTGTTGCTGATTTGCTGCTTTTGTCCATGGAAGGCTACCACTTTTAGGCGTTTGTCTCGCTCTGAAATTTGGAAGGAAGTACTGTACCTCAGCTATATTCCTTAGAGATCTTATCCTTAGCTACGAGCACGGTCCTTAAATGTCTATGGGCGCACCTGCTGTTGTAGAACATTGGCGGCGGCTGCACAGGTCCGCAGCCGGCGTCCCGAAACACAGCCGCAGCCGCCAGAGCTTCGGCTTCGGCCGCCTCCGCCGCCGCCAACGCCAAGTCATTGATGTCGCCAAAGTCAGTGTCGGGCAGATGGTCAACAATTTCGTTGTCGAAATCGTCATCGTTGTCACTCTCGCCGACTACCTCCTCCAGCCAAGCGCTGTCATTGCCATCGACTTTTTTAACCGGCGCCTCCAGCACTGGAAACGGATACTGAGTGCCACGATGCTGATTGCTTTCGGCCGAAGTCTGAGTCCCCGCCGCAGCGGTCGCTAGCGCTTCGTTAACTGCGGCCACCTGCGAAGAAATGTTTTTTGTCCTCAATTTACTTTGAAAATTGGTTATCTATAACAATATACTACTGCAAGTAGGTTAGCGCCAAACCTTTGAAGTTGCCGGCGTCCCGGAGGCGGGCGGAGCGGCGGGCAGGTGACCAGCCACGCTGGGTCCCAGGCTGGCTAATCGAACTTTAGCTGTCATGAGACCGATCTCGTGACCCATTAGACTTGATAAGCCGAATACTCCGCTAATTTCTCTAGATTTCAGAATTAATGAAAGTACATTTATTATCGAACTAAAAGTACATTAATTATTGAGATAGAAGTACATAAAAAATACATAGTACATCTTAGGACTAAAAGTACTTATCTATTTGGATTAAATAGATCCAAAGTGCGAGTGGATCAGGATATGCTCTGTTGCGCTCTTTAAATTCCTATTGACGGCCCGAAGTCCCTAGACGCAATAACTACGAGTGTAAATACAAATTCAGGAACATTTTTATATTTGCACTTTGTCTTCAATTTATTTATTCAAGATCAAATTAAGTCTTGCAATCGCTAGAATTTAACAAATTAAAGTACAATTATCATCCAACGAACTAAAAGTACATCAAGTGTATGGAGCTCAAACCTGGCTACTGGAACGCCAATGCCGTGCTTAGCCTGATGCTGGAGCACCTCTTGAGCGATGCCATCCAATGCCAGAGTGCAAACCCCAGTCAGTTTTGGTGGCTGATGATAAGCGTCAACCAGGAAGACGTACAGAGGAACAGCGGCCAGGCATTTGGCCAGCCGCTCTGGTTGCATGCGAAACAGGGCCGATTTGCCGCGTCGAATACGCAAATTACCGTCGGAATCTTTCAGTTCATCGAGTTGAAATTTGCGCCTACCACCGGCGGCTCGCTCGTGACTGGCGATGGCGCGTCGCAGACTGTTGGCTGAGGCGCCCTGCGGACATTCGCTCAGTCGCTGGGTGGCAAAGTCTAGCAGTTTGAATAGTGTGGCTGGGAATAAACAATCAGTGCTAGGGCTTAGACGAATGCGGTCGATGTAAAGTTCCACCGAGAACAGAGAATCCAGGCTTGATGATGGCGGGGAGGGCATGTTCTTTTAGCTGGAAAAAAATTCGGTAGCTACTTTAATTCTATAAAACTTATATATAAAGTGGCTTGTTTCTATGGAACAAATGGTTGAATTGAACTATTTTAGTCAACTTTACCAGTAGTGTATTACTTTGAATAAATAGAACAAATATTATAAAATTTAAACCTAAATATTACACAAAATAATTAAACGTGTATCTTTAAAAATGACACACATGGAATCAGAGTACAAAATTCTAGAAATCATTTTTGGATACACAAAAATGAACCATAAAACATTCGTTAGCAATGCATTAGATATTAAAATAAACGTAATAATAATATTATAAAATCAAATAAAAAAATAAACAGAGTTTATTACAAAAAGTCTTTAGGATACTTTTTTATTTCATCTAAATTTAATGAAAATTATTCATAAAAACAGTAAAAATTTAACTAGGTAAATAATAAAGAAAGGAATAAAAAATTATTCCATATAAAAACAAAATAAAACTTTTTAGTGACAATAATAATTATTTTCACTTATATTCTATATTTCTATCATTTAAAACTGTGACTTCTCCACATTGGTACACACAATACATTACAGCAACAAGTACATTAGTAAATTGTTTTGACAGTTCCTATTGTTATCCGAAATTTTATTGACAAGAGAGAATTATACCCAGAGACAGAGCAACGTGTTGTAGAATTTTCTTGATTTATCGAATAACAAGTAATAATAAGCTTATTCATTTTTTAATGCTGATCTACACAGACGAAATTCGCTTACTGTATTCTTCCAAAACTTTTTATTAAAGAGTACGTACAATCTTACTCGCTATACCGTTTATTTATTGCTGCAAAGACTGTAAGTTAAATGTGGCGTGGAAGCATTCTCAGCGAAATAACAAAGGACAACTGAATCGTCACCGTTGTCACTCTCGCAAAGTACTAATATGCGACTCTTGCAAAGAATAAAAAGAAAAAACTAACATTTTTCACAAGAAGTTAACCATAGAGTTTTTAGTTCTAAATTGTTTTAGAACTATGAATTACTACGAGTAATGAATTATATATTACTTTAATTCTACGAGTATTAACGCCAATGCTACGAAATTCAATCTGGAAGTCATGAAGTCCCAGGTCGTACACATAAAACAGAGAACAAACGCTTTGCAATTGCTCCATAAAACTATAAACTACTATAAAAACTAAGACTTTCGATTGTGACCAATTTCAAAATGAATTTTTTTGCTTTTAATCCCTTCCTAGGAACCTGGGTTACTGAACAGTAATAACTGCTAGTATTTAGCTATCGCTGTGTGGAACTTAAATGATCTTACCCAACAAAACACACAGGCCTAAAATGCGCTAAAAAAGAGAAAAAACACACGCAAAACATGTATCATATTATAATGGACAGGCAGAGAGAGTGTTAAGCAGAGAGAGAGGTACGCATGCAAAGAGGTAGGCATGCAGAAAGTTAGGCAGAGAGAGAGGTAGGCAGAGGAAGAGGTAGGTAGAGATAAGGAAGTAGGCTAAGAGAGGTAGGCAGAGAGGTAGGCAGAGGAGGTAGGGATCAGAGTGTGATCCAAAAAGAAAGAGAGTTATAGAGAAGGGGATTGTACCGCCTGGTATGGATATAGTTAAACAGTCAGTCTGAGTCTGCAAGTAGCATATGATTGTCTCAGTCGAGAATGAGAGAGAATTCAAGCAGCGAATGGGGTGAGCTCGGGCTAGGAAATGGGAAGAAAATCTTAATATAAAGCTCTACCCGATGTAGGATTATAACTCAAGAACACTTGAGATCCCGTTGTCACGCCACCGTCATATACAACGCTTGACAATGCCGCATCGCAATATCAATCAGATGACAACGCCTGCAGCCGCCAACAGCAGTCAGCTCCAGTTTGAGTCCTGCTCAGCAAACAGTCCGTATAGTCTACCCCAGAGACTGCTATTTGCCATCCTGGGTTCGGCTCTGGCTGGCTACGTGACGCTTGTCAACGCCGGCATCTTCGGCGTGTTCCTGCGTGATCGCTCAGTTCATCGAGTACCCGGACACGTCTTAATCGTCGGCCTGATGGTCAGTAGCGATGTACTAGTCGGCCTACTGGCCCTACCCGGCTATCTATTAAGAACCCTCTGCGGCGGTTGGCCATTGCCGAAGTGGTCCTGCGATCTGTGGATCACCGTCGACTACATCAGCACCAACGTGGGCATGTTGAGCGTCACGACTGTGGCCTTCGACAGGTTTCTGGCCACGAATTTTGTATTCCTGCACAAACGCTGGATGCACCGGGCCAATCAGGTCCGCCTGTGTGCGGCTGTCTGGATCGTCACCTCGCTGCGCTGTGTTGCCACGTTTCCATTGTGGGCCGTACTGTCGGGGTATCGATCCAGGGAACCGTACGGCGAGTGCGGTCACCCGATCTACGGGGACACAGCTGCCGGCATCGCCCACCGCACGGTGGCACTGTACATCCCCATAGTTCTGCTAGTATTCTTCTATGGCGCTGTTGTCTTCCGCATTTTGAAGTCGTCGAGAGCGTTCGGCAATGCGAATGCGGTGAGATTAACTAACGAGATGAAAGAAGCGTGCATGATGTAGCGAACAAAGATAAGCATTTGATGTGCACTCAAGCTAAAGTCTGTGTACAGCTGTTCAGTCCATGGACTGGGTTTGAAACAGATCAGGATAAAATTTGGCTATCAGAGATTTTAATGATCCCGAAATAGACATCCTTAACATCATTCTCAGCCTACCATTCTCTGTATTATTGTTCTCAGCCTACCTTTCTCTGTATTATTGTTCTCTGTCTACCTTTCGCTGAGCCTAGCTCAGACTGTCTACCTTTCGCTGAACCTAGCTCAGACTGTCTACCTTTCGCTGAACCTAGCTCAGACTGTCTACCTTTCGCTCTGCCTACATTTCTTCTTATTCTTCCATTTCGGGCGCGCTCGGTAAAAAGGCCGGCCCCCTCCGGGTTAGGGCCCCACAGGCGGCAGCGAGGAGCAGTCAGGGCAGGGAAGTTAATGAGCAGGTGTACGGCCATCTCCTCGCCCTGGCCACAGAGGCGGCAGTTGGTTGAAATATTAACGCCCATGGTGACCTGAAAGCCTCGCAAAGACGGGCAGCGGTCGAGTAGAGTAGAGTTGGCAGAGTAGCCGCTCTTGTCGCCGAGTGAGCTCCTTCGCCGGCGGCGGTGGAAAGCGGCCCGCGGTGCAGGCAGACCTCTCTCTGCCTACCTCTCTGCCTACCTCTCTGCCTGCCTCTCTGCCTACCTCTCACTGCCTACCTCTCTCTGCCTACCTCTCTCTGCCTACCTCTCTGCCTGCCTCTCTCTGCCTACCTCTCTCTGCCTACCTCTCTCTACCTACCTCTCTCTGCCTACCTCTCTCTGCCTACCTCTCTCTGCCTACCTCTCTGCCTGCCTCTCTCTGCCTACCTCTCTCTGCCTACCTCTCTGCCTACCTCTCTCTGCCTACCTCTCTCTGCCTACCTCTCTCTGCCTGCCTCTCTCTGCCTACCTCTCTCTACCTACCTCTCTCTGCCTACCTCTCTCTGCCTACCTCTCTGCCTGCCTCTCTCTGCCTACCTCTCTCTGCCTACCTCTCTGCCTACCTCTCTCTGCCTACCTCTGTCTGCCTACCTCTCTCTGCCTACCTCTCTCTGCCTACCTCTCTCTGCCTACCTCTGTCTGCCTACCTCTCTCTACCTACCTCTCTCTGCCTACCTCTCTCTGCCCACCTCTCTCTACCTATACCTCTCTCTGCTTATCGCTCTCACTACCTATCTTGTTCAAATCAGTCTCTCTATTTCTAATTTAAGTTGTCTGTAGTAGGTAAACTTTAAAATTAAGATTTAGAAGAAATATAATTCTCGATTAGTGAAAAATTGGTATATTAGGAGTATCATTAACGTTTTATCGCTAAAAGAAATATAAAATATATAAAGATTTAATTGTTCCTCCAAACAATAGTGCGTATCAAGAAAAAATGATTTTGAGTACATTATTTTTTATGGTAAAGGTTAGACTTCTCAGTGACGAGAGATAAATAAGCTTGTACTACAGATGTACCATAAGCATAGAATTCTCAAGCTAATAAAACACTCATACAGACAAATTTACAATGCAATAACGTTGATCAAAATTTGCCACTTTAATTAACAAGAAGACAATATTCATTAACTATTGTATCTTTTGTAATCTTAATTAACAGTTTGCTGTTTACGGGAAAAAGTTAATGACTTTTGGGGGTATAAAGTTGATTAGGACCACCTGTGGTGAATGAAATAATGGAGGCAGAGTTTTAATACCTGTCCATTTTTTAATCTAGCACGGCCAAGATAGACTAAATAAGCAGATCATTTGTCCATAGACATGACTGATTCGCTATCCAGGGCAATGATTAGCAAAATAAAAGAAGACCTAACAAAGGAGACTTGTTAGTCTGGGCTTTCGTGAGTTCTTTGAATTGCGTTTTCTACTCACAAATTGAAAGGTGCTCAAAGACGCGAAATGCAATGAGCTCAAAAGTTGCCGAAATCAGAAAAAGGCTTCGTTTAAAAACTTCATAAAAGTGTTTCTCCAAGGGGCAAAATTTCACCTGTACTTTTTGATCCGCGCACTTTGCTCCAGAATTCAGTAACGATTGGATTGGATATAAGTATCGGGCTAAAAAACTGCCGAGGGCCGGTACTCAGACAACCGCGGATACCGTGGCTGTACATAGACATACACACAGATACCGTAGCTGTACACAGACAACCGCGGATACCGTGGCTGTACATAGACATACACACAGATACCGTGGCTGTACACAGACAACCGCGGATACCGTGGCTGTAATCAGACAACCGCGGATACCGTGGCTGTACTCAGACATACACACAGATACCGTAGCTGTACACAGACAACCGCGGATACCGTAGCTGTACACAGACACACGGATACCGTAGCTGTACACAGACAACCGCGGATACCGTAGCTGTACACAGAAACACGGATACCGTAGCTGTACATAGACAACCGCGGATACCGTAGCTGTACACAGACAACCTCGGATACCGTGGCTGTACACAGACATACACACGGATACCGTAGCTGTACACAGAAACACGGATACCGTAGCTGTACACAGACAACTGCGGATACAGTGGCTGTACACAGACATACACACGGATACCGTATCTGTACACAGACATACACACGGATACCGTAGCTGTACACAGAAACACGGATACCGTAGCTGTACACAGAAACACGGATACCGTAGCTGTACACAGACAACTGCGGATACAGTGGCTGTACACAGACATACACACGGATACCGTAGCTGTACACAGACATACACACGGATACCATAGCTGTACACAGACATACACACGGATACCATAGCTGTACACAGACATACACACGGATACCATAGCTGTACACAGACATACACACGGATACCGTAGCTGTACACAGACATACACACGGATACCGTAGCTGTACACAGACATACACACGGATACCGTAGCTGTACACAGACATACACACGGATACCGTAGCTGTACACAGACATACACACGGATACCGTAGCTGTACACAGACTCAATAATTACTCTAAACTCTATACTCTGTGTAATACTTTATGACGAATCTATATTGTTTCACAAAATGCAAAAATGACGTATGTAATTTTTATTATTTTTATGTTACCATATAAAATATTTTAATATTTGTAGCTACAATAGGTGTTGTAGGTCTTGAAGGTCGGTGGTTCGATTCCCGACTCCACTAGAATAATAGTCCAATTATACTTCAGTAAGGATGATTAATTCTGCGTTGCTTCAGTTCAATAAATGGGTACACGCATCAGCTGGGGTAATTAAGGGTGGGTGTGGCGTCACCCCGGTCCATGGACTGAACAGCCGTACGCAGCCTTCAGATGCGTCGCGCAATAGCTGCGGCTGTGTTGTCGGCTGCACATCTGACTCAATTGGGGCAGGTGTTAATCAATTAATATTAGGTATACTAACCTAAATAGGGTACACAAAAAAAACAGTTTTTCTCGTCAATACGCTCGTATATTCTAATCGTACCAATTATTGAAATCCCAAGCCGACCTCATCAACCCCAGGCCAGGCAAGGCAGCCAAGCCAGGACGCATCAATGCCGTAGTCCAATGTCTCAGCATCATCAGCAAGAAGACACCATCGGCGCCAACGACAGCTGCGGCCAGCAGGCCGACGCGGCCTCCCAATCGTTGATGACGCAGGCCACAGGCAGCAGCGGCGGCGGCAGCGGCCTATCCCGTCAGCACGGCGGTCGTCGAAGTTCAACATTGGCTAGCAGGCTAGTGAAATCTTTCCGCATGGTGACCTGCGTGCTGACGTCATTCCTGCTAACTAACATGCCTTGGCAGGTGGTGGAGAACATGATTGTCACCGGGGCTACCACTGTACGCAGCACTGACTCCCTGTACGTCCTGTTCTGGATTCTCAGCTACATGAACGCCTTCTTGAATCCATTATTCTACTGCTTCATGAACAAGGCTTACAGACTGGCCCTGATGCGTCGACTGCGCTGCCAGACTGCTGGCCAATCTGCCTTTCAGCAACAGCAGCAGCATCGGCATCAGCAGCAGCGTCAGCATCTGCAGCTGCACCAGCAGAGTAGCAGTGGTGTCACAGCGGGCCTGCAGCAGCACCGGCGATCTAGGATGCTGCTGGCTAGAGGCTCTGCTCCGTGAAATTCGAGGACCGATGTCGACGTCCCACTAGTTTCTTGTTAATTAAACTGTTTCTGCATAGCCCACCTCCACTCTCTAACCCTACTCAACATAGCCCCATCACCTCCACTCTATAACCCCCACTCCGCATAGCCACCTCACCTCCACTCTCTAGCCCCCGCATAGCCACCTCACCTCCACTCTCTAGCCCCCGCATAGCCACCTCACCTCCACTCTCTAGCCCCCGCATAGCCACCTCACCTCCACTCTCTAGCCCCCGCATAGCCACCTCACCTCCACTCTCTAGCCCCCGCATAGCCACCTCACCTCCACTCTCTAGCCCCCGCATAGCCACCTTACCTCCATTCTCTAAACCCCAATCCGCTTAGCCATCTCACCTTCACTCTGTAACCACCACTGCACATAGCCAAATTACCTCCAATTTCTAACCCCCTTCGCGCAGCCACCCCCTCCAATGACTACACACAACTCCGCAAAGCAACCTCGCCTTCCACACTCTATCCCTCTCCACTCAGCTAACCCACCTCCACATGGGTTAGCAGACCGAAACCAAAATAACCATATGTACTGTGTACATACGTACAGTACAGTATAATAACCAATTTGAAGATGAAACTGCACGACACAACCAAATTCGACATGATCTCATTTGTTGTGCTTGTGTTTTATGTTGCTTTAATTTCTTATGGATTCCTGCTTTTAGTTGACTACATCGAATTATGCAATAAAGGTAAGGGATTGTAGTTCTAATATACCACTTTAATTAAAAATCCTTTAATGCAACCCTGTACACATCTGCAGCACTACGGATGAGTGTACCTTAATTGGAATCATGTTTATATACAATGATAATTGCTGTAAAATGAAAACTCTAAGCTTCTCACTCATACGTTTTCGCCCACTATTAATTTAGTCTATTTTGGCACTAAACTAACAATGTAATTTTTTACTAATATGGTGATTAATAAATTTTACGATTTGAAATTTTCTCTGAAAGCAAATTTATTTTCTCCTTTCATGTGAAGCTAATTTCATTCTATATCCCTTTAGAACACTACCGGTGATTCACTGATAATTCAGTGTAACAGCACAGGTGATTCACTGCCCCAGTGTAACAGCACAGGTGATTCACTACCCCAGTGTAATAGCACAGGTGATTCACTACCCCAGTGTAACAGCACAGGTGAGTCACTGGCTAGCCTCCCCGGATAAGATTTATTCTACTAATAGTAGTCAATAAGTAAAAAAAATGCTTTTTAGCAAAAAAATAATTAATTAAACTGCGAATAAAGTCTCATCATTTCATCATTTCTCAAAGTTTCATCATTTCTGTTCAAAAAAGCCAAAGCGAATAACTAATCAAGGCTTTAAAGTTTATTATCAAGATAAAATGCGTCTCATGCAAAAATAGCTGAATAAAGGCTATTTAGTTTGGTTGTCATGACAACAGGGCCGTGTGGGAGAGTAGGTGAAAGATTTGGAGAGTAGGTGAGAATGGGAGGGTAGGTGAGAGAATGGTAGAGTAGGTGAGAGAATGGGAGTAGGTGAGAGAATGGGAGAGTAGGTGAGAGAATGGGAGAGTAGGTGAGAGAATGGGAGAGTAGGTGAGAGAATGGGAGAGTAGGTGAGAGAATGGGAGAGTAGGTGAGAGAATGGGAGAGTAGGTGAGAGAATGGGAGAGTAGGTGAGAGAATGGGAGAGTAGGTGAGAGAATGGTAGAGTAGGTGAGAGAATGGGAGTAGGTGAGAGAATGGGAGAGTAGGTGAGAGAATGGGAGAGTAGGTGAGAGAATGGGAGAGTAGGTGAGAGAATGGGAGAGTAGGTGAGAGAATGGGAGAGTAGGTGAGAGAATGGGAGAGTAGGTGAGAGAATGAGAGAGTAGGTGAGAGAATGGGAGAGTAGGTGAGAGAATGGGAGAGTAGGTGAGAGAATGGGAGAGTAGGTGAGAGAATGGGAGAGTAGGTGAGAGAATGAGAGAGTAGGTGAGAGAATTGTAGAGTAGGTGAGAGAATGGGAGTAGGTGAGAGAATGGGAGAGTAGGTGAGAGAATGGGAGAGTAGGTGAGAGAATGGGAGAGTAGGTGAGAGAATGGGAGAGTAGGTGAGAGAATGGGAGAGTAGGTGAGAGAATGGGAGATTAGATGAGAGAATGGGAGAGTAGGTGAGAGAATGGGAGATTAGATGAGAGAATGGGAGATTAGATGAGAGAATGGTAGAGTAGGTGAGAGAATGGGAGAGTAGGTGAGAGAATGGGAGAGTAGGTGAGAGAATGGGAGAGTAGGTGAGAGAATGGGAGAGTAGGTGAGAGAATGGGAGAGTAGGTGAGAGAATGGGAGAGTAGGTGAGAGAATGGGAGAGTAGGTGAGAGAATGGGAGAGTAGGTGAGAGAATGGGAGAGTAGGTGAGAGAATGGGAGAGTAGGTGAGAGAATGGGAGAGTAGGTGAGAGAATGGGAGAGTACGTGAGAGAATGGGAGAGTAGGTGAGAGAATGGGAGAGTAGGTGAGAGAATGGGAGATTAGATGAGAGAATAGGAGAGTAGGTGAGAGAATGGGAGATTAGATGAGA